>CM069857.1:69718176-70363176 GCA_036172795.1 Pelodytes ibericus
AAAAACAAAATATCCCCTTTAGAAATATACTCATATTCAGAAGAGCCTTAAATTCCAGTCTTATAGAATAGAGGGGAGATTATATGAATCTCAAGCCCTAGGAAGCGTTTGCTAACTAAATGGCTGTACCCAGGATAATGCACTCCGAGCGGTTAGGAAAGAAAAGGAATGTGGAAAGGAACCAGGCATTAGGTGCAATAAAATCACTATTTAATAGTAGCAAATATCCATTTACACTTATAAATCCCAATTTCAAGCTTTTGATTGTGGACAATGGCTTTGATAGCTTATAGCAGCAAAAGTCCTTTAACGGTCTTGTTGAGGGTTGTAATAGGAACAGCTACCTACGTTCCAGTTTCTCTCACAAAAATCTCTGCCCACTTGTGAGACTCTACGTCTACACTTTCCGCTGTGCAAAGTTTTGTCAAAGAACATGGGATTTTCTAGGGGCTTTATTTTGCCCTGTACCATGACTCATTTATACCAGTCTGCATTACGTTCCATTTTACTCTTGTCTTATGCACGGACATTAGCAAGAGTGAACACAATTTGTGCATCCGGTCATTTATAAGACAATTTTTAATAAGGTTTTTTTTACGCACCCTCACTTTTATTACACTTATAGGTGGTGTATACACAGGATACACCACAAGAATGGTTGCAGCACTACATTTTTATTTTTGATAGAGAACCTCTTTCACATTTTTTACTGCATGTATTAAATGAGCTCCAGGTAGGCTGGCGCTCCACCTCTCGAGCCACGCTATGTAACCACATCCACACTATGTAACCACACCCAATCCTGCCATGTAAACCACATTACCTGAAGGAGACTGTCATTCACAGTTTTGTGGATGACCTGTCGACTTTGATCCCAGCAAAGAACAAAACGCATTGCTTTAGTGAGGCAGACATATTGTAGACTAAGCACTTTTAATACTTCTGTGCCAGATAGAATAAAATACCTTTCTAAACCAACTGCCTTAGCTATTGAATAGATATGAAGCAGAACTCTGTGGTTGTCAGAACTGCTAATCATATTGGCAAAGCCTCTTTTCATCTCCACACCTAGGTGACCGCTTCAAAAGGATTAGCTGTTGCCGCATTTAGTACAGTAAAGGAGTTTATCTTCATTGTGTTTAGTAGACGAATACAAAGCCAGTCCTCTTGTGCAAGCATTCCTTTACAGCCACACAGACAAGCGTGCTCTCTTTCCTTCCAAATTCAGTATTTAGCATCATGCTGTGAGAACATCGGAGACCGTCTGTTAAAATACTAATGGCCCATGTCATGTTTATCAAAGCTGAGAGAATGATCATGCATTCCAAGCCTCGGTTGCTCAAGGAGACCGAATCAATGGGAAAAAGAAACAAACATTCTGCTCAGTCACACGTTTTAAAGGCATATAAATCTCTTACTACCGCTTGCTAAAATGAACATGCAATGTAAATTCACTGTCTAATGCCAAATACAACTGGTCATGGCTCTATACATCTAGTTAATTTCAATTTAAAAGAATGATAGGAAGACATTTATTATTCGTTTCCTTGACTAATAATCAAAAAAATCATTAGATTCCTTCCAAAAATAGCCCCAAAACCAAAGTGCCTTTTTGACACTTCCTGGTTCTTCTGTGTACAGGAACGGACCCATGTTTGAAGGGGGCTCTGCATCACTCATCAGGCTCTGAAAAGGGCCTGATTTATGGGTTTCATGGATGTCCAGAGCACCCGAGTAACTTGAAAGAAGTTTGGGACAGACGCATGGAGTGTAACTCAACATTTATCAAGAGTACGAGTTATACACACAGGGATAGGGACACTATTAGGAGCCATCTCCGCATGCGCCTCACTTATACAAGACCATTGTAAATTCAGCCTATCACAAAATAAACATTTTTAATCTAAAAAACAATGTGAGATTGCCTTCTTGACTTCAGTGTTATTGTATCAACTTGGATTAACATTAACTCTTGCATCTATTCAATATAGGCAACACAATTTCCGTATTAAACTGCACACTTTTGGTTGTGGTATCAGTGAGATGAAGATCCGCCTATGTGCAGTTTCATCAAACCTAGTCAATATCAGACTCTTACCATTGTCTCTGGCACAGGTGAGTAAGGAGTACATGCCTCCATTGTGCAAAATGGCAGTATGGTCTAATGCCACCATTGCAGCACTTCCATGCATACGACATTGGATGTCGGTGCTGGAACACCATGGTAATGAAAAAGTCAAATCCTGTGATTTTTGTAAGTCCATATCAAACCTTGAAGAGCTCTTGGGTGCACTGGCCGCACCTCAGTACACTAGTCATACTTCCTTTATTCCAATTTTATTCTGTACATTGAACATGTACATTCTAAGGGTCACATAGTCACATATTGATTCCCTAATATTCTGCACTAATTTGATGATACTTGCTAGTACTTGCTAGTACTCCTTAGATAAAATTCATACTTAAATACAGGTTAATGTAGAAAACCTTGACATCATGACAAACTAGGGGTTCCATGAGACTAACCCAGTTGCCATACTTGTTGCAGAGTGTATTCTTTACAATAGGCTATTTAAATATGGAGTAAGCAAAGTACCTAGTTCTATAACTTCAAAAGATATTGACTCCCTGTTAAAACCAACATTTCCAGGCTGCTATCTCACAGAGCCGGTGGGGGTCAAGCAGAATTCTCCTCCAACGGCAAGTGGATACATCAATAATGTATTGACTTGCTGCACACAACCTCTGGCTGCCAGGTGATAGGCATCTTATCTTAACTAGATGGTGTGTTTGGTGTGTCCTTCATGATTGATGCACCACCAGCAGATAGATCATTGAGCTGCGGTGCCATTAGAGTCTCCAAGTTTATACTAAAATTAAGCTTGACATATCTTTTAATGGGTGCAGCACTGTCGTAGGACTGCAGCCCAGGTGACCAGCGTCATGTTAGTGTGTGTGACAGAGTTGAGAATCTCTGTGTTAATGAGAACACACCTCACGCAACAGTTTGTGTGTGTACACCAGGGGCGTATCGTGCCCCTGAGTGACAGGCGTGCTGCCAGCCCGGAGCACGCCTGTCACTCGGAGGCACGACATCTCTCGTGTATTTCCAGGGGTTTGTGTGCTGAGAACAGCCAGCACACAAACTCCCAGAAATACCCGAAGGACGTCGTTACATCCAAAAGACGACACTGCGCTGAATTCTCTGACTCTCAGTGACTGCGTGACTCTGCTGCCAAATTCAACGCAGCATCCTCTTTCGTCTGTATTTCTGGGGTTTGTGTGCTCTCCAGTGGCGTAGCGTGGGGGGTGCAGGGGGGGCCGGCCGCACCGGGCGCAATATCTGGGGGGGCGCACTAGCCCTATGCGGCCGCGTGGCCGCCAGGGCCGTCTTTAACGCGGGGCAAACGGGGCAGCTGCCCTGGGCCCATTTACTCCTGGGGGGCCCCAAGGCAGCTGTCCCGTGGGCCCCCAGCCCCTGCTGCCGCGTTCACAGCACATTGCGCTTGTGAACGCTTTTTTACGGCAAGCCGCATCCGATGGATGCGACGGCCGAAAAAAAAACAAAAAAAAACTGACGGCCGGATGTGACGTCGCGTCACATCCGGTGTCTGCTTCCCTCCTCCGTGCAAGAGGGAAGACTGCACGGAGGTGACATCCGGCGGGGGACACGGAGCAGCTTCATGTAAGTACGGGGGGGGGGGGGCTGGCTGGCACAATATTCCTGGTATCTGACTGGCACTATATTACTGGGCATCTGATTGGCACAATATTACTGGGTATCTGATTGGCACTATATTACTGGGCATCTGATTGGCACTATATTACTGGGTATCTGATTGGCACAATATTACTGGGTATCTGAATGGCACTATATTACTGGGTATCTGAATGGCACTATATTACTGGGTATCTGATTGGCACAATATTACTGGGCATCTGACTGGCACTATATTACTGGGTATCTGACTGGCACTATATTACTGGGTATCTGAATGGCACTATATTACTGGGTATCTGATTGGCACAATATTACTGGGCATCTGATTGGCACAATATTACTGGGTATCTGATTGGCACTATATTACTGGGCATCTGATTGGCACTATATTACTGGGCATCTGATTGGCACTATATTACTGGGTATCTGATTGGCACTATATTACTTGGCATCTGATTGGCACTATATTACTGGGCATCTGATTGGCACTATATTACTGGGTATCTGATTGGCACTATATTACTTGGCATCTGATTGGCACTATATTACTGGGCATCTGATTGGCACTATATTACTGGGTATCTGATTGGCACTATATTACTTGGCATCTGATTGGCACTATATTACTGGGCATCTGACTGGCACTATATTACTGGGCATCTGGCTGGCACAATAATACTGGGCATCTGACTGGCACAATAATACTGGGCATCTGACTGGCACTATATTACTGGGCATCTGGCTGGCACAATAATACTGGGCATCTGACTGGCACTATATTACTGGGCATCTGGCTGGCACAATAATACTGGGCATCTGGCTGGCATAATATTACAGGCATCTGGCTGGCACTATATTACTGGGCTCTGACTGGCACAATATTACAGGCATCTGACTGGCATAATATTACAGGCATCTGACTGGCACAATATTACAGGCCTCTGACTGGCACAATTTTACAGGCCTCTGACTGGCACAATATTCCTGGCCTCTGACTGGCACACTATTACAAGCATCTGACTGGCATAATATTACAGGCATCTGACTGGCATAATATTACAGGCATCTGACTGGCACAATATTACAGGCATCTGACTGGCACAATATTCCTGGCCTCTGACTGCACACTATTACAGGCATCTGACTGGCATAATATTACAGGCATCTGACAGGCACCATATTCCTGGGCTCTGACAGGCACAATATTCCTGGGCTCTGACAGGCACAATATTATTGGTATCTGACTGGCACAATATTACTGGTATCTGACTGGCACATTATTACTGGGCTCTGACTGGCACAATATTGCAGGCATCTGACTGGCACAATATTGCAGGCATCTGACTGGCACAATATTACTAGGCTCTGACTGGCACAATATTACTGGGCTCTGACTGGCACAATATTACTGGCATCCGAAAGTTACAATATTACTGGCATCTGAATGGCACAACAATTATGGCATATGTGTGTGTGTGTGTGTGTGTGTGTGTGGGGGGGGGGGGGGGGGTAACATTAGAGGTACAGGATTGAGGAAGTTGGCTCCATCTAGCCCAGTATTGGATCATCTCCAGGGTATGGTTCCATTTTGATGTTTAGTTTTTGTTCTTGATATTGTTTGTCGTTTACGATGGTTGTGAGACGACATATAATAGCATGGCCCATGCTAGGTTACTACATGTGTATATTTGTATTCATAGACCTGCTGAAAATGTGGAGAATGTGTGTAATGCATGTTCGCACTCAATAAAGTGTTGGAAAATAAACTTGTATTTAGATGCATTTTACTTTAATTACATAAGTATTTTCATAACAAACAATACATGTGCTTGGGGGGTAAGGGTTTCTTTAACTAATCTAGTAGAAGAGACTCGAGTGCTAAAATCCACGGGTTAGGGGGCGCAAATTACTTGCCTTGCCCCGGGTGCTGACAACCCACGCTACGCCACTGGTGCTCTCTGCTCGGAGCACACAAACCCACAAAAATACACAGCGCAGGAGCTCCGTGTTAAGTGTGCAGCGCACACCTAGCACATTTGGACCATCTGCCACTGGTGTACACTGGAGACAGGGCAAAAAGGGGCCTAAATTAACCTTAAAAGTGTATAAGAGGCATAAATATGTGTATTGGTGTCCCATCCTCTGCTCTAGTGTGTATGTCAATTAACCCCCTCCATGAATAACATGTCTGCAAATATAACTCATACCCAATAAGTAACCTACAGTAAATTTTGCCATCTCCTACATTTTAAGTGCTATCCTGTTGTAAGTGAGACACGTTTACATGTTTAGGTTCAAAGCACATATTTCCTGAATGTTTGGTTCATACAATCACAGGTTTAGGGAACAAAGGCTCACAATTTAAATCAGAAAATACAAATTAAGTTTAATGAAAAATAATTAAAAATAAGCATCATAGCAAAATATATATGTTGTACCCCTAACCAATTTTGAAGCAGCACTGGCTTAAAATATTTTAAATCTGGATAAGATATTGCTCATCTTTGGTACAATATAAAACATTTAGGAGTGCATATTACTGCAAATAACGTGCAGAAACATTTGCATAGTCTTATTAATAATTTGGTTGCTTCAGATTTTAAAGAATGTGTGGGACCCTAGTTCTCTGCTCACAGATTCATTCCCGGTGTCCTGGAGGGCACAGTCTTCACAATTAGTGATCACTCAGTGTACACTCGGTAGTTAATCAAAGCCTAGGATGCTGCCTGGCAACACAAGCATGTACAGTTGGTTGCAATTTGACCATACTACAACAGCAGCTGTACTGGCAGTCTACATGACCTGTAAGGTATGTATAAAACAGGATTGTTACCAAACCTGGAAAGTAGCATTTAGTAGCTAGCTGTGTATTATAGCATTTCAATAACCTGTAAATACTAATACTTGTTAAGCCATAACTAATGTACCATACCATGCATTGCATTGTATATGCATTTGTGCAATTAAAATTAATCCAAATAAACCTATAAAAAGAAGTATGGTGCCTAGTTAATGTAGCATCAGCCAGGAATTATTGTGATGTAGCTCTGCCTGTGACAAATAAGAGGATTGACAAGTTACACAAGCATACAGTTAATGCAGTAATCACTTCCTTGATTTGAATTATACTGCTCACCAGTTCAAAGGTTTATTTAACTTAAGGTCATCATATAATAATTGCTGTATTGATCTTTTTTCTTCCTAATATGTTAAGGACAGTTTTTAAAATCAAATTGTACATTTACAAAGGATTAGAATGCATTAACCATACAGTAAAGACTCATTAACTGTAAGATACTTACCAAAAACAAAACCATAATACAGACAATGATTCTATTGTGGTATACATTACCATTATTTCCGGATTAAAATTTAGATTTAGGAATCCTATCCCACAATATATGTCAGTTTAAAAGCTGCTAAAGTTCTCATAAAGAGTCCATTTTAACAATGACAAAGTAATGCTTGTAAAACTAATAAAGCAGAAACAGACTCGAAAGGAATTACACAATAGTGTAGGCCTGTGTGTCATATTTTACCAGGACCTTCTATCCCCCTGCAGTCCGTTTCTCAGCAAGTACAGATCTCTAAACGATTTGTTTTCAGAACTTACCTTTTGTGGCTTATTGAAGCACCTACACAGAACCCTGCTGCCTTACTAGACAACTCGTCTGCAAGGAAAGATATGGTGGGACTGAGGAGGAAAGAGACATATTAACAATATTACACCTTTTTCCTGGTATTTCTTTTATTTCAAATGATCTCTGGTACTCCACACTATCCCCTGTTTATTCTTAATAAAACAAGAAAATTGTGTTTACTATATGGTAGAAAATATGTTAATGCAGCTCTGACATATGTATATATTCAATAATAGCCCCAGCTAATGGTAGTGATTAAATTAATGTAGTGACTCAGCCTTTAAAAAAAGTTTGCCTATGTTTAGTTGTGACCTTGGTCTCTTTTTTCTACTTGAATAAACCACATATAATTTAAAGAATATTAAATATACTGTGGTTTGTGAAGCTAGAAATGTGGTACGGCTGGTGTCCCTCTAGGTGCAGTGAGCCAGGGAACCACAACTGAGCATTTCATGATAGCTCAGAGAGATGGGAGCCACAACTCCTGTTTGTTTGACTTATCTCTGAGTTATCAGGGTATGCCAGGGCATGGGTGCCTGGCTCGCTGCACCAGAGGTACACCAGCCGTACCACACAAATGAGGCCGAAATGTAAGTCTGTGGTTGCAGTGTTCCTCATGCAGGAAAGGCTAGTCAGGAATTTCGGGTCTGGAGTGCCCCTATTAGTGGGACAGTGGCGGATCCAGGGGGGGGGGGGCAACGGGGCAATTGCCGCCCCCCCCCCCCGAGAAGAGAGAAGAAAAAAAAAAAAAGACACTTTAAAAAAAATAAAAAAACCGCGCTTGCAGGCAGAGACTGAGGTGAGAAGGGATCGGAAGATCCCCCTTACCTTCTCTGCCTGCCGGCAGGCTGCACGGAGAGCCGAACAGGTAGCACAGAGAAACCTCCGTGCTGCCTGTTCGGCTCCCCGTGCAGTGTGCCGACACGGAAGTGCCGACAGGTCACGTGACCGGCGCGCTGACGTCATACGCACGCCGGGTCACGTGACCTGTCGGCACAACCATCTGTGAGACGAACAGGCAGCATGGAGAAGACCATGCTGCCTGCCACTAGCCACCAGGGAAAAGTAAGTGCTGGGGAGATGGGGGGAATGTACTGGGGAAAGAGGCAGGGGCTTATTAATGATAGGAAACACTGGCATATTACTGGGCAAATTGGCTGGGGATATTAAATGGCAAATAACTGGCATATTACTGGGCAAATTGGCTGGGGATATTAAATGGCAAATAACTGGCATATTACTGGGCAAATTGGCAGGGGCATATTAAATGGCAAATAACACTGGCATATTACTGGGAAAATTGGCAGGGGCATATTAAATGGCAAATAACACTGGCATATTACTGGGAAAATTGGCAGGGGCATATTAAATGGCAAATAACACTGGCATATTACTGGGAAAATTGGCAGGGGCATATTAAATGGCAAATAACACTGGAATATTATTGGACAAATTGGTTGGGGCATATTAAATGGCAACTAACACAGGCATATTATTGGGAAAATTGGCTGGGGCATATTAAATGGCAACTAACACTGGCATATTATTGGGCAAATTGGCTGGGGCATATTAAATGGCAACTAACACTGGCATATTATTGGGCAAATTGGCTGAGAGAGCCATACATGGGAAGGGAGAAGAGAGAGACATAAATGGGATGGTAGAGGAGAGACAGACAGACATGGGATGGGAGAGGAGAGACAGAGAGATGGGAAATGAGAGAAGAGACAGATGGACATGGGAAAGAAGAGGATACATAGACGGACATGGGAAGGAAGAGGAGAGAAACGGGCATGGAAGGAAGAGAGACAGAGGGACACGGGGAGTGAGAGGAGTGCGACAGACATGGGAAGGGAGAGGAGCGTGACTGAAGGACATGAGAGAGAGGAAAAGACAGACTGACATGGGAGAGAGGATAAGACAGACGGACATGGGAGAGAGGAAAAGACAGACGGACATGTGCCCCTCCCGAGATCAGACTCTGGATCCGCCCCTGTAGTGGGACCAGTCTAATATGTTAATGGAAAGTCTTCTCTGTAATGGTGCACATGAGGAAAATGAAACAAACAAAAAAAACGGTGTTTAGCACACTATAGGGCTGGCTATTTTAGCACAGTCCGTTCTCAGCGAGAAGTGGCTCATTTCTTTGTATTGTCTTAAATTGGAAGCAAGAGTTCATTTTACATTGAGCCTCATATTAGGACAAAATGGCACATACCTTAAAAGGACAACAGTTTAACTGAAAGACTATCAATGAAGGCATTGTAAATAGAAATTCTTTAATGAAAGAATAAAAATAAAGTACCTACTGTATGTGCTCGAATTAAAGACAAGGTTTTTTTTTTTTAGAGCAAATGCTCTCAAAAATGCTCCTAGTCTTACATTCGAGCTGCAGGGGACCTGGATCCTCTTCACAAGCAGCCGGTGGATGTCTGTGCAATGTGCACCGACATCCTCCGGTGCTGCCCTGCACTTCTATGACAGAAGCTGGGAGGCCACATGACCTTCCGGCAGTCCATCATAGAAGACGGCAGTGTCGGGCAGCATGGGGGAAGTCTGGGGGAGTGAGAGGTGAGAGGCAGCACTGGATAAGGCTCAGTAGGGAGGGGGAGGCAACACTAGTTATGTCTGTGGGTGTAGGGGCAGCATTGGCTAAGTCTGGGGGGCAGATGGGCAAATAATAGAAAATAAAAACAAGAAATGCTTTTTTTTCTATCATTTTTATTAAATATGAAAAAGCAATTTACATGTGAATATACAAGTTAAACTCGTTTCCTATAGGGCAGTCTTATATTTAGGCTTTTAATTTTTTTTCTAAAGGAATATTCAAAGTTTGAGGGTCGTCTTATATTTGAGCAAATACAGTACTTCAGCCCTATTTGCTTGTGTAGCATGGTCGGGTGGTATACATTTTTACAATCTTGGATCAGATAAAGGAAGATCTAACACATCTCACACCCAAAAGGTCTGCCGGTAAGTGGTATACAAGCAGAGAGGGCTCCATAAGGTACTTTATTTGCATTCTTTCATTAAAAACATCTCTATTTACAATGCCTACACTTGATGCAATCTTAATTAAAAACAAAATGTTGTGCCAATAGCCACTACCTTGCGACCAGAATTTTTGTAACAAATTTGTTGTTTTTGACCAGGGACGGACATTTTAAATAATTCTGCATGGTCTACATTTGGCTATAATTTTCCACTCTTATTTACTGTACCCACACAAATTATATATTTTAGTAGGATAAAAAGTGCTTTCTTTAGATACCATTAATTTGAGGATATAATTTACTATGAATAAAATTATATATGCTGTAAAAACAAAAACACCTTCACACACCTACAAAACACTTATAAAAAACCTGCTAAATAGATCTGAATATTTGTTCTTTTTTCACTATTGTTATTGCAAGTTATAATCCAATAAGTATAGGTAACACATTGGTTTTTCCTAACCTTTTTCTAGCATTACCTATTGCAAATTTTTTAGCCCTTACCATAAACTTTAAAAAAAAAAAAGCTGCCCATACAGTAATTATTCTCTCTCCCTGTGCCCCTCTGCTATGGGGCAGAGATACACTAAAGCGGTCAAATCCAGTCACATTCAGTTGCTGTGATAGGCAGTCATAGAGACTGGATATGACAGAATGGGCCTTCACAGACATGTCCAGAGTGCCTCGGTTCCAAGGCACTCCGCCATATTTGTTGCAGCCCGATTGCAGTATAACATTGTGCATATCAAGATAGGAAATGCAGGACATGGCAGGCACATCAACTGTTACTAATGGGACATTTTCCCATGACATGCCTGGCTCGTCCATTGATATTAAGGGGTTAATAAGTGCGTAACATTTTCCCACCATACTCTCAGAGACGAGCAAACAAAATGCAAAGTCTGCTTTTGTTAAAGCAATTTTTAGAATTGGTAGAAGCTATTTTTAAAACGGAGTGGTGCAGGAGCGGTGTTCATGCTAAGTACAAATAATAATTATTAATTGGTCACTTTCTCAGTCTGCTAGCTGCAGCTTAGGCAGTTTGTTTTAAAGCCTTGCTGGGAAACGGAGATTGCAATAAGTGCTTGTGACTGTAAACTACTCGTGAGGCAAAAACAGGAACAGAATTTTGGCTTCATGTATTGCGTGTTTTACATATAACTGGCCCAAGGTCAGAGTGTGACTAAAAGTGTCAATCATAAAAGGTTGTAATGTAAATCATGTGAAATATATATATATTTTTTTATTTAAATTTATTCATTATTTGTTCACATTGTGTCATTACAAAATTTGGAAAAAGATTATATTTCAAGACAGGAGGAGATAAGGAACTTTTTTTTTTTTTTTTTACCATCGTGACACATTGAGCATGAACAAAATATCAACAAAATGTGACAGCAGGTAAATTGGTTGAATAGCACCATTTTCCAATGTATCTGAAAAAGTATCACCATTTTAGTTTTTTTAATAAAATTATGGGTACGTTCTAAAACTACCACTTTTATAAAACTTTATTTTACTGACAAAAATACCAATAAAAATGGTGGAAAAGGACAAAGGTCCATTTCATTGCAAAATTAAAAAAATTGGTCCAGTCACAAATAGAATTTTCCTGTTGAGTTTTGTCAGAACACCTGCACCTGTCTACGTCAATGAAAACTGAAGCGGGTAGATGCATGCTCCATTTTTTGAAGTTGAAGCAGTTGTACTCCCTAACATTTACTCTTCCACACTCTACTCATAATGCATGGTGTTTTGCCTTCTTTGTTGCGGCACTCTCGTGTGGACCATCTCCTTTCACTACTGTTTTTTTCCCCGCTACCTAAATTCTTATATCTTCCACTCTTTAATAAATACTCCATTTTTATAGGGTACACCAGTTTATAGGTCATTGTATCCACTTTATACACACAAGGGCACTGACCTGCCTAATTTTTGACGCACTCTGTTCACCGATCTATTCGAGATCCTTTATTATCCAATCCGTTATCTTATATAGGTAGGACTGGATAAAACAGATCACTTTACTTTGATCCCCATTATTCATCGCAGGAAGTTACATGATTACATGTGTTTTTTCCCACCGGGATATATACGGTAATTATGTTATTTTAATGTGTAGAAGATGTGGGATTATATCTGTATATGCTGTGTAAATTAAATGTAACAATTTAACAAAACAATAAAAATTATTTAAAAAATAAACAATTTGCTTTTCTGTAAACAGGGGTTGTAGAAAGGAGCACACAATTATATCTACATGGAATTGAAATTTATTGAGCAGTTATTGAAGTGGCATAAAAATGTCCTGGAGACACGTGTAGTGCCATACTTTCAATACATTAGTCTCCGCAACACATGTAAGGCCAGATTTATCAAGGCAAAAGAGGTGGGGGGAGCAAACTGCTATAGCATTACATTGGTTTCCATGGTTACTACTACTATTTTAGCACTTTTTCCTGAAATACCACCTTTTTTTTTGGATAAATATGGCCCGTAGTCACTAATGTAGAATACCCTGGGACAGTTACAAAATGCTCATGGGTAGATTTTGTGCCCAGCTATATATATATATATTGGTCAATAGACACTTCAAATATTATGTATCACAGAATAGTACTCCACATTTGGGAAATATGCATGCGGTTTGGTTTATGTCTTGTAAACTGGAACTAAGTGCCATGAACGTATGGTGCAGGGAGAAGGCACCAACGTCAGCAGAAGATCCAGGAAGAAGCTCCAGCACTTTATCTATTGGAGTTCTTGGATAGTGCATCATCAGACTGTACTGCTGATGTGCGAGATCCCATGCCATCTGTTTAACGAAATTCGCTTTTTTTGTAGCTTCAAGTCGGTACTTTTAAAAGGGGCTTTTTAAGACCTTTTCTTAAGTAATACTTCACTATTGCTGGCTCTCTCTTCTATATTCTTGTTTTTTTTTTTCATCCATATTTACCGGTTTGACACCTAAAGTGAACCCTGGGCGGTGGAGACATCGTCCTATATTTGTTGAGAGATTCAGACCAGAGCTCTACAACATGCGAGTCCAATTCAATTGGGGAGGATATATCCAGACCTTAATTTTTCTACAAATATATATATATATATATTTTTATTCCATATATTCATTCTACTTGGAGTTCCAGCATCAAAAGACATGGTTTTTTTTTAGGGCTGCTAAAGATCATTCATTGTTTAAAAATGTAGACATTGGTACAAGCTTTTCATATTGGGTTGTGACCATACCTATTTTGCAATACAGTTTTAAACCCTATATTTATATATACATATATATATATATATATATACACACACATACATACAAAAACATTTATGTTGTATATTTTATTAGGTCTGTTGGCCCCACACGGCTAGGTAGCTTTATTTGTATACCCCTTTATTTAATTAGTAAAGGCAGATTACATTTTTATATTTTGTTTAGACCAATTTTATGAGGTGCAATTGGGTAAGCTCATGACTGCTCACATTTAATGGATCTCTTTCTTTTTATCTTCTTTGGTAATTGAAGAAACTTGGATAGAATTTACAGAAAATATAATCTTAAAAACATAACTGCTCTTTTTTGGCATTTTCACAGACATTAAACACAGCTTATGACACACACACACACACACACACACACACATTTCCTCCCATCAGAATATGCTTTTTCCATGGCAAGTGTTCAGGATCCAAACAGTGACTATGTAACAGAAAGAAAAGCAGCTGAGAATGGCAGATACGCTGAGGTGCTTCCAACAATTATTCTATCTTTGTCAGACGCTTGTCAAGAATACGGCGAGCTGGATTGATGAAACAGACAGATTCTTTACTTTGTAACACTTTCAGTCCCAGCAGAAACAGTGTATATAAATACACAACACACAAATATACAACAGGGCAGATAGTATTTATTAAGGAAAGCAGTATTGCCAGTTTAGAGCCATCTTGAATACCAGTGGGGCTCTGAGCAAGCTCTTTCTCTTGACTCCCAAACCCACCACCTAAATTAGTGTTCTCCTTATTCAATCTAAGCACACCACCCGCCAAACATCAGCAGCATGTCCCTTCATTCCACACATCATCCTGAATCCATCAAGCATCACTTCCCCAAACTGCTTAAAAAGAACCAGTTGGACATGAACTTTCCCTTGTTGTACTTTTAGACATACATAGCTTCCAAACTTGTCTACACGAAGGAGACTTTGTTATCCACAAATGTTGTGGATAATGGGTCCACTTTAATGTACAAAATAAATTGTATGCAGCACTTATCCAACCAAAAAACAAAAATAATGTATTACTGTATTTGCAACACAGCTGACAGGGTACTGAAAGAAACAAAAAACAATGAACATTATGTAAACATAATTAAAGTGGAATTAACCTTAATGGTCAGTTTATAGCTGTGGACCATGATTATTTATTGTTATTTCTTAGCTAATCTTTGGCTTGCTAGTTTACTTGTACATTCACATGTAAAAATATAAAAGTGTGCTAATTATAGCTTTAGGAGAAAATGCATTTAATTTATGTGTCTGCTGTGTTTATGACCACCAATGGGACATTTGTAAATTGCATATCAAGCCAGAGGTGATGTCAAACAGAAGAGTCCACAGACACATTTAAAAACACATTTTTCTCCTAATTTAGGACTGCAGTTTTGCCAACATAATGTATAAATCATTTTCAGGTGATACACACATTGCACATAAACAGAATATTTTTAGACACAAGTTTAGTCTCCATCAAATAGCATAACTGGAGTGCTTTTTCGAAATGCAGGAGTTATGGCTTCTAGAAGCATTTAAGGCCCGATTTATAACAATATTTTCCGGGACTTGGCAAAACAATGGGGTTTGACATGCCAGACTAGTAAAGATTACCTCATATATCAAGGTTCTCAGCACTAAAACTCAATTAAAGTAGCCAAAGTAACCTCAGAATAAGTAAATGAAATAAAATCATATTTCGTCATTGTCCATTGCATACGATATTACAAACAACTGATCTATAACAATGCAGCCCTGCTAGTGTTCTCTGGAAACTCTTTTTCAATGTGTTCCAGAAGCTATAATCTTGCTACTTATTTTGAGAGTCGCGGAGTCAGCTCAATCTCAAGAGCTGGTTTGCCAGCACAGCACTCTGTACAGATTGCACTCACTGTGAATGTGCTGGGTGAAGGAAGTGAAAGACAAATGTGAATAATGCGATTTACTATACATTATAAAGCCTTAGACTTCATTTATCACACTTATTACTTTGGACTTGGCAGCTTGATAACTCAAGTCAGTCCCTAAAACTAGGAGATCCTCAGATTGGTGATACTAAGCCTGTTAAAATGATATATAATGGTATGAAACTGGTCTGGTTAGTATAGATGAGAAATCACAGTGTTGCAATGTTTAATGTGACAAATCTCTAACGGATAAATTAATCCAACCCATAAATTGTCCAGGGCTCCTATAATAAGTAAATTAGGTGACAGACTATTGGGGTTATTTATAAAAGGCCATGTTTCCATGATGATTGCTCCACTGTTAGGACTTTGCTCCAGAATGGATTTTTATAAAAGAAACTCCTATATATGTATAAGGAATAATTCTGGGGCATAGTTATCAAAATTGGGATAATCAGAAGGAACATTATATTGGGTTTCACAGTGATTGCATTACATTTAACACTCTGTCCAATAGCGGCCGTTTATGCATATGGCCCACAAAATAAAAAAAAGCATTCAACTAATTCGCATCAGCTGTAATTATCCTACATGCTATAAGCATATGCTTGATGGCAGGGTCATTTTGCCCATTGCACCAATGTACCAGCTGGTCTTGCTGCCCATACTTGTAATGGCAGCTACGACTTGCAGCTACGACTTGCAGAGTACTAGCATGTACGGTGTTTACCGATACAAACCAGCATCTTATCTGACAACTCTATGGATCAGGACTTGAAAAAAATTTGTAGACTTTTGGAGAAGAGAAGGAGTAAACAAGGGTAACTAAATAAAACACCAGCACGTGCTATGTGATAAAGGAAACAAGGTAATTAAGGCAAAAAGTGTTTGAGCGATTGCGCTATTTTAAAGGCAGCCCATATGAGCATTGTCACCAATGCATTGCACCACCAGGAAGTGACTAAATTAAACAAAACTCAGGCGACATGCTCAGTACCTACACAGTCAGTGAGGCCATACGTATAGTATACATGCACACAGGGGTCAAGTCCTGGGAAAAAAAGTGTGGGAACTCACACAAAATCCACTGCAACCCCCCCCCCCCCCCCAATATATATTTAACCGAAAATTCAGTGAATTTTGCCCCTCTATGTGCCAGGATTTTGCCCCTCTATATGCCAGGATGTTGCCCCTCTATGTGCCAGGATTTTGCCCCTCTATGTGCCAGGATTTTGCCCCTCTATATGCCAGGATGTTGCCCCTCTATGTGCCAGGATTTTGCCCCTCTATGTGCCAGGATATATACACTTTTGATTTTTAAATTCCTGGTTTATACATCTCTGCCAAACAATTTTTTTAAATCTGCAAATACATTTGGTGTTTCTACTAAGGTACAGCACAACTGTACACTTATTACTTCAGTTGCAATATTAACCTCATTTGTATTGTTAAAAGCCGCAGATACAAAGGCATAGTGAATTTTTGAAATGCGCAGTTACAAGCAATGGTAGAAACAATATAGAACTTAAGTGATGTTGGCTGAATGAGGCATACACTATATTTCAAGACAAAACTAGAACAATTAGGAGTGGATAGTTTCAATATTAATAAATGAACAACTATTCTTAGGAAATGGAAGGTACCCTATATCTTGCAATTTGCAGTAGGCCTTGTGTTTTTGGCAGCAACCTACCAACAGTTCTTTAACAATATAATTGGAAACACCTATGGACGCAGTACAACCTCTGTGTAGGAAGAGAATACCTTATATTCCCAGAAAGCCAAAGTACTAATAAGAGAGTAGAAAAAAGAAAATGCAAAATAAGATTCTGCGCTACCTTTAATTAGTTAAGTGTACCTTTAATTGATCTGCTTATTCAATAAATGTGATCAGATACAGTAAATGTGTAATATTCTTAACACTAAATATATATGAATAACTTGCTTCCGCACAGCCATCTATTCATGTTGATCAATTGACATTACAACAACAGACTAGGTGAAAGAAGCATGCATGTGATCAAAGGAGTAAGATCTCTAGTGACATTTTGTTTTTATCAAAGCAGTTCACAGAGAGCATGAAATCAGATCTCAACAAGCACTTCTTGTTCCATTTCATACATATTATAGGAAAGCATTGGAAGTGAGCAATACACCCAATGACTAAAAATACTAACAAACGTGTTTATATTATTGTGATTACACATTACAGGTACTAGTTTATTTTTTTTTAAACTGTATTTGTTAAAAACATCACAAAAGCAAAAAACCAAAAAAAAAAAAGGTATTTCCAGAATAACAAAATATATTTTACATATTTGCCAACAGTCCCAGATGTTATGGGACAATCTCAGTCCCATTACATTCAAGTAGCTTTTGTTTAACAATCAGTCATCTTGACTGTGGAAGAGGTAAATTCACTAGAACATAGTTTATTCATGTGCACAAGGAACACAAACATTTAATTAATGGCTAAATAAATCTACAATATGAGATTTTATAATTTCCAACAGGGTGGTGCAGTCAGAATTATCAAAATTTTACTCGTTATTAATCATACATATGACACACATATGTGAAGCTTCCAGATATTCAACAAAAGGAATACCTTACCTATATCTTTAAAGTTATCCTATGTCAGTGGCGTCCAACATGCGGCCCGCGGGCCAAATGCCTGAGACTGGCAGCGGTAGCCAAACCTCTGAGCTGCTCCAACAGAGAGTGCACCGGGATGTCACTGACAATCGGTGCTGCAACAGGGTCAGAGTGCGAATGTAGGAGCTCACGCAGGGGAGAGAGCTGCGCCCCTCGCACTCTGACCCTGTTGGAGCACCGGAAGCCAGAGTCACTGTAAGGCTGCTTTGGCAGCTGCCTTAGGGCGCCGCAGCGACGGGGACGCCCGCCCTGGGAGGAAAGAAAACAAAAAATGCCGGTAGAGGAATAGGGGGAGAGAACAGAGATGGAGGTAGGAGGGGGAGAGAAAAGAGATGGGGTAGTGAATGACTGTGTGTGGGGGGGGGGGGGGGGGGGGAAGCGTGTGACTCAGGGCCGTCTTTAATAGTGATTGGACCCTGGGCAAGCATTTGCTTGGGCCCCCTGGACCCTGCCCCCTCCCCTGCATGCAATCCCGCCATCCATCGCAATGTTACCCCCCCCCCCCCACACACACACACACATATGCCATAATTGTTGTGCCATTCAGATGCCAGTAATATTGTGCCAGTCAGAGCCTAGTAATATTGTGCCAGTCAGAGCCTAGTAATATTGTGCCAGTCAGATGCCTGCAATATTGTGCCAGTCCGATGCCTGCAATATTGTGCCAGTCCGATGCCTGCAATATTGTGCCAGTCCGATGCCTGCAATATTGTGCCAGTCAGATGCCTGCAATATTGTGCCAGTCAGATGCCTGCAATATTGTGCCAGTCAGAGCCCAGTAATAATGTGCCAGTCAGATACCAGTAATATTGTGCCAGTCAGATACCAATAATATTGTGCCAGTCAGATACCAGGAATATTGTGCCAGTCAGATACCAGGAATATTGTGCCAGTCAGAGCCCAGGAATATGGTGCCTGTCAGATGCCTGTAATATTGTGCCAGTCAGATGCCTGTAATATTATGCCAGTCAGATGCCTGTAATATTATGCCAGTCAGATGCTTGTAATAGTGTGCCAGTCAGAGCCCAGGAATATGGTGCCTGTCAGATGCCTGTAATATTATGCCAGTCAGATGCCTGTAATAGTGTGCAGTCAGAGGCCAGTAATATTGTGCCAGCCAGATGCCCAGTAATATTGTGCCAGCCAGATGCCCAGTAATATAGTGCCAGCCAGATGCCTGTAATATAGTGCCAGCCAGATGCCTGTAATATTATGCCAGTCAGATGCCTGTAATATTATGCCAGTCAGATGCCTGTAATAGTGTGCAGTCAGAGGCCAGGAATATTGTGCCAGTCAGATGCCTGTAATATTGTGCCAGTCAGATGCTTGTAATATTATGCCAGTCAGATGCCTGTAATATTGTGCCAGCCAGAGCCCAGTATTGTGCCAGTCAGAGCCCAGTATTGTGCCAGTCAGAGCCCAGTAATATTGTGCCAGCCAGAGCCCAGTAATATTGTGCCAGTCAGATGCCCAGTAATATAGTGCCAATCAGATGCCCAGTAATATAGTGCCAATCAGATACCCAGTAATATAGTGCCAATCAGATGCCCAGTAATATAGTGCCAGTCAGATGCCAAGTAAATATAGTGCCAATCAGATACCCAGTAATATAGTGCCAATCAGATACCCAGTAATATAGTGCCAATCAGATGCCCAGTAATATAGTGCCAATCAGATGCCAAGTAATATAGTGCCAATCAGATGCCCAGTAATATAGTGCCAATCAGATGCCCAGTAATATAGTGCCAATCAGATGTCCAGTAATATAGTGCCAATCAGATGTCCAGTAATATAGTGCCAATCAGATGCCCAGTAATATAGTGCCAGTCAGATGCCCAGTAATATAGTGCCAGTCAGATGCCCAGTAATATAGTGCCAATCAGATACCCAGTAATATAGTGCCAATCAGATGCCCAGTAGTGCCAATCAGATGCCCAGTAATATAGTGCCAATCAGATGCCCAGTAATATAGTGCCAATCAGATGCCCAGTAATATAGTTGCCAATCAGATGTCCAGTAATATAGTGCCAATCAGATGCCAAGTAATATAGTGCCAATCAGATGCCAAGTAATATAGTGCCAGTCAGATACCCAGTAATATAGTGCCAGTCAGATACCCAGTAATATAGTGCCAATCAGATACCCAGTAATATAGTGTCAATCAGATACCCAGTAATATTGTGGCAATCAGATACCCAGTAATATTGTGCCAATCAGATACCCAGTAATATAGTGTCAATCAGATACCCAGTAATATTGTGCCAATCAGATACCAGGAATATTGTGCCCCCCCCCGCCCCCCCCCCCGTACTTACATGAAGCTGCTCCGTGTCCCCCGCCGGATGTCTCCTCCGTGCAGTCTTCCCTCTTGCACGGAGGAGGGAAACAGAAACCGGATGTGACGCGACGTCACATCCGGCGTCAGTTTTTTTTTTTTTTTTTTTTTCCGGCAGTCGCATCCATCGGATGCGGCTTGCCGGAAAAAAAGCGTTCACAAGCGCAATGCGCTGTGAACGCGGCAGCAGGGGCTGGGGGCCCACGGGACAGCTGCCTTGGGGCCCCCCAGGAGTAAATGGGCCCAGGGCAGCTGCCCCGTTTGCCCCGCGTTAAAGACGGCCCTGGTGTGACTGTGTGTGGGGGGGGGGGAGCGTGTGACTGTGTGTGACTCAGTGGGGGGAAGTGTGTGACTCAGTGTGTGTGGGGGGGAAGTGTGTGACTCAGTGTGTGTGTGGGGGGGGGGGAGTGTGTGACTCAGTGTGTGTGGGGGGGGGGGAGTGTGTGACTCAGTGTGTGTGGGGGGGGGGAAGTGTGTGACTCAGTGTGTGTGGGGGGGGGGGAAGTGTGTGACTCAGTGTGTGTGGGGGGGGGGGAAGTGTGTGACTCAGTGTGTGTGGGGGGGGGGGAAGTGTGTGACTCAGTGTGTGTGGGGGGGGGGAAGTGTGTGACTCAGTGTGTGTGTGGGGGGGGGGGGAAGTGTGTGACTCAGTGTGTGTGTGGGGGGGAAGTGTGTGACTCAGTGTGTGTGTGGGGGGGAAGTGTGTGACTCAGTGTGTGTGTGACTCAGTGTGTGACTGTGTGGGGGGGGAAGTGTGTGACTGTGTGGGGGGGAAGTGTGTGACTGTGTGGGGGGGGAAGTGTGTGACTGTGTGGGGGGGGAAGTGTGTGACTGTGTGGGGGGGGAAGTGTGTGACTGTGTGGGGGGGGAAGTGTGTGACTGTGTGGGGGGGAAGTGTGTGACTGTGTGGGGGGGGAGTGTGTGACTGTGTGGGGGGGGGAGTGTGTGACTCAGTGTGTGTGGGGGGGGGAGTGTGTGACTCAGTGTGTGTGGGGGGGGGAGTGTGTGACTCAGTGTGTGTGGGGGGGGGGGGAGTGTGTGACTCAGTGTGTGTGGGGGGGGGGAAGTGTGTGACTCAGTGTGTGTGGGGGGGGGGAAGTGTGTGACTCAGTGTGTGTGGGGGGGGGGGAAGTGTGTGACTCAGTGTGTGTGTGGGGGGGGGGGGAAGTGTGTGACTCAGTGTGTGTGTGGGGGGGAAGTGTGTGACTCAGTGTGTGTGTGGGGGGGAAGTGTGTGACTCAGTGTGTGTGTGGGGGGGAAGTGTGTGACTCAGTGTGTGACTGTGTGGGGGGGGAAGTGTGTGACTGTGTGGGGGGGAAGTGTGTGACTGTGTGGGGGGGGAAGTGTGTGACTGTGTGGGGGGGGAAGTGTGTGACTGTGTGGGGGGGGAAGTGTGTGACTGTGTGGGGGGGGAAGTGTGTGACTGTGTGGGGGGGAAGTGTGTGACTGTGTGGGGGGGGAGTGTGTGACTGTGTGGGGGGGGGAGTGTGTGACTCAGTGTGTGTGGGGGGGGGGAGTGTGTGACTCAGTGTGTGTGGGGGGGGGAGTGTGTGACTCAGTGTGTGTGGGGGGGGGGGGGAGTGTGTGACTCAGTGTGTGTGGGGGGGGGGAAGTGTGTGACTCAGTGTGTGTGGGGGGGGGAAGTGTGTGACTCAGTGTGTGTGGGGGGGGGGGAAGTGTGTGACTCAGTGTGTGTGTGGGGGGGGGGGGAAGTGTGTGACTCAGTGTGTGTGTGGGGGGGAAGTGTGTGACTCAGTGTGTGTGTGGGGGGGAAGTGTGTGACTCAGTGTGTGTGTGGGGGGGAAGTGTGTGACTCAGTGTGTGTGTGGGGGGGGGAAGTGTGTGACTGTGTGGGGGGGGGAAGTGTGTGACTGTGTGGGGGGGGAAGTGTGTGACTGTGTGGGGGGGAAGTGTGTGACTGTGTGGGGGGGAAGTGTGTGACTGTGTGGGGGGGAAGTGTGTGACTGTGTGGGGGGGGAGTGTGTGACTGTGTGGGGGGGGGAGTGTGTGACTGTGTGGGGGGGGGGAGTGTGTGACTGTGTGGGGGGGGGGGTGTGACTGTGTGGGGGGGGGAGTGTGTGACTGTGTGGGGGGGGGGAGTGTGTGACTGTGTGGGGGGGGGGGGAGTGTGTGACTGTGTGGGGGGGGGAGTGTGTGACTGTGTGTGGGGGGGAGTGTGTGACTGTGTGTGGGGGGGAAGTGTGTATGTATGTGGACGTGTGACTCGGTGCGTGTGTATGGGAAAGTGTGTGTGTGTGTGTGTGTGTGTGTGTGTGTGTGTGTGTGTGTATGCAAATGTAACTGTGTATTTGAGTGTGTGTGTATGCAAATGTAACAGTGTGTGTAAGAATGACTGTGTATTTTTCTATGTGTGTCTGTGTATGCACGTGTGAATGTGTGTGCAATTAATCTGAGTATTATTATTTTTTATTGCTGGGGAATCTGTGACACACTAACACACTGCCCATTAGTGTGAGATAGAGATATATATATATATATATATATATATATATATATATATATATATATATATATCTCTATCTCCACATACACACGTATACATACATACATACATTTTCTTTCAATGAAAGATGAATGAGGCCCACTCACAAATAGATTTACGGTGAACTAGCCAGCCCACTGCAAAACAAACTTGGACACCCCTGTTCTATGTGATACTAATTGATTTAGCAGAATTTGGTTCAGTCAAGCAACACAAACAGAGCAGAGTAAGATCAATTGAGAAACAGGCCTAATGTGGCTATAAAGCACTCAATGCCATGATTCCCAGTCGCTCATTGCTGTAGGAAGTGCTCTCAATCCCATTACTTAATCCATGCTGAACAAGTACTGACAAAGCTTTATACTCTCCTGCAGAGATCTCTGAATTCTTAAGACCAGCAGAGAGCACCCACGAAGATAAAGGCCATCACACTAAAGCAAAAGAACTCTACAGTTTTGTGTGCGTTTCAAAGATGTTCCACTCTCCATAGGACATAAGCCATCAACAGATCAGTTATCAAAACCACCTCATTGAATAAATAGCCCAAAGGAGGCAGACATGAAAAACCGAACTCCTTCCTGCAGGCTGATCAGGCATACATAAAGAATATATTACACACGTACGATCAAAAAGAGCAGCGAGTACCCGTTTATTTTCCAGTGCATATGATTGCTGTGATCACCAATCGCAGGGATTATATGCCTTACTGTCACGGACTGAGTAGGTGCGAGGGAATAGGAACCACAATGCGATGACCTGGTAGCTACTGCAACAGGCTTGGAAACAGAACAGTGTCTAACCTTATGGTTGAGCCTCAGGCAAATGACCACCCAGGACTTGATACACTGAATCAGAGATACGCAGGGAATGCTGATCGAGGAGAGTAGTCCACAGGCGGGGTCAAACACAAATCGGGAACAAAGGTACCACAGAGATAAATCAGAAGTCAAGGTCACTAGGTAGGCAAATTGGTTGAGGCAGCCAGCAAAATAGAGGAGTCAATTAGGCAAGCAGGAGTCAATAAACCGGAAAAATCTATCAGACAATGAATCAAACGCTAGATCAAGATACAAGGAACTATCTCAGGCAAGGTCTGAGTAGCAACTGAAGGTTTAAATCCCTTTCCGGCATTCAATCATGCCCCCAAGTAATTAACTAAAAGTAGGGTTACTGCGCATGCGTGCAGTCTCTGGTTGCATGCGTCCGCTGGACTGGGGAGGACTCAGGGAGTGCTCCTGCGGACTCAGTGGGCCGGAACGATGATCGAGTTCTCTGTTGCCCGCCCACTCTGTTGGCAGAGGTGGCAGCGGAAGTGCGGACCACACTGCGGCGGCAGGTACGTTGTTTTCTTACACTTACATGACCAACAATTAAAGGGACTGTCTGCTGCCCAAAATGCATCTTCCAAATTTTAATGCATTTTCAAGTGCTATCAAAGTACTTTAAAATGCATGTTCTACATTTTGCAATACCTAAAAAATTTTAAATTCTTACAGCTAGATGAAACTGTGAAATTACAGCAGCTTGCAAGAAACCTGGACTGCTCACACTAGCTGAGTAAAAGTAAATTTCCAGGAATGAATGAAAAAAAATGCCATTCAAATGAATTGAATTTCACGTGTCTCTAGTGAAGTCTATTACAGTCCACACAGTGTTTTCTATTCCAGGAGCACAGGAAGAGACTAAATGAAACAAAACTTTATACCCTCAGTGCAGGGCTTGACAAATTTATTTTGATTTTAGGAGCCAGACATTTTTTTTAGGAGCCAGACAATCACGCAAACATAAACACAATTCATAAACACACACGCCTACTTCACATATATACAAACACACATACTTTACATATACACATATATACAAACACCTCACACACACATATATACAAACACCTCACACACACATATATACACAAACACCTCACACACACATATATACACAAACACCTCACACACACATATATACACAAACACCTCACACACACATATATTCACAAACACCTCACACACACATATATTCACAAACACCTCACACACACATATATTCACAAACACCTCACACACACATATATTCACAAACACCTCACACACACATATATTCACAAACACCTCACACACACATATATACAAACACCTCACACACACATATATACAAACACCTCACACACACATATATACAAACACCTCACACACATATATACAAACACCTCACACACACATATATACAAACACCTCACACACACATATATACAAACACCTCACACACACATATATACAAACACCTCACACACACATATATACAAACACCTCACACACACATATATACAAACACCTCACACACATATATACAAACACCTCACACACATATATACAAACACCTCACACACATATATACAAACACCTCACACACATATATACAAACACCTCACACACACATATATATATATAAACACCTCACACACCCATATATATATAAACACCTCACACACCCATATATACACACAAACACCTCACACACACATATATACAAACACCTCACACACATATATACACACAAACACCTCACACACACATATATACACAAAAACACCTCACACACCCATATATATATAAACACCTCACACACACATATATACAAACACCTCACACACACATATATACAAACACCTCACACACACATATATACAAACACCTCACACACACATATATACAAACACCTCACACACCCATATATACACACAAACACCTCACACACACATATATACAAACACCTCACACACACATATATACAAACACCTCACACACACATATATACAAACCCCTCACACACCTACTTTACAATACATACAAACACACACCCACCTAACACAGTCTTTTCTTGGGGGTTTCTTCTTGATGTGTCCCCCCTCCCTGCTGCTTTACCTCACTGCAGGGGAGGGGGACATTCACGCTGCTGCTGATCTCCGTTGGTCAGCGTGCTGAGTGCCAGGATGTCACGTGACGACACCCGGCACTCAGACACGCGTTGCGCGAGGGGGCGGAGCTTGCAGTCTGTGCCATCGGCCATCGGCACAGACTTTACCCCCTCGCGCTGCGGAAAAATCGGATGGCAGCGGCAAGGGGACCAGGAGGCTGACAGCACCCAGGCGCCAGGTCTAATTTCCTGGTCGCCATGGCGACCTGGCGCCTGGGGTTTGTCGAGCCCTGCCTCAGTGTCTATATAATCAGTGTTGCCGCACCTGCAGCAAACATGCAGAGTAATCACTTTGCGAGCGCTTGAGTCAAATATTAAAAATGGGATTTATGCAGAATGTCTGCATCAAATCACACTGTAAAAAAAACCTGTGCACTATACAAGCAGTCGTCTTCAACTTGCACCAAAGTGAGTTTGGGGGCACAAACACATTTGACAAGCTAAATCTTAGAACTATCCCTACAGCAGTGTGTCCAAAAACAAAGGGATGTTTTCAGCAGAATACTGACCTATATCACAAGTCCAGTAATGGTCCCATGATCAGGACAGTAAATGCAGCTTTCCACAGTGGCATGCCCAGTCACATTATTTCAATCTAAATGGATGTGTGTGGAATGAGGTAGAACAAGTTTCTTGGAAAAGAAATCCACAACGAGTCTATTTAATCGGAAGCAATGGAGTGGCCATAACCCAACATTTGTGCCTGTTGATAATGTTTTTTATCGTTTTTTTTTTTTATATAAAAAGAGATTTAGATAACCATGCAAGATTCAGATTTTAGTTATGAGATTAAAGATTAGATTTCACTTCCAGAACAGACAATGCACAAATATAAGAAGCAGTACTCACTGTGCTATGCCAAGAACTATTCTGCCCCTTTATAAATAAATGAAAATAGAAATACTTAGCATCAATTAGGTTTAAACTAGTCTCATATGCTTCCTGTGGTCACCATCCAGATCTGACCTCTGAAACAATTTTTCCCACAGACATCACCAGAGGACTGGAACAGATTACTCTGCTAATCTTTATGGATATTTAATTTGATGCATGTTTCCAGATAGTCCTATACTCTTTAAACATTACAGTATTATGTAACACTATATTCTACTGGCACAATGCTGAAGATGGAGTTTTATGCAACACACTGCCACCCACTCATTTTTTCTTACTTAAAGGGACTCAACCTTAACCTTGTTTATATTGTGAATGAAGAGAATTAGAAAAAATGCTGAAAAGTGATCTATGCCTTTAAAAAAAAAAAGGTTTTTTTCTATTTAATAGATAGATATATGCTTTTGGGCGGATGTGTGTAATTAACTAACATAATTATCTGGTTTCACAATGGAATGCAGTTTGAATGTCACAAGAAGTGGACATCAAAAGGTTTACAGTTGAGATCACTTATTTAGATTGTGGGAACAAGCCTTTCACTCACATTTCCAGTCTTTATTTACTAACAGATATATGAGAAGGGGGTTACATTTATTACATAGACCATATATCTCCAAACTGGGTTGAACTGGTTCTTTAACTCTCTGGGTGGTAACTTTCTTGGAGGTAACTGAAGGATTTTGGGATACGTAGTCGAGTGAACCAGTTTTTGAGCGAGTTAGTTTTGGTCTGTTCCTGGTTGAGGAGAAGACAGCCAACAGAATACCCAAGATGAAGGCACAATGAGAATATATGCAATTAATAATGTAAGTATGCCTTTTTCTGTTACCTGTTGATAACATAACTGGTTGATTAGGAAACAGTTATGTGTAATGTGTACACAGTGTAATTTCCTGTTATAATCTGTAACAGTATCTCAATTTAATAACAACATACCTTTTTATATACAATTGTCTCTGTGCGTCATTTGTCACACATTCCCTAAAGGAACAGCCCTGTAGGAGGGTAATGTAAAATTTCTTACTCATGGAAAATATCACTTAGCCTAAGTACAGTACAGGGAGTGCAGAATTATTAGGCAAATGAGTATTTTGACCACATCATCCTCTTTATGCATGTTGTCTTACTCCAAGCTGTATAGGCTCGAAAGCCTACTACCAATTAAGCATATTAGGTGATGTGCATCTCTGTAGTGAGAAGGGGTGTGGTCTAATGACATCAACACCCTATATCAGGTGTGCATAATTATTAGGCAACTTCCTTTCCTTTGGCAAAATGGGTCAAAAGAAGGACTTGACAGGCTCAGAAAAGTCAAAAATAGTGAGATATCTTGCAGAGGGATGCAGCACTCTTAAAATTGCAAAGCTTCTGAAGCGTGATCATCGAACAATCAAGCGTTTCATTCAAAATAGTCAACAGGGTCGCAAGAAGCGTGTGGAAAAACCAAGGCGCAAAATAACTGCCCATGAACTGAGAAAAGTCAAGCGTGCAGCTGCCACGATGCCACTTGCCACCAGTTTGGCCATATTTCAGAGCTGCAACATCACTGGAGTGCCCAAAAGCACAAGGTGTGCAATACTCAGAGACATGGCCAAGGTAAGAAAGGCTGAAAGACGACCACCACTGAACAAGACACACAAGCCGAAACGTCAAGACTGGGCCAAGAAATATCTCAAGACTGATTTTTCTAAGGTTTTATGGACTGATGAAATGAGAGTGAGTCTTGATGGGCCAGATGGATGGGCCCATGGCTGGATTGGTAAAGGGCAGAGAGCTCCAGTCCGACGCCAGCAAGGTGGAGGAGGAGTACTGGTTTGGGCTGGTATCATCAAAGATGAGCTTGTGGGGCCTTTTCGGGTTGAGGATGGAGTCAAGCTCAACTCCCAGTCCTACTGCCAGTTCCTGGAAGACACCTTCTTCAAGCAGTGGTACAGGAAGAAGTCTGCATCCTTCAAGAAAAACATGATTTTCATGCAGGACAATGCTCCATCACACGCGTCCAAGTACTCCACAGCGTGGCTGGCAAGAAAGGGTATAAAAGAAGAAAATCTAATGACATGGCCTCCTTGTTCACCTGATCTGAACCCCATTGAGAACCTGTGGTACATCATCAAATGTGAGATTTACAAGGAGGGAAAATTGATGGTGAACAGATCAAAACACTGACAGAATCCATGGATGGCAGGCTTTTGAGTGTCCTTGCAAAGAAAGGTGGCTATATTGGTCACTGATTTGTTTTTGAATGTCAGAAATGTATATTTGTGAATGTTGAGATGTTATATTGGTTTCACTGGTAAAAATAAATAATTGAAATGGGTATATATTGGTTTTTTTGTTAAGTTGCCTAATAATTATGCACAGTAATAGTCACCTGCACACACAGATATCCCCCTAAAATAGCTAAAACTAAAAACAAACTAAAAACTACTTCCAAAAATATTCAGCTTTGATATTAATGAGTTTTTTGGGTTCATTGAGAACATGGTTGTTGTTCAATAATAAAATTAATCCTCAAAAATACAACTTGCCTAATAATTCTGTACTCCCTGTATACACAGCCAAAATTACCTGAAAGTTAAACTAAAGTTAATTGTAAACATTTATACAAATGGGAAGGTATGGATTTAAATGGATGGAGCTTTTATTGGTAACTGCGACAATTTATTTTTATTTAAACTTTTGGTCCATTGTTTGTAAATATATCACTGAACAGTTATAACAACCATTAAATTAAAACACAAATGCAACATTGTAACTTAAGAAATTTACTTCTATAATGACCAATCTGTGAGGATGCCCCTGCCGGGTACCATTGCCCAAAAAAACACCACCACGTCAGAGTAGTTTGATATCCAAAGGGAACTTAGCCTGAGGGATAACACTGGTAGCCATTACCCTGATGGCTAAAGCGACTTATACTTCATTAACCATTGTCATTCTCTTTTAGAGAAAAAAAAAAAAATCACACAACTTGGGGAGGGTAAATCTCCAATGTAGAGGTCTTTCACTGAAGAATGAAGCGGTTTGTGTAGAGGAAGCATGTGTCTATTGATATAGACACTATTAATCCAGTACCCTAGGACTGCACATGGCAGAAAATGCACATCTGTAAATCTGTGAAGGTGCTGACCAGGCCATGCACCCCTTCTGCTTATTCTACAGAGCTAGAAGATGCCTATGGTCAACCTTAAAGGGACAGTCTAGTCCCGAAAATCACTTTGGTGCAAGATGAAGATTACTGCTTGTATAGTTCACAGGTTTTTTTCCAGTGTGATTTGATGTAGGCATTCTGCATAAATCACATTTTTAATATTTGACTCAAGTCCTACATAATGATTACTCTGCATGTTTAATGCAGGTGAGGCAGCACTGATTATATAGACACCGAGGATCTAAAGTGTTGTTTCAATTAGTTCACTTCCTGTGCTCCTCCAATTGATTATATTGTGTGGCCTCTGAGTGACCTTGCTCTTGTACACAGAAGGATCTCTTAACAGTGTAACACACTGTCTGATGATATCACTAGAGAGACAGGATATTCCATTAATTTGAATGAAATTATTCTCGTTCGTTCCTGCAGCAAAAAAACACACAAAAAAGAGGATTACAAAACAATTTTATTGATGTGCTACTTTTTTTTTTAGAGCTACTTTTGTAAAAAGGAAAATAAGTTCCTAGATTAGAACTTTCCGTTTCTATGACACTCTCAGTAGCACTGACAGCGAGACATATCCAAGATAAAGGGACAAGTTATGAAATCCTAAATCAAGAGTGAAAAAAAAAAAAAAAATAATGGTGCCAGGATCTGCCTATGCTCCTGGTGTGAGAATATGGGTAGAATGAACAGGGCTGGGAGCCTGGTTAAATGGCTCCAGCCCTTCCCCTGATAATATTAATTGGACTTACCCATGGTCCCTGGCCCATCAATAAATGACCCGCACAGTGATTGGGGGAGGGGGGTTATTATGACCCTGAAATTACACGTCTATGGCCAAAAGCAATGAATAAGCAGAGGGATAATTACTATAGACACAAAACAACCCCCAACAAGCTGAATTGTAAGTAAAGGGGGGCGGATTTCCCAAGTTAAAAAAAAAAGGAAGAACTTTCTGTCAGAGCTCTCAGGAGGGTCATGGAAATACAACTTTACATTCATTTTCACAGCTAGTTGAAAAATAATGATGTAACACTGCTCTATTTAAAATTAAACTGGAGTTTAATTAATTCAAGTATACATAAGTGCATTACACTCTATCATATTTATAAAGGCAAAAAAAATAGAAACCACCACCTAGAAATGTTCCATGGTTAAGAACAGAGATAAAAAAAAATTACACCCACAAGCACATGGAAAAAATGAGTGGGAACATGTGGGATTTAAAAACCAAAGCCCAGCTCTGAAAGACATTGAACAAGCACGTACATTTGGCATCCAGGGAAGAAATCCAATAAGCTCTCCAGATGCTGCACAACATTGAATTTACTCAACACATCACAGGATTGTCTGTGGTTGAGATCAATAAAGACACATAAAAAGGAAGGTGGTCAGGGTTTATTAGCATGGGATGCATAGATTATCAAAGTTGACAGCAATCAATAATGGAAGGTAGGAACAGATGTGCACGCCTTTCTGCCTCTATTTAAACTTTCATTTCTACCCTAGTTTGTGAGGGACATAGTGAACATTGTATTGTATCGTGAAAATATGTACAATGAAATGCACTATCTATGGCCCTTATATTAAACTGGACATCCTCGTATTACATTAACAACTATTTATGCAGCACTTTGTGCATTGCATAAAAAGGAATTACAGATGGTGTTAGACAAAAAGAGGTAACGGATTCATGAGGTAGAGAGCACTGCTCAAAAGCTCACAACCTTATTTCAAACTGCTCACTGCGGCCAAGTGCACTGTCAGAGTATTCCTCTTATCTCAAAAGCTTAATTACACATTTTAAAAGAGCCAAGACTGGTGAGTTTCTGCGGCTAGATATAAATTAAAACTGGAAACATTTAACAATGCTTTATGCAGGGCCAGCAATGTTCTTCTAGCAAGAGAAACTGATCGTGTTGACCCGGCACAATGCATAGTTTATTAAATATTTATCTCACCTTGTGTTAGCTGCATCTCACGCATTGGGAAGGGGAGGATTATAGAGCTCACCATATCCCTTCAGTGAAACCCACTTATTATTGGAAGCTGAATGGACTGATACTGGTCAGATGCCACTGCTTTCACATTACACTGTAACAACCCAAAAATCTGTGCTGTACCTGGAACAAAAAACATTCCACAGAAAAATATGAATTATAGTGATATCACCATAAAAATAAAAGTGCTGCTTCTAAAACATTACTTGGTATAAACCTAACCATTTACAGCAGAGGCCTGAAGTGACCACAAAGACAGCAATTCTATGGAGGATAAAAAATATATATAGTTTTTATATTTTCATCTACTGTTCATTTTATTTGATATAAGCAGTACTTTCACCGTACCCAGAATCCATAAGTACAGTCATTCAGGAGTGTGTATTGCTACTGTGCTTGAAATCCCCATACATCTTAATGGGCAGGGACAGACAAAGTGTCTGTAGACGGACACCAATGTCTGTAGCAAGCAGGTGCGGATGCTCTGTATGTGCTAGATGTGCACCACACCACATTTTCATATACTTTTCGCGCTGGTTGAATTGGCAACATAGTGAGCGACTGATGGCAAATCCGCTGCTGCTGCATACCTGTCGGATGTATTTCGTGCAGGTGTGCTCCCAGTCCGGCGAACATCTGTCACACAGGGTCAGGACACGCCCCTGGTAGCAAGGTCTGTGAAGTTCCATAGAACGTCATTACACTGTACATCAAAAATCCATTAAAATGTTGATGCCTATTGCAATTATTTTGGAGGACAGGTTTGTGGACATCCACAAGAAGACAAGCCATTCAAATTGTTTACAGACAACTGGCAAACACATTTATTTTTTTGGCTGGAGAGTTCCCCTGTTACAAACATAACCCGCTGTGTTTCTCCTTCCAGTTTTTCAGTTTTGGTTTAAATGAAATGTTATTATGGCAGCGAGCATTTTTGTCCGGACAAAACAATTGCTGCTTATATCGTTATGCCAGTGACTTGGATATTAAAAGAAGACATGCTATAGCACATTAGCTAGCACAAATATTTCCCACAACTCTCTTGAAGTACCAAGATCATAGCTTTTATGGTGTATGTTAAAATGGTAGACCAATACTGAGAGAGTTGTACTATTACTGAAGATTTGGTCCCTAGAAATATGAAGCAGCTGGCTTCCATGTGCTTGAAATGAAATTAAAAAGAAAAACAAACAACAACTGGCCAGCTTAGAAATCACAGAGCTCCTACTCTCCCATTTGGATGGAAGCCAAAATATAAAAAAAAGGCATCTGATTAAAAAACACTGATGTCCAGTGACATCATTCCATGCTACTGTGGCAGAGCAGCCAAGGCTTTATTCAAATATTGTTTTTAATGGAGCTAAAACTTGCTTTTTAGTCAGTGCAGTGCATCACATGGTCAACAAAGGGTTAGGTGATGCTGATATTGTTTTTGGGCATTCATGGTTTAATTTTTCTACCTCCAATGAAAGTGAATGAAAGTGAAGTTTTAATATGTGTGGGTCCTGAAAAAATATGTAGAACAGGAGCACAGGTGTAGTAATGTCAAGTGAAAAAATTAAATGAAAACGTGTGAAAATAACAATAAAAATTCTTATGATAAACAACAGGTGGATTCACATAGACTTTTGATTGAAGATCTCAGTATGGACAAGAGACAAAAAAGGAAGTACAAAAGTGCTCTCCTTTTCAATAAAAATTTTACAGCTTGACAGTTAATAGGGATTTGAAGGGAACAAATGACGTAAAAGATTTTATGGATGTTATAGTTTCTTGAGGAATATGTTCATAGCATACATGTGAAAAAAAAGAGAGTATTGCCATAGTGAAGTAAGGTAACAATCACAATATTTTAATGAATAAGAAAAGGCTTACTTAAAAGCGTTGGGAGTACAGTCAAGTATCTCACAAATGCGCTGGAGTAAAATCAAGAATGTAGCAGATATACGAAAGTCTACACGATAACCAATTCGTCTTAGGAGTCTTCTGTTTCCAAAAGCCAAACACCGAATGCGGAAATCACGAAGAGGAGGGAGCGTGTCGTTATGTGTGTGGGTCCTGACTTCATTTATTGAGATATACTGCACAGTGGTGGTTTTGTTAATTTTTCTCTTTGTCACAATTTGCCGGTTTACGGTCAGGTTTGGGGACCAGGAGCCTAGCAGCAGGAAGAGTTAAGAAGATATCCCATAGGCAAGTTATTCCACACCTGCTCTCATTTTTATTACAGCAGAGCGTTAAGCAGTATGTTTTATAAAGATGGATTTCTTTAAAGGAGCAGACAAATGAAGTTCTGTATTGATAGCATAGCAGAATTATAGATGTACATATCCTTCACAAACCAACTATATGTGATCCCCATCTCCCTGTCAAAAAATGTGCACACATTAACAGAACCCTTTTTTTTATTTTTTTATTTACACACGTTTTTTTACACGCTAATAAATAACAAACAATCAGGGATAAGTCAGAACCTCTAAATTAATACATTTACAGAACCCTTTTCTTTTAAAATAGATAAATGAAGCGTACTTGTACTTCGATTCAGCAGTCACAAATGAAATAACATTAAATAATGTGTGGAGGCCCTCCAGCTGGCAGAGGCCCCTGGGCTGCAGCCCCGAGAGCCCATGCCTTAATCCACCCGATTAAACCCATTCAAAAGTGTTTGTAATCCGAATACCAAAAGCTCAGACTAATGCCTTTCCTAGAAAAGGAAAAGGCTGCATCCACACAATTTTGACAAGTTTTCATATTTATGAATATCATATTTTCCACATTATGCAATGTGCAAAGAAGAAAAAATACAAACATGCACACACACACACACACACACACATATATACATAAAAGCTATAGAATACAAAGAACTAGATTAGTCAATAGCGGGTAAAAAAATAAAAAATAAACATTTCATTTTTGTTTTATTTCTTTCTTCCTGGAATATTATTCTATATATGGATGTCCTGTAGATGAAGACAGCAGAACATGCTTCCTTGTTTGATGTTTGGTGCTGGAAGTGTACTGGAGATTATAGGAAATGAACCAGTGGATTTGTATAGATTTTATTTTGTTTAAATCTAGGCGAAGTAGAGCTTTTTAGCACATCCTGTAAGAAACTGCGTGCAGTCCTAAAGGGAACCATGTGATGCTGTAAAGTTGAAATTAGAAGACAAGAAATAGAGAACCCAGGCATGTTCTTCATAACGAGGGATGTAATGTAGGGTGGACTTGTGAATAACTTTGTAAGAAGAAGAAGACAACAATATGGTGTAAACTGGCCTAATAGAGTTAGATTTTGAACCGGTATGTGCCGTGCAGTGTGTTAGTACACATGTGCAACTTCTTTCCTCATTTTAGGTTGTGCAAGAGAACATGTGTAAAGGGTGTGCATATAGTGTGATCAGTTGTGCTTGGTTATTGTTTTTTCAGACCTGTGTAGCCTGTGAAACCCTGCTTCCTGTTGCAAACTGTCTTTGTTAGTTCCTACAACTACTAGCAGAAATCAAAATGTAAAGATGTGTTTTTATTTCTTTTAGTGATGTTAGCTCTAAGCAAGACAAGTAGTGTTATCCCTTGATGTAACTACAAACCAAAAAACAGGGAAACTCCAGTGACAGATGTTCAAATAAAACGTGTTGAGTATCAGTTATTAGTTTTATTAAGGGGGCACCAAAAATAATTTAAAAAAAACAAACAAAAAGGATTTTGTAGATAATATTTTGCAAATATTGTGTGCAAACAGAGCTTAATTGTGTTGAGCTACTCACAATAAATTCAATTAAAATATATACACATGTATCCATTTATAAACCAGTACGGTAATACTTTTCCTAACTTTAAGGCAATGAACCAAGTTCTGGAGAACTAACCATCTGGGTAGAAAGCAGAAGTCTTAATTTATGAAAATTAAAGCATGGTTTTTATTTGCTAGTTTAAAAATAAAAACCTTAAATCTATGGCAATTATGGAAAGCAATAATCATTAGAATATTACACTACTGGGACATTAAAAACTTCACCAATCAGCAGTTTGAAACCATTAAACTGTGTGTCCTGAATTTGCCTGTGTCACTGACTAACTGTACCATTTTCGAGACAGCTCTGTGACCTGGATCTTAATTGTTCTTTGCCTCTTGGACATCTGCTTTTGGCCATGAACTTGCTTGAACTCTGGCAGTATCTCACTACAGCCTGTTCGTGTAATCCCTTCTACATCACTGGCATCATGATCCCCTGGTTGCAGTGATTACAAAAAGGTTTGCCATGCTATTGGCAGCCTGCTTTTAGTTTAACACTAGTATCAAACTATGATGAAGTTCCATCATGCACAGAATAAATTATGACGGTTCTTTTTCCGTGCATTTGAAACTTTAAAACTAAGGAATACGACACAATCTTCACCACATCTGCCTGGAAAGCCTTAATCCCTGCTACGCCCCCTGCTATCATAGGAAGAGCAGCGAAAGCCCTAGATAAAGTGTCATAGACATTAGTCAGAAACAACAACTGGCTTTGAGTTTGGACATCAAACAAGCGTCTTTTCCCATGTTAAATATTTAAACTCACCAAGTCTTGAACTTACAGTTTCAGTACAGTTTCTTGACATTCCAACCAGATACACACTTAATCCCCTGGGATTTTAAAAACGTTCCATATTTTCCCCCAACATTCCTCCCACATCTTTTAAATAGATACACCACTCTTTATAAAATGTGTTACGCATCTGCAGATAGACAGACATTCACATCCCTAGTTTGTTTTCTCAAGTCACAAATCAGTAAATTAGATTTTACAAAATATATGAAGACTTATCATATAACATCAAATTTTTTCTCATATTATCCCATTCTTATGTGGGTTACTTTTTGGGGTTTTGTTTTGAGATCTTGCTTTGTTTATGCATTATGTAATCCAAAGAGCAATAATTCATCAGAAATGTCTACATTTTCTGTTGTGAGCCAACCATTTTTGCAACATTAACATTTCAGAAACTGAACTTTACACCCATCATATACGATAAATCTATGGCTTATTTATTTCTATACATTATCTTCTCTCCTAACAGCGTTTAAATGCTAAGATTTAATTAGTGAATGGAAAATTCCAACCTTGTTATGCCTGATCTTCACGTCCATTAGTAAATCCAAATTCATGCAGTTCACATGTCGTTAGCAGCCCCAATGAATCACCTGCTCCATAATCCTAAACTGCACTGACTTGCTACTCACCCCCCCGAAAGTCTATAAACCGAAAGACATTCTGTTCATAGACTTTCTTTTTATAGAATAGCAATATATCTTCTGATCTCCTCTCACCTCCGTCTCTGCCTGCAAACGTGTTTTTTTTTTGTTTTTTTTAAAGTGGCGGTTTTTTTTCCCCTTTTCCCTGGATCAGCCACTGTGTGAGAGTGGCTTTTCAGGTCTGGTCTGGTCCAGTTGAAGACAAAATAAAGGAATAGAATGGACACTTGACACAACCTCAGAGTTGCTGTGTCTGCCATCACCCCAGACTTTGAGAAACTTATCAGGAGCAGAAAGCATCCCAGCTTTCCCCTTAGTTCTAACTAGTCTCATAAGTGTTGATGTCGTTTTATTTTATTGGGTTTTTAGCTCAAAACCGCTTTCATTTTCACTTACACTGTGATTACTGCACTATTAATTTTGCAAAGAACTCTTTTTTTGTTTTGTTTCATGGTTTGAACAGTGCCTTTACACATTGTGGAAACTGCAAATTGTTTTATAGAATACATTGTTATGTTTCAGAAATTAAACTATTTTTGGGTCATAGCTTCATGACCAATGACAAATGTGGGCCCTGAGGTTAGACAGGTCAAGCGCTGATTTAAACTATAATTGCTTGGTTATCAAGTAAATAGGTTTACGTTTACCGTATTTGCTCGAATATAAAAGACGACCTTGATTATAAGATGACCCCCAAAATTTTGGATATTCATTTAGGAAAAAAAGTATGAACATAAGACTACCCTAAAAAAAAGTTTTTTCTTGTAAATATTCACATATAAACAATTGTATCCTATTTAAACGAACACTCCCACCAAAGAAATGATTTTCTTTTTTTTATTTCAGGCATGTCTTGTTTTTAATAACATATGCAACTAAACAAGTGTGACTGGCCGCTGCCATTTTGTGAAATAGTGTTTTTGGGTAGAAGAAAAAAAAGTGGCATATGTCTTATATATGTGTTTGTTTTAAATACACAAGTAATCTAGTTACATCTTAGTCCATTTATACTAAATAATTCTCAAACAAAAGTATAGAAATGAAGTAAATTGTAAAATGCCATAATTAAAGTGATGGAATCATGGATTCAATACACTGATGAGGATTAAATGTTTGTATCTGGCCTTTTTTGGCTGGGCTCCATGGAATATTTATGGATTGTTATGCACCTGAGCCCTCAATGAAGAGGATTACAAAAATAAAATAAAATGCTGATTGTAGTACATCTTATATAATTCAAAAGATTGCTAGGAGCATAGAGTATAGTCACCAACAATCAAGTGCAGGAACACTCCTGAAATGCATGGGAGTTTTATTCGTATCCACAATAATTGTGGGGCAATAAACATTGCACCATCTGAGAAACACTCATAAGCATGCATCATTCAAACCATCATTCCATACAACACAACAGATTACTGCCCTGTAGCTTTCTCCCCAAAAGCAATCATTTCAGTATGGCAATAACAGCAAAGCTGAGTTTCATTCCACCGCAATAATGCCACAGTGGCAGGATAGTGATGAGCAGTTATCAACTCTCCTGTAGGAGAGTCACTGACACGAGAGATCTAATTCAATGCAGGGCAATAAGAGATTCTTTAACGGAAGGAAACAGGATAATGAGAACAAATGTCAATGTTTTGTTTTTAGTATTCTTATTATCGGCCAGTAAGAAAGCATAGGTGCAAGTAGAAATGTTGCTATTTGTGCAAACTGGAATCAGTATATATATATATATATATATTTTTTAAATAATTTTTACACAGAACCTGTAAAATACAATATAAGAGGAGCTACCCACCTCCATCCTCCCTATAGGTACAACAGTGCTAGTTGTGTGATACCAAAGAGACAGTGTCCACCACAGAGGTACTGGCAGATTTATAAAGATACATGTCCGGCTTTCCAGGAAACAGAGGAGCTTCTGTCGTGCTGCCTTTTACTGCATTCCAGACATAGCAATGATCTGCCGTCATCAAATAGCTAGATCTTGGTTGTTTGGCAACATGCCAGTCCGCCTCTGATGTCATATCATGCAACTATGTTAGGTTAGAAATTCTCTAGAGACAGATTAGCAGCTTTAGAGTATTATATCTCAACACTACATTCTGAATTTATTAATTAATAACAGAAAAAATAATAACTCACATAGGCTAGCATTCATAGGTTTTGTCTATGAAGATGGTTTCCTTTTTAAGAGGAGTCCACTTCAGAAATGGTCCTTACAGTTCATCTAATTCCGTACAAAATGCCATGAGAAATGTTTTTAATCAACTCTGTATCGCAGGAAAAGTATTATTAGAATCCCACTGTAATGTTAATGTAAACCAAAAATGGTGTCACAATTACTTTTCATTATTGCAGATAGTTTTTACAAATCCTCTGCTCCAAGCCTACATTTTTTATATACTATGTCAGTAATAAGGATCATACTCCACGAGTTTCAGAGACATGTTGTTTAGCAGATTTTTGTTTTATAATCATTTGTAAACACCCATTGCCAAACATGTAAATACATGTCATTATCATTTTTTTAAAATAGAGACATTGAAAATGTTCAAACTACCTAAAATTAAAAGTCGACCCTGATTATAAGACGACCCCCCAAACTTTGGATATTCCTTTAGGAAAAAAACTAAAAGCCTGAATATAAGACTACCCTATAGGAAAAAAGTTAAACTTGTATATATTCACATGTAAATTGCTTTTTTAATAAAATATTATATTAAAAAAATGCATTTCTTGTGTTTATTTCTTTTTATGTGCCAATGCTGCCTCTCTCTTTCCCTTGCCCCCAGCTTTGTCTCACTCCCCCCTCCCCTGTCTCTTCCCCCCCCCACATGTTTCTCTCTGCCCCCCTTCCTCTGTCTCTTCCCCCCTTCCTGCTCTGTCCCCCCTGTCTCTCTGCCCCCCTCCTTCACTCCCTCCCCCTGTCTCTCTGCCCCCCACCCTCACTCCCTCCCCCTGTCTCTCTGCCCCCCACCCTCACTCCCTCCCCCTGTCTCTCTGCCCCCCTCCCTCACTCCCTCCCTCCCCGTCTCTCTGCCCCCCTCCCTCCCCCTGTCTCTCTGCCCCCCACCCTCACTCCCTCCCCCTGTCTCTCTGCCCCCCTCCCTCACTCCCTCCCTCCCCGTCTCTCTGCCCCCCTCCCTCCCCCTGTCTCTTCCCCCCCCACATGTTTCTCTCTGCCCCCCTTCCTGCTCTGTCCCCCCTGTCTCTCTGCCCCCCTCCCTCACTCCCTCCCCCTGTCTCTCTGCCCCCCACCCTCATTCCCTCCCCCTGTCTCTCTGCCCCCCACCCTCATTCCCTCCCCCTGTCTCTGCCCCCCACCCTCATTCCCTACCCCTGTCTCTCTGCCCCCCACCCTCATTCCCTCCCCCTGTCTCTGCCCCCCCACCCTCATTCCCTCCCCCTGTCTCTGCCCCCCACCCTCATTCCCTCCCCCTGTCTCTGCCCCCCACCCTCATTCCCTCCCCCTGTCTCTCTGCCCCCCACCCTCATTCCCTCCCCCTGTCTCTCTGCCCCCCACCCTCATTCCCTCCCCCTGTCTCTCTGCCCCCCACCCTCATTCCCTCCCCCTGTCTCTCTGCCCCCCACCCTCATTCCCTCCCCCTGTCTCTCTGCCCCCCACCCTCCCTCTGTCTCTCTGTCCCTCCCCCTGTCTCTCTGCCCCCCCCCCCCCCCCCACTTACCTGTACCTCAATCCCTGGTGGCTAGTGGGGGCAGCCGGGGGATGTCTGCACGATACTTGCAGACATCCTCCATGCTGCCCGACACGGCAGTCTATTATGACGGACAGCTGTCCGTCATAATAGTCTGCCGTGTCGGGCAGCATGGAGGATGTCTGCACGTATCGTGCAGACATCCCCCAGCTGCCCGATTTACCCTGGTGGCTAGTGGGGCAGCAGAGGAAGTCTGCGCGACGAGCGCAGACCTCCCCTGCAGCCGCCCGGCACGCTCGCCGGGACTTCTGTGACGAAAGCGGAAGTACCCGGCTTCTTCACAGAAGCCCCGGCGGTCGTGCCGGGCAGTCTGCGCTCGTTGCGCAGACATCCCCTGCTGCTAGAGAGGGGGATCCAGGTCTGCTGGGGACCTGGATCCATGTTTTATAATCTGACCTCAATTTGAGGTCAGATTATAAGAGACCTCGATTATAAGACGAGGGGGATTTTTCAGAGCATTTGTCTGACCATTAACACTCCGCTATTTGTTCAGGATTTCCAGTAGTGTTTTCCTTATGTTTAAGGTAACAAATATAAGTTATTCTATTGTCAGAGAATATTAATCCTATAGAAAAATGTATGAATTACAATACAATATTTAGGAAGCATCAAGTGTCGTTATGAGAAGGGAAGATTACAGGATTAATTTAATGGCATTCCTCAGTTAGTGATGATTCTGAACGAGAAGGATGAAATCACCATGGTCTTCACTAGTTGCTTATGTATTTTATAGTAATTAGTAGGATGAGGTCAAGGAAATAGTTTTAAAAACTCTATATTCTAAGCTCTAGTTAGAGCTTACCACACCATTGATCTGTCTGTTCCAGTGTCACAAATATGGAGACTTCCTTACTGTATTGCAGAAGTTATTCAGCATTGTATACCACTTTACAAATAAATCAAAGTATTACAGATCTAATTCTAGGAAAGTTCTAGTAGGGCTCAACTAAAAGCAGTAATTGTACATTTTTCATAAAGATGGGATACCATGGAAGACAAGTGTGGGGCCTGCTCTAGGCCAAATGGCAGCCAATGGTGAAAACTGACAAATAAATCAAATGTGATACCTTGAACATTTAATTTCTGCTTAACTGCCTTTATCAAGCGCCAGCATACCATTTTGTCTCATGAGTTCAGTTATGACCATCTCTCATTTCCTTTTCTAGTGCCTATCCACTGCCTGTATGCAGGTCTAATGGAAAGAAAGGAAGGAGAAGAAGCTTACCAATTATGTTCAAGGACCAAAATGGTAAGGTGCATGCAATATAACCTTCCTTTAACGTCTAATAGATACATGAATGCACAAATGTACACACTGCAAATCTACAATCACTGCAACTAGTGGTAGAATGGTGAGAGTCCTACTGTATGAAACTACTTCTACTCCTTCTCAGAGATAAGCAAAGTGTCCATGGCAAGGTCTGAGAATGACCATAGACCATCATTACATTTTTCACAAAGTCCAGTATATGTACTTCACGAACAATGTTACTGCCTGCCCCTTACCATTATTAATTCTCTTTCTCTACAGAAGTGGACATGATGATCATATCCTGTGACTTTGATGGCCCAGTGCACCCACCTCCAACATGGTATAGACTTTGGCATGAGTTCACTTTAATAATTAAGCAAAAAGGTCACTGAACTAGAGGCAGTCACCATATTCGACAGAGAGAAACATCCCTAATGTAGTCAAAATCAAGAATACCTTTTAAAACACAGTGTAGCACACAATGCCTTATGCATTATTAGTGGAGTTAATAGCCTCCCTTTGCATAAAAGTAGAAATAAAACGCTTTTGTTTTTATAATTGGACCTGGGATCTTTAATGTACAGGATTAGGAATTTGGATTTTTAAAAAGCTACCAGCATACTATGAGTTAATGTCGTTCAGTGCAACTAGAGAGCAGGTACAGTCTGACATAGGTATAGGGTAGGAATTATTAGGGTTATTCACAAACAAATGCCATTCAGAGGGACACAAAATGTCTATCTTTGCTGAAATATAATTACAAAAAGGAGATAGTGGGGAAAAATGACTATTAAAAAATTTAACTATTAAATAATTAAGGCTTCGCAAAGCAAGTCATCAATTTATTTATTGTTTTAAATCTATATGTTGCATTTATCAAACATTGGTGAAACTTTCTGCCACTAATAAATAAAATTAAAAAGGTAAAATAAACAACAACAAAAACAGAAAACAAATTCCATATTTCAATAAAATCAGAGTAAACCACAATAGTATGACTTTGCTGTTCTGTGAATCATGTCCATTTGGATATCTGCCAACATTTTCGCAAGCAGCAGCGCAGAAAAAATAGGTTTAGGGTTAATTGTAACCAGCCTAACAAGTTTATTAAGACATCTGGAGACAGATTAGCTCACATGCAGGGCAGACACAACCCTACTGAGTTCAAGTGCATATCCTGGATGTAGCAAAGTTTTCCTTGAGGAGATTTACTCCTCTAAGTAAATGTTTCCTGGAACCAATAAAGATGTTTTCTCACATATCTGTGTAAGAGTGCTAGAATTTACCAATATTATTCAGTCATAACAAACAGCATACAATATACTTCGACATAGTACATTTACGTTATAGCTAATACAATATACAGTTGCACAGTATCAGTGGCAAACTAACAAATGAAATAATAATGTGATTTCACAGAAAAGCAAACACTATCCCAAAGAACTTGCACTTTACTAGAACATAGAACACCAAAAACACCTGCAGCGGATCTTACATTCTCCGTCTAAAAATTATTTACTTCCAGGGTTAAAAAAAATAAATAAAAAAAAAAGCACAAGAAATACTATGGCAATGAACTATAAAGATTTTAATTCAGACGAATAGTTCATTAAGGAGAATGCAACAAAGGTTTTCAAAATAATAGTCATTGCACTTAGTAAAACCTGCTTAACAGTGGTCTGCACTCTGGAGCTCAATGATGGCTAACCTTTGGCACTTCATCTACTGTGGACTACAGTTACGATGATACTGGCTGTGCATCATGAGAAGTAAGGAATACAACAGATAGAGTACACAAGGTTAGCCATCAGTGCACTTGCTGCACTAGGCATAATTATGTTATTCAGGAAACCGTTTTCCCTAAGCACATCTACAACTTACACGGCAAAATCTCTAGGCACCAATCCGGTATAATTGCATTCATTGGCTACAAGGTTTATACAAAGGTGATATGATGCCACAGTGCATCCAGGAATTCTAGCAGCACACGCTCCGTCTGTATCAGTGACGGCTATCCTTTGGCACTCCAGTTGTTGTGGACTATACTTCCCACAATGCTCAGCAACCTTCGTGGGAAGTGTGTTCCACATCAGCTGGAGTGCCAAAGGTTAGCCATCACTGATCACCACAATATCTATACAGTTCATACATATATGCAGTCCATACTAGCTGTATTTTTTCATTAAATTGTATCCACGGGACATGTTCTCCTTATTAATAAGCTCTTAAAACATACACTTTCCACATTTCCTAGTTGCAAACGGACAGGGTCCCACTTCAAATATATTTCTAGCGCTCTGGATTTTGACAGGAGTGTTGGTTCCCTTGCATTTAATAGTAAAAGCCCTCACCTGTGCAGCCGTTCTCTGCCAGCGCCGGGCTCTGTAGACTCCCAGGACCCCGGCTATACATCTCAATGTGCCTGTGTTTGCACGGGCTCCACAACTCTCATCTCTACCCCAATCAGGAACGCCGTAACAGAAATGCACTCAGTGAGCGTTTGCCTCTCTTTGCAAACATTTCGCCTATTGGCTCACAGCTCAGGAGTGCCCGATTGGTTCAGCTCTTTGCAGCAGCTGGTATGCGTTGTCAATAATCATTATGCTATAAAGGACTTTCAATGGTCTTCGCTGCTTTTATTTTGTATTACTCTGCAGCAGACGAGGATCCTTGTTGCATGGTGCTGAACAATACTGCTAGAGTCAATAGCTTCCAGGCACCTTTCCAAAAACTACCATGAGAACAATAATTCAATATTATTAAGAAAACACTCTGCTGTAGACCTTTAAAGAAAAATCAGATTTAAATCTAATTTTAATCCGTGTAAAGATTAGGCATCTGGTTTTCTTGCTTTGCTACATACTGTGCTTCTCAATACTATTGGGGCACTTCATTTGTTACAATGGGGCAGGATATCAACAATAAATCCTTTTTTTATTATATAAACTTTACCTAGGAACAATTATGGGATGTGTTTATTAAAATTAATGCTTCCATGCATTATACATTTATAATAAACTCAGTTACAGAGACACATACACAGCCGGTGCCTTAGGGGTGTGCGACCTGTGTGTTATTACAGGGCACAACACTAAGGGGGGCACTGGAGGTGCTGGCTCCCCCTATTAATACAGTCCTATTTGTGCGGTTGGTGGAGAGAAGGCCAGGCAGTCGATGTCTGTGCGCCTTCCAGGATAGACATCCTTTTAGGCTGCTTCTCGTGCTCCCTGCACATCAGGGTTGGGGGTCATGTGACCTCCATATGCTCAGACTCCACAAAGGTACCTAGAGTGAAAAGCAAGAGACCTAGGTGCAATCTGCATGCTGGTATAAATTCTAGGGGCTGGGGCAAGTCATTGGTTCAAATCTGGATGCTGGGTAACCTAATTGTTTCAGATCCGCACAAGTAAAGAGATAAGGTGCCGAAGGCTTGAAAAAAACCCTGAGGGTTGAAATGTCGCCTACGTGTGAATAAAATTCTCACTTTTCAGAGTGCTGGGTCCCGTGTATTTCTTTTTTGGGTGCTGGGTAAGGCCTGGGTGTTGGGGTAAGCCTTAGGTGCAATATAGGTACCGGAGAATGTTGTGGGTGCAGTCTGGACGCTGGGGAAAGTCCTGCGAGTGCAACCTGGCTGCTGGAGCCAGGTGCGGCATTTGCATTGTCTGCCTCGGGGTGGGCGGTGGCGGGGTTAAAACCAGGTGCAATGTTCCTTTAACCTCCATCTACTTTCTGTTGATGAAAGATTCTATTTATTTTAAGTTCAGGTAGAACACATTCATTCTGCCCAATTCATATGTGTTAAAAGGGAAAGCAATACGTTAATCAAGGTAGTTTCTTTAGGATCTCCTGATTGCTTTAACTATATAATTTAAATATTTGCTTGAATATAAGGTACATTTTTTTCAGAGCAAGTGGCAAGTCTTAGAGGTGCAGGGATAAGTCCAATTGGTGCAGTAATGGGTACAGTGGCAAGTTTAATGGGTGCATGTCAAGTCCTGTGGGTGCAGTGCAAGACTTATCGGTGCAATACTGGATGCATTAGCACGTCCTGTGGGTGCAGTATTGGGTGTATTGGCGAGTCCTATAGGTGCAATAGGGGATCAGAAGGATATACATTAAGTTACAAAAAAAATTCTGCATGTATAATTATATGAAAGAAATGATATTACCCTGAAGTAAGAAATTAACCAGTCAATGAAGAATTGTAGAAATCCATACAGAGATTCATGGGCATCCGCATACATTTTTTCGGGGGGGGGGGGGCATAATTTTACCGTCATCCTTTCTGCGCCGTGCCTCTTTTTGACAAGTTATCATGAAGTGGAGGAGCTTTGTCATTATCAGTGAAGGCATGCAAAGGGTTGATAAACCCTGCACCAGATACAGATCCACAGCACCAGATATAAACCAAACACACTAGATATAGCCTCACTGCACCAAATATAGACAGGGGGAGGGGGAGAGAGAGACAGAACAGGGGGAGGGGGGAGAGAGACACAGAACAGAGGGAGGGGGGAGAGAGAGAAAGAACAGGGGGAGAGAGAGAGAGACAGAACAGGGGTAGGGGGAGAGAGACAGAACAGGGGTAGGGGGGAGAGAGACAGAACAGGGGGAGAGAGAGACAGAACAGGGGGAGGGGGAGAGAGACAGAACAGGGGTAGGGGGGAGAGAGACAGAACAGGGGGAGAGAGAGACAGAACAGGGGGAGGGGGAGAGAGAGACAGGGGGAGGGGGAGAGAGACAGAACGGGCGGGGAGAGAGAGAGAGACAGAACAGGGGGGAGAGAGACAGGGGAGCGTGTGAGAGAGACAGAACAGAGGGGGGAGAGAGACAGAACAATGGAGGGGGAGGAGAGAGACAGAACAGAGGGAGAGAGAGAGAAAACAGGTTTGGGGGAGTTAGAGAGAGACAGACATGGCAAGGAAGAGGAAAGGGACACATACATTGGGGGGTGAAAGATGGGGGGGCGCCATGAGGCAAGCCCGCACAGGGCGCCGGGACACTTAAGGCCGGCCTTGAACCCAACAGCCCCAGACACAACACTATAGCACCTACTACCCCTAGTAGGGACAACTAGGGGATGCACACTGAGTAAAAATAATAATAATAATTTGAAAAAAACATTTTTTTTTTTAAAGGGGAATTGCAAAAATCCAGGGGGGGGGGGCACCCTTGACCCCCCCCCCCCCCCCCTGCGGATGCCCATGCAGAGATTACAGGTTTAATAGTTTCCAGTGCACTACAAATGCTAATGGAAAACAAAACTATTTGCATAAAATGTATAGCCAAATTAGGGCTGATCCTAGGGTCACAAGTGCCTGGGTGCAGGTTTTCTTTTGGCGCCAAAAGGGTGGGTGTGGTTATATTATGAACTCCTCCCCTTTAGACATGTCTGTTCCAGACATGCCCTTTTTATTATTGGGGAGAGGGGAAGGAGAGCACAAACTTTATTTTGATGTAAAGGACAAACACAAAAATGTATTTTTAATAAAGATATATATTTGGCCTTAATAGTGTGTAGTGGTTTTATTTATTTCTATGATGCTCAGCCAGCAACATGGCAATGACAATTTTTGCTGGCTGGCAGAATAAGTTTTACCTACCGTTCCCATGATGCCCAACCAGCCAAAGTCTGGCTGAGCATCACTGGAAAAAGAAGTACACAAGGAGCGATAAATAATATTCCACCATGCTCACCATGTCAGTCACTTGCGTGTCTCTCTCTCCCCATGCCCTTATGTCGTTCTCTCTCTTTACCCATACCCTCATGTCTTTCTCTCTCTCCCCATACCCTCATGTCTTTCTTTCTCTCCCCATACCCTCATGTCTCCCTCTCTCTTACCCCATACCCTCATGTCTCTCTCTCTTACCCCATACCCTCATGTCTCTCTCTCTCTTACCCCATACCCCCATGTCTGTCTCGCTCTTCCCATACCCACATGTCTGTCTCGCTCTTCCCATACCCACATGTTTGTCTCTCTCTTCCCATACCCAATGTCTGTCTCTCTCCACTCATACCCAAATGTCTGTCTCTCTCTCTCTCTCTCTCTCTCTCCACTCATACCCAATGTCTGTTTCTCCCATGGTGGTCTCTTGTTCTGCATATCTCTGTTTCTCCTCCTATATCCCCATGTATATCTCCCGCATGTCTCTCTCCCTCCTCATAACCCTATGTACATCTTTCTCCCCCCACTCACGACATACCCTCTATTTGTCTCTTTGTTCCATGATCCCTGTTCCTGTCTGTTTCCTCTGTGCCTTTAACATGTCTGTCTCTCCCCCATATCTTTCTCCTAAACCTCCTACCTACCAGCGGAAAGCAGAAAGCGCCTATTTGCCCATTAATATACCACTGTTAGTTTGCCTATTGATATGCCACAGCCAATTTTCCCATTGATATGCCACAGACAGTTTTCCCATTTATATACCAATGTTAGTTTGCCCATTAATAGGCCACATCCAATTATACCATTAATATCCCACTGATATATTGTCCATTAATATGCCACGGTTAGTTTACCCAATAAATGCATCTCCTATCCCGCCATCCCCAGTACTCACCTTGCTTCTGCTCTCTCATGTCCCCAGCCTTCTCCTCCACACAGCAGGAAATAGACGCCAGCTGGATACGGATTACTGCCCTCTGTGTGAGGCAGTTACGTGTGCAGCGGGACCAGTTAACCAGTAAGCCATGGGCAAGAGCACACTTACACACAGTTAGACAATTTTAGTCACACTTAGTCACATTTACACACATACATTTACAGACACCCTTATACACACTGTCACACACACAGCCACCCTTACACACACAGCCACCTTTACACACTTAGACACAGGATACACTTACACAGACACTCATGTACACACACTTGCACAGACAGTAACGCACATTGACACACACACTTATATACACACACACACGTACACACTGACATACACTCCCATATACTGACATACACTTCCACACACACAAATACTTACACACATGTATTTTATTTTTTATTTTTGTAACCCCCCAAAACTTGTGCTGTCCCCCTCCTTGCTTAATTACCTTTATGTGAAGGGAGGAGGACGTTCTCGATGGTGTCTGCAGAGGCAGACACTGGCATCTAGTTTCTTCTGCCAGATGTCAGCTGACATCCGGCAGAAGAAACTAGACGCCGGTGTTCTGCCTCTGCAGACACCTACCTCCTTCCTGCAGCTGATCAGAGTGCGACCTTGGGCAGAGCTTGCACCCGTCACGCTGTGCTAGGTTGGACAATGAGGTGCGGTTACTGCAGGGGATCACCTGCAGCCCACACCTCCTTGTTACACCAAGCAAAAAGTGACGGGTGCAAGCTCTGACCCCGTCGCGCTCTGTGCTTGCAGCGCCTCTTCTCCTGTGCGCCTAGGCACGGTGCACCCTGTGCACCCGCCCAGAATCGGCCCTGAGCCAAATGCTTAAATGTAAAATGTTTTAGTCAAATAAAACCGCAGAATAGACATCTCCAAGAAAAACAAGGCTATAGTTTAAAACCTGCATGCAAAGTGGCTTAAATTCATTCCATGCAGCAAAAATACAGAATATAAACATATACAGAGAAATCTACATGTTGCAGAGATTATGAATGAATCATAATGCTGACAGAACGGCATAACAGAGATCAAATTACAGCTACTGCTGGTTAAAGTGAATTATAATGCATGCACAGCTATGGGGAAAAAAATATATTTTAATACAAGAAAAAAAGATAAACGGCTCCATGCAGAAGAGGCTGTATTAGAGATTATGTAGGCAAAGTTATAATTCTGGCTATTGTTTGATCATACACTTAAATTGCAAAGTATTAATAAAGTAAAGATGCAAAAAACAGATTCATACACAGCAGTGTAACAGCTGCACTTTAACAAGCTCTCAGCATTAAAGGCTCTGTATAAGATACATATAAAAGATATCCTGATTTCTACATATATTCAAAAGGAGTAACTTTTGGCTAGAATATATCTCACGCCCACTCTTAACTTATGTGTAATTGCAACATTGAAAAAGTATCATATTGAACCCTCTATGTCACGAGTCAACCTTGCATTCAGGCTCATCCAAGCTGTATCCAGGCTTTTCAGTTTAGCACCCGCCCCACTCTTAACTTATGTTTAATTGAAAAATCAACCTGTTTAACCTATGTTTAATTGAAAAATGTCAACCTGCATTCAGGCTCATCCAGCTGTATCCAGGCTTTTAAGTTTAGCTCCTTGTTATCCTTGTGTGCGCTTTATTTCTTATTCCAGGCCACAGTGGTGGCATTTCCTTTTCCAGGCCACAGTGGTGGCATTTCCCAGTTCCAGGCCACAGTGATGGCACTTCCAAGTTTCAGGCCACAGGGGTGGCATTTCCCAGTTCCAGGCCACAGTGATGGCACTTTCAAGTTTCAGGCCACAGGGGTGGCATTTCCCAGTTCCAGGCCACAGTGATGGCACTTCCAAGTTTCAGGCCACAGGGGTGGCATTTCCCAGTTCCAGGCCACAGTGGTGGCATTTCCAAAGTCCCTGTTCTGAGTGGCACCTGCCCAGTTGGCCACAAGTGGCACCTGCCTAAGCCTAGCCTCAGATTGGCACCTGCCTTAAGTGATATGCCTTGTCTTTGATTCCCTTAAGTGGGGTGCCTTGTCTTAGAGTCCCTTAAGAGCAGGGCCGTCTTTAATAGTGATTGGACCCTGGGCAAGCATTTGCTTGGGCCCCCTGGACCCTGCCCCCTCCCCTGCATGCAATGACTCCATCCATCGCAATGTTACCTCCCCCCCTCCCCCCCCCCCCCCCCACACACACACAAAAAACATAAAAATAAGCACACACACAGTTGGATTTTTCTTGCAGTGAGTATTTTTATTGCATTGAATAAAATGTGTATATTACGTGTATAATTGCAGTATATAAACTGTATTTTTGGATACAAAATGTGTATATATGGCTGCAATATGTATACCATCTTACTATGCAACACTGCACTACAACTACTCATTACCTAAATGACAAAAATATACACAGATATTAGGGAGCACTTACATATGTTCATATATATTTATAAATATAAATATGGGATTGGCTGACACAGGAAAAAGTGCTTAAGCAATTAAACTCTGTTAAGATAGACAAGGCCCCAGGACCAGATGGTATACACCCAAGGGTACTTAGAGAGTTAAGCATAATTCTGGCCAGACCACTATTCATGATCTTTAGGGATTCATTCAGTTCAGGTACAGTGCCAACAGACTGGCGAAAGGCGGATGTCATTCCAATATTTAAAAAGGGATCAAAATCTCTGCCAGGTAATTATAGGCCAGTGAGCTTGACATCTGTAGTGGGGAAACTATTTGAAGGATTGCTAAAGGTATACACTCAAGAATACATCTTGAACCAGAATATAATTAGTAAAAGTCAACATGGTTTTGTGAAAGACAGGTCTTGTCAAACAAACTTAATAACATTCTATGAAGAAGTCAGTAAAAATATAGATCTAGGTGTGGCAGTTGATGTGATCTATTTGGATTTTGCGAAAGCATTTGATACAGTTCCACACAAAAGGTTACTCTACAAATTGAGAGAAATAGGTTTGGGGGCAAATGTGTGTATGTGGATTGAAAATTGGCTAAAAGATAGAACACAAAGGGTTGTTGTAAATGGAAAATCCTCAAATTGGACAAGGGTATTAAGCGGAGTACCTCAGGGGTCTGTTTTGGGCCCTCTTCTTTTTAATTTGTTTATTAATGATCTGCCACATTGTGCTGAGAGCCATGTCAGTGTGTTTGCGGACGACACTAAATTAGGTAAGGCAATAAAGACTAATCTTGATGTTTTTTCTTTACAGGAAGATTTGGACAGAGTGGGGGACTGGGCAGTAAAGTGGCAAATGAGGTTCAATATAGACAAATGTAAAGTTATGCATTATGGGAAAAATAATAACAAAGCAACATATACGTTAAATGGTTTTTCCCTGGGAAAAACTACTAATGAAAAGGATTTAGGAATAATTATAGACAACAAACTTGGCAACAGTGCCCAATGCCAGTCAGCAGCTGCAAGGGCCAATAAGATATTGGCATGTATAAAACGAGGTATAGATTCACGGGAGGAGGATATCATCTTGCCTCTTTACAAATCAATGGTAAGACCTCACCTTGAATATGCAGTACAATTCTGGGCACCAGTCCTTAAAAAGGATATTAAGGAACTAGAAAAAGTGCAAAGGAGAGCTACAAAATTAATAAGGGGTTTGGAGGATCTTAGTTATGAAGAGAGAGTTAAAAAAATTGAATTTATATACGTTAGAAAAAAGGCGTCTCAGAGGGGATATGATAACATTATATAAATATTTGCAGGGCCAATATAAAGAGCTCTCCAGGGACCTGTTCATTAACAGAAAGGTACAAAGAACAAGAGGTCACCCCCTCAGACTGGAAGAGCAAAGATTTCATAGACAGCAAAGGAAGGGATTCTTTACGGTTAGGACAATAAAGTTATGGAACTCCCTGCCAAGAGAGGTAGTGCTAGCAACCACAATAGATGCATTTAAAAATGGTTTGGATGTTTTTTTAGGAAAGCAGAACATACAGGGCTATTAATAATAGAATAAGCATTAATAAAAGAGCTTATTGATCCAAGGAGAAATCTGATTGCCTCTTGGAGTCAAGAAGGAATTTTTTCCCCCAGGAGGCAAAATTCGAAATAGCTTCCTTAGGGGTTTTTTTGCCTTCTTTTGGATCAAAAGCTGTAATGATAGGTAGAAGGGTTGAACTTGATGGACTTGTGTCTTTTTTCAACCTAAATTACTATGTTACTATGTATGTAAATGGTACTGAGAACAGACACCACAGCTCAACAAGCAAGCAATATCTATACACATCTCACTCTCTCTCACTAGTTGCATTTATACTTATATGAACTTCTTAATATTCAACTATTTTCATATGTAATAAAAATGTTATTGAAGAGTTGCATTTCTTGTTTTTATTCCCCTTTTCTGCACCCACATTGCACCTAAAGAACTTAAGACAGCCCCATAGAGTAGCCACAGCACTTGTCATGCAGCTATATTGCACACACAGCACTTGTCTTGCACCTATATTGCACCCACAGCACTTGTCATGCACCTATATTGCACCCACAGCACTTGTCATGCACCTATATTGCACCCACAGCAAATGGCTTTCACTCATATTGAACCCACACAATTTCACATGCTACAGTGTAAATTTGCCCCACAGAACATACCAGTTTAACTTTGTTCCACTGAACTGCCCATGCAGAAAAAAAGCCACATTGACATTTTTCCCCATAGTACATGTTATTTTTCCCCAGAGAACATGCCACAGTCACTTTGTCATTGCATATGCAACAGACAGTTTGCCTGTTAAAATATGACACCGTTTGTCCAATAAATATGCCACAGTCAATGTGCCCATCAATATGCCAATATTATTTTGCCATTAATATTCAGTATTATTTTGCCATAAATATGCCACAGACATGTTTCCCATTAAAATGCCAATATTATTGTGCCATTCAGACACCAGTAATATTGTACTATTAAGATGCCCCAGCCAATTTGCCCATTAAGATACCAGTATTATTGTACCATTAAGATGCCATAATTTTTGTGCCATTCAGAGCCCAGTAATATTGTGCCAGTCAGATACCAGTAATATTGTGACATTCAGAGCCCAGTAATATTGTGCCAGTCAGATACCAGTAATATTGTGACATTCAGAGCCCAGTAATATTGTGCCAGTCAGAGCCCAGGAATATTGTGCCAGTCAGAGCCCAGGAATATTGTGCCAGTCATCTGACTGGCACAATATTCCTGGGCTCTGACTGGCACAATATTCCTGGGCTCTGACTGGCACAATATTACTGGGCTGTAATATTGTGACATTCAGAGCCCAGAAATATAGTGCCAATCAGATACCATTTTTTTTCCGGTCGTCGCATCCAGTGGATGCGGCTTGCCGGAAAAAAATTTCACAAGCGCAATGCGCTGTGAACGCGGCAAGCAGGGGCTAGGGGCCCACGGGACAGCTGCCTTGGGCCCCCCAGGAGTAACTGGGCCCAGGGCAGCTGCCCCGTTTGACCCGCGTTAAAGACGGCCCTGCTTAAGAGTCCCTTAAATGGGATGTCCTGTGTCCCTTAAAATGTAATCCTTTGTCTGTGTTCTGCCATGTTAAGTTTCCAGCCGTGTTCTCTGCCTTAGTTATACCCACTCTCTACCCAGTTGCCTTTGTTACTTTGATCTGTTTCTGGCTTCTGTTCCATTCAGCAACAATGGAGGTAAAAAAAAAACTAACCCTACATCGAAATTAACCCTAGATTTATGGTTAGTATTGGGCTTGCACTCAAGGTTACAGATGGTGTGATGGAACACTCAGTCACTGGGGTTCTTGGAGAGAAATAATGGCCCACCTCCTCCCTATAGATTATGAGTCTTGTCATTGATAAGGGGTTCTGTTTTGGGAAGGTGAGTATAGTAGGTAAGTTTTCACTTTGCATTGACTTTACAATGTATATGCGGTTTTTACCGCTTTACTCATGCTCCCAGATTATGCCAATGCAGGAGGAGATGTGTCACTGGGGAGTAAAGGACAATGGTTTATAGTTTACCCCCTGTAGTGCAAGCAAAGTCTGTTTACTGATTTTATACACACTTCTCCTATGTGACTCATCCATTGTTCTGTGTTAATTGAATTTACAGTTAAACTTATTATAATGTGTTATTATATATTTGTATCAGGTCTGGTTAATTTAAGTTTCAAATTTATACTGGCTTTGTCTGGTGATTTGGAAGCTCTATCTACAACACTGGTTCTGTCTGGTGGCTTGGGGTGACTGATACAAGGAAGCAAAGTTACAGTTGGGGTACTAGGGGGTCCGTCACAGATGGGTTATGGTTAGTGCTAGGGTTAGGGTTATATTTAGAGTTATTTTAATTTTTAATATTTTCCTTTTTGTTGTTGTTTGATGGTAGTCGTACTGCCATACAACAGAAGTTGTTTTACAGGAGTGGAGGATAACTGAAAAGTAGAAATCAGAAACAAATTGGAGAACAGGATTGGTAGGGTGATCAATAGGTGGACAGAGCAGAATGTTCCACTTGTATCATGGTTAGTAGCGCCAAATGAATGGTGGATCTCCATTGTGGTCTGCTCAAGTCATTTGTAGCAATCTTGTCTTTGTTTGTTACCACATCCATAAATAGAATAATATTATGCTGAAACTTGTTTTGTGATATACTCTGATTTCCAGTGGTTTTAGTGCTTTTATATTGTATTATTTTTGTGTGCACCTTTATATTTACTAATTTTTCTCTTTATTGAAACACAATTAAAAAGTAATAATAGGATTACCATAATCTATGATAATCCAAACAGTGATGGTAAGACAAAACAGAGGAGAAGCAAATAATTTTGTCAATTGCTTACCCTCTGTTTGTCTGACCATCTGCCTTGCCGAGTCTCTGAAAGCCCTTTTGCCACATGCCGTTTTGGATCATTTTGCAACCCAATATATGCCCATCATCCTGAGCCTTGACATTTAGGCTCTACCTCATTTGAGTGGAATTAACCTGGTGGTACATTACCACCAAGGGGTTCAAGCAAAACAGTCTGCATTATGTTTTGTAGACATGTGCAAAACGAAAATTTTCGTTTTGTTTTCGTTCATTCGGACGAAAATGATATTTATTTAATCTAAAACGAATTTCGTTCATTACTACATTCGTTTCGGACTAAATTAGTTCATTATTTTCGGCTTATAGAATTACATGTATTCTATAAACCGAACGACCTTCGGTTTATAGACTTTCGGCTTATAGAATACGTGTAATACTATTGCCTTTCTATAAACCGAACAAGAGCCCCATTCATAGGAAATTCTTATGAATGGAGTCACCATTCATAAGAATTTCTTATGAATGGGGCTCTCGTTCGGTTTATAGAAAGCCAATAGTATTACACGTATTCTATAAGCCGAAAGTCTATAAACCGAAGGTCGTTCGGTTTATAGACTTTCAGTTTATAGAATACATGTCATTCTATGTATTCTATAAGCCGAAAGTCTATAAAGCGAACGTTCGGTTTATAGACTTTCGTCATTTGGAATACATGTAATAGTACTATTGGCTTTCTATAAACAGAAACAGAGTCCCCATTCATTATGAATGGAGACTCTGTTTCTGTTTATAGAAAGCCAATATTACTATTACATGTATTCCAAATGACGAAAGTCTATAAACCGAATGTTCGGTTTATAGACTTTCGGTTTATGGAATACATGTAATCCTATTGCTATTCTATAAACTGAACGTTCGGTTTATAGAATAGCAATAGGATTACATGTATTCCATAGGCCGAAAGTCTATAAACCGAACGTTCGGTTTATAGACTTTCGTCATTTGGAATACATTTAATAGTGTAATACATGTTAAACCGAACCGAAAATGTATTTACCTCCACTCCTGTAAAACAACTTCTGTTGTATGGCAGTACGACTACCATCAAACAACAACAAAAAGGAAAATTTTAAAGAAAATACCAAGATAATTTACAATGGAATTCAACAAATGTGAGATTAATTGTTTTTAGCATACAGGACCTATATCTTTTCCATGTGTGTCATACTGTAATAAAATATTTTAAGTGCAAGAGAATAATATTTATTAGATTAATATATTTGGCTGTATAAATCTGATCATCCTGAGTGCAACTGAAAGGGACAGTCTAGTCCCCAAACTCACTTTGGTGCAAGATGAAGATTACTGCTTGTATAGTGCACAGGATTTTTTCAAGTGTGATTTGATGCAGGAGTTCTGCATAAATAACATTTTTAATATTTGACTCAAGCCCTCCCCAGTGATTACTCTGCATGTTTACAAAAAGTGCGGCAGCACTGATTTTATACACAAAGAGGATATAAAGTTTTGTTTCATTTAGTCACTTTCTGTGCTCTTCCAATTGAATACATTAAATGGACCAATTCTCATTGGTTCCTACTGCAAAATATATATATATATATATATATATATATATATATATATATATATATATATATATTTTTTTTTTTTTTTTTACTCAGCTAGTGTGGGCAGACCTTGCTTCTTGCAAACTGCTGTAATTTCACAATTTCATCTAGCTGTACGTATTTTATATTTTAAGCAATGCAACATGTAAAACATGCTTTTTAAAGTACTTTGAAATTACATTAAGCATTAATATTTAGAAGATGCATTTTGGGCACGAGACAGTCCTTTTAAGAAGGCCCAGCTCAACTTCTATAGCAGAGGACCAAACAAAGAATATATGACAAATATGTGGTAAACGTTTGTCAAGTGACATTCATGTGAAATTACAAGACTTTCCCTTTTTAGCTGAGTTTGTGTACGATTGCTTAAGAAATAGAACATACAATTTTTAGAAGGGTTAGAGTGCCCACCAATGGCAGTTCAAGTGCATTGCTGTCAGCTTAAAAAAATATTTATTTTGCTTGGTGCAAACATATACTGCTTGTGTTTTTTTTTTTTTTTTTTTACAGTAGTTCATTTCATATTGTCTCACATCATGCAGATTTGGAATTTTTTGTTGAGTATTAGTGACTTTATTTTTTAAATGAATGAATGTGTCACATGCCAGGTGTCCGCTCATGCCAGCCAGCCTAGGGCAAGCCAGAACAGGGTCTCTCTTCCCTGTGCTTGCACTCTAGCCAGAGTGCATCCATGATGAGTGGTAGAAGGGCAGAACATGCTCCGTGGCAAAGTCAAAAGCCCACTATCTCTGCTGTTTCGCACCCAGTTTTGGTTCTCCTTTACTTGCATTATTGGCGTTTTCTTCGATGTCTGACTACCTGATCCATGTATTTATTCTTGCAATTCCGGTCTACTCTTTTGGCATCTCCCTTGGCATCACGCATCTGTCTCCAGTCTGCTACCACCCAGATAAGTGCAAGCTCAGTACTACTACTATCTCTTGCCTCCTGTTATATCCTGTTAAGTGCAAGCTCTGTGTTACTATCTCCAGCCTGCTGTTATTTCCTGTGCTACAGTATCTAGTCTGCACCAACTTACAGTTAATGCAAGCTCTGACTATACTCCCTGGCCTGCTGTTATATGTTGTAAATTGCAAGCTCTGTGCTACAGTATATAGTCTGCTTTGACATACAGATAAATACAAGCTTTGCTCTACTTTCTCCAGTATGCTAAAATAATCTGAAAAGTACAAGCTCAAAAATCCTCATGGTTTACAGGTCAACAACTGATCTGTTTAACAAACAATCTAGGCGGTCTATTCACCAAGTACCAATCTGGGTCGAATTTGGCCCAGATCGGGGCTAATAGCAAAATTGTGGGAAAATAAACAGTCATTCAATATGCAAAATTCAACCCTATTTGGGAACTTGACCCTATTGTTAAAGAGCAGAATCCGCCTAAATTCAGCCCAAATTCAGAAAAAATCACAGAATGTAGTGCTTTTAAGTTCTCCAAATAATCACTTGTAAGTGCAGTGGTTGCAGGAGTAACCACTTCAACTGCACTGGCCACACTTCTTGGTCCATATGACCCCTGCACTGTTATCATGTGGTGATGTGCTACATTGTTAGAGGGCCTTTTGGCACTCTTACTACCGTGCACGGTGGTTTCTCTCCAACAACCCCAGTGACACTCTCATATGTAAAGGTACCCTTCATTGATCCCTGAATGTCTGAATGAAGGCCATTCGGATCGGAGTGATACAATTTAGGGCAAAATTTGGAGCTTTGAATTTCATACAGAAATTCAGAGCAACCTGAATCAAGCACTAAGATTCTATTAATTCCGTACAAACATTTTAAGTAGACCATTTTAATTTGAATTCTGTTTCACACGGCAGTGCTAAACTGCAAGAGCTTCAGTTCCCAGCAGCTGAAGTTCACATGATATATGTTTTTATTTTTCAAGATACTGACACCTGTCTTACCTGCCAGGCAAAATATTCGGAGCTTACTATATCATGTTCACCTACTTCCAGGCTTGTATGCTACATTATGGAGGTTTAAAAGCACTTTACAGAAGTGGGATAACTTGCTAGATAATCTTATTATGACTAGCTTGCCTAACAATTTGTATCACATATATCATATTTTCCCCTTGGCGACAGGTTCGTATGGGTACAAGAAGCATTGATAAAGGTCCTAAATGTCTAAAACCTGCAGCAGATTGTTATCGGTGTTTTGGGACCTGTTCCCACACAACTTAATTTGGGGGGAATATTACCGATTTTTGTAAATCACAGTAAAACTAACCACAGAAATCACATTATTGCAAAAAATGGGGCAGATAGCCACATGCCAGATTTTTACAGATCATCTTATGGTCTGAGATATGATCCGTACAATAAAATAGACAATATAAACAGAACTCTGCGTTTCAGTCTTTTATTTCACAACAAATGGAAATGTTACGATTGTCAAAAGGACTTTTTGCCACCCAGATAGGATCCAATGAAAACAGTTCCTCCCAACTTTGGAACAAAATGTACCTGTTAGTATGTTACAATCTTGTATCTATGTTGCACATGTTTATTATTTTCTTCTCTCTTTATGTTCCAGTGTATATCCCTGTATATATAACCCTTTATTATATATTAATATATATACCCCCGGATATACTCTCCACAACTTTCATGTATAAATATTTACGTATTGATTATAATGTATCTATTGTGTTTCTATAACCTAATCATGGTCTTCTACATAGATTTTTTTGAACGGACACTCCCGCAAAAAATTAAAAAGGGTTTATTTTTTTTATTTTGCATTGTTGATTTCAGATATGTGTTTTGTTTTTGTAATGTGAGTTTATTTTATGACATAGTATACTAAACAAGTGTGACTGGGTGCCACCATATTGCAAAATATAGTGGTTTTGGTTGCTACCCCCCAGAAGACCATAATGAGGTTATAGAAACACAATTAATCTGCCTAACTATATGTAAAACTGGGCAGAGCTCTACAGCATGAAGGTAAGAATGAGAATACACATATTTCACTACTGCCATTTAAATATTTAAAGTTTTATGGTCTATATTTAAAAGCCTAGTCCTATAATAATAAACTCAATCCATTTGTAATTGTTATATTCCAATACAATTGTTGAAAAATAAGATAAATAATAAAACTCCTTTCACAGTAGAAAAAGCCACTTCCACATTAATTTTCCCCATCAAATTTTCTTTAGCTTTATTGTTTTCCAAGAAATAAATAAGCAATATAATTTGTTCTTTTACATCTTACAGTATTGACTACCTGATCTCTGCTCTTGAAAAGTTACTGTATTTCTTGAAAATGAGAAACCACTTTAACCATTTTCCAGTGGAATTCTATCAAAAATAGTAATTTGTGGAAGATCATCTTTCAAATAGTGTGGTCATTTCAAATAAAAATAGGTCACATGAAGAACATTGGCTCCTAGAGGATTCCCCCCCTGCAATGCATTTAATTATATAAAGCATCTTGTTATTATCATCACATCTTAATAAGTAATTTCTTTTCCAGTAACAATTTAATAGGAGAAAAGACTGGTGGGTAATTGCTGGTTCCCACTGAAACCTGCATCCCATTTTATTGCTGAGATATATTTGCATGTAAAGGAATGCAGCCCATTGTTAACTACATTCTGAATAAACCCTACTCTGATGTATTTTGCTACATTTTTAAAAAATCTCTGTAAAAGTAGTAGTATCCCTTTATTTTTCAATGAGCAAGACAGGGAGACACAATATCAGTGTCACCCAGGGCTCGAGTCCTGCAGGAACGCGTGGGAACGGCGTTCCTGCACTTTTTTCATGGCAGGAACGCCGTTCCCTTTGCTCCTGCAGGACCAGGGCAGCTGCCTTTTATTATTTTTTTCCGGCAGCCGCATCCACTAGATGCGGTCCGATAAAAAACCAAAAAAAAAACTTCTGTCATTGCCACCGTATTTGACAGCAAGTCATATCCGGTGGCGTTGTTTCCCTCCTCCGTGCAGGAGGGAAGAAGACTGCACGGAGGAGCTGGATGGAGACAGGGAGCACCAAGAAGGTGGTGAGTACTTACCTCCTTGTTGCTCTCTGTCTCCGGTCGTCTCCTCCGTGCATCTTCCCACCTGCCTGGAGGAAGGAAGCTCCGGTCGTTACGTTTTTTTTTTTAACTTTATTGAAGTCGCGCAACCTCAATAAAGTTGAAAAAAAAAACGTGACGACCAGAGCTTCCTTCCTCCATCCAGGGGGGAAGATGCACGGAGGAGACGAGCGGAGATAAGTACTGTCTGGGGAAGGGGGAGTAGGGTGGCATTAAACGACCAATTAAATTGGCCAAAATCCTGGCATATAGAGGGGCAAAATCCTTTCATAGAGGGGAAAAATCCTGGCATATAGAGGGGCAAAATCCTGACATAGAGGGGCAAAATCCTGGCATATAGAGGGGCAAAATCCTGACATAGAGGGGCAAAATCCTGGCATATACAGGGGAAAAATCCTGACATAGAGGGGCAAAATCCTGGCATATAGAGTGGCAAAATCCTGGCATAGAGGGGAAAAATCCTTTCATAGAGGGGCAAAATCCTGGCATATAGAGGGGCAAAATCGTGACATAGAGGGGCAAAATCCTGGCATATAGAGTGGCAGAATCCTGGCATAGAGGGGCAAAATCCTGGCATATAGAGTAGAGTGGCAGAATCCTGGCACAGAGGGGCAAAATCCTGGCACATAGAGTAGAGTGGCAGAATCCTGGCATAGAGGGGCAAAATTCACAACGCTGGCCAATCAATGTGGACTGTCCGTGGTTTGAAGGTGAAGTGAAGCTGGAGCAGCTGTGCAAAAGATCCCGCTGCAAGCTGCAAGTCCCTGTGCAATAAATGTTGCACTGAATTTTCTGCAAAATATATATTTGGGGGGGGGGGGGGGGTATCACTGGATCTTGGGTGAGTTCCCACACTTTTTTTTCCCAGGACTTGACCCTTGGTGTCACCGTTAATATTTTCTTCACACTTTTAGTGGTAGAAGTTGAAGAGCCAATCTATTTTTTGCAGGATCTGCTGCAGCTACACACAAATACTACAGGTGACGTGACCATCTCATTGGAAACAAAAGTCATGGACAGCATTGGACATACGTGGAACTGGGAATACATGTATTGCGTCATCCACTATTCATTATCAACGTATAGCAGGTTTTGTAAGTATTTAAAAGTATTTTCAGATTGGACACCCTCAAAAATACTGTGATCCTCTGTTAGCAGGGGCAAACTAATAAGATCTTTTTAACATGGGCCCACAGGGCAGATTACCATTGAAAATTAACATACTATCAGGCCACAGGCAAACCTAGCTAATAAAACTATTTATATAGTGGTATAACCCTTCCACCCCCCACAGCACTGGGATAGTGAGGCAGCATAAAATGAATATACAATTAGGAAACACTGCGTTAAGACCTTGCTGCAGCCTAATGCCCTTGATGGTCACGTGTGGAATTTCTAATCAAAGGGAAACCATATCTACTTAAGGACTCACATTTATTAGATCAGTGAAGCACAGGGGCCATTTACGCTTATGAAGTTACCACCCAGCCAAAGCAAAGTCTATGGACGTAATAAAGTCCACCCTGACTCAGTGCTGTGATGTGATATCACTTTCCCCAGCAATAATACAAAAACACATGCTCTTCACAAAGGAAAATCAGGAAAATAATGGCACTCCAAAGGTTTGCACAGTTATATAAATGGTGTGAGCATTTTAGTTTACACATTTTTTTTTTCATATGATAATATAGAAAAGAAACCCCTCAACTATATTGATGGCTTTATTAGGATTCTCATAGTTGTGTTAGAGGGATGGCTATTTGTGAGAGTGTGTCAGTCAGTTGTCTGTTACTGTAATGAGTCTCTAAAGCCATCTGCTGATGCTTATAGCTAGTTTTGGACATTGGAGAGTGCAGGGCAGATGGACTTGCTTCATGCATTGGCACAAAATTGCTGAACCAAATATGAGGTATATGATACGTGTGAGTTTCACTTTATGAACTGTCATTTTATTTAACCACATCTGTGTTGTCCTTGCCGTCTTGTATACATAATTTGGTAGTATGGCTACTGTTTATCCTTCTTTCATTCTGTATAAAATAATTCTGATTCCCAATCGGTTTCTCTGAAACCAAAGTATAGAAAGTGATGTCCTCCTTTTCTGGAATGAGGGATCAAATGTTTAAGTCCTAATTAAACAGAATCAAGTATTTTTGGAGGCATCCATTACAGGGCTTCTGCAAAAGAAGAAAATGTTTTAAAAAATGCACTAGTAAGAAGCACTTGTGGCATAAAAAATTAATCTCCGAAGAAACTACATAAACAGTGTCCAATTTCTTGAGTTTATCCTCAAATGTATTTGTTAACATCATGCCATTTTCAGCGCAATCTATTGGTACAAAAATAATCTCTTCTGTAAAAAATAAATGCATTGTAATGCCAAGTAGCTTAGAATTAACCCCTTAGTGACAGGACAGTTTTACAATTTGTGTACCCTTTGTGACAGTGTTTAGCTGTAATTTTCCTCTTCTTCATTATATGTACCCACACATGTTATGTACCCACACATGTTATTTACTGTTTTTATTTCCATTAAAAGAACTTACTTATATACTATTATTTTCATCATATTATTTTTACTATAAAAAAAATCATAACATATGAGAAAAAATGTAAGATGAAACACCTTTTCTAATTTTGACCTGACAAGATTTTTTTAGATTAGAAATGGTAAAGAAAGACCCCATGTAAATACTTTCTAATAGTAGTCATAAGTTTAGAAATATGACATGTGTACTCTTCTTTATGTATTTGTGTCCAATTTTTGTATTACTCAGCCTTGTTACAATGCAGCCGACCATCCCATGTGTTCCCTATTAAGGGTTAATAATGTATAGGGGTGTAAATAAACAACACCCTTTTCTGTCTCATTAGAGATTTTTGCCAGAGGCTCAAAGAAGCAAGGTGAATGGTTAGAGTTAGGACCCACCTAGGGGGGTCTGCCTTGACGTTGGCAGGTGGGCTCATCCTCTCATGGCCATTGGAGGTAACTAAAAACCTCCATTTGTTTTAAATGCATAGGGATAAAGGAGAGAGCGCAGGTAACTTGTTTTTCTTTTGTTTTTACTATATATTGGGGCTGATGTGTACTGTAGTCATTGCAGCCGCCCAGTGATGGGAGTGAGCGCAGGACTCTTCTTTATGTATTTGTATCCAATTTTTGTATTACTCAGCCTTGTTACAATGCAGCCGCCCATCCCATGTGTTCCCTATTAAGGGTTAATAATGTATAGGGGTGTAAATAAACAACACCCTTTTCTGTCTCATTAGAGATTTTTGCCAGAGGCTCAAAGAAGCAAGGTGAATGGTTAGAGTTAGGACCCACCTAGGTGGGTCTGCCTTGACGTTGGCAGGTGGGCTCATCCTCTCATGGCCATTGGAGGTAACTAAAAACCTCCATTTGTTTTAAATGCATAGGGATAAAGGAGAGAGCGCAGGTAACTTGTTTTTCTTTTGTTTTTACTATATATTGGGGCTGATGTGTACTGTAGTCATTGCAGCCGCCCAGTGATGGGAGTGAGCGCAGGACTCTTCTTTATGTATTTGTATCCAATTTTTGTATTACTCAGCCTTGTTACAATGCAGCCGCCCATCCCATGTGTTCCCTATTAAGGGTTAATAATGTATAGCGGTGTAAATAAACAACACCCTTTTCTGTCTCATTAGAGATTTTTGCCAGAGGCTCAAAGAAGCAAGGTGAATGGTTAGAGTTAGGACCCACCTAGGGGGGTCTGCCTTGACGTTGGCAGGTGGGCTCATCCTCTCATGGCCATTGGAGGTAACTAAAAACCTCAATTTGTTTTAAATGCATAGGGATAAAGGAGAGAGCGCAGGTAACCTGTTTTTCTTTTGTTTTTACTATATATTGGGGCTGATGTGTACTGTAGTCATTGCAGCCGCCCAGTGATGGGAGTGAGCGCAGGACTCTTCTTTATGTATTTGTACATGTTTTTCTGTTGTTTTTTTGCAAGTTATAGGTCAATAACCAAAAGTTGCATTTTTTGTTTCCTAACCATTTTCTCCTAGTGACCTTTTACTCAAATCAAAACCCTAACCCTTTTTCTATCCCTAACCCAGCTGTAACCCTAACCCTAGAGTTACGGTTAATTTAAAATAAGCTTTTTACTTAAAGTGGTTTTTCTATTCTGAAAAAATGTGCCTTTCCTCTCTCTCTAAAATTAAAAAAGCTTCTACATTTCAGTGCATCCTTGTAGTATTTCCTGTTTAGCTGATTGTTCTGAGGTCATAAATAGAGTTGAGCGGACACCTGGATGTTCGGGTTCGGCCGAACTTGACCCCGAACCCTATTGAAGTCATTGGGGACACAAACTTTTGGCCACTAAAATGCCTCTAAATAAGTCCTGGAAAGGGCTAGAGGGCTGCAAAATGAATTAAAATGTGGGTAAGAGTGTCCCCATTCATACGAATAGGTCAATTGACCTATTCGTATGAATGGGGACTCTATTTCGGTTTATAGAAAGCCAATAGCGATGTCTTTTGGTTTATAGACTTTCGGTTTATGGAATACATGTAATGCTATTGGCTTTCTATAAACCGAAACAGAAATTCTTATGAATGGGGACTCTATTTCAGTTTATAGAAAGCCCATAGCATTACATACAATGTAATCGCCGAACCCCGAACTCCAACCCGAACATACAGTGGAATGTCCGTGTTCGGGTCCGGGGTCCAAAAACTGTAATGTTCGGTACAAACCCGAACAGTGCGGTTCGGGTTCGCTCAACACTAGTCATAAACTGTCAAATTTTATGACCACAGTGACTTGATTCAGAGGTCTGATATGCTACAGACAAAGTTATTTGTGAATTTTCGACCTTTTAATACTGTTCTCAAGAAGATGCAGATAATGTTGTATTAGTGCCCCTCCCTTACTGACAGAGTTCACTGAACAAGAACTAACATTTTAGATAAAAATACAAATTAAATATATATAGCTATTATTACTCTGGTCACTTTCATAGATACACAATATAAACAGCCAAACGTGGCTTCAACTTAATATATGTAGCATGCTAAACATCAATGTGAGGAAGACCATAAGTGCTAACATGCCATATAATTGCCTCTAAGTATCAATGTATTTAGTAGTACCTGTGTAGTACTGAATAGATTTCTGAACATCTGTTCTATCCATGACCAGAGCAAGTTTAGAAAATGTGTTATGAAGGTTTGTACCTTGTTGTGTGGACCAACATGTGTCATATGTATGTAATGGGGAGCTATTATTGGTTTGCAGATCCGTAGTGCTGTCTTCTTGGTTTGCTGTTGGCAATGCTTCATCTTTATTTACAGTTTTCTAAAAAAAAACAACCAAGTGATAAGTGTTGTTATACCTAATATCTATCATTTACATGTCATTTCAATGATGACAATACTATTAATATAGTACAACAAAAGAAACAAAAGACAACAAAACATACCAGACTTTTTAAAAAATATTGAATTAAATTTTGTTTAAAACCCTACAAATGTACAAGTACATTCTTCTAACTAGGTGAAGAGCTCACATATATACTTTTATTTTAGCCCTCAATACATATTTGCTGTATTAGTTCTTATTACATTTAACCAGTCTATTTCTAGGTTGCTAAAAAAAAAAACTACATTTATTTAAATCAAATTTCCACTGGTAATAAAAGATGTGTTTCCCCAAACCAGACAATATCCAGAGGATCAATAACAAAATAGAAATGCTAGAATTAGTGTTAATAGACCTACATCTTAAGCATCATATATAACAAGATTTTTAGATAACACAAGAAGCTTCAAGTTATATGATTCCATGCAATACAATGCAAAACAAAAAACTTGGAAGCATGGGCGTCCGCAGGGGGGGGGGGGGGGGGCAAGGGGGAAAAAAGTGCCCCCCGTCACTGCCTTTGATGTAACAGGGAGCTTAACGCTGCCGTTAAGCTCCCTGTTACACTAACCTTAGTTGTCTCCTCCGTGCATCTTCCCTCCTTTTTTTTTTTTTTAACTTTATTGATGCTGCGCGACTTCAATAAAGTTTAAAAAAAAAAAAAAACGTGACCGGAGTTTACTTCCTCCGTGCAGGAGGGAAGATGCATGGAGGAAACGACCGGAGATCAGCAACAAGGAGGTAAGTGCTGGGGAATGGGGGGGGGGGAGGAGGGGGTCAAAAAACGAGCAAATCCTGGCATATTGAGAGGCAAAACCTGGCATAGAGTGGCAAAATCATGGCAAATTGAGGGGCAAAATCTTGGCATATTGAGGGTCTAAATCCTGGCATAGAGTGGCAAAACCTGGCATAGAGTGGCAAAATCCTGGCAAATTGAGGGGCAAAATCTTGGCATATTGAGGGGCAAAATCCTGGCATAGAGTGGTAAAATCCTGGCATATTGGGTGGCTAAATCCTGGCATTTTGGGGGGCAAAATCCTGGCATTTTGGAGGGCAAAATCCTGGTATAGTGTGGCAAAACTTGGCATAGAATGGCAAAATCTTGGCATACTGAGGGGCAAAATCCTGGCATATTGGGTGGCAAAATCCTGGCATATTGAGGGGCTAAATCCTGGCATATTGAGGGGCTAAATCTTGGCATATTGAGGGGTAAAATCATGGCATAGAGTGGCAAAATCCTGGCATATTTGGTGGCTAAATAGTGGCATATTGGGTGGCTAAATCCTGGCATATTAAATGGCAAAATCCTGGCATATTGAGGGGCAAAATCCTGGCATATTGGGTGGCTAAATCCTGGCATATTTAGGGGTTAAATCCTGGAATATTAAATGGCTAAATCCTGGCATATTTAGGGGTTAAATCCTGGAATATTAAATGGCTAAATCCTGGCATATTGAGGGGTTAAATCCTGGCATATTAAATGACTAAATCCTGGCATATTAAATGGCTAAATGTGGATGCCCATGCTAGGAAGCAGTTCTAAGGAGCTTACAATCTACATCATTATGCTCTTTGATTTGTAAGGCAGCTGTTATATATTTACTGACCCATCCATTAGAATCACAAATAGGTAAATTAATTTGCATATTTAAAATCTAAACACATATATAATAATAGCCTTATTAATCTTGCTGACATACCACTTCTATGTCTTACACTGTGTTAGAGGCCACAGAGAAGCACAAAAAGACATAATTACAAGGGAATATTGAAACCTAGGACTGGGAAGGCCAGCTCACTGGCAACTATTTCCTCCCAAACGTTTTGGTTGTTGCTGACACTCCCTCCAGTCTTCAAAGCTCTGATAGTGGACAAAATGTGGCCTCTTCTTCCTGACCAGTACCACTCATGTCCCTAGTCTCTAGCAAGTTATGGAGGGAAGAAAACTGAATAGAGAGCAAGTAAGCTGGGTAGTTATGGCCTTTTGACTTTGGCTAGTATACACTGTGCAGGGAAATCCTGGTGTGCTTCATTTGACACAAGAGCTCAGTTAGTCTTTGGTTGAAGACACGTTACGCTCACCACACCACAACTCACTTTTTAGTGAATTCCCTCTTTCATGAATAAAGCCCTATAAAAAGCTGGTGCTGACTCTTTACCCAACATGATCAGTTTACACGAATATATCCCTGCGGTGCTATGAAACACTGTGACATACAAAGCATACTTCATCATGTGCAATTTGTCTTTAAATGGAGAGGAAATAGAAATGTTCCTTTTACCTTTTGATCATTTTTTGTATGTTTAAACTTCTTTTCCTTATAATAGTTCCGTTTTGGTAGAACATGTAACAACATTAAGTCACATACAACAGTTGCCTAAATTAATCAAAAGAAAAGAAAAAAAACAGACTGTAATTTATTACTTTAAAATATACACTATGTACTTCTTTGAAGTACATTTAACATTGTTTAAATGTTTAATTATAAGATACAATACAATACTCTTCCACTTTTTACTGTTTTTTCCCCAAAGAAATCTATAACTGCTACACAAAAGGAGTTATTTAACTAGCCCCCAGTTGGCCTCAGATACACAAAGACATTTACATGTATACACATTTAAATCTTAAACAACTAGCGAAAGTTGTTGGGGGAATTCAACAGTTCTCTTGTGACCTTGGTCACATATGGACATGAAGGTGAGTTCAGTGATAAAATGATATAAGTCTTTGAAGATCATACACAAATCACTGAGAGCCATTTACTAAAAGTGCAATGAGGTGAGATGAACATTGCATCTTACTGACTTAACTATACATTAGACAGGGCCAAACCTTATCAGCTATAGTTTGTCCTACCCTGCCAAATGCATGAGGTAATCTCTACGAGTTCTTCTATGATTTAACAATGCATTATGCAGGGTCAGTTGATGTTTTCTAGCATGATATGCTCACCAAGTTTGGCCACACACAATGTATAGTTAAGTATGTGACATGAAATGTCATCTCACCTCAACCCACATGAATAACTCCTATTGTTCACAGGGGCGTATCCTGCCCATGAGTGATTAGTGTGCGCCGAACGGACACTTCACTAATACAAAATAGAGTTGAGAGGCTGACGGCAGAATAAATTTGGCATCAGTTCCTTTGTTGTCGAATCAACCAGCATAAAACGTATATGGAAATAATTTTGTATAGTTTGACTCTGATAGCGAATTCATCCTCACTTCTACTTCATATATTTTCGGGATTTGTGTGCTGTCTGTTTAGAGCAAACCCCAAAAATACAAAGTGGGATCGTGCTAGATGTGCACGGAGAATACGCCACTGATTGTTCTGTTCAGTACTGATGAAATCATTGGGGAATCATCTGGATTTTTCAAAAAAATGAATGCAGCTAACTTTTGGATGTTGTTAATCCGAAAATAGATCCAACTGTGAACTCTCCCTCAGTGGAGTACCTGTCATCCTTGTAATTATTATATCTACATTTCTATTATTGAAAACCTAAATAAAAAAATAGGGCACTACTACATAAAAAGGACATAATGGAACTGGAATGGGTTAAAAGAAACCCTCTAAGGATGGAGAATCGATGATAGCAATAAAAAGAAAGCAGTGCATTCCTTGAACTTCGTGGAACTTTATTTTAAAACAGTATATAGATGGCGTATGTCACCTGTGCAACTGAAAATGATTTAATCTGTCCCAGATGATTATTGCTAGAAATGCCATAAGCATAAAGGCATGGTGGGACATCTATGGTGGGAATGTGAAATTATAAGATCATTTGTGAGGCAGGTTCTACTTTTACTGACAAATATTACGGGGGAGAAATTTACATATTTTGTTTCACTTAGGGTAATCAAAGTAGAGACAGGAAATATGTTAATAAATGTTTTTTCAGCAGTAAAACTCCTAACTGCATGGGCCTGGAAGTCTACTAGTCAGATTTTAATGGATGATCTATATGTACAATTGAATTACCGGCAGCTATGGAAAAAGGCTATTTCATAAACAACATAGATAAGATGGAATATTACAACCTTACGTGGGCTTATTGGTTGAATAAGTAGCGGTTCGACCATTGTGGGAAAAATAAATAAATAAAAAAGAGGAGCCAAGGGTGGAATGAATCAATGTATTAGCAAGATTTGGATGTGAATATATATTGATCGATTATATATTGTAATTGTGTACTTCTGCAATAAAAATAAATTTAAAAAACTCTAAGAAACTGATTTCAAGAAATCACAAATACATTCAAGGATTGTATGTATGAAAAATGTATGTTTTTAATGAAATGATTCTTTAATACTAGGTGAAAAAAAAATTGGAAGTTGAAGTTCAGGTGAAAACATCTGTTGTAATTTCATGAATGCTGAAGGATGGGTTGACTAAGGAGCATTGCTCATAGGACAAAAGGAAATGAAATTGCATAACAGATTTGTACTATCAATTTCTTATAATTTTACCCTTGAACTCATTTTTCAGAGATTGTGCACATTACGCTTTAATGTATTATATCCTAACTAAACAAATAGTATAACGAATAAAACTCTATACTCACGACTCCAAAAATACCAATTCCTGAGCCAATTGTTGTCATGGTTGGAATGATATCAAATTCCCCTCCCTAGAAAATGAATGAATCAGAAAATGCATGTATTATTGTGTTTAATCTCAATTTGCTCCTTTTCAATCAGCATACACACAATTCTTAATGATGCTATGTATCTTACATATTATGATTTTTTAATTCTAAATACAATACATTGCTTTTAAATCATTGTTTAACACTTTATTTAGTTAACAGGAACAATTAAAATCAATCACAAATTATCAGCAAAATAGAGAGATGTGGAAATAAAAGTCGAGACAATTTGTTAGTAGTACAAAAGGTGATTTTATTTCTTTAGTAATCCATCTTGGGACGAGTTCAAACTCCACATAAATCAAGAAATGATACGCCTTACGTGTTTCATCCCTCAGTCTCATAAATTATACTACACACAAATCATTACTAAATGTACTTTACTTAATTATACCTTGTATGATAGCTGGGCATAAGAGTATTACACTTACTGTATTTTCTGGCATATAAGACCACTTTTTAACCCAGGAAAATCTTCCCAAAAGTCGGGGGTCGTCTTGTACGCCTGGTTTTTACTTACCTCGTTGCTGCTCTGCAGGTGCGCGTGGCTGTGAGGGAAGCGTTGTGTGCTCCCCTCCAGCCGCGCAACTTCAATATAGTTTGTTTAAACTTTTTTTTAAAACAAACTTTATTGAAGCCACGCGGCTGGAGGGGAGCGCACAACGCTTCCCTCACAGCCACGCGCACCTGCAGAGCAGCAACGAGGTAAGTACTGGGAAGGGGGTAGGAGAGGGGCAAAATCCTGGCATATTGAGGGGAAAATTCTGGCATATTGGAGGGGCAAAATCCTGCCATATTAAATGGCATTGAGGGGCAAAATCCTGGCATATTGGAGGGGCAAAATCCTGGCATATTGGAGGGGCAAAATCCTGGCATATTGAGGGGAAATGTCCTGGCATATTGGAGGGGCAAAATCCTGGCATATTGGAGGGGCAAAATATTGGCATATTAAATGGCACAATAAAGGCATATTGAGTGGCAAAATACTGCCATATTGAGGGGCAAAATAGTGTGTCTCAGGTTATGTGTCTATTGGTGTCACTGTGTGTGTGTAAGTGTGTCACTGTGTTAGTGTAAGGGTGTGTGCGTAAATGTCACTGTAGGAGAAAATGCTCGTTGGAAGAGGGGTAGTCTAATACGGCGAGCAGTGGTGTATCTTGATTTTGTGCTGCCCTAGGCAGACAAAATCCGGGCACCCCCCTACCCAAGCTGCACACCCACGTTACACACCTAAGACATGCCCCATCATTCAGACTCACATCAAGCTCACACTCCCATCACACTCAGTCACACACTCCTACTCCCATCACACTCAGTCACACACTCCTACGTCCATCACGCACACTCTGACTCCCATCACACACACTCTGACTCCCATGACACTCAGTCACACACACTGTCTCCTATCACACACACTCTGACTCCCATCACACTCAGTCACACACACTGTCTCCTATCACACACACTCTGACTCCCATCACACTCAGTCACACACAGTCTCCCATCACACACACTCTGACTCCCATCACACTCAGTCACACACACACTGTCTCCCATCACACACACTCTGACTCCCATCAGACTCAGTCACACACAGTCTCCCATCACACACACTCTGACTCCCATCACACTCAGTCACACACACTCTGACTCCCATCACACTCAGTCACACACACTGTCTCCCATCACACACAGTCTCTCACACACTGTCTCCCATCACACACACTCTGACTCTCATCACACTCAGTTACACACACTGTCTCCCATCACACACACACTGTCTCCCATCACACACACTCTGACTCCCATCACACTCAGTCACACACACTGTCTCCCATCACACACAGTCTCTCACACACTGTCTCCCATCACACACACTCTGACTCTCATCACACTCAGTTACACACACTGTCTCCCATCACACACACTCTGACTCCCATCACACTCAGTCACACACACTCTGACTCCCATCACACACACTCTGACTCCCATCACACTCAGTCACACACACTCTGACTCCCATCACACACACTCTGACTCCCATCACACTCAGTCACACACACTGTCTCCCGTCACACACACTCTGACTCCCATCTCCCATCACACTCAGTCACACACTGTCTCCCATCTCACACACACACACACACACTCCCATCAGCACTTACCTTTCCCTGGTGGCAGGCAGCATGGTCCCTCCATGCTGCCTGTTCGGCTTCCCGGCGATTGTGCCGACAGGTCACGTGACCGGGCGCGCGTATGACGTCAGCGCGCCCGTCACGTGACTGTCGGCACTTCTGTGCCGGCACACTGCACGGGGAGCCGAACAGGCAGCACGGAGGTTTCTCTGTGCTGCCTGTTCGGCTCCCCGTGCAGCCTGGCAGGCAGAGCGTTGGTGAGGGGGGATCTTCCGATCCCCTCTCACCTCCGTCTCTGCCTGCAGGCGCGGTGGGGTTTTTTTTTTTTTAAATGGCCGGATTTTTTTTTTTTACATTTTTTTTTTTTTTACATTTTTTTTTTTCCCAGTGCTGGGTTGGCGCTGCCGCCCCCCAAAATTTGCCGCCATAGGCATCCGCCTAGGATGCCTCGCGGTAAATATAGCACTGACGGCGAGTATATCCCAAACTCAAAATTTTAACTGGAAAAGTTGGGGGTTGTCTTATATGCCCAGTCGTCTTACACACCGGATAATACGGTATGATGTATTTTATTTTAAAAAAATGTGGCACAATAACCCAAGTAAAACCCTCAATTATCCCTAGTGATAACACGTGCATTATACATTGTAATTTGCATGCCCAATTTTCATTTTTCACAATTTTGACAATTTTCATTATGAACCTAATAAATTGATGTTTTGCATGAATATCTTAAATTGCAGAGAACTGTGAATTCTTAGCCTTTGAAGTTTTTAGTGAATGTCTTGAAATGAATGCTAGATCAAGCTACTGTTAAACAATAGAATAAAAATTCATAATTTGCATAAGCAAGGTTAAGCATTTAATGGTCATGCAATAAAATCAAATAGATCTTGCAACACTTTGGGGTTTTAAAATCCCCTCAGACAAGAGGTCTTATGCTTGGCTGATTACAAAATATGTTGTTGGATCAGGCATTAGTCTTTTTAATTAACTCACTTAGCGGAGTGGAATGATCACTACAAATGTAACTGTAGCATACTTCCTGGGACCTTTTGAAAATGATATCGTAATAAAAAAACCAGAAAAACGTAAATGTAGTTGGTCACGTTACTATGATGTATGCCGATTTGGTCCTACTGGGAGAAAGGCACTATATAAATATTAGTTATTATCCTTATAAACAAATTACCTGTCCATTTACCAAGATGTCAAACCGGATTCCAAAAACTTTAAACAATGTTCTTTTGTTAACTCCATTTTCCTTGAAGTATCTTGCATGCCTTTTATGAATAAAATATTTATGAAAAATTAGCAGCGTGTTTTAAAGATAGTCATTACATCACACATAACCTACATGTTACAAATTCCTTTGAAATTGTAATGTCTATATTTATGCACGGAAAAATAAAAAGGAAAAGTTGAAGGAAAGCAATAGATATAGGTTTTTGTAATAAAGTATATTTACTTTAATTATGCAAAAAAAGAGTGATATTTTTGTTTTAATCACCTACTTTGTCTGAATAGCATTACGAAAAAATTGAACATTTCATGCAAAGAAAGGTGCCTTATTTTGGGATTGATCCTTCACAGTCCAAAAATAATACTACTAAATAGAAAAGAACAGCACTGAAAATATATATATATATTTCTATTTTCTATTTACTACTAGTAAATAGAAAAGGTTTGCACTCAAAATATATATTTTTTCTATTTTCTACTAGTAAACAGAAAAGATCGGCACTCAATTTATATGTATTTTGACTGCTGATCTTTTCTATTCACTAGTAAGATGTATTGAATAGCACTATATAAAATCTGATAAATAGTAATCAAAAATAATTCCTGGCTAAAATATTTTGGAGATCCAACCTGATATATGGAAATATAGTAAATACAGTAGTTAAGCATTATTATTAGTTACAGGACACTATGAAGTTATGCGATAATTTGGGGTCTGATACCCAAACTTACCTGTATAAACCCTTAAGTCTTTAGTAACAAAGCAAATTCTACCCTGACATTTAAGAGTATGCATAATTTCCTATTAATTAGTGATTTTTGCCATCACTGTGGCAAATTCTATTAAATTATAGACCCCCTAATGTGTAAACCTTATTATTTCTCTTAATTCTCTAAACAATTTGTGCTATCCCACTGTATAATACATATACATCTCAGTGGAGTCTCACATACTTAGATGTCATGTGAGAAATACATAAATAATTTAGAAAAATAAGATTAGCATTATTTATCAAATGAAATTCATGTATTTCAAATATATATGGTATTTGGGTTTGGCAGATTGTATTTTCTTGACTGATATAGTTAATATTTGAGTTAGTTAATATTAGAGTTTATTCAACACCATTTTCCAAATATAGCAAAATGCATGCTAGCCACTGACATACCTGAAATTAAAGCCCCGTGAAGCAGGATTTTCATCATGAAGTCCATGAAAATGATACGTAGGCTTGCAGAACCTCACAGGCCAGTCCAGATCACAATGCCAGTCTATTACAATGCCAACTGTCCCACCCTAAATAGGAAAGAGTTTGGTACATTACTGAAAAATGTGGCATCATGGTAAATCATTTAACAAAATCACTGATGAATTTGGAAAGGGACTGAACCCATCCAGACAAACGTTTAATCACACAGAATGTAACTTCTGAATAAGCATTGTTCAGAAACAACACACGTTTCCTGAAGGACAAAATGGACCCAACTTGGGATCGAACATGTGACCATGAAGCTTGAACAGATTCTACAGCACACTGTGCCATCGCACAAATGTCCCATGTAATTTTAACAACATCCTAGAAGTCAACACTAAACTGCCAAAGGAAGTGTTTAAAACTTCCTTTGAGGAATCAGTATTAAGTATCCGTATTAATTAGTGTTCAATGCAACTTCTCTTTAAATATGTTTTTTTTTTTTACAATATAGGCAAGGACATGGTAAGAAATGACAAGGCGGTATAGAAGTTTGTGTACTGCATGGATACTTATTTTACATATTTACCAACTGTCGCAAATATCCTTGGTATTTAGTCTGTATCAATAAAAATTAAATTAATTAATTAAATATCTTTTGTACATATAGCATACTGTAACATAAAAAAAAACCTTCAAAAAGAGTAGCTGAAGGTGGGTGGGACATTTTGGATGACTTTATGTCCAAGTATGAGCTATTTATGAAATTCTGCATTTTATTTACAAAAAAATAACATAACCATATTTAGTGCATTTTAAACACACTATATGAAGAGTTGTATTGCTTTGATGCTTTTTAATACACTAAATACATCTTAAATTCTGAGATCCTAAAAAATTTGGGCCATCAGAGGAGGAAAGAGGGACAGAGGGATCTGGAGCAAATATAGAGACTGTCCCTCCTAAGTAGATACACTTGGGAGGCATGCAATCAACCGGTTTCTTTCCCTTGTATACATTACTGCTACATTACCTTATAAGCGATTTCACTAAATTTCTGTCCTGTTTGCTCCACAATATATCCCAAGCGAAATACAGGACACAACGGGTCCTTTTCTTTGTCATATACACATGACTGAAGATAACTGCTTGTTACTGACTCTACTAAATTCTGTCTGAAAAAATTGCAACACAAATGAGGAGTAATTAAACATTTTTATGATACACATGGTTATTATGCATGACATAGCTGTAAGAACCCCAATCATATGATTCGTGTGGGTTTGGTTTAATAACGCACATTAATTAATGTCTTCCTCAGGGTTTGATGCAATCGTGTGTAGAGGGCATATATATATTGCAGATAATAAATGAAAAGGACTCCGTAGCACTGACGTCACACGAATACACGGACTTGCCAGCATCCAGTGTAATTGCAATAACATCATGATGCTGCGCTACAACGTCGGAGTGTACCGACGCCAAAGAAGGCTCTGTTGACCCTGGATTTTGGGACGATGTTTTAGCATACAGTCTATTTTATCTCCACCGTTTAAACATTTTCATTGATTATATTATTAAAACATCGCTATTTCCATCACCCACGTTATTTATATGTGCATCAAGTGCTCCACTATTTACTGGAGCCGTGTTCCAGTATATAGTGGAGAACTCATTCACTACCATATCTTTATTTTAAATTTATTTACAATATTGCACTATTTGTATTTTTCTTTTCTTTTTCTTTTTTTTTTTTTTTTTTTTTAGAAATATTCCATTACTGCAGCATCAGACAGACTGTAGTTTTCTATTTAGTAAGTGTTCACATTTTTTCATTGAGCACTTTTCTATTTTGAGTGTCATTATTTGTGCTGCTTTATCCTTTTTTACTGTTCACTATTGTTTAGTTTTTGTGCACTATTCTCACCCTTGAGAATTTTTTGGTCCCTTTTTTTCCATTGCTCGCTCCTTAACTCTTCCTCCCTGGCATGTAATTTAATCTAATTCAATAATAATACAAACCATAGTAAAAATCAGAACATATAGCCAATTTATAAATCCCCTGAGGATTTACTTGAGGATTTTTAGTTCAGCAGAAGATGGAGGGCTGCAGCCCGACACCTAGGCCATAGAACCTTGTGGGGCTTTCAGGCAGGATGAAACCCTCCATAGAAATATTAATATCTTACCAGTTGGCTAACAATGCTGAAGATGTCCATCAGTTTCTTGAAATAGTCCATAGGCCATATATAATATGTTAAAACTGTGGAACTAGGTAAGATAGCAACTATTTCTATATTTTATGGCTCTGGGGAACACATTATTGCTTAACCATAATAATACATGTATACATTATAAATGAACAGTTCTCATAACTCCAAAATAAATACACACAAATGTCATGTCATACAAACCTACGAACTTGAAGGGTAGGAAAACTGATGCTGTTTTTAATAAATAGAGTGAAGTTTTCAGCTTCTAAAAGCAATGGAGGCCTGGAAAAAAGAGATTATGTAGGAATCATGTTAATAAATTATATCTACACTTTGATTTATCACTTATATATATTTATATAGTGAAATCTAAGAATGATAGAGGCTCAGTAAAAATAGAAATGGTGTGGAGCAAAAAGGGTTGCCACCCAGCCGGTATTTTACCAGAAGGCCTATAGTGAGTCTATGAAGGCATCAGCATGGGCAGTATTTTTTTTGAAGAAAGCATGGCAACCCTAGGAGCAAAAGCCATTAGATGTGCATGTGCATTCTATCTTTTATGATGAAAACTACTATTTTCAATGACTTATACTAAGTTTACCCTCCCCCAAGGTTTTAGCAGCGATCATCAAAACTAATGTGATAGCAAGTGTGAGTAGGAGTAAGAGTCCCCAATCATTTGGCCATTGTGGGTAATGTAATCAAGCTCTAAATCTGGGGATACCTGCTATTCAACTGAATAGTGTTTTGAACTGTGAGCTAAATAATTCTGAAATGTTAACAATTCAATAGCTAACGTTTGTTTCATATTCTACAGATGTGAAAACATCTATTTTTTAGCATAACATTTCTTGCTTCCCTTTCTTTTCTTGTGCTTTGTATGAACCTTAAATGGACAGTTGAATCTATGGTGTTCGCCATATTTTTTTTTTTTAGATAATTACTGTATCCCTTGAATTAAACAAAAAGAAACAGATCAGTCTCATCAGTTTTCTCCTCAATTCATCCTATCGCATAATAACGGCAAATAAAGTGTAATAAATGTATTGCTGTTGCTATAGCAACAATCCTGTCTATCACTCCAAGCACTAGGAACTATAAAAATACATCAGCAACTAAATATTGATTTTACTGTGAATGTACATTGTATTAGCAGAATCACAAAGGCGTAAACTGAGAATAAAATGTGTTTTAAATGTGTCTGTTGTGTCTTCTGCTTATATAATCTGTGGCTTGATAGGCAAAAGTGTAATTTCCATATCAAACCATAGTGATGTCATAAACAGGAGACAGCACATACACATTTAAAACATATTTTCCTCTTAATTAGAGTTGAGCGGACACCTGGATGTTCGGGTTCGGCAGGTTCGGCCGAACTTCTAAAAAATGTCCGGATCCGTGCTCGAACTTGACCCTGAACCCCATTGAAGTCAATGGGGACATGAACTTTTGGCCACTAAAATGCCTCTAAAAAAGTCCTGGAAAGGGCTAGAGGGCTGCAAAATGAAGTAAAATGTGGGTAATAGTGTCCCCATTCATACGAATAGGTCAATTGACCTATTCTTATGAATGGGGACTCTATTTCAGTTTATAGAATAGCAATAGCATTACATGTATTACATAAACCGAAAGTCTATAAACCAAATGTCTTTCGGTTTATAGACTTTCGGTTTATGTAATACATGTAATGCTATTGCTATTCTATAAACCGAAATAGAGTCTCCATTCATAAGAATAGGTCAATTGACCTATTCGTATGAATATGGACTCTATTTCGGTTTATAGAAAGCCCATAGCATTACATACAATGTAATCGCCGAACCCCGAACTCCAACCCGAACATACAGTGAAATGTCCGTGTTCGGGTCCGGGGTCCAAAAACCGAAATGTTCAGTACGAACCTGAACAGTGCGGTTTGGGTTCGCTCAACACTACTCTTAATCTATTTGTTTGCTAGCAATTCTTTGAACACATGTATACATTTTTATCTATACATGGACATTATAAAAATGTTTATGTTCCAGAGTCTCTTAAAAAACTAGATGTGAATCATAAGAATATTTGAAAACAGATGGAGGAAGAAAACATACTTTGGGACATGAAGATCATTCTCCACCGGACACCAGGCATAAACCTGACAAGTCTTGATGGTTTCATTGAAATTTGTGCACTTTCCAGTCATTACACCTGTGAAAAGTATATATTTTTTAAACACATGAAATGATAACATTAGATATATCACTAGATTTTGAAAAGCTGCTTCAATCAGATTTAAAACTATTACTTACCTTATGATGAAGACTACTTGAAAAATTAAAGGTTATTTTAAGAATAAATAATATATTTTTAAAAAACAAAAAATTGTGACCTCCCTCCTTAGTCGGTTCTATATTATAGGGCAAGCTACTTTAGCACTGTGCATTCTCAGTGTGATATGTACAAGACCTATTTTACCAGTATGCACTCACTGATGGATTTGATTTTTCAAATTTCTGAGATGTTACTTTTAAATCATTTATTGTGGACAGCAGCTCTCCACACGAACACAATTTAGCGTGGATAAAATTACAGTTGACCAGCTGTGCTTAACTGCATTTCTAAGTTCAAATGGTGGTGCAATATGTTTGTGAGTGTACTTTTATCTTGTATGTATTAAAGTGCTTATATTTTATTGGTCTTTTGTTTCTGTACCTCTTTTTTATTTATTTTTTGATATCCTGATTGTAGACAGCTTCCCCAATGGCAGCATCTGTTATTATCTATTTATGAACTATTTATGGCCAGAATTTCATTTAGTGGACAGTAAAATGCAACCTTGTGGCATGTTCTGTGGGGCAAAATAACATGTACTCTGTGGGACAAAGTGACACTGTGGTATGTTTTGTGGGGCAAATTTACACGGGCATGCCAAACTGTGTGGGTACAATATGGGTGCAAGCGCTGTGGCTAATCTATGGGGCTGTGTTAAGTCCTTTAGGTGCAATGTGGGTGCAGAAAAAGGGAATAAAAACAAGAAATGCAACTTTTCAATAACATTTTTATTACATATATAAATAGTTGAATATAATATTAAGAAGTTCATATAAATGCAACTAGTGAGAGAGAGATGTGTATAGATATTTATAAATATATATGAACATTTGTAAGTGCTCTCTAATATCCGTGTATACTTTTGTAATTTAGGCAATGAGTAGTTGTACTGCAGCGTTGCATTGTAAGAAGGCATACATTTGCGGCCATATATACACATTTTGATCCATATATACAGTTTATACACTGCAATTATACACTTAATATACACATTTTATACACTGCAATAAAAGTACTCACTGCAGTAGAAGAATAGAAAAGAATTGTGTACGTGCTTATTTTTGTGGGGTTTTTGTGTGTGGGGGGTAATATTGCGATGGAGGGTGTGATTTTATGCCAGGGAAGGGGGGCAGGGTCCAGGGGTTTGTATTAGGGTTCGGGTGTTAGTATTAGGGTTAGTATTCGGGTTTAGGGGGTTAATTTTAGTATTAGGGTTCGGGGTTAGTATTAGGGGTCAGGGGTTAGTATTAGGGTTTAGGGGGTTAGTATTAGGGCTCGTGTTAGTATTAGGATTTAGGGGGTTAGTATTAGGGTTCGGGGGTTAGTATTAGGGTTTAGGGGGTTAGTATTAGGGTTTAGGGGGTTAATTTTAGTATTAGGGTTCGGGGGTTAGTATTAGGGTTCGGGTGTTAGTATTAGGGTTAGTATTATACTATAGGGGTTAATTTTAGTATTAGGGTTCGGGGGTTAGTATTAGGGGTCGGGGGTTAGTATTAGGGTTTAGGGTGTTAGTATTAGGGTTTAGGGGGTTAATATTAGGGTTTAGGGGGTTAGTATTAGGGTTCGGGGTTAGTATTAGGGTTTAGGGGGTTAATTTTAGTATTAGGGTTCGGGGTTAGTATTAGGGTTTAGGGGGTTACTATTAGGGGTCGGGGGTTAGTATTAGGGTTTAGGGGGTTAGTATTAGGGGTCGGGGGTTAGTATTAGGGTTCGGGGGTTAATTTTACTATTGGGGTTAATTTTAGTATTGGGTTAATTTTAGTATTGGGGTTTGGGAATAATTTATTAGAGGGTTTATTTTCTTTTTACTTGTACATTTGTAAGAGCTGACAGTTCAGCGCTGAACTGTCGGCTCTTACATAGCCGTGGCCACGATGAAACGGCCGCGTTATTCTTCATTGCTGACAGTTCAGCGTTCTAACTGCCGCGCTGAACTGTCAGCAATGAAGATGCGGCGAAGAAGGGTCCTAGACCCCCAAGCAAATGCTTGCCCAGGGTCCAATCAATATTTAATCTACTAGCATGGAGCCTAGTAGTGAGAGGAGAAACTTGGTTATCATTAAATACATGGACACAGCCCTGTGTTGTTTGTTTTTCCCATTTCCATGAAAAGATTGCTGTTCTCATTTAAAATCAGTTTGCTACTTTTGTACAAGATGTGATACTAAAAGTAATACTGGGATTGACTGGCAAAATCTAGCATTCTTCTACTGGTACAATGAGTTAGCCATCACTAGGATTTCTTCTCTGCAAGTCTGTTTATTGTTGTGGAGAACAGAGTTATGTCTTTGTATGTGTTATATTTTATTAGGAAGAGAATTCTTTCATTTTTATGTCGTGTTTCTTTTAGTGTTGATGGAAAACAAAAAGCATTTTCTATATTGAAATATGCATTTGTAAGACTCTAATTATCAGCTGGATTATATATTAAAACAAAACTTGGTGACTATGATTTTTCTTTGGGACATAATAGTGTATTCAGGTGTGGATTAAAGGTTTAAGTGTTGTACAATGTTTTACTGTGATGGACATACACTACCGATCAAGGATATCAATAATGATTTTTAATTTAAATAATCATTGTGTCCTTCAAACTTTGCTTTTTTTCAAAGGATCCCAGAGTCACCTATTCACTTCTGAGTTTGCAGGCATTATTTAATGAAGCAGCAAGTTGCCGACCTGCAATCTGTCTGTCACTCTAACTGGACACTCTAATGTACTTGTCTCTTGCTCAGTTGTGCACCGGGACCTCTACTCTTTCTGTTCTGGTTAGAGCCAGTTTGTGCTGTTCTTGAAGGGAGTAGTAGACAGTGTTGTACAGGAAATGCTGATGTTCTAGATACTTAGCCAGTCTGAAGAAGGCCAATGTTATTAGTTCTTTAATCAGCACAAATGTTTTGAGTTGTGCTAACATAATTGCAAAAAGGTTTGCTAATGATCAATTAGCCTTTTAAAATTATAAACTTGGATAAGCTAACAAAACATTCCACTGGAACACAGGAGTGATGGTTGCTGATAATGTGCCTCTATATGCCTATGCAGATAATAATTAAAAATCAGTTTCCAGATACAATTGTAATTTCCATCTACAATGTATACACTGTAGTTCTGATCTATTTAATGGTATTTTTAAAAAAAATGGCTTTTCTTTCAAAAACAAGAAAGTTTGTAAGTGATTCCAAACTTTTTAACAGTAGTGTGTCATTAAATTGCAATATAATGTGTGTTTCAAAACATGCTTGGTTAGTAAAAACCTCTGGTATGCAACATTTAGAGGCAATTAATTGACATTTGGGCACACTGAACCCTTTTTATATTGTGTGGCATACCTCCCAACAGGCCTGCTTTGGGAGCTATGTCCTGCTGTGCTCTACTTCGGTTCTGCTTTTCTAAGTGGGACAGCAGGACTCAGGACCACAATCCAGACTCCGCACTAGTTCACCGATTCGCCCAGGGTGCAAAGTTTGGAGGTATGTTGTAGAGTGGACTCAGGCAGCTCACCCTCTGGCACCCACAAAAAATTATACCTTTGATAATGTCCCATGCTGCCCACAGTGCTCTTGTGGACGGAGAATTAAAATGCCCAAAATTCGTCTGTTTTAGATGATTCATATCTATATTGAGTTTACCCTTGTGCTACTTACATTAAACAGTTTATAATGGTAAAACATAGTTAAATATATATAACAAAGCATCATTTGCCCCCTTTCTGCCCAGCTATGCAAATTAAAACATAATTCCTGACTGACTGCTAATAGAAGCTTTCCAAAAATTGTATCTCTTTCTAAAAATTATATTTCTAAATTATATTTACAGTATTGTAATATTCCATGTGGATATGTAATTAAGTTATTGTCAATTATATGCACTGGTCATACGTTTTAATTTTAAGTAGACTCTAATGAAGTGCATGAAATTCTTTTTGAATTGACACTGACATTTGGACTGCCTAATAAATCAATTGGAACATTAAATAATGAAGTGCACTAGGGTTGAATTTGATCAATGTAGGATGTCCATGTTGTAGAACAACGGATTCTGTCATTCACTTCTGTCTCTATTAAAATTATAGAAATAAACATGCACAAATACGTTTTATTGACTGGAAACTAAAAGCCAGGCAACCATGTGAAATAAGTATTCCAAGAGGTTTTTAGTAAAAAAAACAAACAAACAAACAAACAAACAAACAACAACAACAACAACAAAACCCAACCAACACAAACATGATAAATCATTCCCTTCACCTCCAAAGATGAAATAAATATTAAAAATGTAAATGGTCACCAAAGACCAAATGCATTACCCTTCAACTCCATCAATATGCTATCCCACCGTTGACAGCAGTTCCAGATTTGCTGATGAAGTTACATTATTTGGGGTTCTGTCCTTGTCAGAATTGGGGCTGTCTCAGTATGGCTGCTGCCTATGCACAAACAAATGCAAAAAAGCAAGTGTTAATAGCTGAGCTGGAAACAATCTCCAATTCACTTATATCTCCAACTCAGCTATTAATGCTTGATGACTGCAGTTCACTTGTCAGTTCACTTTTAGTGAATATCCTCATTACTTTTTTTTTTCCTTGGTGATGGCTGGTTGACTGATGAGGTTGGACATGCATCACTAAATTGTATTTGGACCTAGACCAAATATAAGTAATTTTGATAATTATTACATTTTATTGTAGCTTTAAAGTAACTAGAATGATGTTCAAAGAGTCTCTGTCACATGCAGGGCCGCCATCAGAAATTTCAGGGCCCCTTACTGAAAAAATTCTGCCCCCCCACCTCCTCCCCCCCATATCTCCCTCTCGCCCCCCTAAGCTCCCAAAGTCATTTTATCCAGGTCTTTGTATATCATGCCAATGATTTAAATACACCCCAGGACATAACCTATATTGCACATCCAGGATTTGCTGCTGACCCATAAACAGCATGGTACATCAAAGACCTAATATGCCACAGCGAGTGTTAGTTTATCCATTAATATGCCACTGATAATTTGCTCATTGATATGCTACTGATAATTTGACCATTAATATGCCACTGAGAATTTGCTCATAATTATGCCACTGATAAATTGCTCATTAATATGCCACTGATAATTTGTTCATTAAAAGCCACTGATAATTTGTTCATTAATAGCCACTGATAATTTGCTCATTAATATGCCATTGATAATTTGCTCATTAATATGCCACTGATAATTTAACCATTTTTATTTACAGATACATGCAGGTTTTACTGAGGCAGGTACTCGATTACAGTGTCAGCACATGCACAGCCAATCAGGTCCCCCATGTGAAAATGAGGCTCTTTGTCTGGGCTAGCAGTGAGAGAGTCACTGACCAGATCAGCCTGTCTGCTGGTCAGAGGATAAGCTGCTATGAACAATTAAAAAGAATATAAGGGCCACCAAACACTTCAATTTAAGAAGCACAAGTGAAGGAAGCATGTTTAGTTTCCTTTTAAAGCTACATTAAAACATACAAGAAACTACGAGTTAGATATATATTTTGTGTAATAACACTTTTATACTTGCAAACTCTAATGCTTTTCACTTAATTTTATAAACGTGTGTCATTTTTAACAAAATAGTTTGTCACATTTTTACTGAAGCTGCGAGGGTTGTGTAAGAAATGTTATATTGCAATAGTTATTCAAAGTATTACCCTTTGGTGACCTTCCACATTTGTTTGCACACTCTTTAGCTTGTATAGGAAACATGTAAACTTGTTGATATTCTAAATGTCTGTAGCTATTTTTTTTAGTCCAATTTCATTTCTAGCTTTTTGTTAAAGGCACTAGGTGAGATCAGATACATGCGCAAACACTGCTTATATATAGCTTTTTTTTGGTATGTGGTCTCATTGTTTCTTTCTAGTATATATTTAATACTATAAGGTCCTGACAAGTAACCCTACTGGTGCTGCCACATAATGCTACTACATAACTGATCCCTCCTTTGCTATGAGTTTATTGCTGGCTGTGCATCATTGACAATGTAAGCATTTATTCCTGCATTTCATATTATGCACAAAAAGCTTTATATTCACAGAAGATGGCACATGTGGTCAACAACCATACCCCTAACTCTCCCACTTTGCATGGGACCGTCTCTATTTTGGTGAGTCTGTCCCACAGAACTCTACCTCTGTCCCTTTTTTTGGAATTTGCTCTGCCCCCTAACCACTCTAAGCATTATGTTTCTTCTGTTATCTGATCAACATACTTTAAATTGTTTGGTTTATTCATAGCATGTTAGGGCCCAAAGCCCACATTTATTTATGAATCAAAACAGGTACAGTTTATAGATTTTAATTAGTTATATTGGTTGATTTAAAAGCTGTAAATTATTTTTGCTTCAAGGCAGGGTGGTTATTTTATTAGCTGTGCAGAACAATAACCCTACTTCTGCACTGACTGATTTAAGCCTCACCTCACATTGTCATTATGTTACCTAGAAATACGATCTCAAGGACTTATTTTTTTTATTTTTTTTTTATACAAGTAAGAGGTTCTGATACTTAAATAAGAAGTTTTTATTATTCTCAAATTCCACTTTAAAGATAATGGTCATGCCACCAATTAAACCCACCACCAGATTGTTTCTAGTTGATCTGCAGTTACCTGATTGACTCAGTGGAGGATCATTGCTCTCGCCTTGTTATCATGGGATGTTGCAAAAGACAAAAAACGACAAATAAAACAGAATTCATCACATGCACATAGCAAAGTGTCTGTAATAATGTTTTTAATGAAAGTATTAGTAAATGGTAATGTTCAAAATGCACTGAGGCAAAAACTTAAGCAAAGCGTGATGCACATAACATGTGTGCTGGTTTATATACATGCATGCATTACTGATATTAGTACACACTATGTTATTTACACATAACATCCCAATGATGCTTATGTTCTAAAAGTTCATCACCGGTGACCGGATTTGTATATGCCTACCCTGAATCCCTTGCAGTCAGGGCAGGTGCAAGGATTTTCGTCTACACAGGCGAAGGTGCATTTTGGTGCCCCCCTCCTCTGACCTGCCACGCCTCCCACACCACCAACCCTCCATACATTTTACATACATAAAAGTATAATGTATAGTGTGGAAAAGAAATACATCTAAATATTCAACTCACATGCTCTAAATTTGTCACACATTGACACCCTAACACACATTGAAACCCTTAAACACAAAAACACCCTTGCAGTCACATACAGAGACACACTTACCACTTACACACACACCCTTACACAGACACAGTGACACACTTACACACACACATCCTTACACAGACACAGTGACACTCTTACACACACACACACACACACACACACACTCTCTTACACAGACACAGTGACACACTTACACAAACCCTTAGACAGACACAGTGACACACAAACACACCCTTACACAGACACACTTACACACACCCTTACACAGACAGTGACACACTTACACACACACAAACCCTTACACAGAAAGTGACACACTTACACACACTCTTACCACTTACACACACAGTCACACCAATACACACATAACCTGAGACACAATATTTTGCCCCTCAATATGCCAGTATTTAGCCACTCAATTAGCCATTATTTTGCCATTTAATATGCCAATATTTTGCTCTCAATATGCCATTTAATATTCCAGGATTTTGCCCCTCAATATGCCATTTAACATGAAAGGATTTTGCCCCTCAATATGCCAGGATATTGTCATTTAGAGTCACTCCGGTCGCATTTTTTTTATTTTTATCAAACTTTATTGAAGCCGCGCAGCTGGAGGGCAGCGCACAACGCTTCCCTCACAGCTGCGTTATGGCGGGCCTGGGGGTGCGGGGAATTTGGATTCTCCTGCTCCCCCCTTGTAGCGCCCTAAGGCGGACGCCTGTGCTGCCTTAGGGTAGCGCCGGCCCTGCTTGCAGTGGTGGTGGTAGCTCTGTGAATGTGTCATACAGGGAGTGCAGAATTATTAGGCAAATTAGTATTTTGACCACATCATCCTCTTTATGCATGTTGTCTTATTCCAAGCTGTATAGGCTCGAAAGCCTACTACCAATTAAGCATATTAGGTGATGTGCATCTCTGTAATGAGAAGGGGTGTGGTCTAATGACATCAACACCCTATATCAGGTGTGCATATTTATTAGGCAACTTCCTTTCCTTTGGCAAAATGGGTCAAAAGAAGGACTTGACAGGCTCAGAAAAGTAAAAAATAGTGAGATATCTTGCAGAGGGATGCAGCACTCTTAAAATTGCAAAGATTCTGAAGCGTGATCATTGAACAATCAAGCGTTTCATTCAAAATAGTCAACAGGGTCGCAAGAAGCGTGTGGAAGAACCAAGGCGCAAAATAACTGCCCATGAACTGAGAAAAGTCAAGCGTGCAGCTGCCACGATGCCACTTGCCACCAGTTTGGCCATATTTCAGAGCTGAAACATCACTGGAGTGCCCAAAAGCACAAGGTGTGCAATACTCAGACACATGGCCAAGGTAAGAAAGGCTGAAAGACGACCACCACTGAACAAGACACACAAGCTGAAACGTCAAGACTGGGCCAAGAAATATCTCAAGACTGATTTTTCTAAGGTTTTATGGACTGATGAAATGAGAGTGAGTCTTGATGTTCCAGATGGATGGGCCCATGGCTGGATTGGTAAAGGGCAGAGAGCTCCAGTCCGACGCCAGCAAGGTGGAGGAGGAGTACTGGTTTGGGCTGGTATCATCAAAGATGAGCTTGTGGGGCCTTTTCGGGTTGAGGATGGAGTCAAGCTCAACTCCCAGTCCTACTGCCAGTTCCTGGAAGACACCTTCTTCAAGCAGTGGTACAGGAAGAAGTCTGCATCCTTCAAGAACATGATTTTCATGCAGGACAATGCTCCATCACACGTGTCCAAGTACTCCACAGCGTGGCTGGCAAGAAAGGGTATAAAAGAAGAAAATCTAATGATCTGAACCCCATTGAGAACCTGTGGTCCATCATCAAATTTGAGATTTACAAGGAGGGAAAACAGTACACCTCTCTGAACAGTGTCTGGGAGGCTGTGGTTGCTGCTGCACGCAATGTTGATGGTGAACAGATCAAAACACTGACAGAATCCATGGATGGCAGGCTTTTGAGTGCCCTTGCAAAGAAAGGTGGCTATATTGGTCACTGATTTGTTTTTGTTTTGTTTTTGAATGTCAGAAATGTATATTTGTGAATGTTGAGATGTTATATTGGTTTCACTGGTAAAAATAAATAATTGAAATGGGTATATATTTGTTTTTTGTTAAGTTGCCTAATAATTATGCACAGTAATAGTCACCTGCACACACAGATATCCCCCTAAAATAGCTAAAACTAAAAACAAACTAAAAACTACTTCCAAAAATATTCAGCTTTGATATTAATGAGTTTTTTGGGTTCATTGAGAACATGGTTGTTGTTCAATAATAAAATTAATCCTCAAAAATTCAACTTGTCTAATAATTCTGCACTCCCTGTATCTGTGGGAAAACCAGGCCTACTGGACTTTTAATCTTAACTCTAACCCTAAACTTAACCCTAGCAACATCCCAGAGTCACAGAGGACAGGGACAGAAGCAATTACCGTATATACTCGAGTATAAGCCGAGTTTTTCAGCACAATTTTTGTGCTGAAAAATGCCCCCCTCGGCTTATACTCGAGTCGGTGTGAAAAAATAAAAAAATAAAAAACTTACCTCGTTCCTACTCTGTCCACCGGTGCTCTGAAGCTGCATGGCTATGAGGGAAGCGTTGTGCGCTCCCCTCCAACCGCGCGGTCAACAAAGTGTGTTTTTTTTAAACAAACTTTATTGTTCCGCGCGGCTGGAGGGAAGCTCACAACGCTTCCCTCACAGCCACACAGCTTCAGAGCACCGGGGGACAGAGCAGGAACGAGGTAAGTGCTGGGGTCTGGGGAAGGGGGGGAGGAGGGTGGCATACTAAGGGGCAATATCCTGGCATATTACATGGCAGATTGCGGGCAATATCCTGGCATGTTGGGGGAAATATCCTGGCATATTGGGGGCAATATCCTGGCATATTGGGGGCAATATCCTGGCATATTCGGGGCAATATCCTGGCATATTGGGGGCAATATCCTGGCATATTGGGGGCAATATCCTGGCATATTGGGGGCAATATCCTGGCATATTCGGGGCAATATCCTGGCATATTGGGGGCAATATCCTGGCATATTGGGGGAAATATCCTGGCATATTGGGGCAATATCCTGGCATATTGGGGGCAATATCCTGGCATATTGGGGGAAATATCCTGGCATATTGGGGCAATATCCTGGCATATTGGGGCAATATCCTGGCATATTAAAATGGCATATTGGGGGCAATATCCTGGCATATTAAATGGCATATTGGGGGCAATATTTACCAGTAGCTGCCTCATTTTCCACCCTAGGCTTATACTCGAGTCAATATTTTTTCCCAGTTCTTTGTGGTAAAATTAGGTGCCTCGGCTTATAATCGGGTCAGCTTATACTCGAGTATATACGGTAGTCATCCACAGTAGGCAGCATCATCATTGAAAGGCAATTTTGCCTTTCAGTGTGGCAAATGTGATAAATGTGCTAAATGAACGAAATTCATTAGTCCATTCGGATGCTGAGAGCCACTCTAATATGTCAAATTCTAATTTCGTCTCAACTTCGGCTTAAGTTATTGTATGTAATGCTAATAGCATTACATACGCTGAAATAGAGTCAAAATGTGTCGAATTAAGCTGAATTGACCTAACTGTCGAATTCCACAGAACAGAGTAATGAGACATTCAGTATTCATTTTGGATTAGTTTTTATTCTGCATAACATTATGTTATGCAGAAGAAAACGAATCCTAAATGAATAATGACTGTCTTATGTGGTCTAGTTCACTAAAATTCGAATTTGGAGATCGAACTTCAAATTCGAATTTTAGTTGATAGACCCAATAGACTCAATATCGACTCAAATTCGACTCAGTTTTGACTTTAGTTGTTGTATTGTAATGCTATTAGCATTAGATACAACAGCCTAAATGCCGAATTGAATGAATGGATCAATGGACAAATTCCACAGCTCTCAGACATACTACTAGTGTAAGCTTGTATAATGTATTACTAAGCATTTTGATAATTATGGATGTGACATATTTCGACTTTTTAAAAAAAAAAAATGTCATATCCATAATTATCAAAATACTTAGTAATACAATATTTGTTATTTGTTAAATGCTTATACACACTGACTTTGCCTTTAATTCACTCCCTGTACACATACTGATCGTGAAGTACAGAGAGAGAGTGACAGCAACATGACAGTGAAAGTAAAAAAAACTGTTTAAAAAAGTTAACCCTTCCCTGCTGAGCAGTTTTTTTTGTTTTTTTACTGTGATCAGTTTCCTTCTAAGTTTATGGCCCTCATTTTGTTTTTTCTCATCATTTTTTTTGTTGTTGTTGCAATTTTACTATATTACATATATTCTTTTCATGTATTCATTAAATTACAGTTAATTATGTATTCATTAAATCCCAGCAGGCCTGTGCTGTGATTTTGAAAAGAGCAAAATGAAAACTTCTACCCTTTTATATGTATTTTTGAATACTGAATCATTTATAAGTACATGGTATCCATCCAAAGAAAATGCTAACATATAACTTGTATGGGTGCGTTAAATGAAAGAGAGGAAAACTAAATTCAATCACATATCAAAATGGAAAAATTGCCTCTGGTCATTAGCCCAGTATATCCTTCTTTCTTTAAGGGGTAATGCATGCCTTAGGAGTATACCTGACTGAATGGCGTAATATACCAGTAACATGCTCTAAGATTTTTCGTGGGACAGTTCCGATTTTGGGGGTCTGTCCCAACGAGCTCTACCTCTGTCCCGCTTTTCGGATGAGAGGTAGAATTAGTCAGAACAGTGGGAATAAAAACTGCAACATCATGCTTCATCTGTTCTCTGGTGTCTGGAACACTGGTGACTGAATACTGCGCATGCGCAGTGCTGCCAGGTTTGTGACAGTGCGACCGTGCATGCGTTGTGGCGCTGTCAATCTACCTTCCAGGGATACTGTCAAAGCATGCATGAACTATATGTCTTAAGGGGTCACTAAAGGGTATACTCCACGAGAGAAAATGTAGGGAGTTGAGAAAGGAATTTCAAACTTAAGTTCAAAGTAGCCTTAACTAGTGTGGAGCGGACACCTGGATGTTCGGGATCGGCCGAACTTCGGAAAAAAGTCAATAGAAAGTCTTTCGGTTTATAGACTTTCGGCTTATAGAATACATGTAATACTATTGTCTTTCTATAAACCGAACTAGAGTCCCCATTCATAAGAAATTCTTATGAATGGGGACTCTAGTTCGGTTTATAGAAAGCCAATAGTATTACATGTATTCTATAAGCCGAAAGTCTATAAACCGAAAGACATTCTGTTTATAGACTTTCTTTTTATAGAATAGCAATAGCATTACATGTATTCTATAAAACGAAAGCCTATAAACCGAATGTCTTTCGGTTTATAGACTTTCGGTTTATAGAATACATGTAATGCTATTGCTATTCTATAAACCGAAAGTCTATAAACTGAATGTCTTTCGGTTTATAGACTTTCGGTTTATAGCCGAACCCCCGAACTCCAACACGGACATACAGTGAAATGTCCGTGTTCGGGTCCGGGGTTCGGGTTCGCTCAACACTAGCCTTAACCCCTTAGTGACATGACTTTTTTGGCTTGTCCGACACTTGGTGACATGGGCTGTTTTAACATTTCTGAGGTGTTTGTGTTTTGCTGTAATTTATTTCTGTCTCATTTAGTGCACATCAGGGCTCGACAAACCCCAGGCGCCAGGTCGCCATGGCGACCAGGAAATTAGACCTGGCGCCTGGGTGCTGTCAGCCTCATGGTCCCCTTGCCGCTGCCATCCGATTTTTCCGCAGCGCGAGGGGGTAAAGTGCCGATGGCACAGACTGCAAGCTCCGTCCCCTCGCACAACGCGTGTCTGAGTGCCGGGTGTCGTCACGTGACATCCTGGCACTCAGCAGGAAGATCAGCTGCAGCATGAATGTCCCCCTTCCCTGCAATAAGGTAAAGCAGCAGGGAGGGGGACACATCAAGAAGAAACCCCCAAGAAAAGACTGTGTGAGGTGGGTGTGTGTTTGTATGTATTGTAAAGTTGGTGTGTGTGAGGTGTTTAGATATTTGTGTATATGTAAAATAGGTGTGTGTGTGAGGTGTTTGTATATATGTGTATATGTAAAGTAGGTGTGTGTGAGGTGTTTGTATATATGGGTATATGTAAAGTAGAAGGGTGTGTGAGGTGTTTGTATATATGGGTATATGTAAAGTAGGTGTGTGTGAGGTGTTTGTATATATGTGTATATGTAAAGTAGATGTGTGTGAGGTGTTTGTATATATGGGTATATGTAAAGTAGTTGTGTGTGAGGTGTTTGGATATATGTGTATATGTAAAGTAGGTGTGTGTGAGGTGTTTGTATATATGGATATATGTAAAGTAGGTGTGTGTGATGTGTTTGGATATATGTGTATATGTAAAGTAGGTGTGTTTGTATATATGTGAAGTAGGCATGTGTGTTTATGAATTGCGTTTATGTTTGCGTGATTCTCTGGCTCCTAAAAAAAAATTCTGGCTCCTAAAATCAAATAAAATTTGTCAAGCCCTGGTGTACACACACAAACTATATATCGTTTTTATCGTCATAAGAAGGGTTTTCTTTTGATACCATTATTTTGATAATAGCATATAATTTGATGTAGAAAAAATAATAAAATATGGCAAAAAAATGAAAAAAACATTTTTTTATGACTTTTATTTGAAAAATCGTATACTCATGTACAAGAGACAACAAAAAACCACCGCTAAATACTTTCTAATATATGTCCTGAGTTCAGAAATAACCCATATTTCATGTGTTTTGTGCTTTTTTATTCATGTTACAGGGCCAGAACTAAAAGTAGTGCAAAGCTATTTTAAAATCCTTTTCAAAATTAGCGATAGTGACATTGTAACACTGATATCTGTACTAAATCCATGAATGACCCCCAACGTGTACATATTTTTGAAAACTAGACCACTCAGGGCATTTAATTTGGGGTATTTTGACACATTTCATGTAGCCATTTTACCACCAATCTTTGCAAAGTTTGCAGAATTTTTAAAAAATTTTTTTTACATTTTTCACATAGATTGCAATTTAGGTAAACATTACCTTAAAATGTGAAGGGGTATTTCCAAATAACACCTCAATATGTGTTCAGCAACATCTCCTGAGTACAGGGATACCACCCATACATAGGTTTGTTTTGGGGCTAAAAGGCCACATTTAGGGGGTGCGCATTTTGGTTTTCCAACTTGAAATTCTGACATGCAGAAAACCTGCGCCCATGTCCCATTTGGGACATTTTTGAAGCCAGAAAGTGTATTCTACCCATCAAAGCCATATATTTTTGAAAACTAGACACCTAGGGTATTTCAAATGGTAGTATTTTAACACTTTCCATGCACTAATTCTACCACCAGCCTATGTCAATGTTTTGGGTAGTAATTTTTTTCCACAAACATTGTACTTTGGGCATTAATTCACAGATCCTGTTATATGTCAGTGCCAAACAACACCTCAATATGTGTTCAGCAACATCTCCTGAGTACAGGGATACCACCCACCCATGTATAGGTTGATTAGGTTATTTGGGGGTTAAAAGGCCACATTTGAGAGGTACGCTTTTTGGTTTTCCAACTTGGAATTCTGACATGCAGAAAACCTGCGCCCATGTCCCATTTGGGACATTTTTGAAGCCAGAAAGTGTATTTTACCCCACAAAACCATATATTTTGGAAAACTAGACATCCTAGGGTATTAAAATTGTGGTATTTTAACAGTTTACATGTACTAATTCTACCACCAACCTATGTCAATGGGTTGGGATGTCATTTTTTTCCCACACACATTGTAGTTCAGGCAGGTATTTTCAGATTCTGGTATTTGCCACTGCCCACCAACACCTCAGTATGTGTTCAGCAACATCTGCTGAGTACAGGGATACCACCCATGCATAGGTTTGTTGGTTAGTTTTGGGGCTAAAAGGCCACATTTAGGGGGTGCGCATTTCCAACCTGGAATTTTGACATGTAGTCAGCCTGCACCCATGTTCCATTTGGAAAAAAATTTAATCCGTCCAATGTATTTTACCCCACCAAAACATATATTTTTGGAAAATAGACATCGTAAGGTATTTCAAATGGTGGTATTTTAATACTGTATATGTACTAATTCTACCACCAGCCTTTGTAAGAATTTGTGGAGGTAATTTTTTGGGAGTTTTTTTCCCACATGCATTGTAATTCAGGCATGAATTCACAGATTCTGGTATATGTCACTGGCAAACAACAACCCAACATCTCCCGGGTACAGGAATACCACCCATGCATAGGTTTGTTGGTTTGTTTTTTGGCTAGAAGGCAACATTTGTGAGGTGCACATCTCAAAATTCCAACTTGGAATTTTGACATGTAGTCAACCTGCGTCCGTGTCCTATATGGGATATATCCTTGAAGCCAGCCAATGTAATTTACCCCCACCAAACCATATATTTTTTAAAAGTAGGCACCCATCACTCCTTCTGGCAAGGGCTCAGCAGCCACCGATACATCACTAGATGATGTATCAGAAAGCTGACCAGGGTCAAAATCGAACCCTGAGTCCGCGGCCTCAGAATCAATGCCTAAGCAGTGATCTCGAGCAAAGAAGGGGTTAACAGCTCTTAGAAGAGCCTATCTAGTACTGTAATACATTACAGTACAAAGAAATTAATCCATAAAACAGTGCAGACAACAAAAAATACTGTTGCTGTGCAAGATTACTGCTTATACAGTGATGAATGGCAGGGAAGAGGTTAATACACAGTGAATGGCTTTCATAAAACCTGACAATTTTATAAAATGTTATTTTATATCACTAATACTGATATGTCTCTTTCCGTCACAAAAATGTAAGTGAGGAGAGGGAGGCAGATCAATATTTGTGAATATTGATCCGACCAATTTTGATCTGACCAGGGCGAATAGAGAAATAGAAATAAGAAATATGCAGACAGATAAAAATTGCTTTGGCGTCAATATCATTGCGTAAGCAGTGATAGATGGCAAAGAAGGGGTTAATAACTCGTAGAAGAGCCTTTGTAGTACTGTAATAAATGACAGGACAAAAAAAATTAACCCCTAAAAATGCACAAACAGCAAAAATAAATGCGCTGATGTGCACGATCACTACTTATGCAAGATCAGTGGCAGGGAAGGGGTTAAATGCATGGAATTGCTTTTATAAACTTTGTTTTATTGTTTTATAATTAGTGTGTTGTGTATTTATTATTTTTTTGTACTTAAACTTACTTTTATTACTTTGATCTGTCTCTCTCCCTCACTAAAAGAAATGTGAGGAGGGGGAAGCAGATCCTAACTGGTCAGATCAATATAGGGTTAATATTGATCTGACCAGGCAGTGGGGGTGCTCATCAGAGCATCCCCACTGCTTGTCAGTGTGCCTGCAGTCACAGATTGCCTCTGTGAAGAGGCAATCCTGTGACTGCTTGAAGAGCACATGAAGCAGGTACTTCCTGCGTCCTGTGCTCTTGCCCTTAGAAGGGCATCGCCATCTTGGTCACACAGTGACCAAGATCGTGCATTTTTTTGTGTTACTGATTGCCTCGACTTGCGAGGCAATCAGCAACACTTACAGAGCATAGGAAGCAATTAAATTCGCTTCCTATGCTCTATTTGTAATGCCTGCGTTTTAAAGGCACTCTCTGGAGCAATCGTAATGCCGATGGGCATTTTTTTCAGTATGACTATGTCCGTCCTGTGTCACTAACGCCTTCCCATACAGGATGGACCTAGCACGTCCTGTGTTGGCAAGGGGTTAATAAAGGTTAATGGCCCTTGAAAGCCAACAAATAACGTTTGAAACTGTCAACTGTGAATATTATATAAACCGCAGGTTTTTTATTTTTTTTATTTTAATATGCAACATATCAAGTATTTTTATACACTTTTATTATTATTATTTTAATCACACTTTTGGGTTTACATCTACACCAGTACATTTTTACTTTCTATGTTTCTATCTATTTGATCTCAACAAAATTATGTCCATAAGCTTCTATATCCGAATTCCCCAACCACTTAGAGCCAAAGTTTGATAGCTCAATGGCATAGGTAAGGGATGAAATTTGTATGATTTCAACTCTTTCCACCGAATTCTCCAACCTTATACTAAGTGAGGCCATTTTCGTACATTTCTGCATTAATTTCGTTATTCAATTTGTGTGAATGAACATTTTACCTATGTTCATTCAATACATAGTATAAGGTTGGGGAATTCAAATGAAAGAGACAAATTTCAACCGCTCAATAACATAAAGTAGGGGATGAAATCTGAATGAAATTCAACTATTTCAACTCAATTCTCCAATAGGTGAATTATTTTCCAATCATATGAATGAATATAAACGAAACAAAAATAATGAACGCATTTTGTCTGAAACGAATGCAGCGATGGACGAAATTATTTTTGGACAAAACAACATTTAGTCTGAATGGACAAAAAAGAAAAACATTTTTTGCCCATCTTTAATGGAGACTCAGGACACATATATACTTCCTACGGGTTTGTGAACAGGTTAATACAAAACTGAAACATCATCTGCCACCCACTACTAAATAAAACTGGATGTCATGAGCTTCATAACTGGAATATACTTTACAGTCATTCAGAAGCTGCTTGTATGGAAAGGAAATTAACAAAGACACATACCTCAGTATAAGGAATACAAAACATTGTCCAGTAAACAATGGAAAATAGTAATAAGGTCTGATAAATCAGCTTTCAACCTATGCCAAACATTCAAATGTATCTACAGATGGATGCTTTTAACAGGAATACCTACAGCCAATGGTAGGGAATACATAATCCTAAGGGATGCTTTTTACTTGCTCTGCCTGGTTATATACCAGCTAATGTATATGAGGCAATTTCTACAAGCCTAGGTTACATAGTAACATAGTAATTTAGGTTGAAAAAATACACAGGTCCATCAAGTTCAACCCTTCTACCTATCATTCCAGCTCTTGATCAGAAAAAGAAAGCAAATACTCCTAAGGAAGCTAATTCGAACTTTGCCTCCTAGGGGGGGAAATTCCTTCTTGACTCCAAAGGGCAATCAGATTTCTCCTTGGATCAATAAGCTCTATTATTAATGTGTATTCTATTATTAATAGCCCTCTATGTTCTGCTTTTATAAAAAATAAAAAAAACATCCAGACCATTTTTAAATGCAGCTACTATAGTTGTTAGCACTACCTCTCTTGGCAGTGAGTTCCATAACTTTATTGTACTTAACGTAAAGAACCCCTTCCTTTGCTGTCTATGAAATCTTTGCTCTTCCAGTCTGAGGGGGTGACCTCTTGTTCTTTGTACATCTCTGTTAATGAACAGGTCACTGGAGAGCTCTTTATATTGGCCCTGCACATATTTATATTATGTAATCATATCCCCTCTGAGATGACTTTTTTTAACATGAATAATTTCAATATTTTAACTCTCTCTTCATAACTAAGATCCTCCAATCCCCTTATTAATTTTGTAGCTCTCCTTTGTACTTTTTCTAGTTCCATAATATCCTTTTCAAGGACTCGTGCCCAGAATTGTACTGCATATTCAAGGTGAGGTCTTACCGTTGAAGAGGCAAGATGATATCCTCCTCCCGTGAATCTATACCTCGTTTTATACATGCCAATATCTTATTTGCCCTTGCAGCTGTTGACTGGCATTGAGCACTGTTGCTAAGTCTGTTATCTACAATTATTCCCAAATCCTTTTCATTAGTAGTTTTTCCGAGGGAAATACCATTTAAAGTATATGTTGCTTTGTTATTATTTTTCCAGTAATGCATAACTTAACATTTGTCTATATTGAACCTCATTTGCCACTTAATTGCCCAGTCCCCCAATCTGTCCAAATCTTCCTGTAAAGAACAAACATCAAGATTAGTCTGTATTACCTTACCTAATTTAGTGTCATCAGCAAACAGCTTGGGAGATCATTAATAAACAAATTAAAAAGAAGAGGGCATGAAACAGACCTCTGGAGGTACTCTGCTCAAAACCCCGGTTCAATTTGAGGATTTTCCATTTACAACAACCCTCTGCATTCTATCTTTTACCCAATTTTCAATCCAAATACATACATTTGCCCCCAAACCTATATCTCTCAATGTGTAGAGTAACCTTTTGTGTGGAATAGTATCAAATGCTTTAGAAAAGTCTAAATAGATCAAATCAACTGCCAGAACTAGATCTATATTTTTACTGACTTCTTCACAGAACCATGTTGACTTTTACAAATTATATTCTGATTCAAGGTGTATTCCTGAGTGTATACATTTAGCAATCCTTCAAGTAATTTCTCCACTACAGATCAAGTCAAGCTCACTGGCCTATAATTACCCAGCAGAGATTTTGATCCCTTTTAAATATTGGAATGACATCCGTCTTCTATGGTGGACATACTTTTTCCTCCTGATTGAAGATGGTTTTCATGGATAATACCCCATAAGTAGTAAACCAAGATAAAGTCAGAAACCTCCAATGGCCTCTTCCATCAGCGGATCTAAACATCATTGAACCATTATAGAAAGGTCTGAATTTCCATGTCTCCCTCAAAAAACTACAGGCTTTTTCACAAAACTAGTGTAATATCACAGAACACAGAGTTCATGACTTGTATGACAGAATTCCAAGAAGACAAAGGGTGAGCCTACTCCTTATTATATCACAAATATTCACGTATTATTATATTATAGCTACTGTTTAGAAGCCCGAATTAGCAAAATTAGGTCCGAAATATTTTTGCATCCCATGATCCTCCAGAAGATTAAAGTAACGGGCAGAGGATTGCTAAAGTAAGTGGGTTTTTGATAAAAACAAATGTATATTTTAATCAGCAAAGCGATGAAGACCACATGTGTTCCACTGCATTCAACATAGTCAAGTTCCTAGTTTGCTATCTGAGAAAGGTTCAGAACATATATAGATTTGGTACCTGTGCTGGGTCTTATAATATATCTCACTTTTCAAAAAAACGATTAGTCTGTAAAAATTCAGGATGTCTGAAGGATAAACTTTCATAACTAAGTCTGCAATTGTTTTGAAGGTCACCAAAGTGTAGCAGAAAAACTGTTGATGTGTATCAACTTGTATAATGCTCACAAACTCAGAGAGAGCTAGATACTGTTTAATATACAGGTCAAAACCAGTGTATTTGCTCGAATATAAGACCCTGATTATAAGATGACCCCCCAAACTTTGGATATTCTTTTAGGACAAAAAGAAAAAATCTGAATATAAGACTAAGCTATAGGAAAAAAATATTACTTGTAAATATTCACATGTAAACAGTTTTTTCATATTTAATAATAATTGTGATAGAAAAAAATACGTTTTTATTTGCCTATCTGCCCCCCAGACTTAGCTAATGGATACCTCCCGCACAATCATCTGCCCCCAGACTTTGCCAATGCTGCCCCCAGACTTTTGCATCCACCAGATGCTTGCGAGGGGGATCCAGGTCCCCTGCAGCTCTGTGGGAGACCTGGATCCCAGTCTTATAGTCAGACCTCGATTTTTAGGTCTGATTATAAGACAAACGCCCGAATGTAAGACCCCTCGTCTTACATTCGGGCGTTTGTCTTATAATCAGACCTAAAAATCAAGGTCTGTATTTTTCAGAGCATTTGCTGAAAAACCCCTCATCTTATATTCGGGCAAATATGATAGTATTTTTTTTACAAACAGTTCCATAATTTGTGTGTTTAGTGCTTACCCTTGCTACACTCTTTACTGTCTGTTTAAATAATTACCATGTATTCTTTGAATGTAAATAAATGCATACCTTGACTCTGACGGACGGATTGGACTTTGCAGTTATCGTCACTTGTGCAAACTGCTACCTCTGGAAGCTGCAATAATAAAAGGAGGTGGTGTAATAAACTGTAGATTAAATATTCAACCCAGCCTTACCTGTTTTTACATTTGGAACAGCAGTGTAATTTTAACATCAACAGTGAAAAGCACATCATCGCTGTTGTGCACTAGCGCCAGGGGCGTTGCTAGGTCTCTAAATGATCTGGGACTAGAGCCCATGGCAGATGGGTTCTCTCACACATGCACTGTCTCTCTCTCACACTTGCCACTTGCACTGTCTCTCTCTCTCACATGTGCACTGTCTCTCTCTCACACGTGCACTGTCTCTCTCTCTCACATGTGCACTGACTCTCTCTCTCACACGTGCACTGTCTCTCTCTCTCTCACACGTGCACTGTCTCTCTCTCTCACATGTGCACTGACTCTCTCTCACACACCTGCACTGTCTCTCTCTCTCACACGTGCACTGTCTCTCTCTCTCACACGTGCACTGTCTCTCTCTCTCTCACACAGATAGTCTCTCTCTCACACACACACACACACACACAGTCTCTCTCTCTCACACACACACACACGCAGACATCCTCCCCTGCCGCCCGGCACGACCGCCGGGACTTCTATGATGAAGCCGGGTCCTTAATATATATATATATATATATATATATATATATATTTATATATATACATATTAATGTAGATTGTTACAATTAGATTGGGAGCAACTATACTTAGATGTATGTAAGATATAATTCCTACTGTAGGTTTTAGTAGTTTTTAATAGTATATATTGGTTCTGAGTTGCTATGTTGATAAAAGAGATGAGATGAAGTTCCCAGGTCTTCAGCAACGGATCACATGGACAACTTGTATTTCAGGATTATGTTGCTGTGTTGTTTTTAATGTTGATGTATTTGTATTAATATTTTAAGCTTCCAGTCATCTTAGCCAACTTAATATTAATTTAATGTTTCTGGTTCAGAATCTTTTATGAATTGTCCTCATTTGTCCACCAAAGTGGTGTTAATAGGCATGGCAGCTAGAGATAACAACCTATTTACCATTTTTTTTATTATAATGTCTCAATATTTATATTATATATACATTTATATATATATATATATATATATATATATATATATATATATATATATATTTCAATATAAATCTCTAAAACCTTTCTGTTGGTGAGATGCAATCCAGTTATCATGTATACTAAACTTTTATAACACTTAATTTGTCTATTATACCCATATGATAAAATAACTTATCACATTAATTAATACATTCAACTTTACATGCAGACAGTTCATAGATACACAATAGTGTGATGATACCATATCCATAATTCCTAGATGTTGGATTCAAAACTATTGATTATTTTTTTTGTTTACTGTTTGAGCTGTATTAACTGCATAACTGTATTAACTGTATAATAAACAGTAATATATAGTAAGTATATATTATTACATCACCATTCACTTATTTTGTTTTTCAGTCACTGTGTACATTTAAACCAACAAGTTAATTATTGTCTAGCCATAAACAGAGGAAAACACAGGCATGTTTTTAGAACACATTTATTTTATAAATACTGCATCTGTATGCAATCCTGTTATAATTCATTTTTTATGTTTCATAACTTTATATTCATGATTTAAACATTGTTTTGCGGGTGGAGTCCGTTTAACACAATCCTATTATGATTATCTAAATTGATAGCGCCTGTATAACAGAGGGGGTGTTTGACCTGAACAAGCCATGGCAGGAGGGCCGGTAGGAAGTTGGGCTGGCTGCTGGCTTATTTGTAGCTCTCTGCCTAGTTTCTACCTGTGTTTAGAGAGCACTGGCCATGTTCAGGACATTTCACAAGCCTCTGTCCATTAATGCCCCAGGCCACATTTTCCCTGTGAGGAAGGGGGAGATCACGGCACATATGTAATGACAGATGATCCTACAGAATGTTGTATCATTCATTTTTGTTTTGGATGTAGTATTTCTCCTTTGAACCCAAATCCCTCTGTACCTCTTTCTACCCCAGTGTTCTTCTTTCTGGATTTAATGATACTTGGGTTTATTTCTACAGAATAAAATAATCATATTAATGCAGTAAATATGTTTATAATTTATTTGGTTTATATTCTAATTGACTTCACTAATTATACCCACAGATAACCAAATTGTATGTCTTTGTGTCTCATGTCTCATTTAAGAGATATACTGAAGAAACATTTGAATTCATGCTTATTTACAGCTCTCTCACAAACAGATAAAACACGGATGCTGATACTTACCTCATTACATAATCCCATTTGTTGTTCCGGAGTAATAATGAAGTTGGTCATTACCACAAAAGAGCTGTCCCCCTATGGAATAAACAGAAAATAAGAATATGTGAAGAAACAGCAGTAGATTAATCTAAATGGATATTCTGGTATTACTTTCATGAGCTGAAAATATTACAGTACCTTAATCATTGTTCCAATATAATAAAAATACACTGAGCACATTAATAAGGTTGTTAAGTAGGAGCGTGGCAGTTCAATTCTTAACATACACAAAAGGTAAAACATGCATAGTGTAGTACCTTACAACTACTTTAACACACATTTTATCCTGTATATGCCATTTAAATGACCAGACCTTTAATGTGGAGGACTGAATACCATGCAGAAGATTAGTTTTAGAGCTAAAACATTATACATTTTCAGAGGTAATACAATATAGCCTTTATGTTTTTAGCAAGGAGCCTTATTAAAAAACACATCTAACCACCAGTTGGACATCAACCTACTAGGAAAAAGGAAGCATACTACATGTTACAAACCCTTCTAGGATTGTACTGCATTGGAATTCCTTGAGCTCAGTGGTATTATAATGATAACAGCATAACATGTTCCTTAAACAAAGAGGGGCTTCCTGGAACTAAAACATTAACTCTATAAACCAACTGACTTCTGGTAATGAGCTATCACAAGCATATTTAACAAAAAAAAACTCCCCACAGCAGTTTTCTACAATAGTCTTTACAGCATGTAATCTGCCATGTCTCATCCAGCACACATGAATGATTCAATGCTGACTTTCAAAATGCTGCCTTCAATCTAAGGGATGTGATGTGCCATCCAAGCAACACAAGTTACAAACACCTTTTTTGTACTATATATCTCTTACGATCTAGCAACATATCTGCATGTACCCAGCAACTCCTGATTAAACTTTGTTATCGAGGCACAGATTATTAGGGGTCCTGTTTAGCTAATTTAGAGATTCACTGAAACTTTTCTAAATAAACAAAGCATCTTGCCTGACACTAACTGCAAAAGAGTAGTAATTATATTGCAAATTCAACTTTCATTTCTTTTTTAAAAGAAGACAGGCACACTAATGATAAGAACAGCAGACATGTCAGCCCTTGATGCAGGCTTTTGTCAAGACATGTCAAATGGCACAGTACAAAAAAAAAGCTGGTGATTTGCTCAGAAAACAACCCAGAATAAATACCTAAGTTCAAACAATGGTTCGAGGAATGCTCCCATAGACTGCCGAAGCATTCTTGTCTGTCAATGCTAAGAGTATGTTTTCTATACTAGTGCATATGCTATTAGCACTTTGTTTATAGTCTTTTATTAAAACTTTTCTAGTTAAAATGTCCACACAATGCAAATTTTAAATTTAACACCTAAATCCAGCTCAAGCCCTTAACCAACCCCAGAGGCTAAACCCCTCCTTTCAGCCATGTATAGTTCTTTTGGCTAGGCCTGCACGTATTTATCTTGAGTTCCAGTGCTTCCCTTTATTTATCAGTTTAGGACCTCACACTGTCAGACCCTACAACTGTGCCTGGACTAACTGCTATTCGTCTTTCCTTCCTAGATTTTATAGACCTGCTCTACATGAGGTAGATCAATTTTGGGAACCAGTGGCCACAAGAACTTGGTATACAACCTGAATGCTAACATACCATATTCCCCATTTCTCCTGCCTTTTCTCCCAGAAATCGTTTAAGATATTTCCCATGTTTTTGAGAATAAATATATAAAGAAAGTATCTAAATATTAAAAGCACACATCATTATTACCTGTGGTGGGAATACATAGTCAGCAGCATCCCAGATTTCTGCACTTAAATTTTCAAGTTTGGTAATTGCTAAGCCTTTCATTTTTATGGAGACCGAGCTGATGATGCCATCCACGGACTGGTAGCCCTTTTCATACAGGAACACCCATCTAAACATGAGTAGAAATATTACGCAGTCAGTTTAATTTGCAATTTTTCTAAAGCATACAGCCATTTATAAGATATATATTGTATTTAAACTAACCAGGAGTCACCCCTTATAATTTACTCTATTGCTGTCTGTAACAAAAATCCACATATTTTTGATTATAATCTACCATATGTCTGGAGGCAGAGAGGGCAACCCGACTGCCCTCTAACATGACTAATATAGTCATGTTAGAGGGGCTGCACCAATTGGGGCTGCACCAATTCTCACTTCTAAATGCCTTAGAAGTGCTTTTTCAGTAGGTGGGCCACACTGTACATTTTGCACACTTTTGTGGGATAAAAAGAAAAAACTTTATTATAATTCAACTTGCAACATATATAATGAAAAAGTTATTGAAATCCATTTCTTGTTTTTTATTCCTTTCTTTGCACCCACAACTTACCCCAGCACCCAAATTGCACTCACAAGACTCAGCCCCAGCACCAGAGTGGCACTCACAAGCCTCTTCCCCAGCACACAGAGTAGCACTCTGGATTTACCCCACAGCACAGAGTGGCACTCCTTCTCCCCTCACCCCAATTTGTATGTTGGCACTCCTCCCCCCCTCCCTCCCATATGTATGTTGGCACCCCTTTTTCCCCCTCCCCATATGTATGTTGGAACTCCTCCCCCACCTCCTTCTCACTCCTTCTCCTCCCTCACCCATTTGTGTGTTGGCACTTCAGGTGTTGCAGGTGTTGAGTAGCAAACACAGACATGCTACTACTCAAAATTCAAATTAGTAACATTGACTAGTACTATTCTTCTGTACGGCAATCTCATTATAGGGGAGGTTTGGTTCATTATAGGTTCATATTAAATGACAGTATATGTCCAACTAATATCTTCACTATGAACTAGCCCCCCACTTTTAGTGATGTCATCAGTGTAACGGACGGGGTCCCAGATGGTAATAGACCCTGAGCCCCCAAGATCAGGAGCTACACTGCAGGGTGGAGACACAGGACCTGGTGCTGGGTTACTGCAATCGCTTAGAGGTTTGGGACCCCAAGTTTTTGCAGCCACAACCAGGCCCTGTGAAGCAGCTGCTGTACCCAGGGCTTAAGAGTAAATGAACTAAATGATAACTAAGCAGAGCTAAAACACAAAAAGCAACTGAGGGAGAGCAGAACTAAAATACAGAGTGCAAGGCTACAGGACAGAGGCAAGACATAGATAAAGCAGAAACCAAACTAAGGATAACTAATATAAGACACAGGGTAAAGGAACACAACATACAAAAGAACAAACATATATACAGGAACTAGCCTAACACTAAATATGGTAAAGGTGGGGGTTTGGTGCACCAATAGGCCAATTAGATGTTAGCTTGCCAACCACGTCAAGGTACCCCACATTAGGCAAGTCCCAAACTAAAACATAATATTAGCAAAGCAAAAGCAAATAAAATCTAAAAGACATACATGGAATTGACACAGAGGAAATACCTGTAGAATGCCCTGCTAAGGACTGAACAGAAACGGGTGTGGTTTAAATAGAAATAAACTCGACTCCGCGAACTCCTGCTGTTTGCCTACAGCCATATCATATGTAACGCTCAGGGTCCCTTTACCATCCTGGACCCCGTGCGTTACAATCAGACAATGTGATATTTATTGCTATATTGTGTTCATCATATCTTATAATTTACTACAAAAAGAATCATAAAATATGATGAGAAATTAAAAAAAAAAAACACTTTGTCTAACTTTGACCTAAAAAATTATTTACACAAAAAGACCCTGTCTAAAAAGGAAGCACTAGAAAGTGCCAGCCTATTTATATAATTTGACACAATAAATTGTTTCCCTTCCCTCTACACTTTTCTCTATCAGGTTAATCTAAGTAAGTGTGGCGTGGATCCTTGAGGTTTGACATATGTTCAGGAGATTGCTGTCAGATAACTTGTGTGGCCCTACTGAAGTAACTAAGTGCCGGACTCTCCATGAATTTTGCAGTAAACTTGGACTATTTTCGTGATAGCCAAAGTCCTCTTTACATGAGTCTTGAGCCTCCCCATAGAAGTCTATGGGGAGAATAGAGGCTCCTATTTCGGAGGAGGTCAGATCCCAACATTTCAGCAGACAATAGGCCACAATGGCCAATTCTCATGCCAATTCAGAAGCCCTTTGGTGTTTCCTGAGTAGCCCAAATTCATAGGCTATTTGGATCACCAAAATGATCAAAAGTGGTCCGAAACTTGGAGCTCCAATTTTTCTTGACTAAACCCTATAGTATAACTTGCTAAGCAATTTATTTAAAAAAAAAATCATAAAAATATATATTTATGTTATATGATTAATGTGAGCCATTTTTTTATGTTTTATTTATAACCTTCAGTAATGGAATTGCTATACCTTTTTATTAACAAATATTGAGAAACCACACAGTAAATCAATATAAATTCAAACTCACTTGTCGAAATTTCCATGACAAAAAGGTGTGCAGAAAATGGTAAGCATTGCCCTTTGTCAACATGATTCACATCACAGTTGCAATTGTATCTACTTGTGTATTTTACGTTAATAATTTCCTTGTCTCTTGATCAATCTGACAGCTGGTGAGCATATTCCAGAGGAAAATAATATCTTTTTACATTTCATGTGATGTTTTATGATTGAATTTTATTGCACTATACAATGCACTCACTAACATTAGAGCGAGTATAGAGTGCAAGTAGCTTTAAGTAAACAATGTTTTATGTTAGAAAGAAAAGTTAATAATACAACATTTAGCTACAATTTCTTTATGTTACTTTTCTTTTAAGTCTGTGTCTGCGTCAATTATCCATACAGTATGTATATAGATATATGGATAACAGATCTATTTATATATCATATTATAGTACCACTCCCTCTATATATATTTAAATATAGTCTACAAAAGGAGCACTCCAGGGTCTTGGATTAACGATTGACACTTAGGTGATCTATTTAAAAAAACAAATCGACGTTTCAATCAAATTACAAGACTTTTATCAAGATTTGTTGTAAATTCTGTACTCACACTGAAACATCGATTTTTAAATAAATCACGTACGTGTTAATCGTTAATCCAAAATCTCACACTAATACTTTTTGTACTATAATTGTGAGCGGAGGTTAGCACCGTGGCAGTGACTGTCAGTGAGTTCATACAGTGCAATATATATATTTCTCAGTATATATAAAATAGGAAGGCCTTACCCTGTTAAGTAATATGATATAATTGAAGAGATTAAGCGCTATATAAGCAAAAGTATTTAGTGTTAGAAACAGTGGCGTCCCGAGGGGGGTGCGGGTGAGGGAGGAATGGGCAAATTGGCTGGGGCATTTGAATGGCACAATAGTACTGGTCTCTGAGTGGCACAATATTACTGGGCTCTGAGTGGCACAATATTACTGGGCTCTGAGTGGCACAATATTACTTTGGCGTAGTGATGGGCTAAGAATAATATGGCCATATCAAATGACTAAGTCTCCAATTTTATCATCTTAGGAAGCTTCTTCTCATCCCGGGACACAAAAAGGTGGAGCCTAAAGTGGGCAGGGTTACATGACAGAACATTGCATGACACGATTTTGTGTTAACTCGAGCTTCATCTTCCTATACAGATATCTGGTGTCTGTAACTAATTTATTTTGGTGCTATTCACTAAAAAGTGAGTTGCAGGTGAGATGAGGGGAGTTGAGGGCAGATGAACATTTCATGCGACCAATATATACATTGTGCAGGGATAAACATGGTGATTTTCCCTGCTAAGCAAACCCACCAGTTTTGTCCCTGCACAATGTATAGCTAAATTAGTGAGATGAAATGTTCATTTCAACTTACCTGCAACATAGTTTATAAACATTGCTACCTTTGTACAGTGCAAAGCAAAAAAAAAAAAGACAACAGACCTATCCTGCCAAACTCTGGACTGTTGGCAACTGTGCTATGATGTCATGAGCATGAATATCGCTATTCCTCTATGTGAAAACCTAATTATTGGCTTTAAAGAAGGAAATGTTGGTTTTGCTTAATGTCTGTGTGTATTTAACAGCTATTATTTTCTACCTATTTTGTATGCTGTGTATATTGCCTTTTGACTATACTGCTATTACAGGGCTTGACAAACTTTAGTTTTAGGAGCCAGAACAAATATCTAGGAGCCAGACAACAGCACATTCACGCAAACATACACACACAGTGACAGGTCAGTCACATACACAAAGAAAGACAGTCACATACATACACACACACTCACATACATACACACACACACACACACACACAGAGACTGTTACATAAATACATACACACACACACACAGTTATGTAAATACATACAGAGACAGTCACATATACAGACACACAGCGATAGTCATAGACATACAAAAAACAGCAAAAAAAAAAGGTAATTCTATCACTTGCTTCAGCAAGGTCAGGCATGGACCGTCTTCACGTTGTTGGTGAGCGGTGGGATGTCACGTGACACCCACTGCTCCGACACTACAGCACGAGGTGGCAGAGCAGGAAGTATATGCAGTGCACACTTCGCCCCCTCGTGCTGCAATCATTTTCTTTTAACAGCTATTTGTATTTTTTGTTGCAGCGCGAGGGTGCGGAGTGTGTGCTGCACATACTTCCTGCTCCGCCCCCTCGAGCTATAGTGTCTGGGACTACATGGGTTCCCTCGCGCCGCAATCCTTTTCTTTTCATAGCTATCTGTATTTTTTTATCGCAGCGCGGGGGTCCCCTTGTATATATGATCCTTCCCGGGCGCCAGGTGTAATTTCCTAGTCGCCATGGCGACCTGGCGACCAGGATTTGACGAGCCCTGTGCTATTACCTTCTGTAATTCTATTTAAAAACTAAATTTGTTATTGTAATACATAGTTCAATATTCCGTTGTTTGTACTAGAAACAAAACATACAGGTCAGTAGCCAAACTACTTTTGTGCCAATAGCTATTTATAAATGAAATAAGCAGCATATTCGTGGGAAAATCATCATTCAGATCAAAGTAGAAATGTATTAGCAATTAATCTTACGACAAACTAATGGCTTCATTCATGAAAGAGAAAATGTTAAACATGATCCTAAAGTAACTGAGTTGGAAACTGAGTTGGAAACATTCTCCTATTTAAGTTAAGTTTATTTCCCTTTAATAAATTAGGAGAAAATTTTGTTTTAAATGTGACTGTGGAGGTTCCTGTTTATGACCTCACCTGTGGGTTTATATGCAAATTAATTGTTTTTCAGAGGAAAATATGTAATTAGCATAACAAGCCCCAGGTGATGTCATAACTCATGAATATATTTAAAACACATTTTTCTCTTAATTTAGGCATTTGCTTACAATTCTGGAAACAGTGAACAGCTTAATTTCAATAATATTTTATTGTCTACAATCGCAGTATAAGCTTTGTTTAGGTGATACAGATCTTTTAAGGCTTCTGCTATGTGATTTGGTTGGTAGACAGAAGTAAAAAGTCAACAGCAGACATTTTAGGACCAATGGCTATATTAATATATAAAGAACTTTACTTTGTATTTTATGCACATATGTTTATTTTAATCATTATACATAAGTTTTATTAAACTTTTTTTGAACCCAGATTACAGAGATTTACATACATTTACACCTATTAAATAGGGGGTTAGTGCCCAATAGTACATGCACTAACTAATACCTCCCGACTAATCATGTCAATTTGGGATGCCAGAGTCGTGACCTCGGAGGGACAGTATGAATTTTATGGTATCATGAACAATGAAAACTAGTGTTACCAAACTGTAAATATCCTGTTAAAAGAGGGACAGTTATGGAGTATTCTTATAAGTCTGTCAGACTAGTAGTACAGTATATGGTAGTTCACCTGACATGAGTATTCACCTGGTCTTATATATAACAGCAGGGAACGACAAATCATAGTCAAAAAGGCTGAAGTCAGACAGGCCAAACTGGTGCACAGGTAGGTACCAGCAGGCCGGTAAAAAAATGGCTTGCTGGCAATGTTAAGTCTATGAAGGCAATTGCAAGGCTGGTATTTTTGTGTGGAAAAGGAGGCAACCCTAAGCACAAGTAAGCCACAAGAAGCGTTAGATGAATAGCAAAGACTTGTAGATTCAAGTATGTCAGAGCTGAAGCGAAACTTTGAAAACAGGCTGGCAAACCCGCAAGCAAAAGAAGCCGCAACATGCAAGTTAGTTTTCAAGGCCCTTTGAATTCAGTTGCTGACACAAATCTCCTAGTGCTTAGTTTCTATTGTGCGATTAAATGAGAAAAATAGCACTAACGTATTACACATTTAAAATTTGCCATTATTAATTATTCATGCCAAATAATATATATATAATGCTTTTATAATATCTTACTGTTACTATGTTTTTTTTTTTTGCTTTGGTGTAGTCTTATTGCTAATTGTGAATAGAACTAGTGTGACTTTTTAACTAGGCAGTATTTCAACTTTGACTCTGTAAGCTTGGATGAAATCCCCAGGCTATTTGTTTATGCTGGCCCATAAATTGCTGTCATGCGCATTTGACAAAGTCTCATCTGGGAGTATGAAGAACTGATTAATTTCAAGGAAGAAATCAATTAAATTAGGACTCTGAAGAAGTATTAAGTGAGATCCTCAGGACAGCTTAGCTGTGTTCTTTTGTGTTTACCTATGTCTTGTTTCTGTGATCAGGTAAAGTCGTATTACGTGGTTACTTAGACAAATATGCATTTGTTTCACAAAGTATGTCCCAAGCCATAAAGAACACATGTGAGATACTCAGGATTTTATATCAGTCAGAGAGGCCACAGTTACATAACTCTCTATTCATTAAAGTTGTAAAATTATGTTTAATTTTCTATTAAGTTTTTTTTGATGGACACATAACTTTTGCATACTCCCCTGCAGAACATAGAATGCAAATGTCCAGGAGAACCAGGTAATTAATCAAGGATAGGAACTACCTCAATTAATTAACTGATGTCCATCTGAACACATATGAATGATCCATTGTCATGCAAACATTATAGGTGTCCCTAAAGAAATGAAAAGTACTGTACATAGCTTATGCATGGAATCAGTAATAAACGGAGTAAAGATAAGAGCTACTCAGGTTAATGGCAAGAAAATGGTAGACAATTTGGAAATATGATTGACACGAATACCTACTTAGGGTTAGGGTTGCCAATAGGAGTATTTTACTGGATGTAGGCCAATGTTAATTCTGGAGGTAATAACATGGCCACGCTACTTAGATTACATGTAATAAAACAGTAGAACAAAATCCTTGCTTGCTGTAGGCACTGAAAAACATTGTGCAGAAAATTCCTTAAATAAGTCACACCTGGAGGAGAAGTTTACTTACTTTTTATTCTTATTTATTCACAAGTTCATTCTATTTCTAGGTCAATATATACTTCCTAAGTACTGCCAGGCAGCTTGTTTTATGTGCTACCTGTGAAAGTGAGGAATTTATGTTTGTAAAGAAAAGAATTCCCTGACAACTCGATTCAACCGAGTGCAATATATCCATGCTTCAACTGCAGTGCAGATAGGGTTGCCACCTTTTACAAACAAATACCGGTCTTGCTGGTGCCTCCACAGACTTATCATTGGCATCAAGCCAATCTTTTACCGGCCTGAGAGTTGAGATTCTCATAGCTATTATATGTCATAGTGGTGGCCCACCCACTAAACCAATATGGCTGTGATACTCTACAGAATGTCTGTCATGGACCCCCTTAAAGGGACGGGCCCCAGTGCATTGCACCAGCTGCATCCCTATTATTGAGATGGGTTGCAATTTATACACATCTAACATCTGTATCATTCTCATGTCTCACATTTGCAGTAAGTAACTATCTGTTTGACCACATATTAGGCCTGTGCATGAAACAGCTGGGCACCACTTGGCTGCTCTTAATAGGGAACACAGAAGACCTTGATGAAAATGCTACATTCAACACAAAATGAGATGCATCTCTATTGTGTACATTAAAGTACAGCTACCTGGCATTTATGCATTTATAGTAAAAATTCTTAGGTTACATTTTTATGAAGCTATTAACACATACCTTCAAAACTGTTCTTTTAAAATGCCAGCACCCATTAAAGAGTAGCTTTCTACAGTGGAACTGCTGATGCTTTAGTCTTTGCACATTTACATAGCTCTCTTTTAAGGACCAGTCAAAAGCCAAAAAGCCAAAGCCAAAAGTCAGGAATTAAAAGGGAAGTCAGCCCAACCAGGAAAAACACTTGGTAACCTTAAAGGGACTGTCTAGTGCCCAAACTTCATCTTCCAAATATTTAATGTATATGAGTGTGCTTTTAAAGTACTTTAAAATGCATGTTTAACATTTAGCATTGCTTAAAATATAAAATACATACAGCTAGATGAAATTGGTAAATTACAACAGTTTGCAAGAAGCCAAGACTGCACACACTAGCATCATATTTTATGATTTATTTTTTTTGTAGTAAATTATAAGATATGATGAACATAATGGTATCTAATGAAAGCCCTTCTTATGATGATAAAAACAACATAAAAAATTGTGTGGGTACAATATGTGAGAAAGAAGAAAATTGCAGCTAAACACAAACACCCCAGAAATGTCAAAACAGCCATTTTCACCAAGGGAAAGTCATGGTGAAAATGTCTTGTCACTAAGGGGTTAAAACACATTTTTCTCTTGATGTAGGCTTTTGCTTGTATTTCTGCTAACACAATGTATAGATCCTTTACAGTCATTTTTTATTCTTTACACAGTAAAAACAATGTTTAGGTGACAATGTTATTAGGGTCCCTTTGACCTTATAAGTCTCTACTCAAATGTGAAAAAGAGTTTACATTGTAAAAAGGTCCAATAAAAAGAAAAAATGCATTATTAGTTAATTGAGAGATGCTAAACTTGTAATTATACAATTTTTAAAATGCATCAATCAACACAAAAATGAACATTAAGTAGATATTTTATGAAAAACCTTTTTTGGACCCAGACAGGGCAAGTCATTTTCGCATGTTATTATTTTAACATTAAGCCAGCTGTGCTTGTGCACTTGCAGGATGTTACAATTCTGGTGCAAAACTAGGTTAGATATTTAATCCGACTCCAGCATTTCTGCATGTTTCAACTCACTACAGTTCACTGTGTCATGCTTAGACCATTTGGTATATTCTTTAACTGGCCAGTTTACTGATGTAGCATCTGAAGGAGATGATGCTAAAATAACGTTTCAGGATTTTTTTTTATAAGGGTCTACTCAATAAATAGAGAATTGCAGGGAAATGAGATGCACATTTTAAATTTAAGACCAAAGTAGTAGAGTTTCAGTTGCATTAAAGAATTTTTCTAATTCTGCTACTTTGGCCCTAAAGTTTGAAATTCCCATCTCAGTTCTCTGCAATTCACTCTTTATTGAGCAGACCCTTAAGTGTTTATTTGGAATGTAATCTCAGACATTAATTGGTAGCTTTCACTTCTGTTCATGTAAGAGTATATTCCAATTCCATATGAAGGTATGAGGATCCTACACTGCTATTTCCTTCTGCTTAAAGTTGTTAACCTTATTTGAAGCACTGTGTATATTTTGTGTGAGTGTTCTCACTATTATTTATGGCTAGCTAAGATTGCAAATCCCACTTCAAACTGTTTGCCTGGCATTTACACAGAGTCTCAGAAGTGATTTAAAACACTGCCAGACTGCTTGAAGGAGCTAGGGCTATAAATGACCTATCCATTTTTTTGCAAGCAAATTATCATTTTTTTATATTACACATAACCCTTAACTTAACATTAATGTAATAGCCCCTTCTGGTCCTCACTGTTCTCCTCCCACCATTAAATCCGATGGCCAGTGGCCTCTGAAATGCCCAAGCTAGCTAAAGAATACTGAAGCCTCCCTATAATTACATTACATTAACATTTATTTATATAGCACCAACAATTTACGTTGCGCTAGGTACAGAGCGTAGAAGGGAACAACATACTAAGTTAGACAAACTAGAACAGACTGGTACAGGAGATAGAGAACCCTGCTCGCAAGCTTACAATCTAGAGGGAATGGGGTACATGAGACACATAAAGGACTGAAGAGGTAAGAGGGAAGGAAGTTCTAGTTACAGTAATGTAGATGGTTGGTAGTAGGTGGGATAGTTCAAAGATGAATTGTGCGTGTTCCAGCTAGGTGGGATCAGCTAGAGGTAAAGTGACCGGGATTCTAGTGGGTTGGGTAGTAAGCTTCTTTAAAGAGATTCGTTTTGAGGGACGTTTTAAAGTTTGAAAAGGAGGGAAACAGCTGGATGCTCTGCGGAAGGGAGTTCCAGAGAGAGGGGGCAGCTCGGGAGAAATCTTGGAGCCGCGAGTGAGAAGTGGTGATGAGGTTGGAGGAGAGTTTGAATCCCAGTGAGGAGCGCAAGGGTCATGCAGGGAGGTATCGGTTAATAAAGGAGGCAATGTATGGTGGGGTGGAGGGCTTTGTAGGTTAAAGACAGAATTTTAAATATTATCCTTGAGCAGACGGGGAGCCAGTGGAGGGCGTTGCAGAGAGGAGCCGTTGAATCAGACCGACGTGCAAGAAAGATGAGTATGGCAGCTGAGTTTTGCATAGAATGCATGGGAGACAGACAGGCTAGAGGTAGTCCAGTCAGGAGGCTGTTACAGTAGTCCAGGCAAGAGATCACAAGCGAGTGCACTAGTATTTTGGTGGTCTCTTCGCTGAGGAACGGGCGGATGCGTGCGATGTTCCTTAGGTGCAGCTGACATGATTTGGCTAAAGATTGAATATGAGGAACGAAGGATACAGCAGAGTATGACATCATCTGGAGGTTTGATTTGCAAATTACAATTAAATTGAATATTAAGCCACCAGAGATATCCTAAACAGAAATGTGTAATGGTGCAAGTGAGCAGAAAAACGTGTCAGACAGTGCGGAGGGGGAGAGCCTACTAAATCTCACATGCTATTTTCTTTGTTGATTACTCTTAGGGGTTCTCCTTAAAGGGACCGTCTAGTCCCCAAACTCACTTTTTACAGTGTTATCTGATGCAGGCATTCTGCATAAATCACATTTTTAATATTATGCTTAAGCCCAACCCTGCATCATATCCTACAGGTACAACCCCACTGATTGTGTGTAGGCACTGAGCATGTATCAGTTTTGTTTAATTTAGTCACTTCTTCCATTGCTCTTCTGGTGGAATAGCATGCATTGCGTGGAACCTAAGTGACCTTACTCTTGTACACCTAGGTCCTAGGATCTCTTAACAGTGTAACACATTGTCTGATGACATCACTAGAGAAACAGGATATTCCATTCATTTGAATGGAATTATTCTCATTGGTTCCTGCAGCAAATTGCTGTAATTTCATAAATTCATCTAAGTGTAAGATGTTCATATTTTATGCAATGCAGAATGTAAAATATGTACTTTAATATGCATTAACATTTTGGAAGATACATTTTGGCCACGAGACAGTCCCTTTAAGAGTACAGGGTATCTCCAGACCCTTCGTCTCTTTTTAACATCTAAACATTTTTGTTGAATGAGTTTCTTACATTTTAAACAGAATCAAAACAATATATTTCTCTTGGGTTTTTAAAGTATTGTCATGGTGCTAGTTGTAAAACATGTTTTTGTTGAGTGTTGCCAAGTGTAAATGTATGTTTTACAATTATAATAATTCTTAGAGTCACCTGAAATAGGCTCAGTTTGCTCATTAAAGGAGCTCTTCCACCGACATTACTAAATATATAAAACATTTAGTACGAAATATAATGGTAGAACCATTGGCACTACCAAGGGGAGGGCTGGCAAGCACAATCCCACATTAAAAATGGAGGTCTAGGACACCGAAGACTGCTTACTGTGTGTGTGCAGCTGACACTCTACATCCCAAGATGCCACCCAGTTGGGAGGTATGCTCTAGTGTGCAGCACTTTCTCTCTAATTGTTTTGTCTGTCTAACAATCTCTGTACCTTATCTGTCAGTATATCTGTCCTGCCTGTCCTGTGTCTGTCTACTATGATAGCGGGTGGGCTGATGAAATTGCAAAATGGGCCACTAAAAATGGTTTTTGCCCTCCCCTGCCAAACATGGAGAAACTGCAAAAGTCAAACTCCAGTGACATACCAATAAGGGATAGATGGACACTTAACAGATTAGTTGGAAAAATTCTCCCATTCAGCTGCATTAGAGAATTTTTCTAATTCTGCTACTTTGGCCCTAAAGTTTGAAATTCCCATCTCAGTTCTCTGCAATTCTCTCTTTATTGAGCAGACCCTTAAGTGTTTATTTGGAATGTAATCTCAGACATTAATTGGTAGCTTTCACTTCTGTTCATGTAAGAGTATATTCCAATTCCATATGAAGGTATGAGGATCCTACACTGCTATTTCCTTCTGCTTAAGGTTGTTAACTTTATTTGAAGCACTGTGTATATTTTGTGTGAGTGTTCTCACTATTATTTATGGCTAGCTAAGATTGCTAATCCCACTTCAAACAGTTTGCCTGGCATTTACACAGAGTCTCAGAAGTGATTTAAAACACTGCCAGACTGCTTGAAGGAGCTAGGGCTATAAATGACCTATCCATTTTTTTGCAAGAAAATTATTATTGTTTGTATTACACATAACCCTTAACTTAACATTAATGTAATAGCCCCTTCTGGTCCTCACTGTTCTCCTCCCACCATTAAATCCGATGGCCAGTGGCCTCTGAAATGCCCAAGCTAGCTAAAGAATACTGAAGCCTCCCTATAATTACATTACATTAACATTTATTTATATAGTGCCGAAAATTTACGTTGCGCTAGGTACAGACCGTAGAAGGGAACAACATACTAAGTTAGACAAACTAGAACAGACTGGTACAGGAGATAGAGAACCCTGCTCGCAAGCTTACAATCTAGAGGGAATGGGGTCCATAAGACACATAAGGGATTGAAGAGGGAAGGAAGTTCTAGTTACAGTAATGTAGATGGTTGGTAGTAGGTGGGATAGTTCAAAGATGAATTGTGCGTGTTCCAGCTAGGGTTGCCACATTTTCTTCAAAAAAATACTGGTCTTGGTACTGTCTCCATAGACTTAACATTGGCCTGATGCCAATTTTTTTACAGGCCTGCTGGTAAAATACCGGGCAGGTGGCAACCCTAGTTCCAGCTAGGTGGGATCAGCTAGAGGTAAAGTGTAGCTAGGTTGGGTAGTAAGCTTCTTTAACCCCTTAAGGACAGAGCCTTTGAAACATTTTTGTCCTTTCTGGACAATGGCTATTTTAACATTTCTGTGCTGTTTGTGTTTAGCAGTAATTTTCTTCTTCGTCATTTGCTGTACCCACACATATTATATATTGTTTTTATCGGGACAAAAAGGGCTTTCTATGGATGCCATATTTTTGATCATATCTTATCATATTAAAAAAAAATAATAAAATATGGTAAAAAAAAAAAAATACACAAATTTCTTTGTTTTTATTTGAAACAACTTCTCCTCATCGACAAAAGCGAACGAAAAAACATGCTAAATAGATTCTACTATTTCTCCTGAGTACAGGGATACCACCCATGCATAGGTTTGTTGGGTTGTTTGGGGGCTAAAATGCCAAATTTGTGAGGTGCAGTTTTTTGTTTTCCAACTTGAAATTTTTACATGCAGACAGCCTGCACCCATGTCCCATTTGGGACATATTTGAAACCAGCCAGTGTATTTTACCCCATCAACCCATATATTTTTTAAAAGTAGACACCCTACGCTATCTCAAATGGTGGTATTTTAACACTTTCCATGCACTAATTCTACCACCAGCCTTTGTCAAAGTTTGTGGTAGTAATTTTTTTGTGGTTTTTTTTTCACAAACCTTGTACTTCAGACATAAATTTACAGATTTTGGTATGTGTCACTGCCAAATAACACCCCAATAAGTGTTCAGCAACATCTCTTGAGTACAGGGATACCCCCCATGCATAGGTTTGTTGGATTGTTTGGGGGGTAAAAGGCCAAATTTGGGAGGTGAAGTTTTTGGTTTTCCAATTTGAAATTTTGACATGCAGACAGCCTGCACCCATGTCCCATTTGGGACATATTTGAAACCAGCCAGTGTATTTTACCCCATCAACCCATATATTTTTTAAAAGTAGACACCCTAGGCTATCTCAAATGGTGGTATTTTTACACTTTCCATGCACTAATTCTACCACCAGCCTTTGTCAAAGTTTGTGGTAGTAATTTTTTGGTGTTTTGTTTTCACAAACCTTGTACTTCAGACATGAATTTACAGATTTTGGTATGTGTCACTGCCAAATAACACCCCAATAAGTGTTCAGCAACATCTCTTGAGTACAGGGATACCACCCATGCATAGGTTTGTTGGGTTGTTTGGGGGGTAAAAGGCCAAATTTGGTAGGTGCCGTTTTTGGTTTTCCAAATTGAAATTTTGACATGCAGACCGCCTGCACCCATGTCCCATTTGGGACATATTTGAAAACAGCCAGTGTATTTTGCCCCATCAACCCATATATTTTTTAAAAGTAGACACCCTACGCTATTTCAAATGGTGGTATTTTAACACTTTCCATGCACTAATTCTACCACCAGCCTTTGTCAAAGTTTGTGGTAGTAATTTTTGTGTGGTTTTTTTTTCACAAATATTGTATTTTAGACATAAATTCAGAGATTTTGGTATGTGTCACTGCCAAACAATAACCCAATATGTGTTCAACAACATCTCCTGAGTACAGGGATACCACCCATGCATAGGTTTGTTGGGTTGTTTGGGGGCTAAAAGGGCCACATTGTGAAAGTGCGCATTTTCAACTTGGAATATTGACGTGTAGCCAGCCTGAGCCCATCTTTCATTTGGGACTTTTTTTTAAAGTAGGACAGTGTATTTTACCCCAAAAAGTATATATTTTGTAAAAGTAGACACCCTAGGCTATTTTAAATGGTGTTATTTTAACACTTTCCATGCACCAATTCTACCACCAGCCTTTGTCAAAGTTTGTGGTAGTCATTTTATTGTGTATTTTTTCCCACATACATTGTACTTTAGACACAAATTCACATATTTCGGTATGTGTCACTGACAAACAATACCACAATATATGTTCAGCAACATCTCCCGAGCACAGGGATACCACCCATGCATAGCTTTGTCAGCTTTGTTGGGTGTTGAAAGGCTACATTTGAGAGGTGCGCTTTTTGATTTTCAAACTTGGAATTTGAACATGTAGAGCAAGGAAGGGGTTAATAGCTCTTATAAGAGCCTTTGTAGTACTGTACAAAAAAAATTAACCCCTAAAAATGCACAGACAAGAAAAAATGTTCTGCTGTGCAGTGATCAGTGGCAGGGAAGGGGTTAATACACTACACTATACAAAGGGTATGGCTTTTATAAAAGCCCTTGGGACTCACAATTTTTTAACATTTTATTTAATTTATTACAATTAAAAAATTATGTTATACAGATCTGTCTTTTTCCCTCACTAAAACTCAAGTGAGGAGAGGGAGGCAGATCCATATGGGTCAGAACAATATTTACGAACCAGACGAATGGTGATGCTCATCTGAGAAATCACCAAACCACCTTTGCCACTGATCGGCTGTTACTGATCGCTATACACGCGTTCAGACAGCTTCAAAAGGAATACACGTAATCCCCTAGTGGGTATAACTAACCCCTAGCGAGTCTGACAAAAAAAATGCTGATAGCAAAAAAAAATCCTTCTGCGACTAGATTGCTCCATATGCGCTGCTTAGGCAGTGACCATATGCACTGCTTAGGCAGTGACCATATGTGCTGCTTAGGAAGTGATATACGGCAAGGAAGGGGTTAATAGCTCTTAAAAGAGCCTTTGATATACTGTAATAAATCAAAGTAAAAAAAAATAACCCCTAAAAAAATGCACAGACAGCAAAAAATGTGCTGCTGTGTAAGATCACTGCGTACACAGCGATCAATTGCAGGGAAGGGGTTAAATACTGGAAACGGCTTTTATAAAAGCCTTTGGGTCTCAATTCAATTAAATATATTATAATTAAAAACTTACATTATACAGCTCTGTCTCCCTCCCTCACTAAAACTCAAGTGAGAGGGAGGCAGATCTACATGGGTCAGATCAAATATTTACAAATATTGATCTAACCAGACGAATGGTGATGCTCATCTAAGCAAACGCCAACCCGCCTTTGTCACTTATCAGCTGTTACTGATCGCTATACATGCGGTCAGACAGCTAAAAAAAATTGTTTTACGTTAAACGTAGTCCCCTAGCGGGTATAATTAACACGTGACGGGTGTAATAAAAAAGTTTAAAAAAAATTAAAAATGCTTCTGCAGCAAGATTGCTGCATTTGCGTCAGATCGCTGCTTAGGCAGTGATCTACAGCAAGAAAGGGGTTAATCTCTCTTAAAAGAGCTTTTTTTTATACTGTTATATTACAGTAAAAAAAAAATGAACCCCTAAAAAATGCACAGACAGCAAAAAATGTGCTGCTGTGTATGATCACTGCGTACACAGCGATCAATGGCAGGGAAGGGGTGAAATGGCTTTTATAAAAGCCCTTGGTGGTTAAAATTGTATTAAATATTGTTTTTATTATTTTATTTTATTTTTTACTTTATCTGATCTGTCTCTCTCCCTTACTAAAACTAGTAAGGTGAGGGAGGCAGATCAATACTTGTCAAAGGCAATATTTACTAATATTGCCTTTGACAGTATGATAAGTGCTCATCAGAGCACTTACCATACATGCCTGCACACAGATCACATAGATCTGTTGTGCCGGCATTGATTGGCTCCCCCTAGAGCATCGGAAGTGAAATACTTTCACTTCCGATGCTCTTGCCATTAGAAGGGAAGCGCTGCCTGTACAGGCAGCGTTCCCTTCTACTGAGCCGATGGGGTCGCTCAGGAGAGCGACCACCATCGGCTCTGGGGAGCATCAAGGTGTTACTAAGTGCCTCGCTAGCGAGGCACTTTAGAAACACTGCAGATGCTTAGAAAGCGAACGATCGTTCGCTTTCTAAGCACATGTGTGCAGCCGGCGCAGCCATTTTTAAATGGCTGCTACGATCACTCCGTGGAGTGATCGTAGCGCGCCACTGCACATTTGGGGGGTGTTGCACAATGCCTCTACCTAGAGGCATTGTAGCAACACCGTTAGAGTAAAGAAAGCGACCGCTGGTCGCTTTCTTTACTCAGTTTAGTGCATGACGTGCCAGGCACGTCACCTGTCGGCAAGTCCTCGATTTGCCGTGACGTGCCTGGCACGTCATCTGTCGTTAAGGGGTTAAAGAGATTAGTTTTGAGGGACGTTTTAAAGTTTGAAAAGGAGGGAGAGAGCTGGATGCTCTGCGGAAGGGAGTTCCAGAGAGAGGGGGCAGCTCGGGAGAAATCTTGGAGACGTGAGTGAGAAGTGGTGATGAGGTTGGAGGAGAGTTTGAGTCCCAGTGAGGAGCGCAAGGGTCATGCAGGGAGGTATCAGTTAACAAAGGAGGCAATGTACGGAGGGGCGGAGGAGTGGAGGGTTTTGTAGGTTAAATACAGAATTTTAAATGTTATCCTTGAGCAGACGGGGAGCCAGTGGAGGGCGTTGCAGAAAGGAGCTGTCGAATCAGACCGACGTGCAAGAAAGATGAGTCTGGCAGCTGAGTTTTGAATAGAATGCAGGGGAGACAGGGGAGACAGAGGTAGTCCAGTCAGGAGGCTGTTACAGTAGTCCAGGCGAGAGATCACAAGCGAGTGCACTAGTATTTTGGTGGTCTCTTCGCTGAGGAACGGCGAATGCGTGCGATGTTCCTTAGGTGCAGCTGACATGATTTGGCTAAAGATTGAATATGAGGAACGAAGGAGACAGCAGAGTTTGACATCATCTGGAGGTCTGATTTGCAAATTACAATTAAATTGAATATTAAGCCACCAGGGATGTCCTAAACAGAAATGTGTAATGGTGCAAGTGAGCAGAAAAATGTGTGAGACAGTGCGGAGGGGGAGAGACTACTAAATCTCACATGCTACTTTCTTTGTTGCTTACTCTTAGGGGTACTCCTTAAAGGGACCGTCTAGTCCCCAAACTCAAATTTTTTCCAGTGTTATCTGATGCAGGCATTCTGCATAAATCACATTTTGAATATTCTGCTTAAGCCCAACCCTGCATCATATCCTACAGGTACAACCCCACTGATTGTGTGTAGGCACTGAGCATGTATCAGTTTTGTTTAATTTAGTCACTTCTTCCATTGCTCTTCTGGTGGAATAGCATGCATTGCGTGGAACCTAAGTGACCTTACTCTTGTACACCTAGGTCCTAGGATCTCTTAACAGTGTAACACATTGTCTGATGACATCACTAGAGAAACAGGATATTCCATTCATTTGAATGGAATTATTCTCATTGGTTCCTGCAGCAAATTGCTGTAATTTCATAAATTCATCTAAGTGTAAGATGTTCATATTTTCTGCAATGCAGAATGTAAAATATGTACTTTAATATTCATTAACATTTTGGAAGATACATTTTGGCCACGAGACAGTCCCTTTAAGAGTACAGGGTATCTCCAGACCCTTCGTCTCTTTTTAACATCTAAACATTTTTGTTGAATGAGTTTCTTACATTTTAAACAGAATCAAAACAATATATTTCTCTTGGGTTTTTAAAGTATTGTCATGGTGCTAGTTGTAAAACATGTTTTTGTTGAGTGTTGCCAAGTGTAAATGTATGTTTTACAATTATAATAATTCTTAGAGTCACCTGCAATAGGCTCAGTTTGCTCATTAAAGGAGCTCTTCCACCGACATTACTAAATATATAAAACATTTAGTACTAAATATAATGGTAGAACCATTGGCACTACCAAGGGGAGGCCTGGCAAGCACAATCCTACATTAAAAATGAAGGTCTAGGACACCGAAGACTGCTTACTGTGCGTGTGCAGCTGACACTCTACATCCCAAGATGCCACCCAGTTGGGAGGTATGCTCTAGTGTGCAGCACTTTCTCTCTAATTGTTTTGTCTGTCTAACAATCTCTGTACCTTATCTGTCAGTATATCTGTCCTGCCTGTCCTGTGTCTGTCTACTATGATAGCGGGTGGGCTGATGAAATTGCAAAATGGGCCACTAAAAATTGTTTTTGCCCTCCCCTGCCAAACATGGAGAAACTGCAAAAGTCAAACTCCAGTGACATACCAATAAGGGATAGATGGACACTTAACAGATTAGTTGGTAGATGCTCCAAAAATGCTCCAAAAATACACTCTCAAAAATGAGCACAGAACTGAATCAGCACCTCTATAACCTACATCATATCCCAGAATACGAACACCTTCACTTGGCTTGAGGCCAATGTTAATTCTATGGAGGGAGTAGCACAGCCTTTACTTTTGTAAAGGAAAGGTGGCAACCCTGCTTGTCCAGCGTCTCAGACAAGACCATGGGACAGGCCCCCCAAATTGGGACTGTTCTGTGAAAAGCGGGACAGTTGGAGGGTATGTTGATGTACTGTCCACATTCTATCAAGACATTGTGTCAACAATCATTGTTTGGATTTGGACGGTTGTGCATGCCAACCTAAAAGTGAACAGACTCTAAGTAAGTATATAGTAACATAAAATGAGAATATTTTTTTTAATTCACATTTTTACTCCTTCATGAAGTTTTGGAGAGGCAAAGACACACAAAAACCCCCATAATCAATTTGGATGCTGAGATTCGATGGAGTGAACGGTTAAGTGAAATGGAGCGCAAGATATCCAAATAGTGCTGGACCTCACAATTTCTCACGCCCCCTCTGCACAGGTCCATAACTGCCGATTGCTATGAAAATATAGTGAAATAAAGTGATACCTAATTTATGTCTGTAATATTAAAGCAATATGTTGAACGCTCATGTGTGTAAATGTGTTAGTTTCCATAGCTCAAACAAATTTCAAATACATGATATTGCGTTAACAGTTTTTCATCAAGAAGCAGGAAGTCATTTTCCTTTTTCTGAAATATGTAATGTCATAATTTTTATGGTGTTTAAGAAACCTGCTTTCCTTCCAGTTATGATGCAGAGTTATCAAACCAAAAGCTTATTGCACTTGACTTGCTCCATTTTAGCCTTAATAAATATCCATAAAGTAAAACAGAGAGAAAGCAGGTTGTTAGAGAAAGTATACCTTGTTCATTATATCTGTAAACGCATATTTTACTCAGAAATATACATGTTTGCTGTTGGATTGCCTAATAAGGAAAGGCAGTTAAATCAGCAAAGCAATTAAAGGGTCTACTCAATAAAGAGGGGATTGAGATCAGAATTCCAAACCTTAGGTAAATGTAGCCAATTTGCAAACATTCTTCAATGCAGCTGAATAGGATCATTTTTCCAACTCTGCTACTTTGGCCTTAAGTTTGAAATTCCCATCTCAATTTCCTGCAATTCTCTCTTTATTGAGTAGACCCTTATGGGTCTACAAATATAGTTTTTTAAATAAACCTTTGGATCTACAAATATACTTGCAAAAGGAAGTATATTTGTAGATCCATTCTCAGCTCAGTTATAACAAGTAGCTTGTTCTATTCCACACAAGGACTATTTATTAAGGAGAGATTCTGGGAAACATTTTTAAAAGTGGAGCAACTGGCAGGAACATTCCACTGGTTTCCATAGTGACTGCTAAAGGTTTAGTACTTTGCCCTTAAATTGTTAATAAGATACTCATTAAAAGCTTCACAAGACACCTTTAAAATGGATTATTTTATAAATTTGCTATCTCCTGTAATAATATATGTTCCACCACTTATTTTAAAATAAATATGTAGATGAATCCATATCCTAACAATATACAAAACCTAAAAAGTTAATAATAGAAGGATACATACTATGGTTTACTCAATAAAGACAGAATTGCAGGGAATTCCAAGCTTAAGGCCAATGTAGCTGAGTTGGAAAAAATCTCCAAAACAGCTGAATGGGGTAATTTTTCCAACTCTATTTTGGCCCTAAGTTTGAAATTCCCATCTCAATTCCCTGCAATTCTTTATTGACTAGACCCTACTGTCTTTCTGACTAAAAAGTAAAGCAGCAGTTTTCTGTAGCTCCATATTAAGAAGCAGTATATCTATGTTGTGGTATGATTCACTCCCCCACTTCTGCTCTGCCAGGAAGCTCTGTATCCTGCACTTTCTGCTAATCAGCTGCATCTCTATGCATTCAGCGCTTACCCTACAATGTAGCACAGGACACCAAACTGGATGAGCCTAAATGTCAGCCCAACTTTCTTGTCCCGGACCAGTACCATCCTTGGGGTGTCATATTCGAAGAAAAAGTTGGAGCAGCCTCTCTTGAGCTTATGTCCCATTCTCTTCACTCAGTAAGACCAGGTCCCTCCGAGCAGTGAGTAATTATTGAGTTTGGACGGGTGGAGCTGCTTGGACTCTGCTTAAATCCTTGTTTGTTCTAAAGGCACAGTATAAACATGATCATATTCTGTGTTCAAACCTCTACATTCAGATCATGTGCTTGTCTCGTGCTTCGTGCAAGAAGAGGATATCCAGCTCTACAGTAAAGTCTCAGTCAGTAGACTGACTAGTTATCTCCTCCAGCTTGTCCATGTCCTGCTTGCTATCGCTGCTGGGGGTGGCTCTATACAGGGCGGGGGGAAGCCTGCGCCACCCAGGACCATAGCATCAAAGACATTTGGCAATATTGAAACCTTAGTTAAAATTAGTTCTCAGTCACTACATTAAGAATGGATTGTTTTAGCCTGAGGGGCTAGACTACTCATTTCCAAGACCTATTACATTATTACTGTTAAACTTATCTGATTTAACTATATAGGCGAAAGGGGGGTTCGACTGTAAGGAAGTTATTTGCTAATCTCCTGGCTGAGCATTATGGGAAAAATTGTCCACAGCAGTGCGCACCATATTCCCCCCTCAAGTTTAATACCCAGAATAAACGTTAATATCAAATGACACTTAGATAATTGCTATTACATTTATGGAAAGGAAGCAAAAAGATGCATATTTAATGTCTCAGAGTGAACAATCTACTTTAAAATAATGCAATAAGTAAAAAATGAATGCCATTATTACTGGAAGCTTTACTGTACAGTAGTGTTATATTTATTTGTTGTCCAAATTGAATTGTACTTTAAATTGGCACTAACTGAAATTATGTAAAATATAAACTGAACATTATTATGATGTTCAGTCATACTAATAGTTGGCTTAACATCATGGGAGATGCTTCCAACTGTATCTGATTTGTCTAGTCTTATAATAAAATGTTATATTTTTTATTATTGGGCTCAATATGCTCATCATATTATGCATGCATTAAACAGGAAAGATTTTTTGCTTGTTGTATCATATTAATGTGGTTAACATATTCCTGTTGTATTGTGTTAATGAGATAATACCATGGTATTAGAAAATAGACATAGTAAATCACATCACAAGAAGCACAGAAAGTTGTAAAATTGTTGCAGTACGGTATTTACTACTTCTACTTTAAACATGCTGCTCTGCCTTTTCCAAATGACTTTACTGTTACTGTTATAATTGAATGTACTCTTATTATATTATTATTAATGTAAGTCTTATTATTTCAGAAAGATCTGTACATGTTTAAAACGATTAAATAAGCAGTTTTACAAATAAAAATGTCTCTTTTTATAGTGGGAGTAAAATCCCATTAAAGCATAACCTAATTAAAACACTTTTTTGATTGATCTTAGATACACCAGTCAAATAATATTTAATCCAAAGTCAAACTGAAACTTCCCGGCTCCCATCCAATGGGGCCATAGCTCTATGACATGACTAAAACTATGGGTGTGCTTTTACACCTAGAATGTGTCGGCAGATAAGAACCATTCGGTCCATCTAGTCTGCCCAATTTTTCTGAATACCTTTGTAGCTGGGATAGCCTTGTGTCTATCCCAATCATGCTTAAAATCCTTGAATGTGTTTACCTCTACCACTTCTGCTGGAAGGCTATTCCATACACCCACTACCCTCTCAGTAAAGTAATACTTCCTGATATTACTTTTAAATCGTTGCCCCTCTAATTTAAGACTATGTCATCTAGTTGTGGTAGTTTTTCTTCTTTTAAATATACTCTCTTCCTTTACTGTGTTGATTCCCTTTATGTATTTAAATGTTTCTATCATATCCCCCCTGTTACGTCTTTCATCCAAGAGCTGTTTTATGTTATAATAGTTGCCCCCTTTTCTTCCAAAAAATACTGGTCATGTGTATACTGTCATAATATTTTATGGTGATTAAGAAACTTTCTTTCCTTCCAGTTATTTGGCATAGTTATCGAACCAAAAGCTTATTGCTCCATTTTAGCCTTAATAAATAGCCATAAAGTAAAACAGAGCGCACGCAAGGTTGTTAAAAGTATACCTTGTTCATTATGATTGTAAACGCATATTTTACTCTGAAATATACATGCTTGCTGTATGTTTGCCTAATAAATAATCACTGCAGTTCTCTTTATTGAGCAGACCCTTATGCCTTTGGATCTACAAATATACTTGGAAAAGCAATATTCTCAGCTCAGTTATAACACATTGCTTGTTCTATTATAAACAAGGACTGTAAATTAAAGAGAGATTCTGGGCCACATTTCTAAACGTGAAGCAAGTGACAGGAACATACCACATATAATTGCAATCCTCCTAACTGTCCCACTGTGTACGGGACAGTCCTGATTTTGGGAGCTCTACCTCTGCTTTTTGGGACAGACATGAGGGGGACTTTAGACAGCATTCCCACAGTGAAGATGGAGTTCTTCACAATGGACTGGCTACTGCACATGTGCAGTAGCGCTCCCACTATGAGTAACAGAGCTTACAGTGCATGCGTGGTAGCGCTGACATTCAACATCCCAAGCTTCGCCCTGGCATCCAAATATGCCTGGTGCAAGAAATGGGAGGTATGGAATCAACATTAGCCTCAAGACAATTTTTTACTAGCTTGCCTGGCACTTGAATTTCATGAGATAGATGCACCGTTTAAAATCTAACATCTGCATGAACAGATTGACACTAGTAGTTGTGCTGAACCAAGACACTAAAGACTCTGCAGTAAGGTAAGTAACCTGGCAGTATTTTCATGAGAAACATTGCACAAAATGAATAAAGCTGGATAGTGAGGACTTGTTTCACTGACCCAGCAGAAAATGTATGAATAAAATAAATACTTTTTTACCGCCTCCTTGTAGAGGGACTAAACCATATTTGTTATATATATTTTATTTTTTATTTTTTAGAAAACCTGGGTAAAAGAACAAGATTTTGAAGTCTCAGCCAGTTGGAGAGCAGGAGCCAGAGAGATAGGCTGTCTTGAGTAAGCCAAAATTAAAGTTTTTTTTTCACCATTCGAAATTTCAGCCCTAGTGTGCTAAGATTTAAATCTACGTCCATCCTCGTGCATAATGTTCTAGAAAAGAAAGGCAGTGAAAAAAAATGTGTCTAAATTTGGAATAAACATATCATAATAGCATAACAGCAATGTAAATTATATTCTTTGTTTAGGCCAGCTATATTTTGAGTGAGTTTTATAATTTTAATAAACGAAACTTTTTATTTCACTTGCGCTTCTATTATAGACGGACAACTGGAAAAGCTTTAGTGCCCCCAGTATGAAGATAAACTAGCATGCACTTTATATGCCAGTTTATCCTCTGCCCAGCAACTGCCATGGGAAGCATGCAGCCCATGAGTTTTAACAAATGAAAACATCCATATTCTATGTTACGAAATCTCAAAATATAATAAGAGACATGCATACAGTTAATGCACACATCACCACCTGAGCAGCCATGTTTCTGGGAAGATACATCCAGATCTCTGGTTTCTGATCATATCCCCTCCTCTGTGCTGGCACACAATGACAGGTGCTACTGACCCTACCATCTAATGCATCATGCAGTTTGTATGCTACATTTAGCTCCTGCTCTTTAATTCCCTCCATCGCTCCATTTTTTTCTTTCCCTTAGTTGACACATAGTAAGCCCTCACCCGCTCCACTTATGAATATTTTATTTTACCAGACTCCACTTTATTAAGAATCTGTCATCTTCCAAAATCCTCACATTACTCGGAGAATCCAGTTTCACTTGAATTGTATGATTGTTCTCTCCATCGAAATATGATGCCCACTTAATGAAACTATATGTTTTAGCAGCTTTACTAGAGGGATGCAGAGGAAGAGAGGTGAACTCATGCTAAATAATTACAAATAAAGTGCTACATATCATGCAATGAATAGCAAAAAAGCAGAATGGCACGAGATAGTGGGTACCTTGAATTTGAAAAATAAACACAAGCAATACTAGTGCAATATTGTAAAACACTACAATTAAAAAATAAATAAGTGGTAATGAATACACTCACAAACCAACGTGAGGAATGATCATTGAAAGTGAAGTGATTTCTTCACAAATTTTAATAGACTCTGAAAAATATAAACAGCGACAAAACATATGCATGACCAAATGGATAGTATGCCCCTGCTAAGGACAAACTCACAGGATAAAAACAGACAAAGGCAAAGAAGTCCACTGGTGCATCCAGGACTTGGGTAGAACCATAACCTGAAAGTGGCAGAGGTAGAAGGCAGGATCAGGGAGAAAATCTGCAGCTGCCAGTGTCTCTACGCATTTTGCCGGAGTTCCAAACACGGCTTCCTCAGGAGAAGACTCTTCTGAGAATTTTAATCACTCTCCAAATTGATTGGTACACCCCCAGCAAATTGGGGGATGTAACTGGCATATTAAATGTATTCCCCTTTTTAAAGGTATTGTAGCAGAAAAGAACAAGGTAGCCTTATGCACATATGCTTGCCTCAGGTTTCCATGTTTGAACTGAATGTGCATTTGCCGAGAAACGTTCTCTTTGGTTGTGACAGTAGCCAGAGAAACTGAAGGGCTGTGCAGTCTCCCCTGAGACTAGGGTTGCCACTGTTTCTTCAAAAAAAGTTACCGGCCATGCCATTGCCTCCATAAATTAAACATTGGCCTTGTGCCAATTTATTTACAGATCTGCTGCCAAAGCTATCAGCATTGTGGTAACTCTACTTAAGACCTACCAGGCCATAAAGACAGTGTTAACAGCTGCAACCTGGCCCTTCACTCCAGGGTTCCCCAGTGATGAAATCAGAGCACGACTGAGCCCCAGTGAGGATGTCAGAGCTGGGAGAAAGCCGTCACTTCTTCCAAGCTAACAGAGCGTAAATCAGGAGGAGACTGCCAGGGAGGAGAGGAGGGAGTCTGAGTGGGAGCTCCTACACCCCTCAGCATGAGGCAACGACTGGCCGCCAGGGAAGTCTCCCTCCTGCACCTAAAAGGTAGGAAACAGGAAGGTGCCTACATTGTTTAACAGTTTGTTTGTGTGTGAGAGAATTTCTGTATGTGTGTCTGTATGTATGTGTATGTTGTGTGTGTCTGTATGTGTGTGTATATCTGTGTATGTCTGTGTGTGTGTTTGTATGTGTGTATGTGTTTGTATGTGTGAGTTTGTGTCTGTATATCTGCATGTGGTTCTGTATGTGTATCTCTTTGTTTGCATGGGTATCTGATTGTATGTGTATCTGAATGTTTGTCATTAAGTGTGTCTGTGTATCCGCATGCATATCTATATGTGTATCTGTCTGTGTGTCTGCATGTGTATCTGTTTGTCTGCAAATGTGTCTGTATGTGTATCTGTATATCTCTGTGTCTGTATGTGTATCTGTTTGTCTGTATGTGTCTGTATGTGTATCTGTTTGTCTGCACGTGTGTCAGTATGTGCCCCTATGTACCTGTATGTGTGTCACTGTTTATATCTGTATGGGTGTCATTCTGTGTATGTGCATCTCCATGTGTCTCTGTATGTGTGTTTTTCAGTATGTGTGTCTGTGTATCTGCATGTGTATCAGTGTGTGTCTTCGTATCTGTATATGTGTCAGTGTTCATATCTGTAGAAGTGTCATTCTGTGTGTCTGTGTATTAGCATGTGTGTGATATACAAATGGAGGGTGGGGAAGATGCTGGGGGGGGGGGGGGGCCTCCAGGGAACCACTTCCAGGGGCCCTGTGGTTTCTAGTTACACCTTCGAATAAAGGGTAATGTTTAACTTCTGAATTAAAACAGACTTTTCTATTAACAACATAAACGTGCCAATGGGACTTGTTTGTGTGGTTACAAGCTGCCAGAGCTTAAAGTCAATACAAAAATATCCTGTGGTTAAAGGTGAATAGAATCTCCTGCACTAAAGTCGTCATTTGCTATGTATAACAGCATCCAGACACGTAACAGTGGGGGATCTCTGAAACTAATGAGGTGCTAAAAAACACCTGACCATTTAAACATGGGTTGTTCCCAGTGGTAGGCAAGGTGTCCATATGAGGACTCCATTGTCTGTGGAAAGGTCAGTGAATGTCCACAGAACATCATTAAATTGTCCATAATAAAGTCTAGTAAATGTTCACCATGAAGAGTGTTGGTGCTTACCTCTGACTGTGGAAGCACTATGAGTGCTCTAGCAATGCCTACACTTGGGACCGGTGGATGCAGCACTTTATACAAAGGCACATATGGAAATAGCACTAGTTTCATGAGCTATCTCCATGTGTGCCATGTTTATACATAACTCCATTGGGTTTAGAAGAACCCTTCAGCGATCTCAAGAATTAATATTGAACTGTGCGAAGTCCCATCGAGAAAAAGGAATATTACAGGAGATTCCTACAGAACATTCCAAAACAAATTATTGTCACATTATCATGGTAGTGACCTTGGGGCAAATTGCATTCCCCTAACTATGCTGCTTTAAGCAGGACAATCTCTATTTTGCAGGATCTTTATACATAATCCTAACTTATGGCCTGCTGGACTTTGAGGAGGAGCTTCTCCAGGACATGGGAACCGAAACTGTCCTGGCGATCGTAGGGCACATAGACACAGATGCACCTAGTTGTAAGTATTTAACATGTATTGATGTTATCTATTTATTGACACTGTTCTCTCACAGTGCTCCTAGCATCATGCGTTGTGACCTCTCAACCACCAGTAACATTTGGATTAGGACCATTGTTCGCAGCCGCTTCATAGTGGCTGCTTCATCGCGAGACGGTGAGCACCTGACAGTCCAGGTTAGGTTTAGGGGTTATTTTTAGGGTTAGGGGACAGTCTAGTCCCCCAACTCACTTTGGTGCAAGTAGAAGACTACTGCCTGAATAATGCACAGGCTTTTTTTCCAGTGTGAATTGATGCAGTGTTTAGGCAAAGAGCATTTATCATTTCTGTTTGAATCAGTCACTTCCTGTGCTGATCTGCTGGTGGAATAGATTGCATTATGTGGAACGTAAGTGACCTTGCTCTTGTAGGATCTCTGAACAGTGCAACACATTGTCTCATTGTTCAACCAAATGGATGGATGAGAATCATGTGATATGTATTCCACAGCAGCTGCAGTACCAATTCACAATCATATAATAGCTAACCTTTAGCACTCTAGTTGTTGAGTACTCTCTTCCCACAATGCTTAACATACTGGCTGAGAGTCATGGGAAATGCAGTCTTCTGGTTGGTTCAGCACGAAACATGGTAACGTTATACACAGTACACGGTTCCAGTATTGTGTTGTATTGACCACACAGAGTGCCTAATGGGCACTTCCTATAACAAGGTACCTGTATCATACTGTATTATCTTATCCTTTACAATGTGATGCACCAGCCAGCATGTAGCTGAAGTGATATCACACGAAACGCGTAAGGCGAATCCCTTTCCCCTGTTTCTTATCATATCACGATTCCTGTGTTGTTGCTATATTAACTTTTTTGATCGGATCCCACAAATACATTTTGGATTTTATATTTCACCGGAGCCTCGAGTGCATGCGTATTTGTTCTCCTTTTTGTCTGCCTAATCACATTCTACCAACACTACATATTTTATTTGCTTTGAATGGAGGGTGGGTTAAACCTCAGGTATTTTTATTGGGCAAATTATGAAACTGAGTGATGGGGATATTAATATTTGTTCATGTTAGTAGGCATATGTTGAGAAATGTTATAGGTTTACACTTAATGTAAGGGATGATGAGGGAGTTGGAAACTTGACATGTTTGGGAGGCAAATCATTATGACACACACGGTCAATTACAAAGGCACACCCAACAAGCCTTTGTCTTTTGACACTAAACTCATCCTCTTGTTACAACTCACAGAATGTGGCAGTGCTATGAGTGTGGGTAGATCACCAATGAATTCCAGCCAGTCACGCTTTAGTTTTGATGGGTTGGGCTGCCTGAGCTCATAGTGTCTCATACTCGATGCCAGCCCCTCACCAAAAGACTGACCACCATATTGGTATTTCCGTCCACCTTAAATAGCGCAAGAGTCAGTTACTTTTGGCTTTCACCGAAAAAGTTCAATTTTTTTAATCAATTTCTTGAATCTTGGCCTATTTCCTATTGAGGTTATTTTTTTTCAGTCAGATTTACGATGGTTTTCAGTATTTTTGGGCTATTTGTTTAATGTCCGAAATCTCCCATACAATATAATGTCGATTTTGAGGCTACCACTTCAGTTTGGTGTGTTTCAGACATGTTTTGATTGCATTCGGTTTCAGAAGCTAATTGCAAACTTATTCAGAGGCACATTGGGGCATGCTGGGAAATTTGTAATTCTGTTCCCTGATATGTCCCTGATGTATCCCGAATCATGCCGGACTTCGGAAGCAACATTTCGGGGCTGACTATGCATATCGGGTCAACCCTTTAATCACAGTCCCATGTTTTCTTTTAACTTGCTCCTTGACTATATGGGGGTTAGTTACAGTTGTGTAGAGAGAGAGACGTTTGGCACACACTTTTATTTCATGTGATTATTAAAATCCCTTAGTTTTAGTGTGAGATGCTTGTCACCACCAAATACAGGAACTAAAGAGCCTTGTGACAAAACTGTCCATCTTTTATCTGTTGTTTTATCTTAGGAACCAAAACTATTTAAGCTGCATAGTATTCATATAATTTGCCCTGAAGAGACATTTTAATTATAAATGTGTTATGGTGCTTTTGTATCATGAACACATGTTCAGGTTTTGGAAAGTATAAGAGTCTAAGTAAAATCATTTTGAATAGGCAACATAATTCATCTATTCTGATATCATTATTCATATTCTAAAAAGAGAAATAATTCTAAGTAACATAACAAGAGAGCAGGACTGGTGCCTAAAATCCCAGAACTAGCTTTATTCCATATCCTCCTGGAAAATGTAAAACTGTAAATCTTGCACAATTCCCACAAGTCCACAATTATGCCAACTTATTAACTAGATCAGTCTGAAAACTCACTTAACTACCACCACTTTCCCCCAATCCCAACACTCCCCTCCCACCTAGGGTTGCCACCCAGTTGGTATTTTACCGGCAGGCCGGTAAAAAATTGGCTTGATGCCAATATTAAGTCTATGGAGGCACCAGCAAGGCCAGTATTTATTTGTAGAAATAGATGGCAACCCTACTCCCACCCCCTCGCATCTTTTACTAATCTATTCTATTGCATCACAACTAGTGTTGAGTGAACCCGAACCGCACTGTTCGGGTTCGTACCGAACTTTACGGTTTTTGGACCCCGAACACGGACATTTCACTGTATGTCCGTGTTGGAGTTCGGCGATTACATTGTATGTAATACTATTGGCTTTCTATAAACCGAAATAGAGTCCCCATTCATAAGAATTTCTAGTGGGCCTCTTCAGAAATAGTCTGATATCGGATGCCGGTGCCTTCGTAACCTTTTTCAGATTTCTTGGTTCAGCGACCCATAGTATCACCCACTCTCTCAGTCTGAGATTTTTGGTTTTTTAATTGTGTAGTCATCGATAATTCCGTGTATAAGACAAGGATGTGAGGAGCTCAAGATAAACACGTCTGCTCCCGTCCAGTGCCAGCTCCGCCCCCCCCCCCCCCCCTGTGACTTTTTAATGTGACTTAATACATTTTTTTTTTTTAAATTCACCACGTCTTTTATGAAATACTTTCTGATGTGCGCTGGATGTTATATACCATCTTTGGACTACTTTTGTCTATTTTTGATTTGTTGATGATAGGGAATAGCACGGTTTCAGCAGCCACCCAGGTAGCCTTCTGAAGTTGAATACACGCATTACCACCTTGTTGCATATTGCTGCTTGCTGCTCAGCGATCATACTTGTTTGACTTTGGTAATAAAACAAGGATAGTAATTTTTAGATATAATCTGAAGCAAAACAATGTCTAATGTAAACATATTAAAATATAGTCATCAGATGATGTTCCTAAAATAAATATTGTGGAATGATGACATTTTGATCTTTTCTTTATCTGTGGAATTTATTGTGCAAATTGGGAGGCACCATAAGACATCATAAAAATGCTTTTTTATGATTTTCAAAGTGATATGGTTCTTCTTTAAATAGCATTTCATGTAATTTCATGGGATCATTACGCTTATCTCACAAGCATAAAACAAAGTCACAGATATCAAAACACAGATGCTGGGGGGGAGTAATGTAATTGTTGGTTAGTCATAGGTCACTAACATCATATTAGTAAAGAAGTGAACACAAAATAAAACAGTTATACATAACATTAATTCTTTTTATTTAGAGGTGAAGGTAAAGGGAATTAACCATCAAGTTTTTTATAGCATTATCTCTAGAGTAGAGAATCCCCTGAGATAAATAGTATAAATATTAATGTTCAAATGTTGGTTTGTGGAGGAATTTTATTGTAACATAATATAGAAGGAGATAATAAAAGCAGAGTAAAGCTGGTTACATTACGAGTAAGTAACAATGTTAGTACCATTCACATTTTCTTTCCAAAATGTATTTTCTTCAACTTTTCAGGGATACAGAAAAAAGAAAAGGGTTAGTGGTGGTTAAGGGATACGTGGCTGACACAGCTGCCATACACCATACGGTATTTATATATGTGTGCATGACAGTTAATGCTTGGGCATCCGAGCATAGCATACCATAAAAGATGTATCTTCTTGGTGCATCAATTACAATATATAAATGGGTGGTCAACAGGGTATGGCAAGGTAACATCTCAACTGGTTAGATGCAGACCTATAAAAAATATGTTCTGGAGTCATAGTGATAGAGAAAAAAAATTATTAAAAAGGTGTGTGTGTGTGTAAAAGTATTAGTGAAGAGACACCCGTCTCTTCACTAATACTTATTAGTGAATAGCTCAGCTCCTAAAGGGGGAGGATTAAATAAGGGAACAGCTAACACTATACCGGGGAAAGCAAAATCTGCGCCTGGGAATCGTCCCAAGGGGAGTTGTCAGAGGGGTTGATTAACAATGCTTCTCTCTAGTTCAATCCACAACTTGGGAAGTGAGTTATGCAACCACACTAGAATACGTAGCAGGGGATATGCTTGATAATAAATGCCTATGGATGGATAGATGGATTTATGTTGAATTAAAAGCTATTTTTGGGCCCAGGTGAACTTTAAAAACATGTTGTGCATTGAAGAGAAGAAAGCAGGGGTTGGTCTAACTGCTATAGTCTGTAGTAGATATAACACCCTTGGTATGGCGTTCATCCTCAAAACGTTAATTCACCCCATCCAGGAAATGTGAAAGGGTGCTCATGTATGCAGGTCTCTCTGTAGAGTGTAGATGTAGAAGTCCGCAGCAGAAGGAAATTTTGCTGGTTTTCTTCAGTAAAGGTCATTAGTTAGCCATATACCTAGGTATTTTAGCTTATTTCTGTACCATCTATAGAGAAGGGAGGTGGATAGTGTCATAGCTTTAGATGAGAAAAAGGGTGATATTTATTATTTCAGATTTGTAAAGTTAATTTACTGGTTATTGAGGGAGCCAAAAGTTTGAAATTCTTGTAGGCGAAGAGGCAAAGAGAGTAAACAAGGTTGTCCATGTAGCCAAATATTTTATGTTCCGTCTACCCCACCAGGAGGCCTGATTTCTCATGGTTCTATCTAAACTTCGATGAAAAGATCCAGGAAAGGAATTGGAGGAGTGGGCACAGCAAACACTCCTGCCTGGTGCCATTTGAGATGGGGAAATAATCTGTAAAGGCTCCATTTATCCTCATTCTTGCTGATGGGTGGGAGTACATGGACACTATCCACCCCAGGATGTTAGGATCAAAACCCATGTGTCAAAGAGTCGCTAGCATAAATTTCAGAACTAGCCTCTCAAAGGCTTTTATCCGGCACCTGTATATAGGACGATTGTTTGTGACCCAGTTGTATGTGCGTAGTGCACTAAAATAAGTGCTCAGATCATGCTGTCCCTGGACTTCCACCCCAGATTAATACTTGGAGATATGAAAGAGGGCAAGATCTGCCCAATACGTAGTGCTATTATTTTGAAAAATAATTTAACAACTGTGTTAAGGAGAGAGATAGGATGATCGCTGTTCAATAGCTCAGTGTCCTTCCCCTCCTAAGGTTTAATATATATAAGCTAGTTTCATGAAATTTATTGTAGTATTGAAGAGGGGAGGCATTGGGGCTTGTGCATTTCCTAGTTTTAGACATTATGGTTGCACAGGCTAATTCTATTAAAGTTCAAGGAAGTCTGAGGGGGATAGCTTACATTTTTTACATTTTTTGATTATAAACATACAAAATCAATCACATAAGTGTACAATTATAGTATCATACTCATATAAATATAAACATAACAAATATAACGTATTCATCATCTAAAGATCCTCGGCACGGATCGACAAGTTACCAGCCAATAAAAGCTAGTTGCTAATTGATACCAGTAATTTTACCATTCGTTGGATCGTCATTTCTATTACATATTGTAACGTTATACAGTCAATAAAAAAAAGTTGCATGTATAAAAAGGCAATGACATAACCAAATTTGGTGTGGAGAGCATCGAGGGAGGGTCATGGGTCCCACCCACGGGAGAGGCTTAATGTGCGCAATTTTTAACGCTTCTTAGTTTATTGTCCATGGGTCATAAGGTTAATAGGTTAATATAGGGGTTTAAAACGAAGATAACAGCTCTTTGCTATAAAAGGTTTATTTCTCCACACTGACATGACAACCTGCCTGGGTCACAAATACTTATAAGTTAATTCTAATTGTTCAGTTCCAACTTCGTAACCTCAAAGATATGTATCAACAATACCCCATGAGGTTAGGTGTGGTGGGAAGATTTAGAGAAAGAAAACCAAATTGCCCATATTTTATCATATTCCTGCAGTCTCCTGTCGCCATAGAATAACGCTTACTCCATGACGGCCTGGTAGTCTACCTGGACTATGATATCTTTTTAACTGGGAACTGTAGTTCTTCTCCAATGTCTTGCTAAGCACAGCTTTGTAGCCATAAAAATATGTATCAATAATACGGTTTATGGGTTAGGTAGGCTTGGGCTACCAAGGTGGAAAAGGAATTTTGCTGGGGAGAGAGTGCCTATGTCCAAGCCAAGTTTTTTAATAAGGGATACAATGTTTTCTTTAAGCTTATCCAGTATCTTACACTCCCACCAAATGTGTATCAAAGAGCCTGGGGTTAAGCAGCAGCGCCAACATAAGTTTGAGGTTTGCTTTTGGAATTTACCTTTGTAGGTACCATGTACCATCTATGAAGAATTTTTATATAATTTTCTTGGATGTTAATACAGTGTATGTTTTTACTAATATTGTCAAAAGATTTTGTCCACTCCTGGACTGAGTAGGTTTCCCATAAATCTTTTTCCCATTTGGTGACATTACTTAATTTCCCAGCTTCCCCTGTTGTTGCTATTAGATTTCTAATTTTTGATGTTAATTTTGGTAATGCACTATGGTATAGTTTTACTAGAGGTCCTTCATCAATGATGGTAAATTTTCGCAATATTCGGACTACTCTTACATATGTGAAAAATATCTGAGGTCTTGAGGTCAAAATTAGTTTGAAGCTGAGAAAAGGAAAGAAAGCCTAATACATCGGTTATGTCAGATACTTTTAGGATACCCCGCATAGCCCAGCTTTGTAGGCTAAGATCTTGGGTCATTAAGGTACAGATTTCTAAGGGGGCATCTTTAGATATACAATTTTTTGTGTATAGCCTGTCTTTAATTGGGCTAATAAAAAGAAAAGCTTGTTCTACAACCTTGTTGTCCATAATTAGTCCCCCAATGTTGTTCCCATCTGCCCAGAATAGGGATATGGGCTTGAAGTGTTTACAAAATGATTTCTCATATATATACCAACTTTTTTTTTTTTGAATGAGGGTTTCCCCACAGCATAAAATGAGAAAACATTATTGTATTGTGCAAAAAGGAAACAGGAAACGGTAGGCCTCCCCTAGCCACTTTAGTAGTCATTTTCATCGGAATTCTGATTTTCTTACCACCCCAAACATATGTGACAAAAAGTTTGTGAAATAAATTCAGGGTATTCCTAGGGATGCGGAGCGGGATCGTTCGGAAAATAAACTCTAATTTTGGAATAATGTATGACCTTAGTATATTTAATCTTCCCAACCAAGAAGTATACAGTCTACTCCATTTTGTAAGTAGGAGGGATAGTTCTCAATATAATTCCATATAGTTGTTTTGAATCCATGTTTCTATTATGAAGTTTATTTTAATTCCTAGTTTGTGAAATAAATTCAGGGTATTCCTAGGGATGCGGAGCAGGATCGTTCGGAAAAGAAACTCTAATTTTGGAATAATGTATGACCTTAGTTTATTTAATCTTCCCAACCAAGAAGTATACAGTCTACTCCATTTTGTAAGTAGGGAGGATAGTTCTCTATATAATTCCATATAGTTGTTTTGAATCCATGTTTCTATTATGAAGTTTATTTTAATTCCTAGGTATGAAATTTGATCGTTTGTCCAATTAAAACCATATCTGGATTCCAACTTTTGTTTTTGAACCGGGCTAAGATTACAGTAAATCACCTGTGTTTTTGACATGTTTATTTTATAATTGGAATATCTACTATATTCTTCTATGCATTTGAGAATTGTTGATATTGATTGATCAGGATTAGATATTGTCAATATAATATCGTCTGCGAACAATGTTATTTTTTGCTTCGCATCACCAAGGAAAATTCCCATAATCTCCTCTAGTTGTCTAATATAGATTGCAAGTGGTTCAATTGTAAGGATATAAAGAAGAGGGGCTAGGGGACATCCCTGCCTCGTCCCATTTCTCACTCCAAACCATTCTGAATCTAGGCCATTGCCGTATATCTTTGCTACCGGGGAAGAATACAAAGCCATGGTCAGATCTTTAAAGAGTCCCCCATCCCGAAGCCATCAAGGGAAGCTGATAGAAAGTTCCAACTTACCCTGTCAAATGCTTTTTTGGCATCGACAGATATAAAGATTGCTGGAATACGCTTTTTGTTTACGACTTGTATAATGATTTTTCGCACATTATGCCCTCCAGATCTCGCCTTCACAAATCCTGATTGATCTAAATGGATCAAATCTGGAATAACCAGGCTGAGCCTATCGGCTAAGATTTTAGAAAATATTTTTATATCTAGATTTATGAGTGAGATCGGGCGGTAGTTACATTTTAAAATGAGGATCCTTCTCTGGCTTTGGGATGGGGGAAATCATAGCCCCCAGTAAGTCTGAAGAGATGTTTTTGGCTTTCCCAACTTCCAAATAGAAATTACTCAACATAGGTGTTATAATAGGCTCCAAGTGTTTATAAAACTGAGCGGTGTAACCATCAGATCCAGGTGCCTTTCCGTTTTTTTAATTCTTTATTGTTAAATATTTCTCCTCTGTACTTATAGGTTGATTTAACTGGTCCAATTTTGTTGGATCTAGTCTTGGGAGATTTAGTTTGGAAAGAAAGGCTTCTATATCTGAAAAAGAAGTTTTAGAGCCTTCAATATTATAAAGAGAGGAGTAGTATTGCGCAAAAGCTTTACTTATTTGAGAGGGAGACAAACAAACTGTATCTCCTAATATAATTTTCTTTATTGTTTTTTTTTTGTATATTCTGATTTAAGTCTACCAGAGAGAGGTTTACCCACCTTGTTGTTGCTATTATGCAAATGTTGTTTTAGCGAGGTGGACATTAGTTTAACTTTTTCTTCGAGTCTCATTTTTATCTTAAACTGGATTAATAAAATTATTTTGGTTAGGGCTGGGTTAGGATAAATTTTATTTTGTGCCGTTAGTTGGGCTAGCTGGGTCGGACAGAGCTGCCCCTCTGTCTTTTCTTAAATGCTGACCACACCGTCTTTGAGGTGACTTCTCCATTGTTGTTAGTACTAACGTATTCTTTATGATAGCTTACATTTTATAAATGTGTTAAGATAGTCAGAGATTCTAGTTTTAGAATGGGCTAGCTGGTCAGAAGTTTTGGGTGTGGACAGATTGTATAGTTGTTTATAGTATGTGATGAATTCCTTAGCAATCTCCAATGGGAGTCAACACTGGGTGTCTCGAATTCACTAGCTTGCTCCCTAGCTGTGATTTCTGTGCTTATGAGTTAAGGATGGAGTATTATTTGTTGGAGGTTTGTACCGCCTACTGTATCCTTATGGGATTTCTCAAGGTGTATTATTAGCTAAGTTTGGAAGATTGTGGTTTTTTCCTTCGAGAACAAAAATTTGTAAAATGTCCACAGGCCACTCACTTCTGGGCTTCACAGACCATGAACAGTGAAATGTCAGGTGTCATGTTGTCCAGGAAATAGTTGGTGAGTAGAGCCTTCGTGGTGTCTACTGTTCCACTATCTGAAAGGATGGATTTGTTAAGTCATCAGGTCCTCTCTGTGGGGGGCATGAGAGGGGAGATATGTGTGAGAGGGTGAGTGGTGCGTGTTCAGTCCAAGTGATTAGGCCATAAGCAAAATGCAGTAAAGGTAGGTGATTATGTGGGATGAACAGGAGGTAAATTTGAGTATAGAGGTCATGAGGTGTTCGAATAAAAACTATAAGCCCTATTTATCTCCACAATTTCTATTACTTAGTTGTCACCCTACTTGTCAAATTTTATTGCTCTTAGTCTCTAGCCTTCCCTGGTCAAATTTCACCCTTACAATGTTCGTTTTTGGGTTCTTGGCCCAGGAAAAACAAAAATGAAGACTATACTGGACATTTGCTTTCCATGGTAGGATGCTGTGATGGTTTTGTAGTGTCCAGTATTTTAGTAAGTGCCAGGGCTGCATTGAGAAATTGTGGGGCACCTTAAAGAACCTTAAAGAAAATGGTCTGGGTCCCCATATACATACCCCTTAGTTGTCTAGGGTACTGCTGCTTTGTAGGTGGTTCTCAATTATTTGGTGTGCTGTGCAGAAGGATATCAGCATGTCTGCTTGCTCTTCCTCTTTTGTCACAGTGCACCAGATGCGGACTGAGCAGATCAGCAGTTTTTAACGCTGCAGCTGCCCTCATGCCCTACAAACAAGGAGACCTGCTGTGCCCAGCTCCAGATACACTGTCCTAGATACACCGTCCTGAAAGCATAGTGGAAAAAAAAAAACACATACCATATTAGAAAATAAGGTGACCTTTATTATCAAGCCACCCCCCAAACTCTTAATTTCTGGGGGGAAAAAAGCCTAAATAAAGGTGACCTAATATAAAAACATTTTTTTAAGTAAATATATTTTCCTCCAGCTGCAGCCCCCCTAACAGCTGAACTCGCTATTGGGGTCCTGGTTATACCCCCCCCCCCCCCCTTAATGGCAGTCAGTTCCAACTGGCAACCCTAGGCCTGTGGCACTGTGGCTACCTTTCTTATATGTGAATCGGGAAAGAGGCAGAGGGAAAATAAAGTTTAAAAGTGGGGTGAGGGGAGCAGGGAAATATGTGGAGGAACCTGGTAAGTTGGTGATAGCTTTTTAACAAAGGGTTACAAATATACACAATACAACCCATGGCTTCTAAATTGCATTATTATGTATATATTAATAAAACAAATCTTAAAAGGGCTGTCATTCAAAAATAAAATATTAAAAGCTGCAATAAGAAATTAGTTTCAAATTTTATAAGAACATTTGTTTGATTAAATGACATTTTCATTTGCTAGATTGCTGCATTTTTGTAAAAGTGTTAATGTCTATCTACTATTAAGAATTAAGAAATGATTTAATGCATAATGTAGATCATCATTCAAGATTTTTCCACATTTCTTAGTAAGCAGATGTTCAAGTTCATGTCACATTTAGCGACCTGTTAGATTGCTGGAATGTGAACCAGACAGTAGAATTCTGCTTAAAGCATGAAAGGCTTATTGTGAAGAGAGAGAAATAAACTGTATTTAGCATGTAAAAAAAGATTTGAGATTTGAAAGAAAGAAAGGGAAGGGGAAGTATTTAGCATCTTCTTGCATAAGAAAATGTGAACACAAAGAACATAGAGAATGAACACATAATAGGGGGTCTCAACCAACTTTACAACACTGTAATGCTAAATATGTATATAATCCTAAATTTGAAATCAATTTGTTGAGAATAATATTGCATATTTATTTTGCTAAAAAATAAATTGGCATTGTAAATGTTAAAAAATATTCACAGGATTGTCCTTTTTTTAGGGTCACTTCCTGTCAAATGTGTAGCTGTCTTGGCATGACTGACACCTATGTAGTCTAAACACAGAACACCAGATATTCGGTGGTACCTGTACTGGGTATGCCAGTGATCAAGGTTGGGAAATCACACGACCCTGCTCTCTTGTCACTACACCCTACCATGACTGGGATCAATCTTGTGACATGACATGAGTCTTCCTTTTAAAAAAATTTAAATAGATAGCACTTACCTCTCCAGAAGGGTCAACACCAGGTGTGGGCTAGTGCCCACATATAAAATATGACATTCACATACTCTACTCCATGTAAGAGCCAGCAGTATGTTGAAAGTATAAAACTTTGTTAATGTAATAGCACATATATAAAATAACTGACAGAGAGATATACATGTAAAGTGGAAGAAAGTATGATTGCCTAACGCCCTTCATGGTCTAAGAGCATGTAGTTTTAGGCCCAAATGTTTTAGGCCAATTCTAGTGGAGAATCAAAAAAATCGGCTGCACTCCAGTGAACTTTAAATAATATCTATTATTATGAAGGGTCATGGGTTATAAATGCTTTTTTTCTGTTTAAGGGTTTTGAATACAGCATTTTTATTGAGCATGTGATGTACTTATTTTCATGCCTCTTAATAAAATAAATATTTATTTTCCTCATTAAGTAGCAAATCTGATCTATTTGAATTCCATGCTAACAATGTGGTTACCTTTTTGGTAATGAAATGAATTGAAGATATTGAAAACTTATATGCTGCTTACTATACAGTATTTCAAAATAACTCAACACAGAGCGATTAATGTCATGTCGACAATGAACATGTTGTTAACATAAAATTTACACTGTTATATAGGCTGTACACTTACTACTTTATATTGTAGCAGAGTGTCATTTCTTCAGTGTTGACACATGAAAAGATATAATAAAATATTTACAAAAATGTGAGGGGTGTACTCACTTTTGGAGATACTGTCAATCTACCCTTAAACTTTTCCACACTGACAAATGTTCATGACTTCCAATAATATTCAGAGAGAATAAAAAATCATGATGGGAGCCAGTCTAAAATAAGATATTTCTAGACCACCCTATTTTGCTTGTGCATTGGGACACAATAACAGCATGTATGACCAGACTTTCCCTCATTCTTGGATGACTACTCTATGATAGCTGCTAATTACCAAAGCCATAGAGAGGGCATAATTTATGCATTTTAAAAGATACTTTAAAAACGACATCAGCTTAAAGGACAATTTAGCACACGATTAACTTATGCTTAATTGAAAGATTGTATCAAGTATAGATGATTTATAAAGAAATTCTCAAATGAAAGAATACAAGTAAAGTACCTTATTCAGCCTTCTTTGCTTCATATAGTTCTCTCAGGGGTTGTCATGTTGTTTAGAATCTTGGGTCAGATCTCCACTCACCTTTGTTCAGATGAACAAAATGTCTGCCTCCTGGTAGAGCTGTTTGGAGCAGAGTACTTTAATTGTATTCTTTCATTAACCCTTTAGTGACATGACTTTTTTGGCTTGTCAGACGCTTGGTGACATGGGCTGTTTTAACATTTCTGAGGTGTTTGTGTTTTGCTGTAATTTATTTCTGTCTCATTTAGTGTACCCGCACAAACTATATATCGTTTTTATCGTTATAAGAAGGGCTTTCTTTTGATACCATTATTTTGATAATAGCATATAATTTGATGTAAAAAAAATAATAAAATATGGCAAAAAAAATGACTTTTATTTGAAAAATCGTATACTCATGTACAAGAGACAACAAAAAAAACACTGCTAAATAGTTTCTAATATATGTCCTGAGTTCAGAAATAGCCCATATTTTATGTTTTTGTGCTTTTTTTATTCATGTTACAGGGCCAGAACTATAAGTAGTGGAAAGCTATTTTTAAATCCTTTTTTTCAAAATTAGCAATAGTGACATTGTAACACTGATTTCTTTACTAAATCCATGAATGACCCCCAACATGTACATATTTTGGAAAACTAGACCACTCAGGGCATTTAACTTGGGGTATTTTGACACATTTCATGTAGCCATTTTACCACCAATCTTTGCCAAAGTTTGCAGCAAAAAATCTTTTTTTAACATTTTTTCACATAGATTGCAATTTAGGTAAACATTACCTTAAAATGTGAAGGGGTATTTCCAAATAACACCTCAATATGTGTTCAGCAACATCTCCTGAGTACAGGCATACCAGCCATGCATAGGTTTGTTGGTTTGTTTTGGCCACATTTAGGGGGTGCGCATTTTGGTTTTCCAACTTGGAATTCTGACATGCAGAAAACTTGCGCCCATGTCCCATTTGGGAAATTTTTTAAGCCAGAAAGTGTATTCTACCCCACAAAGCCATATATTTTTTAAAACTAGACACCCTAGGGTATTTCAAATGGTAGTATTTTAACACTTTCCATGCACTAATTATACTACCAGCCTATGTCAATGTTTTGGGTAGTAATTTTTTTTCACATACATTGTACTTTGGGCATCAATTCACAGATCCTGTTATAGGTCAGTGACAAACAACACCTCAATATGTGTTCAGCAACATCTCCTGAGTACAGGGATACCACCCATGTATAGGTTGGTTAGGTTATTTGGGGGTTAAAAGGCCACATTTGAGAGGTGCGCTTTTTGGTTTTCCAACTTGGAATTCTGATGTGCAGAAAATCTGCGCCCATGTCCCATTTGGGACATTTTTGAAGCCAACAAGTGTATTCTACCCAACAAAGCCATATATTTTTGAAAACTAGACACCCTAGGGTATTTCAAATGGTAGTATTTTAACACTTTCCATGCACTAATACTATTACCAGCCTTTGTCAAATTTTGTTTAGTAATTTTTTAATGTTTTGTTTCCACATACATTATACTTTGAGCATGAATTCACAGATCCTGTTATGTGTCAGTGCAAAACAACACCCCAATATGTGTTCAGTAACATCTCCTGAGTACAGGGATACCACCCATGCATAGGTTTGTTGGGTTGTTTGGGGGCTAAAAGGCCACGTTTAGGGGGGTTGCATTTCCATTTGGGACACTTTTGAAGCCTGTCAAAGTATTTTACCCCATAAAACCATATATTTTGGAAAACTAGACATCCTAGGGTATTTAAAATTGTGGTATTTTAACACTTTCCAAGTACTAATTCTACCACCAACCTATGTCAAAGGGTTGGGATGTCATTTTTTCCCCACACACATTGTAGTTCAGGCAGGAATTTTCAGATTCTGGTATTTGCCACTGCCAACCAACACCTCAATATGTGTTCAACAACATCTCCTGAGTACAGGAATACCCCCATGCATAGGTTTGTTGGTTTGTTTTAAGGGTTAAAAGCCCACATTTAGGGGGGGCGCAATTCCAACCTGGAATTTTGACATGTTTGTGGTAGTATTTTTTTGTGAGTTTTTTTTCCACATGCATTGTACTTCAGGCATGAATTCACAGATTCTGGTATATGTTACTGCCAAAATGTGTTCAGCAACATCTCCCGAGTACAGGGATAGCACCCATGCATAGGTTTATTGGTTTGTTTTTTGGCTAGAAGGCAACATTTGTGATATGCGCATCTCAAAATTCCAACTTGGAATTTTGACATGTAGTCAACCTGCGTCCGTGTCCTATATGGGATATATCTTTTAAGCCAGCCAATGTAATTTACCCCCACCAAACCATATTTTTTTTTAACGGTAGACCCCCATCACGCCTTGTGGCAAGGGCTCAGCAGCCACCTATACATCACTAGATGATGTATCAGAAAGCTGACAAGGGTCAAAATCGAACCCTGAGTCCGCGGCCTCAGAATCAGTGCGTAAGCAGTGATCTCGAGCAAAGAAGGGGTTAATAACTCTTAGAAGAGCCTATCTAGTACTGTAATACATTACAGTACAAAGTAATTAATCCATAAAACAGTGCAGACAGCAAAACATATTGTTGCTGTGCAAGATTACTGCTTATACAGTGATGAATGGCAGGGAAGGGGTTAATACACAGTGAAAGACTTTCATAAAACCTGCCAATTTTATAAAATGTTATTTTATATCACTAATACTGATCTGTCTCTTTCCGTCACAAAAATGTAAGTGAGGAGAGGGAGGCAGATCAATATTTGTGAATATTGATCCGACCAATTTTGATCTAACCAGGGCGAATGGTGAACTTAATTTAGAAATCACCAAACCGCCTTTGCCACTAATTCGCTGTTACTGATCGCTATGCGCTCAGACAGCTTAAAAAAAAAAAAATCTCAAATACTTTTACTTTACATGTAATCCGCTAGCGGGTATGTGTCAAAAATAAAAATGAAAAAAAATATTCAGAAAGATAAAAATTGCTTTGGCGTCAATATCATTGCGTAAGCAGTTATCGACAGCAAAGAAGGGATTTATAACTCTTAGAAGAGCCTTTGTAGTACTATAATAAATCACAGTACAAAAAAAATTAACCCCTAAAAAATGCACAAACAGCAAAAATAAATGCGCTGATGTGCACGATCGCTGCTTACGCAAGATCAGTGGCAGGGAAGGGGTTAAACGCAGGGAATTGCTTTAATAAAAAATGTTTTATTGTTTTATTATTTGTGTGTTGTGTGTTTATTGATTTTTTTTACTTTTACTTACTTTGATCTGTCTCTCTCCCTCACTAAAAAAAATGTGAGGAGAGGGAGACAGATCATAACTGGTCAGATCAATATAGGGTTAATATTGATCTGACCAGTCAGTGGGGATGTTCAGCAGAACATCCCCACTGCCTGTCAGTGTGCCTGGCAGTCACTGATTGCCTCTGTGAAGAGGCAATCGTGTGACAGCCAGATAGCACAGGAAGCAGGTACTTCCTGCCTCCTGTGCTCTTGCCCTTAGAAGGGCAGCGCCATCTTGGTCACTCAGTGACCAAGATCGTGCATTTTTTTTTTGTGTTCCTGATTGCCTCGACTTGCGAGGCAATCAGAAACACTTACTGAGCATACGGAAGCATCGTTTCAATACAACTTGAGCACTGAAAGCGGAAAAACTTTGTAGGCCAAAGCATAATTAAGCTCACCCGCCACGTCAAGGCACACTCTCAATAGGGCGAGAACCTACTCTCACCTCCTATCTATATTTATATATTTGTTGCCAACTTTATTAGGTTGATAAGCGCAGATAGCTTTTGTTTTTAGCAGAGAAGATGTCACTTTTGGACAGACTGCCTGTTCTTTGTCAAGATGCCAATGTGCAAAACAAGACAATACATAGTAAAACCAATGATCAAAAAAACTTTTGCAGCTGTGTGTTGCCCCCAACTCTTCACACCAACAGGTAATTAATTAAAAACATAGGGTGCTATATTGTTACTAAGGTGATATATTGTCGCTATTAACATTAGCACAGCAACATAAATCTCTTAAAAATTCACAGACCTGATTAGGGGGGGAAATAAAAAAAATATATTTTTGAATTCTCTTTGAATTCTATGGTTTTACATATCAGGACTAATAACATTTATCTATTCCCTAGCAGGTCTTAAAATTAGGTAAATACAACATCAGATGGACAACATAATGTGTAATCATTTATTTAACATAAATAAAGCTATATCTCCCATCATTACATAGTGAGCCATTCAATCAAAGGAAGTGAGGACTCACACTACCAAGGTTGGTGCACAGGCATGGTCTCACCCAGGTCATCCAATTACTAAATAGCAAAAAAAAGCCAGCACTCAGTGGTATTCTTCAAGATTTTTTTTTTCTATTCCTGTGTCTAGCGCAAAAGGAGCGTGCTACAGCTCTGGTCAAGTGGCACTTTATGCATGAAAGATACTTAGCATCAGAGGCTGATAATGCACAAAATACTGAACAATATATTGCTCTGGAAATTAATCACCTTTAAAGTACCATTAACCTCAATCAGAAGGATCTAGGATATGGTTATATACCCTGCTTCACTCAAAGTGACTGACCAGTAAGCAAGCAGAAGAAAAGAGATCTATGTATTGAGAGGTACATATCCCATATCCCACCACAGCACAGCAGTTTCCTCCAGTGACATAACATTAGAGGAAACTAAGCTCCTATGGATGATCAAATGTCAATGAAAAAGGAGAGAAGACAATAGACAGAAGAGTAGAACAGGATAGAACCTTTGATATAATAAGGTGTGAATGTTCCCCCACTAACATTCGGTCATTGCTATATGTTCTAACATATTATCAGATTTTTTATAATTAGTGTTGAGCGAACCCGAACCGAAAGTCTATAAACCCGAACCGGTTTATAGACTTTCGGTTTATGTAATACATGTAATGTTATTGCTATTCTATAAACCGAAATAGAGTCCCCATCCAGGTGTCCGCTCAACTCTAGTTATAATGTTAATAAATAAACATGTATACCTAGAATAATAGTGTCCATATAAATATATAAAATAAATTGAGCACATTATGAACTTGTTCTGTGTGCATTTGTTATATACCATATTTGCTCGATTATAAGATGACCCTGATTATAAGACGACCCCCCAAACTTTGGATATTCCTTTAGGAAAAAAACTAAAAGCCTGAATATAAGACTACCCTATAGGAAAAAAGTTCAACTTGTAAATATTCACATGTAAAGTACTTTTTAAAAAAAATTATGATATCAAAAAATGCATTTCTTGTTTTTATTTTCTTTTATGTGCCAATGCTGCTTAGTATTGTCTGTCTCTCCCCCCAGCGTTATCTCTCTCCCCCACCCTCCCTTTCTCTCTCTCTCCCCTCCCTGTGTGTCTCTCTCCCTCCCTTTGTCTCTCTCTCTCCCCCTCCCTTTGTGTCTCTCTTTGTCTCCCTCCCCTTGTCTCTGTCTCTTTCCCCCTCCCTCCCCTTGTCTCTGTCTCTTTACCCCCTTCCCTTGTCTCTGTCTCTTCCCCCTCCCCCCTCCCCCCTCCCCTCTGTCTCTTACCCCTTCCCCTTGACTATGTCTCTTCCCCCCTCCCCTTGTCTCTCTTCCCCCCCTCCCTCCCCTTGTCTCTGTCTCTCCCCCCCGCCTCTGTTTCTCTCTGCCCCCCCCTTACCTCGTCTCTCCCTGGTGGCTAGTGGGGACAGCCCAGGAAGTGTCAGACGGAAGTGTCAGGCAGCATGGAGGATGTCTGCATTATCGTGCAGACATCCCCCTGCTGCCCGAATGTTCCTGGTGGCTAGTGGGGCAGCCGGAGGATGTCTGCACGATACGCGCAGACATCCCCCGCTGGTGCCCGGCACTTCCGCCGGGCCTTTTATGATGAAGCCGGAAGGACCCTGGCTGCTTGAGAGGGGGATCCAGGTCCCCTGCAGCTCTGAATCAAATCGAGGTCAGACTATGAGACATAGTAACATAGTAACATAGTAACATAGTAATTTAGGTTGAAAAAAGACAAAAGTCCATCAAGTTCAACCCTTCTACCTATCATTTCTGCGTTTTGATCCAAAAGAAGGCAAAAAAAAACCCCTAAGGAAGCTTTTTCTAATATTGCCTCCTAGGGGGAAAAAAATTCCTTCTTGACTCCAAAAGGGCAATCAGATTTCTCCTTGGATCAAAAAGCTCTATTATTAATGCTCATTCTATTATTAATACCCCTGTATGTTCTGCTTTTCTTAAAAATCATCCAGACCATTTTTAAATGCATCTATTGTGGTTGATAGCACTACCTCTCTTGGCAGTGAGTTCCATAATTTTATTGTCCTTACCGTAAAGAATCCCTTCCTTTGCTGCCTATGAAATCTTTGCTCTTCCAGTCTCAGGGGGTGACCTCTTATTCTTTGTACATTTCTATTAATGAACAGGTCCCTGGAGAGCTCCTTATATTGGCCCTGCACATATTTATATAATGTTATCATATCCCCTCTAAGACGCCTTTTTTCTAAAGTAAATAAATGCAATTTTTTTAGTCTCTCTTCATAACTAAGATCCTCCAATCCCCTTATTAATTTTGTAGCTCTCCTTTGCACTTTTTCTAGTTCCTTAATATCCTTTTTAAGGACTGGTGCCCAGAATTGTACTGCATATTCAAGGTGAGGTCTTACCATTGATTTGTAAAGAGGCAAGATGATGTCCTCCTCCCGTGAATCTATACCTCGTTTTATACATGCCAATATCTTATTGGCCCTTGCAGCTGCTGACAGGCATTGGGCACTGTTGCCAAGTTTGTTATCTACAATGATTCCTAAATCCTTTTCATTAATAGTTTTTCCCAGGGAAATACCATTTAACGTATATGTTGCTTTGTTATTATTTTTCCCATAATGCATAACTTTACATTTGTCTATATTGAACCTCATTTGCCACTTTCTTGCCCAGTTCCCCACTCTGTCCAAATCTTCCTGTAAAGAAAAAACATCAAGATTAGTCTTTATTACCTTACCTAATTTTGTGTCATCAGCAAACACTGAGACATGGCACTCAGCACAACGTGGGAGATCATTAATAAACAGATTAAAAAGAAGAGGTCCCAAAACAGACCCCTGAGGTACTCCGCTCACTACCCTGGTCCAATTTGAAGCTTTACCATTTACAACAACCCTCTGTGTTCTATCTTTTAGCCAATTTTCAATCCAAATACATACATTTGCCCCCAATCCTATTTCTCTCAATTTGTAGAGTAACCTTTTGTGTGGAACTGTATCAAATGCTTTAGCAAAATCCAAATAGATCACATCAACTGCCACACCTAGATCTATATTTTTACTGACCTCTTCATAGAATGTTATTAAGTTTGTTTGACAAGACCTGTCTTTCACAAAACCATGTTGACTTTTACTAATTATATTCTGATTCAAGATGTATTCTTGAGTGTACACCTTTAGCAATCCTTCAAATAATTTCCCCACTACAGATGTCAAGCTCACTGGCCTATAATTACCAGGCAGAGATTTTGATCCCTTTTTAAATATTGGAATGACATCCGCCTTTCGCCAGTCTGTTGGCACTATACCTGAACTGAACGAATCCCTAAAGATCATAAATATTGGTCTGGCCAGAATTATGCTTAACTCTCTAAGGACCCTTGGGTGTATACCATCTGGCCCTGGGGCCTTGTCTATCTTAACAGAGTTTAATTGCATAAACACTTTTTCCTGTGTCAGCCAATCCCATGTTTGTGGTGACTGTTCCGTAACTTCCGGTAGCAGGGGCTCATCCATCTGTTCTTCCTTAGTATAAACCGAAGAAAAAAAAGTATTTAAAATGTCTGCTTTTTCTCTGTCCTCACTTACCAAATTTCCCATTTGGGATAACAAGGGCCCAACATTTTCCCTCTTTAGCTTTTTTCCATTTATATACTTATAAAAAATTTTGGGGTTAATTTTACTCTCCTTGGCAATCCTTTTCTCGTTTTCCAATTTAGCCATTTTAATTGCCTTTTTGCAGGCTTTGTTGGCATCTTTGTATTTTATAAATGATAATGTTGATCCCTTGCTTTTATAATGTTTGAATGCCATTTTCTTGTTTTGCATTTCCTGTTTCACGGTACAGGTAAGCAACATTGGTTTTGATTTGTGTCTTTTGTATTTGTTTCCCAAAGGTATATATTGGGATGTGTACTTTTGTAATGTGTGCTTAAAGGCATTCCACTTGTCTTCTGTGTTTAGTCCAGAAAACAATCGTTCCCAGTCTAAATGTTCCATTGATGCCCTTAGTCCATCAAAGTTGGCCCTTCTAAAATTAAGTGTTTTGGTGGCGTAGTTACCAATTTGCTTTTTTGCATTAATCTCAAACGAAACCATGTTATGGTCACTATTGCCCAAGTGTTCTCTTACTTTGACGTTTGAGATAAGCTGCTCATTGTTTGTTATTACTAAATCCAGACAGGCATCCATTCTAGTTGGGGTGTCTACTAATTGTGCCATAAATGTGTTATTAAGCAGGTTCAGAAACTTGCTGCCCTTAGCGGAACTAGTTGTGCCACAATTCCAATCTATATCTGGGTAATTAAAATCTCCCATGATTAGAACTTCATTCAGATTTGCAGCCTTTTCAATTTGTAATAAAAGCTGATCTTCTCCATCAATGCTAATATTTGGTGGCTTGTAGCATACACCTACAAGTAATGTGCGATTCTTTTTAGTGTCTAAGCTAATCTCCACCCACAGTGTCTCCACATCAGTTCCAGTTACGTCATGCACACCTTCCTTAATACTGGGCTTTAGTTTAGGATTTACATATAGACATATCCCTCCCCCTTTTCTATTTACTCTGTCCTTTCTAAAAAGTGAGTAGCCTTGTAAATTAACTGACCAGTCGTGGGTCTCATCCCACCACGTTTCCGTGATTCCGATTAAATCATACTGTTCAGCACTTACCAGTATCTCCAGCTCACCCATTTTGTTTGTCAAGCTTCTTGCATTTGCTAAAAGACATTTGAGATTACTACCCATTTTCTGTTTAGTTGACAAACACGTAATGCCCGCAGGTTTGTATGATTGTATGTACCTCCCTATGATCTATGTTAACGACCTCGAAAAATGTAAGACGAGGGGTCATTTTCAGAGCATTTGCTCTGAAAAAAACCTTGTCTTATATTCGAGCAAATACGGTAATTTGTGCCCTGTAATAATAATTGTGTACTAGTAAGGTTAAAAGGTTCACTTTGCTCTCTAGTATCCTCACTATCAGCCACTTGACTTCACTTTATGAGGTGATAATATGTGGTTGACTTGTCCATTCTACTCTTGTATACAAAGATATTGGGAATGTAAAGAATTTGCACGCAGAGACCTACATTTTAAGTTTACTTCTCAGTTAACGTCTGTTGCCTTCTATGGTGACAAAGCAAGAAAGTAATGTGCTGTTAGATTACAATATGTATGAGCATTTTACTCAGGGATCATGACAAAATTAATGGTAATCTTAGTGTAGCAACACAAAAGAGGGGGTAAAAAAAATTGGCTTTGTTTTGCGTGTTGATCACTCACTAAAATAAATTTTGTTTGAATTTTAAATACCATGTGAACAGAGTACACAATAAAAGTAATAAGATGAAAGCAAAAAAAGAGAGAAAGAGTAAAATAATATGTATGAGATTATAGAACATGTTGAATAAAATATAGGAGGTGCAGGAAGAGGTGGTATCATTGAATGTTTCAATAGCCCTGTGTCTTGGAAACTGTGTGACGATAAAGGCACTATACTGGCAGGTATTCAGAAAGCTACTGTTTGCTCTACAAACTGGGAATAAGTTGCTGCAGTTGTATGGCTGACTGAGTGTTCCAATAAAAGATAGTAGCAGTAAAAGGGGGTTGGCAAACAATGATGGATCAGCCTACTGTGCCTCCATTTGTCAGGGGCCTACACTACACTGACATGCAGATAAATGTAAAAAAAAAAAAAAATACTATAAAGCAAACTTAGAGGGGCATGTACTAAAAAATGCAAATGTATTTTATGTGCAAAACTATATTTTCTAAGTGCTTGTAAAAACGGAGGTAGGATTGGCAACCTAATCTGCTGTGTGGCAATTAAGTGTTCTAATACAGTGTTCTAATACAGTGTTCTAATATGGGCAGAAGACTGAATAAGCTTCTGCAATCTAGCCTCAGGCATTAATGGAGTCTACAGTCTCCAGAGCACATGGCAAGTAACCAGTTGTCACCTCCAGTCCCTAACTCTACAAGCCCCTCCCCCAGTCAATATGGTTTCTGGAAATACTACTAGAAGACTGGCTGTGGGGGATGGAGTGTACAACAAAGAAGGTGGGCTCTCTCTTGAAGAAAGACTTGGCCAACCTTCTTGCAAGCTCTCTTACACACGGTGTCCCCTGGGGACAACATATCTCTCTCTCTCTCTCGTCAAGGAGTGTGGACTCTGAATTTACACTCAGTAGTTAAGAGCTATTATTAGCATAACTAGGTATATTGGTGAAGATTTATATCTTTATCAGTAAAAGCAATATCATTTATTTCAGTGCTAACCTTGTCATGCACCCCTTTTGCGTATAACGACAGGACTGTGCTTTCCACTTCATTCTGCCTGAATTTGTGTTGAAAATAAAGTTATCCTTTGTGCATGACCAGATATCTGTGTTCATCCCAAGTGAGAAAAAAAGAGCAAGTGGGGGACCATTTTGTTAAGCGTGACTTTTTTTATGTCTGAAAATTTGCCATATGAAAAACTATCCCAATGCTTATCCCTTCTCCTGGTCTAATGCCCTGGAACAAAAAAGAACTTACCTACCAATCTTCAGCATATTCTGTGATTCTTCTAATGCTACAGTGCTGACATTTTGTATTTGTCTGCCTGCTCCTTCCTACTACAGTGTCATACTTCCTATTGTTTATATTACAATTCCCATGCACATTCATAACTGTTTACAAAAACATTAGTATTAGGGTGACCATATTTTCTTCCTGCCATTCAGGGCACATTTTTTTCAAGGAGTATTTTCAGAGAATTAACTATTACTAGATAGACAGTTTCCGAGAATGTAAACCCTATATTACTAGATAGGCAGTTTCAGAGAATTTAACCCCTCCCTTACAATCAATTACACACACACAGTCTCTCTCTCACTCATTCACATATACACAGTCTGTCACTCGCTCAAACACACAACACACACAAACACAGTCTGTCACTCACACATACGCATACACACACACTGTCAGAGAGATAAGCTGATACCTCCTTCTCTCAGAGCTCTCAAACCAGCAATATTCATTTTCCTGGGTTAAGGCTGCCTGGGACCCGGGACCTAAAGTTCCATTGCGGGACTGTCCTGGGCAATCCAAGATATGTGGTCACCTTAATTAGCACTGGCATCCAAATTCACTCCTACTTCACTATTAGCCTTCCTAACTGTGCACATTAGCATTGACATGTTTCCATTTTTCATTCACATTGACCATCGGTATCCAGAAGTGTTTGGATTAAGTATGAAAATCTGGGCAGGACATTAATTTTTACTGTGGATGCACCTCTGAATCATCATCAAGCAAGAAATTTGGAGTGGTTCATGCCAAGCAGGGATTGGGTGTTACTTGTGAGATTGAGCCCTAGGTATTTTAATGTAGTTGATAGGGATAGGGTACTGAAGAGGTCTTATTCTTTCAGGAAGTTGGGGTGTGATATGTGAGGTTGAGTAAGAAATAATAAGATGTCATCTTCAAAGGCTTGTGTGAATATGGTCCGATTGTCAAGCCGTGAATGTCGGGTTTGTTGGTATAGCTGAAAGGAATGGCTCTAGCATGTGGATAAAAAGTAGGGGGGAGAGCAGACATCCTAGACATGTTCCATTCAGCAGGGTGGGTGGCTCAGAGAGGGTACCACTTACCTGGATTCGTGCTGTCGGGGTGTGACAAAGTGCATTTATTCAATTCAAAAAGACATCGCCTATTGCAATGTGTTTAGCACAGGTCTCTCCATGTAGAATGACTTCTCGGAGTCTGTAGACAGGAACAGAGCACGGATGTTGTGTGTATTTACTCTATGAATATTATTTATTGCCCTTTATTGCACCATGTTATCTCGTGCCTCACTCCTGTGAAAGAAGCCCACCTGATCCTTGTGTATTATACAGGGGAGAAAATCTGCCAGACGGGTGCTTAGAACCTTTGCAGACAGCTTACGGTACTGACCAGGCCTGGCTCTGTTTAGCTTCCGAGGTCGGACAGGATCGGGCGCACTCAGAGCAGTATGGCGGTAGGCAAAGAGTGCCCTGCCGGGACTCCTCTTGACTCTTCCGGCCTCCAAAAACCCCCAACTGGGCCGGACAGACGAGCAAAAAAAAAAAAAAAGGACAGCCTACAGCACCGAGGTTTCCCAATCAGTCTCCCGTACCAGTACTGACAAGCCCTGGCTCTGCTTAGCTTCTGAGGTCAGACGTGATAGTGCACTCCTCTTGACTCGTCCGACCCCCGAAAACACCTGGACAGGTGAGCAAAAAAAAAAACAAGCCAACAGCACCCGGGGTTCCCAATGAGTCTCCTGCAGCGGTACTGACCAGGCCTGGCTCTGCATAGCTTCCGAGCATCATCCAGCCCCCAAAAAAACCCAAGGGGGCCGGGTAGACGAGCAAAAAAAAAAAAAAAGGTCAGCCTACATGTCACGGGAGGGCTACTTGATGGGTAGCTCGTACCGGAATCAGTTCCACAAAATCCCTCCTCAGGTCCAGGAAATACAAATATCCAAACAGGGTTATAGTCACTGATTCCCTGCTAGCAATTCCACAACATAGCGGACGAGACCGGTCGTGTTGAGTAAAACAGGAAGAACTGTTTCTTGACTCAAAACACAGGACATATATACAGGAACACATCTTGATAACTTGAACAAAGGTACCCACATACACAAAGGATAATTGAATTTGGTGCCAGAATATCTGGCAACCAATCAGATTCAAGGTAGGATTAGTAACGACCAATCCCAGGCAGGGGGAGTGCTCATATATTATTAAATCCCTTCAAATCGGGCATTTAACTAAGCGACCAATCAGAACAGTGCCTACACTGGGGGCTTGGTTTGAGCGACCAATAGGAAAAGTGCCTACATTTTGAACAAGAGAATAAGATCAGCAGGCAGGATAAACCTTTAATGTGAAGCGGCTGCCGAAGCTACATTCCTGGGGAAAGGGTACAAGTGATTAGACTCTTTAACAGGGCACCATACATTTTAAAAACCAGTTTACACAGGGGAAAATAATTCAGCTGGAACATGGGCATTGAGGAACAGCAAAACATGGTTGTTTGAGGGGGGGGGGGGGGCAACGTAACACTACAGCACCCTGGGATAAGTCTCACGCACCGGTACTGACCAGGCCTTGCTCTGTTTAGCATCCGAGGTCAGACGGGATCAGGAGCTCTGAGACCAGAATGGCTGTAGGCAAAGATTGCTCTGCCGGTTAGCACTATTAACACATCCAAGCCGGAAAACAGATAAGGCGGCCGGACAAAAAAGTGAGCCGCCCAGGGTTCCCAATCAGTCTCCAGCACAAGTACTGACGAAGCCTGGCTCTGCTTAGCTTCTGAGGTTGGACGGGACAGGGCACTCTTTAAAAAGTATGGATGTAAGCAAGGATTGCCCTGCCAGGAAGCACTCTTAATTCGTATAAGCTCGAAAACAGATAAGGACAAAATAGTGAGCCTACAGCAACCGGGGTTCCCATCAGTCTCCTGCACTGGTATTGACCAGTCCTGGCTCTGCTTAGGTTCTGAGGTCGGACGGGATCGGGCGCTCTCAGACCAGTATGGCTGTAGGAAAAGATTGCTTTGCCAGGTAGCACTCTTAACTCATCCGGCCCCGGAAAAAACCCAAGGGGGCCGAACAGAGCATAAAAAAAATAAAATTAAACAGCTTACAGCACCCGTGGTTCACAATTAGTCTCCCGCACCGGTACTGACCATGTCTGGCTCTGAGAAACTTCCAAAGTTGACAGAACCATGATAGGTTCCGTAGGTTTTGAGTAGCATGCCTTCAAAGATAGATGTTTTTTTCTGGAAAAAAAAAAGATCACCAGAACGGTGATGTAGATTATTAATTAGAGGGATCATTAAAGTTTTTTGGGGGAAAAAAAATCACTTTTTCCAGAAAATTAGCTTTTTGATGAAGCAAAAAATGCCAGTTTTTAAACATCTATCATTGAAAGCAGGCTACTCGAAAACTAAGGAACCTATAATGGTTCTGTCAACTAGGGAATGTTCTGGTGATCTAGATGATTAATTAGAGGGGTCATTTAAGTTTTTGGAAAAATATCACTTTTCCCAGAAAATTCGCTTTTTGGTGAAGCAAAAATTACCAGTTTTAAAACATCTATCTTTGAAGGCATGCTACTTGAGAACTAAGGAACCTATCATGGTTCTGTCTACTAGGGTTCTGGAGATGTAGATGATTAATTAGAGGGGTCATTTAAGTTTTTGGAAAAAAAATCACTTTTTGGTGAAGCAAAATATACCAGTTTTCAAACACCTATCTTTGGCATGCTACTCAAAAACTACGGATCCTATCATGTGTCACAACCTGGGATAACAGACCAGGGAGGAGCCTCGTTGCAGGGCAGGGTGTGGGGTCTGTCTGCACCCCACGATGCATAACTGGGACTGGACTGGTAGCTACTGCAACAGGTCTGGAAACAGAACAGTGTTATTCACCTGAATGGTATTATACCCTATGGTTGAGCCTCAGGTAAATGACCACCCAGGACTTGTACACTGACTGCAACCGCACACTGAAGCAGAGATACACAGGGAGTACTGGATGAGAAGGATAGTCAGCAGGCTGGGTCATACACGAAACAGGAACAAGGTACAACGTAGGAATTCAGAAGGCAAGGACACTAGACAGGCAAAATGGTCGAGGCAGGCAGAAAACAGCGGAGTCAAAAACAAACAGGAGTCAGAACCGGAGAATCAACGATCAATAAACAAACACTAGATCTAGACACAAGGAACTATCACAGGCAGCAACCAAAGCAATGCAAAGGCACTGATTGCCATAAGCTGCAGGTTTAACCCCTTAAGGACAGAGCCTTTGAAACATTTTTGTCCTTTCTGGACAATGCCTATTTTAACATTGCTGTGCTGTTTGTGTTTAGCAGTAATTTTCTTCTTTGTCATTTGCTGTACCCACACATATTATATATTGTTTTTATCGGGACAAGAAGGGCTTTCTATGGATGCCATCTTTTTGATCATATCATCATATTATTAAAAAAAATAATAAAATATGGTAAAAAAAATAAAAATACACAAATTTCTTTGTTTTTATTTGAAACAACTTCTCCTCATCGACAATAGCGAACGAAAAAACATGCTAAATAGATTCTACTATTTCTCCTGAGTACAGGGATACCACCCATGCATAGGTTTGTTGGGTTGTTTGGGGGCTAAAATGCCAAATTTGTGAGGTGCAGTTTTTTGTTTTCCAACTTGAAATTTTTACATGCAGACAGCCTGCACCCATGTCCCATTTGGGACATATTTGAAGCCAGCTAGTGTATTTTACCCCATCAACCCATATATTTTTTAAAAGAAGACACCTTAGGCTATCTCAAATGGTGGTATTTTTACACTTTCCATGCACTAATTCTACCACCAGCCTTTGTCAAACTTTGTGGTAGTAATTTTTTTGTGGTTTTTTTTCACAAACCTTGTACTTCAGACATGAATTCACAGATTTTGGTATGTGTCACTGCCAAATAACACCCCAATAAGTGTTCAGCAACATCTCTTGAGTACAGGGATACCCCCCATGCATAGGTTTGTTGGGTTGTTTGGGGGGTAAAAGGCCAAATTTGGTAGGTGCAGTTTTTGGTTTTCCAAATTAAAATTTTGACATGCAGACCGCCTGCACCCATGTCCCATTTGGGACATATTTGAAACCAGCCAGTGTATTTTACCCCATCAACCCATATATTTTTTTAAAGTAGACACCCTACGCTATTTCAAATGGTGGTATTTTAACACTTTCCATGCACTAATTCGACCACCAGCCTTTGTCAAAGTTTGTGGTAGTAATTTTTGTGTGGTTTTTTTTCAAATATTGTATTTTAGACATAAATTCACAGATTTTGGTATGTGTCACTGCCAAACAATAACCCAATATGTGTTCAACAACATATCCTAAGTACAGGGATACCACCCATGCATAGGTTTGTTGGGTTGTTTGGGGGCTAAAGGGCCACATTGTGAAGGTGCGCATTTTCAACTTGGAATATTGACGTGTAGTCAGCCTGAGCCCATCTTTCATTTTGGACTTTTTTTTAAGTAGGACAGTGTATTTTACCCCAAAAAGTATATATTTTGTAAAAGTAGACACCCTAGGCTATTTTAAATGGTGTTATTTTAACACTTTCCATGCACCAATTCTACCACCAGCCTTTGTCAAAGTTTGTGGTAGTCATTTTATTGTGTATTTTTTCCCACATACATTGCACTTTAGACACAAATTCACATATTTCGGTATGTGTCACTGACAAACAATACCACAATATATGTTCAGCAACATCTCCCGAGCACAGGGATACCACCCATGCATAGCTTTGTCAGCTTTGTTAGGGGTTGAAAGGCTACATTTGAGAGGTGCGCTTTTTGATTTTCAAACTTGGAATTTGAACATGTAGAGCAAGGAAGGGGTTAATAGCTCTTATAAGAGCCTTTGTAGTACTGTACAAAAAAATTAACCCCTAAAAATGCACAGACAAGAAAAAAATTTCTGCTGTGCAGTGATCAGTGGCAGGGAAGGAGTTAATACACTACACTATACAAAAGGTATGGCTTTTATAAAAGCCCTTGGGACTCACAATTTATTAACATTTTATTTAATTTATTACAATTTAAAAATTATGTTATACAGATCTGTCTCTTTCCCTCACTAAAACTCAAGTGAGGAGAGGGAGGCAGATCCATATGGGTCAGAACAATATTTACGAACCAGACGAATGGTGATGCTCATCTGAGAAATCACCAAACCACCTTTGCCACTGATCAGCTGTTACTGATCGCTATACACGTGTTCAGACAGCTTCAAAAGGAATACACGTAATCCCCTAGTGGGTATAATTAACCCCTAGTGAGTCTGACAAAAAAAATGCTGATAGCAAAAAAAAATCCTTCGGCGACTAGATTGCTCCATATGCGCTGCTTAGGCAGTGACCATATGCACTGCTTAGGCAGTGACCATATGTGCTGCTTAGGAAGTAATATAAGGCAAGGAAGGGGTTAATAGCTCTTAAAAGAGCCTTTGATATACTGTAATAAATCAAAGTAAAAAAAAATAACCCCTAAAAAAATGCACAGACAGCAAAAAATGTGCTGCTGTGTAAGATCACTGCGTACACAGCGATCAATTGCAGGGAAGGGGTTAAATACTGGAAACGGCTTTTATAAAAGCCTTTGGGTCTCAATTCTATTAAATATATTATAATTAAAAACTTACATTATACAGCTCTGTCTCCCTCACTAAAACTCAAGTGAGAGGGAGGCAGATCTACACTGGTCAGATCAAATATTTACACATATTGATCTAACCAGACGAATGGTTATGCTCATCTGAGCAAACGCCAACCCGCCATTGTCACTTATCAGCTGTTACTGATCGCTATACATGAGCTCAGACAGCTAAAAAAAATTTTTTACGTTAAACGTAGTCCCCTAGCGGGTATAATTAACACGTGACGGGTGTAATAAAAAAGTTTTAAAAAAATTAAAAATGCCTCTGCAGCAAGATTGCTGCATTTGCGTCAGATCGCTGATTAGGCAGTGATCTACGGCAAGAAAGGGGTTAATCTCTCTTAAAAGAGCCTTTTTTTATCCTGTAATGAATTACAGTAAAAAAAAATAACCCCTAAAAAATGCACAGACAGCAAAAAATGTGCTGCTGTGTATGATCACTGCGTACACAGCGATCAATGGCAGGGAAGGGGTTAAATGGCTTATAAAAGCCCTTGGTGTTTAAAATTTTATTAAATATTTTTTTTATTATTTTATTTTATTTTTTTACTTGATCTGATCTGTCTCTCTCCCTTACTAAAAGTAGTAAGGTGAGGGAGGCAGATCAATACTTGTCAAAGGCAATATTTAGTAATATTGCCTTTGACAGTATGGTAAGTGCTCATCAGAGCACTTACCATACATGCCTGCACACAGATCACATAGATCTGCTGTGCCGGCATCGATTGGCTCCCCCTAGAGCATCGGAAGTGAAATACTTTCACTTCCGATGCTCTTGCCATTAGAAGGGAAACGCTGCCTGTACAGGAGAGCGACCACCATCGGCTCTGGGGAGCAGAACGGTGTTGTTAAGTGCCTCGCTGGCGAGGCACTTTAACAACACCGGAGATGCTTAGAAAGCGAACGATCGTTCGCTTTCTAAGCACATGTGTGCAGAGGGCGCAGCCATTTTTAAATGGCTGCTACGATCACTCCGTGGAGTGATCGTAGCGCGCCCCTGCACATTTGGGGGGTGTTGCACAATGCCTCTACCTAGAGGCATTGTAGCAACACCGTTAGAGTAAAGAAAGCGACCGCTGGTCGCTTTCTTTACTCCATTTAGTGCATGACGTGCCAGGCACGTCACCTGTCGGCAAGTCCTCGATTTGCCGTGATGTGCCTGGCACGTCACCTGTCGTTAAGGGGTTAAATAGGGAAGGGCTGAGGATAACGAGGCAGCTGACAACAGGAGGAGAATGGGGACACTACAATAGCGCCACTAGAGGCTGAAGACGAAACAGCTACAAACTCAGAATAACTGTGACATCATGGTTCTGTCAACTGGGGATGGTTCTGGTGATCTAGATGATTAATTAGATGGGTCATTTAAGCTTTTTTGGTGAAAAAAAATCACTTTTTCCAGAAAATGAGCTTTTTGCTGAAGCAAAAAATGCCTGTTTTGAAACATCTATCTTTGAAGTCATGCTACTTGAAAACTAAGGAATAGAATTGAGCGAACACCTGGATGTTTGGGTTCGGCCGAACCTTGGAAAAAAGTCCGGGTTCGGGCTCGAACTTGACCCCGAACCCCATTGAAGTCAACTTTTTGGCACTAAAATGCCTCTAAAAAAGTCCTGGAAAGGGCTAGAGGGCTACAAAAATACAGCGGAGCCATGAAATAGCACTAGATGGAATCTTTGATTTTAGCTTTGGAAGAACATAAATCTAAATCTAAAGCATGGCTGCCAGGAGGATCAACAGAATTATCCATTTGAGAGAGGGTTGGAGTGTAGGGTATTCTCTTTCAGTTTATATTAAGTGACCCATAGGTTGAGGAGGCGGTGACCGTGGCGGTGTTGGTGGAAGCGGCGCTGGAGGAGGAGGAGGTGGCCAGAATTTTTAAAAGTTCGCTTTAAGCACAGTATTGGACGGTTATTTTTGACTCTCAGATGTAATACATGTAATGCTATTGCTATTCTATAAACCGAAATAGAGTCCCCATTCATAAGAATAGGTCAATTGACCTATTCTTATGAATGGGGACTCTATTTCGGTTTATAGAATAGCAATAGCATTACATGTATTCCATAAACCGAAAGACATCCGGTTTACAGACTTTCGTTTTATAGAATACATGTAATGCTATTACTATTCTATGAAAAGAAAGTCTATAAACAGAATGTCTTTTGGCTTATGGAATACATATAATACTGTTGGCTTTCTATAAACTGAACTAGAGTCCCCATTCATAAGAAATTCTTATGAATGGGGACTCTAGTTCGGTTTATAGAAAGCCAATAGTATTACATGTATTCCATAAGCCGAAAGTCTATAAACCGAACGATGTTCGGTTTATAGACTTTCGGTTTATAGAATAGCAATAGCATTACATGTATTCTATAAACCGAAAGTCTATAAACCGAATGTCGTTCGGTTTATAGACTTTCGGCTTATGGAATACATGTAATGCTATTGGCTTTCTATAAACTGAACTAGAGTCCCCATTCATAAGAAATTCTTATGAATGGGGACTCTAGTTCGGTTTATAGAAAGCCAATAGTATTACATGTATTCCATAAGCCGAAAGTCTATAAACCGAACGATGTTCGGTTTATAGACTTTCGGTTTATAGAATAGCAATAGCATTACATGTATTCTATAAACCGAAAGTCTATAAACCGAATGTCGTTCGGTTTATAGACTTTCGGCTTATGGAATACATGTAATGCTATTGGCTTTCTATAAACCGAACTAGAGTCCCCATTCATAAGAAATTCTTACCCGAACTTACAGTGAAATGTTCGGGTTCGGGGTCCGAACACCTTAATGTTTGGTACGAACCCGAACAGTGCGGTTCGGGTTCGCTCCACACTACGTCATCAATCTCTAGCGATAATCCTTTAAATAGTCCTATAGGTACACATTTTTCAATTTGTAATAACTCAGATGTGACACAATGTAAAATCCAGGGCTTAGAAAAAGCCACTCTACCTCTGAGAGGCAGTAATATATCAAATATCCTCTCGAGATTAGAGGTGAAGTGGATTTTTTACCTTCAAACAAGAAAGCCCCTAGGTCTAAATGCTGAGTTTGACGTCTCCCACTATGTACAATAATTGCTACTTTGGAGTTTACTCTTCCTTTCTTCCCCTTTTTTATTAATTTGTATTTAATATGCTTTGCAGTGTTTGTTCTTTTGCTCTAATAACCCGATATTTATAATATACTTGTTGGGAAGCTCTGATTTATTCATAAAATTATATTCTAATCTCGTTTTTCTATTACAGGCTAATTTTAAACACATTTTTGAAATACATACTTTGTGGCACATCTATATATGTTTATTTATTGATGCTGTCTTGATGCATTATAATGTTTTGATAGGTTTGAAAAAATATATTTTTTTGCAGACTATATATACATATATATATTTGTCCCAAAGAGTTTTCTCCTTTTTTTCTTTTTCTTATTTTGATATGTTCATTTATCTATAGATGAGTGTGTTTTTGTTATATTGCATATATACTGTTGATGTTTTTATAATTGTATGTATAGTAATAACGAACACCATTTAGTGAGTTTAAAAGTGATATCTCTTTATGTTAGCGTTCTTTAGGCTTGTATTGACACTCACAGAAAGGCTAAATATTCATTACATCAATTAGAGCTAACCTTTATAATTACGCTATCACCTGTCTTCTTTAGCTTATGACTGTGCATATTAGCACGAAACACTAGTCAGTTTTTTTTTTTTTTTTTGTATGTTCCTTTTTTAAGTGTGCGGTTATCGACAAGCTGCTGTTTTATTATGAATATTAAAAGTTAAATTTTAACGTTACCCGGTTCAAGTCGTTGAAGCTTTCCTTCTTGTTAGTTTTGTTTGGATTGAGTCTTTGCTGCCCAGGATTACTCTTTCTTATTATATTTTATTTCCCGTTGAAGTTTGGGGGTAATTTTTTCTATTTTTGTATTGACATACACGTTGTACCTCAAGTTTGCGCCATACGCAACAAGCTATGGCAATGGTCCCCAATGTAATTCCCAACAACCCAGCTACAACACTAATTGTTTATTAAACCTAAATTCGTCCAGGAGGGAGGGACGGTCTTTTTATAGCCATGGCTCCCCGGAGATTTTCTTCAGAAATAACGGTTCTGAAGTTTTTTTTCTTCCATGAGTGCTATAATAAGACAATTAATTATTTACTGATATGTTATTCTTTCAGGATAAAAGATTGAAATGATATGGGTTAATTAATTAACACCCATTTCCCTTATATCCTGTGCCACACCACATAGTGATTTAGTAATGTCAGGATGCTCTATTATAACAGCTGGCCTTTGATCCTGATTTACTTTCTTCTTCTTGTCCCCCCCCCCCCCCCCAGCCCTCTATATCCTTATCTTTATGACTGTAGGAAAGTGTTTGTATCATCAATTAACATCTTTATTCAGCTAACGCCAGGTGTGTTTTAAGTTCCTTTAAGATGCATTTCACTGGACATATGTAAATCCTAATGAATTGTGTGAAGAAAACCCCTTTGTGAATATGTACTGAATTGGATATAAAATCTGTGTCTCCTTCCATTAAATGTAGGAGTAGTATTCAGACATACAATTGTGTGAATGAGTACTGCCCTCCGAGCTCATATTTCTGCTGTGTCCATTCCTTGTCTTCATATCTGAGAGAAAACATTGCTGTCTGCTGAATTTAAACCACAACAATGTCTAATAGGAAATATACCAGGCCATATCATACTTTGCAATATGCCATTTAATTCTAAACAACTTAAAACAAATCATACATAGTTTTTTTAACATGAAGTAATGTTTTTACTTTTTCAAATAACATATATTAACTTAATAACAAACAATCATTAGAACATTGTTGAGTTATTAGTTCTTCAGGTATTTCCATTTTCCTGCTCCTGAATAACCATCCTGAAAAATACAAAAAAAAGCATTGTTAATATATGTAAAGAGGCGAATCAATCAACCATACAATCAAGTTTTGTTGTGTTTGTCAGGTTTGATTAAGGTTATTATTTTTATTATGGGATTATGTATCAATGATTTTCTTTTTTGTTTTATAATTGCAGCATTTACTGCTAGCACAGTGCTTGTTAAACCTGTCCTCAAGGACCCCCAACAAAAACTTTGAAGATTTTAAACAATGGTACAATAGCCCAAGAAGAATCTCAAAAGTAAATAAAATGCATCAAAATATTCAACATGCAGACTTATCATAGCGTAAGCAGTGATCTTTTCTCAAAATATACAAGGGTCTCTTGCAAGTTTAAATTAAAAATATACTGAAAGCCCCTCGGAATGTGGGTCAACCTGTCATACCATGGCAAGTTTCTGTTGATCATTTTTTGTTGAGTATTGACTGTGTGGGCAAAGGATTTCAGTATCAATTATATTCAGAACGATATTGATTTTATGCATATTACACTATATTTTAGGCACACAACACTGTGTTTTTGAAAAAACTTACAAAGCCTCATTGAATTTTTACATTATTTTAGAATGGTACAGAGGACCGTCTGTGAGTCTATGGGTGACTAGCATGCTAACCTGGTCCTGGGTACTGATATATACAAGTACATATTCTAAAAAAACAACAACATGTTAATGAGTATATCTGTGAGATTGTTTACACATTAGGTATATAAGAGATTACTTTTCAACACAATTTAACAAATCCTTAGGCAATATAGATTATTCACATTTGGCTATCTATATAAATGATTAACTTTTTACCAGACAAGTCTTAATAACAAATTGTGCAAATATTGTATTTGATTATAAGATGATCCCCCAAATTTTGGATATTAATTTAGTGAAAAAAGCAAAAGCCTCAATATAAGACTACCCTATAGGGAAAATATTTTTACTAGTAAATATGAATTCACATGAAAATAGTTTTTTCATATTTAATAAAAAATATAATTGAAAAAATGCATTCCTTGTTTTTATTTTCTTTTACTTGGCAATGCATCCACACATTTACCAATGTACCCCTCAGATTTGCCAATTTGGACACAGACTTTTCAATATGCCCCTCAGACTTTTCAATCTGCCCCCCAGACTATCAACCTGCTGCCAATTAGCACCCCACATGTCAATATGCCCACCACCTGCCAATCTGCCCCGACGCTTGCCATTTTGTTTTGTGAACATTTTGTATGGTGTACTGGTAAATACTGTAAAAATAAGCATCATATATTTAAGGTTTTGCCACAAGTTGCAAACTCCACACACCCCTGTCAGAATGCAAGTGCACAACAGTTTATTCAGTGTCTAGTTCCCTTAAGCTGTAATATAGAATTTCCATGCATGCTCAGATTCCTACACGCCCACGAAGGGTAATACAATGGTACGGGTGTGCAGGCTTGACACACCAACGGCAGGCTCCCATTGATGCCTCACATCACAGCTACAGCACAGCAAAAGTGATTTATTTGCTCTATGCAGTATTTGCATTAATACTACTATATTCCATTAGTAGTATCTTACTGGTAAACAATTATCTGTTATTCCATGAGTGCTGACAGATGCACTTTCTTTCACGGCTACACCAATAAGTGACCCGCTCCTCTGTTTAGGGGATAGAAGAGGGCAGGATTGACACATATTATCTATCATACTAGGGCTTCACAGTTCTAACTCTGGCATCAAGTCTTATTACTCTGATTTGGAGCTAAGCTACCCACTTATACAGGAATACTGCCAAATAATCAAGAAGAACATTCAAGAAGTTAAAGACAACAGCATTAAACTGACTCCAGAACTTGTGCTTTTAGGCCATAACCCAGTTACTGTTACATTTTTTTAGAAATAGCATAACTATGAGGCTGATTAAGGCAGAAAAGACAGTGATACCTCTGTATTGGTAGAGGTGTGAATCTCCTCCCCTAGTCAGCTGGGTAAAACAAGTCAATTTTATTAGGAAAGTAGAAGGAGTCCCACAGGGGATTTGGAAGACACCCTGTTGGCATACATGGGATCAATATTGCAAAGCCATCATATACTGATAATAGAGTATAGCAACTATAATAATGATTAAAGAAGGTACCTGGGGACACACAGGGGTTCTAGTGTAAATGGGATATCTAATTGAGTATGAAACCACGCAATAATGAGCGCTTATAGAAGGGGGATTTTCCTTAGGGTTAAGGAGAGACCATTTTCACATAAGTGACATGCTTATGATATTGGCATCTCCTTAAGATCCCCCTGGTGGTGTGGCCTGATTTTGTGCTCCTTGAGCTGAATGAGGTGTGTGTGAGTGCGAGTGTAGTTATGAGTGGGGAATAAGTGGATCTAGGTGGTTCTAGATAAGGGATAGAAAGTGTTATATGCAAGAAGAGCGGATACTTTGAGTTTTTTGAGAGTTTGCTATTTTTTTACATAGGGGATCATGTAATAAGTAATCGTTTATTGGTATGAAATGAAAGTAAAATGTTCCAATAAAACATTTATTTAAAAAGTTGTATGCAGTTATGAAAATATTTATACAACCTCTGGGAGTTACAAATCTTGCATTGAGGTGCATGTGAGATGAACGTTTCTTCAAAATTTCAATATTTAATTATGCAGTACACATGAGAAATACGCCAGGTTTGTCCCTGCACAATGCATAGTTAAGTTAGCTCACCTGCACATCACTTTTAGTAAATATAAATAGCTCTCTGTGTTTCAAATCCTCATTTTTTCAATATTGACTGTTACTTATAAATGTACCTATGCAGTGACCTCTGGTTAGAGCTGTAATTAGATTTTCTCTGTGTGTTTCTTTCTACAAAACAGACCAATTGTATGTGGTACCTGACTCAGGCATTATAAGAACACCTCAATACATCAATATTTCCATGTACCCACAGCAGATGGTAGATTCAGGCTTCACCCAGCAGATAGTGAGATCAGACCCATCATGGAGCAGTATTCATCCCCAGCAAATCAGTGCATATCCTCCATCTCATTTTCAAACTATGAGAAGGTCTCCGATACACTATATGCCAGGATACCACCAGCAGTTAGTGGAGCTACCAGTCCACTCATGGAGCAATGTACCTGCCCACCAAGTTGCTATGTACCCCGTTGACTCTGCCAGGATGAAAGGGGTGGCCCATTTCCCAGTGGAGGTGTGATGACCCATAACTCAATGAAATATGTTGTTGAGCAGTTCCCAAACACCATGCAGACACAGATTTACACTGTACCTGCAGCACCACAACATTACTACCAGATCCCAGTAATTGCTCAACAGTCATCAGTTATGCCACAGATGGTACCACAAAAAAAAAAGCTTGTAGAAGAGAGGTTGTTTTGGCAAGTCCAGTCACATCAACCCCAGAACATGGAAAGATGCCTCAAGTCATCTCACAGGCAAAAACATCATCTACATATTATTTTGGTGCTCCTCAAGAGCACAAGATTTTAACCAATAATACTACTCCAGTGGTAACGTCAGGCTATTTTGTGGGTTCTTTTACAGATCAGGTATCACAAACCAAATAACCTTTTATAAAGCTTAATTAAAACACAAAGCACACAGTAAAAAGCAACTATGTCAAAGAAGTGGCAGCTACATATTCAACCTCTCAACAGTCTGGGATAAATAAAGTAGTGCCAACCCCTGGACAAAGAGAAGTGTGTCAAACTACACCATGTGCAACATCTTCATCCATGCAGGTTCTAGGTGCCAGTAACCTACTTGAAACATGCTTTAACAATGAAAGTATCCCAGCAGCTACTTCAGTCTGTACTTCAAAACCATGCTTAAATCAGGTATGCAATACTATACTGAACTCCACAATACCCCAAAAGAACAAGGTGGAAAGCACAAATGAAGCAGAGAGTGTTCATATTAAAGACACATTATTCACTTGTCCTCAAGACCCTATGGTAAACAACATGATGACCGAAAAATCTACAGTATTGGATGATACAAGACGCTTCTTCACATGGCCTGCTACAAAACAGCAGCCATCTCCCAACTATGTTACACAACAGATCTGGAAGCCACTAGCTAGGTCTGACAGTTTAGTGTATAATGACAGGATCTTCACTGATGAAAATGTAACAGTCCTTTGGCTAGTCACAAAGAATCCTTAAAGGGACAGTCTGGTCACCATTTTAACTTTGGTGCAACTTGTAGGCAGCACAGGGTAGACTAGACTGTCACTTTTTTTTTTTTAGTTCTCTGTAAAAAAGAGATTATACTTATCATTGAAAGAGTAGCCACTAGTGGGTACTACATTGTTGCGGCCGTACTAAGTAGCGCAAGTGCAGTTACTGCTTCTCCCATCAATCACTGGGCTGTCTGAAGGATTTCCCAGCATACCCCAGGCCTCCTCTATTCTGCTTCTCTCACACGCGAGTGTCTCCATGGAAACAGGCACACTGAGCAGGGAGCTTCCTGCAGAGGATGGGGGAGAGGATCAAAGAGGAACTTTTATTATCACAAAAATGACTTATTCTCCATGGAGCACAATAAATCATGGTTTGTCAGCAAGGAAGTAAGTATTATATTGTATTGCTAAAGCTGACACCAAGCCAGTGTTTTATTTTGCTAGTCATGGAGAATGAGTCCTTTTTCTGAAAATAAAGTTCCTTTCTGTTTACTCCCCTGAGTGTCCTGCTCACTCATGAAGGGGACATGAAGTATAATATTAATATAAATAAAAAAACACCAGTTCTACATTTTAATAATTACATTCCCATAACACTATAACTATAATTCCTATCATACTCACACAGACTCTGAACTTACCATCATAATCATATTTTTATTAAATAAACTGTAACTTGGGGGTGGGGGGGCCTGTGGGCACACTGTTTACCATGCTCAGCCATGCTGTAATTTAGGGGGACTGCAGTGCCTATCATGCTCAGCCAGCTGGCATTTATGATGGGGACTGCAGTGCCTATCATGCTCAGACAAGCTGGCATTATTTATGGGGGGACCACACTGCTCAGCCATGCTTGAATTTAGAGGGGACTGCAGTGCCTATCATGCTCAGCCAGCAGGCATTTACAATGGGAATTGCAGTGCCTATCATGCTCAGACAAGCTGGCATTATTTATGGGGGGTGGACTACACTGCCTATCATGCTCAGCCATGCTGGAATTTAAGGGGGACTGCAGTGCCTATTATGCTAAACCAGCTGGCATTTATGATGGGGATTGCAGTGTCAATCATGCTCAGCCAAGCAGGCATAATTTATGACGGGGACCACACTGCCTATCATCCTCAGCCATGCTGGAATTTAGGGGGTACTGCATTGGCTATCCTGCTCAGCCAGCTGGCATTTATGATGGGGTCTGCACTGCCTATCATACTCAGCCAAGCTGGCATTTAGGGGGATTCCACTGCATATCATGCTCATCAAAGCTGACATGATAGGCAGTGCTGTATGATATGACTGACATTATACAGTGACAGGGCACTAACTTATAATGTTCTTGTGTACACTAGGATCTCTAATGCAGTGTTTTTCAACCACTGTAGTGTGCCGCGAGATGTTGCCTGGTGTGCCGTGGGAAAAATTCGAAAGATTTAAAAAAAAAAAAGTCAAATTTTCGCACACTAGGCGGGCGCCGGACTGTGTCCTGGGCAGAGGCGTCGCTAGGGGTGGGCTACTGGGGCTATAGCCCCGAGTCCCCCCTTCATAGCCCCGAATGGAGACTCTGGGGCTAAAGTATTCTTTAGCCCCGAGACTCCAGGGCTATAAATATATAAAAAAAAAAAAATCCTCCGGTGAGCTTTCCTCCGTCTGGGACATAGTCCCAGAATCGGAGGATTAACCTCACGCGGGGGTGAGGATCGATCGGGAGGAGAGGCTGCTATAGGGAGCTCGCTCCCTAGCCTCTCCTCCTGGCCATAGAGATCACAGCGCGACGGGTGCAAGCTCCGGCCCCGTCGCGCTGTGTCAGCTGCTTGCCGGATGTCAGGTGGACGGACATCCGGCAGAAGGTCCTGGATGACGGACCAAGTGTGGGCTATGATTGGCACAATATTACTGGGTTCTGAGTGGCACAATATTCTTGGGCTATGATTGGCACAATATTACTGGGTTCTGAGTGGCACAATATTCTTGGGCTATGATTGGCACAATATTACTGGGTTCTGAGTGGCACAAAATTCTTGGGTTATGATTGGCACAATATTACTGGGTTCTGAGTGGCACAATATTCTTGGGCTATGATTGGCACAATATTACTGGGTTCTGAGTGGCACAATATTCTTGGGCTATGATTGGCACAATATTACTGGGTTCTGAGTGGCACAATATTCTAGGGCTATGATTGGCACAATATTACTGGGTTCTGATTGGCACAATATTACTGGGTTCTGACTGGCACAATATTACTGGGTTCTGAGTGGCACAATATTACTGGGTTCTGACTGGCACAATATTACTGGGTTCTGATTGGCACAATATTACTGGGTTGTGAGTGGCACAATATTACTGGGTTCTGAGTGGCACAATATTACTGGGTTCTGAGTGGCACAATATTCTTGGGCTATTATTGGCACAATATTACTGGGCTCTGAGTGGCACAATATTACTGGGTTCTGAGTGGCACAATATTACTGGGCTATGATTGGCACAATATTACTGGGTTCTGAGTGGCACAATATTACTGGGCTCTGAATGGTACAATATTCCTGGGCTCTGAGTGGCACAATAGTACTGGGTTCTGAGTGGCACAATATTACTGGGTTCTGACTGGCACACTATTACTGGGCTCTGACTGGCAAAATATTACAGGCATCTGACTGGCACACTATTACTGGGCTCTGAATGACACAATATTCCTGGTATCTCACTGGCACAATATTACTGGGCTCTGAGTGGCACAATATTACTGGTATCTTACTGGCACAATTTTATATATTTTTCATATTTCTGTTTACTTACTATTTCATAATAAAGTAATTATAAAATACTTTATTTGTGTTTATTTGATTCCTATTCAAGAGAATTAGTTTATATATAGTCAATATAGGCACAGAGTTAAATTTTTTAACATTTTCTAATGGTGGTGTGCCTCGTGATTTTTTTCATGAAACAAGTGTGCCTTTGCCCAAAAAAGGTTGAAAAACACTGCTCTAATGCAACACATTGTCTGATTACATCACTAAACAGGAAATCACATTCCAATTCTTATTGGCTGCTGCTGGGAAAATAAACTCCCTTAGAAGCCTAAGGGAGACGCCCATTGAGTGGACCGGCCTGAACCTCAGCAAATGTGCATTTTTATCTAAGTGTAATATCAGAATTTTTTTAAGTAATGCAAGATATAAAATATGCATTTTAAAGTACTTTGAAAGTACTTTAATATGCATTAAAATGTTGAGGAGGCATTTTGGGCACTAGACATTACTCCCCCAGGATATTCTTTCCCCTGTGTATGAGGATGAGTACACCAGCAGTTTGATTTCCAGTATGTTTTTTTTCTATAAAGTCAGTACTTATGGAGTCCGAAAACAGAAAGAACCCAAGAGATTTCAATTCCACAGGAGAGTGTGTCCAAGAAATCAGATGAATACCCCTTCTGGAGGATCTAAGACATTGTTATAGACATTGTTATAATATCCCCCCGATTAAACCATTAGAAACTACATGTCCTGCCAATTCATTTATTAGTGTATCTGGTGTGTTCAATACATTGCACACCCAGAGTTAAATATCAATTTACTAAATAAATATGTTATGCCAATTAAAAACAAAAAAACAGAAACAGTCAGTAGTAATTAACAATTGTATACCACTGATCATACATACACTTAGCATTGATAACAATAAAGTAAGAGGTTATCGAGAAAAGAGTAAAGACATTTTTACCTTGACTTTCCCTTGGTGACAATGACTGTTTTGACATTTCTGGGGTGTTTGTGTTAAGCTGTAATTTTCTTCTCTCTCACATACTGTACCCACACAAATTATATGTTGTTTTTATCGTCATAAGAAGGGCTTTCATTAGATACCATTATGTTCATCATATCATATAATTTACTACAAAAAAATTATAAAATATGATGAAATTTAAAAAAACTTTGACCTAAAATATAATTTACACAAATACAATCATTAAAAAAGACCCAGTCTAAATAGTTTCTAAATGTTGTCCCGAGTTCAGAAATATGCATGTTTCCATATTTTTCGGTATTTTTTTGCAAGTTATGGGGCAAAAACCAAAAATAGTGTTTTTTGTTTTTTTCCTATTGAATTTTTGACCCCAACCCGAACCCTAAATTTAACTCTAACACTAAATTTAACCCCAACTCTAACCCTATCCCTTAATACATTTTAATTTCATTTTAACCCTATCCCTTATGCTTAAAAATATTTAATTTTAACCCTATAGGCTAATCTAACATAATACTAGTTTTAATCTAATTAATTTTTTTTTTAACATTGAACTTTTGCTTGGTTGCCTCTAGGGGCAGTCAAGCAGCATATTCAGAGCTCCGGAAGTGAATTTACTTTCACTTCCGAAGCTCAGACCACCAGAGGGCATAGCCATATTGACGGAGCATGGCTCCCACATTCGCTCCGTGGGGCGATCGTGGGAGCCCCAGATTGGAAATTTCAGTGCTGGCTATTGTCTCGACATCGAGGCAATAGACCAGCACCGTTAAATTTAGCTCCAATGGCCGAGGTATGGTGGATAAAGTATGCTCACACGAAGGACTTTACACACGTTATTGATGTCTCACTTTCATTTAGGAAATCTGGTGGACTCCTGGATTGATTATACTGCATTCAGTGAGAATGTCTCAGTATCTTGTACACTGGTACTAGACATCTGCATTCGTTTTAGGACGAATACATTTTCAGACGAAAAAAGCATTTTCTTCCATTCATCCGAAAAACAAAAACGAAAAACTAATGAAAGCAAAATGAACGAATGCTCAATGAACAAAATTAGTTTGTCCATGCGGATGCCGACAGCCACTCTATGTCGAATTCGAGGTTTGTCTCAATTTCGGATTAACTTATTGTATGTAATGCTAAATAAAGCTAAATGGAGTCGAAATGGAGATGAAAAGGTATCTATTATTTACATATACAACTTAACCCAAAATTGAGACAAAAATAATTCTAAATTAAGCCGAATTGACTAAACATAAGACATTTAGTATTCATTTCAAATTCATTTTTATTCTGCATAACATTATGCTATGCAGAAAAAAATGAATCCTAAATGAATAATGACTGACTTATTGTCTTATGACTCTGATCTGTGGAATTCGCCCATTCGGCTTAATTTCATCTTTAAATTCAGTTGTATATGTAACTAATATGGGTCTATTGACTAAAATTCAAATTTGGAGGTCGAGATTCATTTTGAGTCTAAGTGAAATTCGGCACTCGTGTTTGACTTAGAAAAAAAAAAAAAAACAGATTTGAATCTTCCCCATTGAAAGTAATAGGAGGTGAAATGATCAAAGATATTTTTGAGACTAAGTCAAACTCTTGTGCTGAATTTAACTTAGTATCAAATTAGCTTCAGTCGTTTTGCCTCCCATTACATTCAATAGGGAAAATTCGAACCTGGGTTTGTTTCTAAAGTCAAACTCTGGTGCTGAATTTGACTTAGTCTCAAAATGAAAGTCAACCTCAAAATTAGAATTTTAGGTCAAAGACCCAAAACTGTTTTGGTATATAGAAGGTTATGTACATAATTTTGTTGAAATCAAAGACATAGAAACATAGAATGTGTCGGCAGATAGGACCCATTTGGCCCATCTAGTCTGCCCAATTTTCTAAATACTTTTATTAGACCCTGGCCCTATCTTATATCTAGGATAGCCTTGTTCCTACCCCACGCATGCTTAAACTCCTTCACTATGTTTTCCTCTACCACTTCCGCTGGAACGCTATTTCATACATCCACTACTCTCTAAGCAAAATAATACTTCCTGATATTACTTTTAAATATTTGCCCCTCTATTTTAAGACTATAAACATGGAATTTTTTGGTATATAGAAGCTCATGGATGTCATTTTGTTAAAAAAAAAGATATATACTGTTTGGGTATATAGATGATTATGAAAGTAATTTTGATCAGAGTCATCTGATCTAACTATTACAAAATGAATACTGACTGTGTGATGACTGATCAAAATTATGTCCATAAGCTTCTATATACCAAACCAGTATATGTCTTTGGTTTCAACAAAATGATGTCCATGGGCTTCTATATCCGAATCCCCAACCACTTACTATTGAACTTACTGCTTATCAGGTAACCAAAAAAAAGGTATGCTGTCAAGATTATAAAAAATATAAAATCTTAGAAAAGGGGAACTTCCAGATTTCATCAAGAGCTGGGAAAGGGATTTAGAAATCTTACATACGGATAAAGATTGGTTGAAGTGTTTTGAAATGATGTCTAAATGTTCAGTGTCTAGTAGGCACCAAGAGGTGGCATACAAAATCCTTATAAGGTGGTACAGGGTTCTGACTAAATTGCATAGGTTTTACCTGTTAGTTAGTGATAAATTTGGAGGTATGGAATCGAGAAAGGGGATATGCTACATATATGGTGGAACTGCACACTTATATGGGAATATAATGGCATTTTGAAGGAATGACAAACTGGAGTTGTTCATTTTTTTTACCTGTGTGGAATAAATTTGCATTGATGGGTCCTTACTAGATCCGAATTTGGATATACAGTGAATTTATATGCGCAAATATTGTAACTGGAGAAGTGAAGTGAGCGTGGAAAAAGACAGACCACAGCAGTGCATGCCAAATGATGAAAATCCAAAGTATCATTTAAAACTGCTCCTTTAAAGAGCAAAATATTTGTCCCTTCTCCTAGTGGTTACGTACAGCAAAAATTTTAAAGCCTTACTGAAACAAAAGCCTTCTTGTTTCATTTGTCGTGGTTTACCAGTCTACTGATGCAAAAGAGACACAAATGAATGTATGTATATGTAGAGATATATGTTACACACACATATATTTATATATTATAATAATTATAATAATAATCTGACAACCTAGAGAATTGCTTCAGGTTAGAATCTTATGAAGACAAACACTCCAAATATATTCATCTACTTCTAGAGATTTCAGAAATACCCCACATATGTCTGTTCTCATGTTTTTTCCCCTTTAACAATACAAAAATAAGAACATACACCTTGGCGAGTATGTATAAAGATAATTTCTGGGGCAAAATTCTGGGGTGACCAGATCAGTTTTGGGCCACTATTGACCTTTATACATAAAGATCCCAATCTCATTTATCTGAGTAAAATGTCCCATTTGTCATTTTTGGTGGCCCAGTGACTAACCAGAACACTAAAAGTGATGCCAGTTCACAATATAAATACCAAGTGCAATATAGTATTTGAGTCTCATATATAGTTGCAAAAGTCAGGCCTAAATATATGAGTTGGAAAAGTCAATTAGTGGTTAACAGTGGCACTGGCATCAACCCCAAAAGCCATACCCCCTGTGCCACATATTAATGGGTAGGGATATTGGGACGTATGCTAAGAGGCTCAGGCATATATACAGGACCAAATTGTAGCATTAGCTGTTTCTTTAATAACTATACTGTTACAGACAAGAGTAATGAGGCTAAAACAGACAGTAATGCTATTAACCATCAGCAGTCTTACCATGTTGTCAGTTTAGTGAACAAAGAACCATAAGCTTATTGATTACAGTCATCAACATGTCTGAGTTTTATGTAGTAATCTCAATAATTACATGTAGTGCTCACAATAATCTTTTAAGCTCTGTTCAGAGAGCAAAGTAAAAATGATATGGTTCTATTAATATATATTAATATGTTTTTTCGGTACATATAAGCAAATAGCCTAAAGACTCAAATGCTTTTACATTTCCCAATAAATTATTATTTTATGCATGTTGTGAATGGTTTTAATATGTGTCAAATGCACTTATTTTTACTTTAAATACAGCTCTAATATAGTTTTACATTAAAAATTATATCACAGGATCTTCAGTTCAGTGACATCACTTGGAGGGCGTACTCAGGAGGAGGGCTGAATACTTAATTAGCATGCCTTATTTCTTTTTCTTGACTACATAATGCAGTACTAAATAATTTTTCAGATACTGTAGGAGGAAGTTACCATTTAACAGGTTCCCGCATTCTATGCCATCCCTAAAAATACATGCAGACGTTGTAAATCGTCCTGGCAACTGCAGTGTTATATAATCCGGATCCCACTGCAGGAAACTGAAGCCAGTTTCCCCTCTATCAAATGAGGTCACTGTTTCAGGCAAAATGTTACATTTAATAAAATCGGTGCATGCCTGTCATGAGCAGGGTCCAGGTGGCATGGGACTCTGAGTGCCCAAGTTCATGAGTTGAGGTGCAGGTTTGGAGACACAGGGCCTGGTGCAGGGTAACCGGAAGCTTGAGGTTCCAGGTTGGTTCGACCACATTCCAAGGCCCTGTGGAAGCAGCTGTTGTATCCAGAATACCAAGGCAGAAAAGGCGGAGAAAGCCTGCAAACATCCCGGGGGAGGTATGAAACACAACTATGACAGAATAGCAGGATGTTGAAGGATAAGACAGGAAGATAGACCAAGCAGAGCAATAGCAGAATAGCAAACTGAGGCAGAAACAGATGTGAATACAGAGTACAGGGTCAAGCAGAGACTGGAGCAGGATAAGCAGGGCATAGCAGAAACCAAACTAAGGTTAAACAATACAAGGCACAGGGCTAATTACAAACAGATATATACAGGGCACAGACAAAAGGGCATTGAAAAATAATTTAAAGGCATACACAGGCACATATATAAAAACAGAACAAACAATTGAGGGGCTAAAACAAATCTGGAAAGGCTCCTAACAGGGAAATAAGGCAGGGCAAAACTGTAACAGGGCATTCCCTCTACAGGGCTCTAAGACATGGCATCCCCATTACAGGGACTCTAAGACAGAGCATCCCATTAAGGCACTCAGGTCACCCTTTTTACAGGTTTCATGGCATCCGCATTATAGGGACTAAGGACAGGGCAGGAACCAGACTGAAGCCGGACTGGGAAGGTGCCATTTTGGGGCCAACTGGGCAGGTTGACACTCTGGAGCCAACTGGGCAGGTGCTGCTCGTGGTCTAGACTGGGCAGGTGCCCCCATGTGGCCGGACCAAGTGCCACTCTGTGGCCGTTCTAGGGATACATGAATGCAAAGAAAAGACAGGAACCAGCACCATTCCATATCTTAATTGTCCTTACTTTAAAAAGTCACTTCCACTGTCGTAGACTAAATCTCCTTTCTTAGCAGGTGACCTCTTGTCCTTTGTATGGTTCTGTTACTGAACAGGTCTTTAGAAAGCCCTTTGTATGAGCCCTGTACATATTTATATAACATTATCATATCCCCTCTAGCGTGTACAGATTTAACTTTTCCAGCCTTTCTTTATAACTAAAACTTTCCATTACCCTGATTAGTTTTGTAGTCCTCCTCTGCACTTTTATTTTTAATGGGAGGGCATTTACCCAGGGAGGGGGAATTATTCTTATTAGGGAGGGTTTGGGGCATTTGCCTAGTCCCTACACAATGAATAGGGAAATCTGTGAGATTAAATATTCATGTGTATGGTCTCCAGAAGCAGGGTAACACTATTCTCGCAGACTAAAATGTCAACAGCCCAAAATTAGTGAGAGAGCACATAAAGGCAAAGTAGCAAAGGGTGATCAGTTGGTGAGGTCAAACGGTTCGGGGATCAAGTGAGGTAGCACAGGATCAAAGTCCAAAACCAGCAGAGGATAACAAAAATCAGGAAATCAAATACAAGAGGTACATCAAGTTGCAAGTCCAGAGTTCACAAAACAAGCTAAGGAGCTGTGGTTCTTATACTCTCTTAACCCCTTGCCGCCTGTAGGACATTGTAGGACATTCTATGCCTAAAAGCTTGTAGGATGGCATAGAACGTCCAGAGTTTACCAGCTCATCGGGGCTCCCCGTGATGAACTGTGTGCAGATCCCGCTGCAGAGACTTGCAGCAAGATCCCTAGTGAGAGATAAAGCCACTTTGAGTGGCCTTAGTCTGACACAAAAAAATGTAGCAGACGCTCAAAGTGAGCGTCAGCTACATTTTCTGAAACTCTGCAACTGTGACGTCACACGCAACAAGTATCACAGGATGTCGGCAGGGACACACAGGGTCTACAAGGACCCTTAACGGGTCTCTGCTTGTATGTTCCTGGCTCCTAAAGTGATCCGGTGCCAATAGCACAAAGATGTGTTAGTGCTTTGGTCGTTAAGGACCAAAGCACCATCCAGCGGAAAAGGGTTAACATAGAACAGGTGTTGGTAGTTATTGTGGATGACCAAGCACGTGTGCAGCAGGCCAGGAACAGCAGGATGGATGACAGCTCAATGCTGGAAAACGGCAGCAGTATAAGAAGTGCTGGTAGCAGACAGAAATGGAGTCTGTATACAGCCCAGAGGGTACACTGTTTGAAACTTGTCCTGACATCATCACACCTCATCTCACCTTTTAGTGAATAAACCCATGGTTTTAGACAAAGAAGACTATGATGGAAGATGTATTGAGTAATGAGAGGTATATGCCTTTTTGAATAGGTAACTTTTTAGGTACCTTTTAGAAATTGAGAAGGAGGGAGACTGTTTGATATTGTTCATAAATAAATCCTAAAGACATGATGAAGCATGAAAGAAAATCTTGCTTTTTTGTAAAGAGTTGATAAGGGAGGAGGAGAGCCTTAAGTCATGTGGGCCGTATAAAGGCCATGCCGGTACGAATTTATTAACAAGAGCAGTAATGTATGTGGTAGGGATCGACCGATTATCGGATTAACCGATATTATCGGCCGATATTCACAGTTTCCTAAATTATCGGTATCGGCATCTAACTTTACCGATAATGCCGATAATATTTGAATGAAGCAGTTTTCGCGATCAACGATCGCGAAAACCGCTTTAACAGTGCTGGTCTATTGCCTCGACATCGAGGCAATAGCCAGCACCGATATTTCTATTTTGGGACCCCCACGATCGCCCCACGGAGCGATCGTGGGGAGCCATATTGACGGAGCATGCTGCTCCGTCAATATGGCTAAGTCCTCTGCCGGTCTGAGCTTCGGAAGTGAAAGTAACTTCACTTCCGTCGCTCTGAATATGCTACTTGACTACCCCTAGTGGTAGTTTAGTAGCATTGCAATGGAAAATAATTAAAATACATATTTAATTAAATAAAAATAGGTTATTTAGCTATATTAGCCTATAGGGTTAAAATTAAATATTTTTTAGCATAAGGGATAGGGTTAAAATTAAATTAAAGTTAAAAAATATTAAGGGATATAATAAGGATTAGAGTTGGGGTTAAATTTAGTGTTAGGGTTAAATTTTGGGTTCGGGTTGGGGTCAAAAGATCAATATAGGAAAAAACAAAAAAACACTATTTTTGGTTTTTGCCCCATAACTCGCAAAAAAATACCGAAAAATATGGAAACATGCATATTTTTGAACTCGGGACAACATTTAGAAACTATTTAGCCGGGGTCTTTTTTAATGATTTTATTTGTGTAAATTATATTTTAGGTCAAAGTTAGAAAAAGTGGGTTTTTTTAAATTTTTCATCATATTTTATGATTTTTTTTGTAGTAAATTATAAGATATGATGAACATAATGGTATCTAATGAAAGCCCTTCTTATGACGATAAAAACAACATATAATTTGTGTGGGTACTGTATGTGAGAAAGCAAAAAATTACAGCTAAACACAAACACCCTAGAAATGTCAAAACAGCCATTGTCACCAAGGGAAAGTCAAGGTGAAAATGTCTTGTCACTAAGGGGTTAATTAAGCTGTTTTGATGCCTTGCTTATATTTACTGTAGTGTCCCTTTGATATAATTGCCTATGTCATTGCTGCTCATTTTACTAAGATTTAATCTAAGTATGGACTATGTGCAATTGAACATTGTTGTTCTTGTTACCTTTTGACTGATATTTATTTAAAAAAAAAAAAAAAGTGGTCCAATTTGTTGTATTTGACCATATCACCATTGTTTTGCTGCATTATTTATTTTTATTTAGCAATGAAAAAGATTTACAAAAAAAAGCTAAACGTTAACAATAAACATGTTCATTTAACAGCAGATTTGTGTAGAAATTGTTTTTTTTCCCAAAAAATTAAAATGCACGAAATATCGGTATAAGTTATCGGCTATCGGCCTGAAAGTTCACAGGTTATCGGTATCGGTATCGGCTCTAAAAAATCAATATCGGTCGATCCCTAGTATGTGGTGGCTAAGTCATGGAAGGCTTTGTATATTAGGGTCAGAAGTTGTAATGGTAAGCCAGTTGTGGAGTAGCAAATGAGAAGTGTCAAGTGAGAAAGATTGTAGTTGAAAGAATGCCAACCAGAAGAGTGTTGCAGTAGTCAAGAGGAAAAATATTAATATAGTGAACTAAGTTTCTTGTGGCCACTTTAGTGAGGAAAAGTTGAATGTGAGCAATTTCCTAGAATGAAAAAATATAGCTAGTTTTAGGTGGATAGTCCCTTTGTGTTCTACTGAGAATATGATACTTATGTATACAGATTCAACATTTTAAATTAGCAACAACTATCAGAAATGTACACCTCACTTATGCTTCCTTTAGGACATCTGATGATAATATTTCAGGAATATAATTATATATTCCACCATAGCAGTGCCTAGAAAGCTATACCAAGCTATATATATAAAGCTATATAAAGACCAGAAGGAAAATACAGCTAAATGTACCTACCAGCAAAATTGTACCTCTATGGCAGCTTTTAATAATAATAATAGGCCTAATGTGATAGAAGTAGTGTGGAGAAACTACTCAACACAAGCTAGAAACGGTATATTTCTCAAATTTCTGGAAACTGGCAATATATCTCTGATGTTTCTCCTACAGCATAATATCATTTTATTGTTAGAAAATTGCAATTATCTTCCATGTTTACCTCAGTATGAAATTGTGGATATTCAGAAACTTACTTTAATAAAAATTCAGTTCTTATACTAATGTAGGTTCAAGGTTACATCCATATGCACAGTTTTCATCTCATTATGATTTATTTAAAAAGCACCAACATGTTGTACAGCAGTGGGCAGGCAGGATGCAATAATAAGGGATTGAGTGACAGACTATTTTGCTATTTCAGCAGATAAGATGTCACCTGGAAATACTGTTTTTTTGAGCTGATTAAATAATGTGTAAGTTAAATTTTAATTACTGGCCTAGACATTCTTTATGCAGAAGCAATGCACCGACCTAATTTCTATACATTTATAAGAAAGCCATGGTCAAGGTAAACTGGAGCAGATGAGAAGCAACTTCAAGGACTATTTTCTAAAATGATCATGTGAACTGCAAAAAATCAGGCATTAGTAGCCGAGTTGGAGAGATGGGCAAGTTGGAGATTTTGTCTAACTCTGCTATTATTGTCTTTTTCTTGCGGTTCACTTGACTTTTCAATTTTAGTCAACGGCCACCACCAAATTTCTAAAGTAATGGTGATATTTTTCTTGTACCTGCCAGAGTCCTCAGCTACATTATGTATGTCTCGATTCACTAAATCATACTCCTCGTACTGTAGGTTTTCTCTTCCTTTCCCAGTTTCCATCGCTGAGGAATGTTCAGCTAGTTAAAAATACAATAAATGTTGTTAAAAACAATAACTTAATTATTTTATTTAGAAACCAACATAAATACATACAACATAATTACATTACATATGAAATATGTAGTAACAGCTATTTTATTTCTGTGAATCCACAAACACTTTCTTCCCTCCCTTTTAACATGATGGACGCTAAGACACCCCAATGGGAGCAAGCAATGTTTGCTGGGTGGTCTCAGTGAAGCAGGAGCTTCACAAAATTATTTCTCTCAAATTTTGTTTGACAAGGGATATGGGATATGTTTTAATGGTACTTTAAAGGGACTGTATCACCTAAAAATAGTTTTCACTGTGCATGTTGTAACAGACCGTCTACCGGACGTAGTAGACCCTCTGACCGTTGTAGGAAATCACCTCCTTAGCCCCGATTAAAGCTCAGCATTCACCCAACAACTCTTTCCTAGAACCTTGCTCTTTGTACCAAAATAGCAGACAGGAGACCATTAGCAGTTAGGTACAGAAAGAATGAACAACTCCTTAATTTGTGAACAACACAGACTTAAACATAAACATAAAACATAAACATGACATCACAGACATTAGTATACAATGGGTAGGATGGAACTAAACATAGTTCTCCAACTAACTGGGGCTAGGAATACATTAGACTTTCAGGCTGCAAACCAAATAGGAATTACCATACAATGAGTAAACCTAATTACAAAACACAGAGTAAGACACATAATGTACACAACATAATCAGTTTACCAGTTAATACAGAACAATGGATGTTGGCGTAAACTATCAATTATTGTCACTGACACATTATAATCCTTTCAGAGTTTACTCACAGAAATAAACATTACACATAACCAATATACTCACAGAATATAACTAACAATATTAACGTATAGAGTTATGGCACATAAGCCAGGGCCCATAATCTACAGGGAGGTGTTTGGTTCTCAGGCCCCTCCAAGAACCCCAGTCAGGCAGGCTGTCAGAATTCACTTCGTGACACATGTAGAAGATAAAAAATCATTGAAAATGATCCATACAAGCGAATGCCTAGATTAGGAGAAAAACCTGCCACATATGGCACATTATGCAACTTACACATTTCCCATTGAAAAGCAGTTCATTTGTATACCGTGCCACAGGTGATGTCATAGACAGAAGACCACACAGACATTTAAATCAAATTGTATTCCTGATTTAGGCATATGCTTGCAATTCTGCAATGTAAAGATCATTTTAAATTTTTGTTTATGCTTCACATGCACTGTAAAAACAATTTTCAGGTGATACACTTCCTTTAAGGCTGTGGGATATGTTTTTCAGGGCCGGCCTTTGGGTTCTGCGACTTCAGCGACCGCACAGGGCACAACACATCAGGGGGTGCCCGCCAGCCACTTTAAAAAAAAAAAAAAAGTTTGCCAGCACTGGCTGGGGAGATCTCCCATCACCAGCCCTCTACATGGCCGAGTTGAAGATCCTGGGAGGTGGCGGACCTCACCGGGTGAGAGGTGAAGGTCCGCCCCATCCTATGAGGCAGAGCGGCGTCTGCTTCATTGGGGAGCCACGGGCAGTATAAGTTAAACACACACGGAACTCAGTAAGTGCTGCTCACGCTCCTGTGCTCCCCGTGCTTAGTGATGATGCAGGGTATCGGATTTCTTACTGAGCTTCGTGTGTGTTAAACACATGGAGCTTATGCTGCCTGTGGATCCTCCGCACTTCAAATAAGAATGGGAGGGGGAGGGAGAACAAAGGAGGAGAAAACAGAGGAGGGGGGGCAGAAAAGGGGGGAAAGAACAGAAAGGGGGGGGGGGAGAGAACAGAGATAGGGAGGAGGGGTAGAGAGAACAGAGAGGGGGAGAAGGGGTTGACAGAACAGAGATGGGTGTGAGTGCCAAATATATTAGGTACGCCCTTCCTATACCAAAAATAACCATGTTTTATACCTGCATAATGTATATTTACCTCAGTGAGATGAAATGGTCATCACACCTGCGCCTCACTTTTTTGGAATAACACACTCACTGCATTGTGAGAGAACAAAGTTGTAGAGTTTGCCTTGCTAGAAGAATTGTCTATACATAATGTATAGTTAACTGTTGTAAGAATTCTCATTGATTTAACAAAGCATTATGCCAACCCTGTTCTTACAGGAGACACTCAACAGGTTGGCCCTTGTACAATGCATAGTTAAGTCGTTGGAATAAAATGTCCATCTCACCCCAACTCACTTGTACCTCACTTTTAATGAGTAGCTCCCAGTATGATATTTATCACAAACAGCAGGCTCTGAAACATGTTTAATAAACAAAGCTAAAAATGACTCTCCATGTTAATATTTGAAGAAATTCAACAAAGTCAATTTGGGCTGTAATGAAATGGACTCTGCAGTGAAATAAGTATTAGTCTACAGTGGTAGGTCAGAACATATACATCTATCCCAATGGTTATAGGATCTACTAAATAAAGAGAGAATTGGAAGCAACTGAGACAGGAATTTGAAACTCAAGGTCGAAAAATCCGGGTTTCACAAAGTCTCCAATTCAGCTGTATTGCTGAATTTTTCCAAGTCGGCTACTTTGGCCTAAAGGTTTGAAATTCCCATCTCAATTGCCTGCAATTCTCGCTTTATTGAATAAACCTTTATGTTTTACATAATTTCATTATCCATGACAAAGGATCAACTGAGGGTTTTTGAAACAAACATGCAAATTCTGGTACAATACATAATTTTTTTTTATTATAGCAAAATTAAAAAGATTTCATACAAATATAACACACAAACAAGACAATAAAAATATAAAAGCCTCAAAGCCAGTAGATGTATAGCATAAATAAACGTTTGCTTGTACTTTAAATAGTTAAAACATTATACAAACACATATGGTACTGGACTAGGACAAGGAGATATGTCTTCTCGTCCCACTCTCTTATTACCTTAGATGCTTTGGATAATATCTTTTTTTATTTTACTATGGTTCAAAAAACCATTGTTCAATTTTATCAGAAGAAGGAGCATAGTGCCGCCTAATAAAGTTCTTGACCCTTAAATACCAAAACATTTCAGACATAGGGAGATCAAATTCAGATTGAAGCTGACTGAAAGGCTTCACAACTCCATCCACTAGTAATAGATCTACAACTAGTATACCGTGTTGTCTCCACCTGTTCGGTTTGATATTTTCCATATTCGATTCCATTACTCTCTCCATTTTGAGAGATTCCCATACGTTATAGTTTGATTCATTATGGTATTCCTACTTATCATATCCTTAATTTTTTCTAGATGTTCCAAACAAAGTCTCCCAAGTCGAGCGATTTCGTGGAATTTCTTTCTATATCGTACCAACTTTCCTTAGTTTCTTTAAAGATCTGTATTTGGTATATGCGGGTGATCATATTTGCCCAATACAAGTTTTCGATATTAGGAAAGGAGATACCTCCATGGTGAGGTTTATGAGTGAATTGTTTTTTTTTTTCAATCTCATTTTTTCCCACTCCAAAAAAACTAGAAAAGCTCCTCTGGACTAGGGACAGCCACTGTTTAGAAAATCTAAGGGGGATCATTTGGAACAAATAGGACCAGCAAGGAAAGACAGATGCATTAACGATATTAACTCTACCCCACCATGACACCTCTATATGTTGCCAGTCTTTTAGTTGTCTATTTGTCTGTTGAAAGACCCTCAGAAAGTTAACTTCTTCCAATCTATCAATATTATTTGTGATTGTGATTCCTAAATAATTATACCTCTTCTTGCTCCAGTTAAAATCCTATTTTTGAAGTATGTGGTTCTTGGTTTTGTGGTTTAGATACTTAGCCATTAAGACTGTCTCATATTCATCTTGTAGAAGGACACTTTACTGTAGAGTCTAAATTGCTCCATCAAATCATCTAAAGATTCTATCGGGTTTACGTTATTAAAATATCGTCCGCATACATATTCATTTTTTGCTGACTATATTTATTTTAGAAGCCTTTAATCTCTTCATTATTTCTGATGTTTATAGCCAAGGTCTACAATGAAATAATATAGAGCAAAGGGGATACAAGCGGAACAAGGGAGAACACAGATTAGGGCCCACTACTCTAGCTGCAGCATTTGAGTACAACAACATTATTGGCTCATGTATCCACCCTAGAAAACCAAATTCAAGGAGACATAGATTTAGGAAACTCCAACTTACCCAGTCAAACGCCTTTTCGGTGTTGAACGACATAGTAAGCAGAGGAGTCCCCAATCTTGTGCTAGTGTCACTAATATCTATGATTCTTCTTGTGTTGTGACACGAATATCTATCAGGAACAAAACCTATTTGATCTGGATTAATTATTGTGTCTTTATCCTCTCAGCTAATATTGATGAGAATAATTTAACATCAACATTTATCAAAGAGATCCGACGATAGTTAGTAATATCTGTTGGTGCCTTCCCCTCCTTCAAAATTAGCCTCACATTAGCCCTGATCATCTCCTCAGGGAAGATTCTACTGTGTACTATTGCATTAAAAGTATTAACCAAATGTGGCCCAAGCTATGTCTTGAATAATTTGAAGAACCTGTTGCTTAGCGCATCCAGACACGGGGTCTTATAGTTATCTAGATTAGCGATCCCTATCTTTTTTTTTTTTAAACTGGTCTAAATCTGCTTTATGTTTTTTGAGGTAAATTATATAATCTACTATAGAATCTTTCAAAATACTTTCCTATGTCATCTGGTTTCATATAAGTTTGGTTTCCTTCTATAAGTTTAGTTATTCTATTTGCAGCTCTTTGTTTTTGTAATCCGCTAGATAGCAGTTTATCTGTTCTATTGCCTCTTGCGTAATATCTGATTTTTTATTTCTTTTATTTTTTTATATTCATCTCTTTATTATGCTTTTCAATATACAAAAAAATACAAGAAATACAACAGTATATACATCATTCATATTCTAGCACTCTTTATTTTGTATACCCTCGACTGATAGTTCGGTTCCCTTCTCCATCTATCAGCGTGGGAAAGTACCTCTGATTCAATCAATCCATATGGGTCTTTTTCCCCCCCTTTCCTATTGTAATCTGAAAATCTTGAGGTAGCCTTCCCCATCCTATGCCAGCATTCGTCTTTATTTTGCTAGGAGGGATAATTTTATCATTTCAGTCATGGTGTATCGGGTAAATTATGCGTATTTTATACCATACATTCTTTACTTCTTTCACTACATCCTCCATTCATCTCTCCCATTGACGTCCCCACAGCGCTAGGGGAGCGAGCCCGAACCAAACGGACGGCCCCATCTCAACCTTTGAGTTTCCATCAGTTATGCAGGGGGATTCTATCTTGCCCATGTTCTTAGGTATAGTTCCCTGGTTTTTTTATCCTTGTTGTAAAAATGTTTTTCAGCCCCAGCTTGCTTCGTTAGCTGGTTCTCGATTTCTATCCAAGTAGGTATGTCCTCTTTTCGCCAATATCTAGCGAGGCATAATTTTGTGGCCATTAAAATATTAATTAATAATACTTTCATGTGTTTGTCTCTGCCAGGAACGTCCATATGAAAAATAAATATCTGTGGGGACATTTGAAAGGACAAACCAGTAATTTCGGTGCATTTTTCCTTCAGTTTTCTTTTTAGTTCTTCTAAAGCACCACATGCCCACCATATGTGTAGCTGAGAACCCTGCTCCTTACGACACCTCCAGCAGAGATCATCTGGTATTTGGTGGAATTTAAACAATCGTGTAGGTACCATATACCACATATATACCAGTTTGATATATTGCTCCTGGAGGTTTGCGCAATTGGTAGCCCTTCTGGAGAAGCCCCATGCCGCATTCCATTTCCCAAGGGGCTCATCTATCATAAGATCCGTTTCCCATCGGAGCATTGCCCTTGGTTTGGTCTGCGGCTGGAGGTCCTCCAGAAAGGCCACCAATTTAGATATCAGTTTCTTTGGGGCGGAGGAGATATCACCAATAAAGTCTCCCCACACATCCTTGGTGGGAATATCGGTATTTTTCTGCTTAATTCTCAAATATGTGAAAAGCTCTCCTGTTGGGAGTTCAAATTGCGCCTGTAGGTCTGGGAAATCCTGTAACTTAGCATTTCTAAACAAATCACCAACATATGCTATCCCGCTGCTGCCCCAGCGTGATAAGCCTATGTCCTGGATCATAGTCGTAATTATGTCTAGTGGGGTATCCTGAGTAAGCATTTTCGGAGTTCCTATTGTTTTACGCAATCTATATACATTTTCTATAAGTGTTTTGACAATTTTGTTTTCATGCACCTGTTTTCTGAAGAGAGCTGGTTCCATCCACTGAAAAAGGAATGGGTCCATATCTCCCATTCCTACTTTCTCAATGTCTATCCATCCCATGTCCGACTGTTTTTTTACCTTCCATGCCAGTAAATGTGCTAGCTGTGATGCATTCTGAAGTCTGATTAAATCAGGTAGGTCAAGGCCCCCGTTACCTAGGTTCCTTTTTAATTCAGAGGTTGCTATCCTGGGCTTCTTAGCATTCCAGATAAATCTCAGGAATTCAGCCTCAAATTGCCTTAGAGTTTTTATTGGAACTCTATATGGAATGGCCCTCATCAAGTAGAGTATTTTCGGGATAATGTATGATTTGATGATATTTAATCGGCCTAACCAGGAGAATTCAAGTGTCTTCCAAGAGTTTAATATATTTTTAATTTCCATCAGAAGAGTAGAATAGTTAAGCGGGACGAGAGTTTCCAATGTATGTGTAATTTTTATACCTAAATAATCAATCGGGGTTATACTATTTTTACTTTGGCCTAATCCTTCCAATACTTCTCTTTGGGAGTGGTCCAGGTAAAGTGGTATGATCTGGGTTTTTGATAGGTTTAATCGGTAATTTGAGAAATTGGAGAAACTATTTATTAAGTCTAGCATCGCAGGTATTGAGCGTTGTGGGGAAGATAGGGTTAACATTATATCGTCTGCGTATAACATAATGGTATGGATCCTATCCCCTATTTTGATTCCCTTGATTTCCTCCGTATTTCGGAATGCCGCTGCCAGTGGCTCGATGGAAAGCGCATATATTAATGGTGCCAATGGGCATCCTTGACGTGTCCCATTCCCTATCTCGAAGGGAGATGAACGTAGGGTTGAGCCTCGCACCCTGGCTTTAGGGCCAGAATAAAGAGCAAGTATCCTATCCAAAAATGGCCCAGTCAGACCAAAGTTTCGGAGGGTGCTCGACATATACTTCCAATTTACTCTATCAAATGCTTTCTCAGCATCTAATGCGAGAAGCACTGATGGAATTTTTTCACGTTGAATTACTTCTAGTATGCCGAGCAGCCTTCGAGTATTATCTTCACAAGATCTGAACGGAATAAAACCGACCTGGTCGGATGCAATCAATCCCTCAATAACCTGGTTCAGTCTCTGAGCCATAATTTTAGAGTATACCTTGATGTACTGATTAATAAGGGAAATCGGGAGGTAGTTGGTAACCTGGGTCGGATCCTTCCCAGTCTTTAGTATCGGAAGTATCAAGGCTTCCAGCATTTCATTTGGGAATGTTATGTCTTTATTGATACTATTATACAGTCTCTCCAGTATCGGGGAGATAACTGGATACAATACCCTATAGAAAAGAGCTGTGAAGCCGTCCGGCCCAGGTGCCCTACCAGTCCTCATCTCATATATTGCATTTGAAATCTCCAACCGTGTGAAAGGCTGATTCAAAGTTTCCAAGTCTTCCAGCGAGATTTTTGGTAAGCATAAATCATCCAAAAATTTTGACAGATCTAAATCTTCAATATATCTGTTTGGAAGGTTATACAGGGATTCATAGTATGCACGGAATGCTTCAGCGATGTCTCTAGGTGATAGGCATACTTTGCCATTGTATACAATTTTTTTTATTCTATTACTTTGGTGCATTTGTTTTAATTTGTTTGTTAAATCTTTACCAACCTGATTATTACTGCAGTACCATCTTTGTTGTAATTTCGTTAAGGAATATTCAGCCTTTTCTCGGATTTTATCTGTTATTGCTTTTCTAATCTTACTTAGCTCTATATTCCTTTGAATCATGGGATTCTGCTTATTTTCTCTTTCCAGTTTAGCAAGTGAGATATAAAGATCTACTAGCGGTTTTCCTTTCTGTTTCTTAATCCATGAGCCCTGTCGTATTAGATACCCTCGGAGGTAACATTTCATGGAGCACCACAGATTAAAATCTGTGGTGTCTCCTGTATCATTCTCCTTTAAGAAAAGTTCGGCATGAGACAGAAAATCAGCCTGTGCGGTCTCAGTTATCAGGAGAGATTCATTCATTCTCCAAGCGTTTCTGGACCCATAGTCGGCATTCTGTACTATTTCCAAGAAGATAGGGGCATGGTCTGACCATGTGATGGGTCCAATCCGGGACCGGAAACACCTGTCCAGGGTTGGGCCCAGCATAAAAAAGAAATCTATTCGAGAATAGGATGAGTGAACCGGTGAGTGAAGTCTCTCTCATCCGGATTCTGAACTCTCCAAACATCATATAAATTACCATGGTTTAGGAGATTCGTAAATCTCTCAGCCTTTCTACCAAGTTCTTTATCGTATTTAGATTTTCTTATTGTCCGCCTATCTCGATCAATGTCAAGAATGCAGTTCATGTCTCCTCCGATAACAATTAGTCCCTTAGCCACTTCATCCACTCTCTTTAGAGCTGACTTAATGAACGGCCCCAATTTATCTGATGGAGCGTAGAGATTAATGAATGTGTAGAGAATATCATTGATTTGACAAATCAATATCAATCTACGTCCCTCTTTATCAGATTCATGGAAGATGTAGTCAAATTTGTTATGTTTGGCAATTATTATGGCTACCCCGCGTTTTTTTCTATCCGTTAACCCCTTAGTGACATGACTTTTTTGGCTTGTCCGACGCTTGGTGACATGGGCTGTTTTAACATTTCTGAGCAGTTTGTGTTTTGCTGTAATTTATTTCTGTCTCATTTAGTGTACCCGCACAAACTATATATCGTTTTTATCGTCATAAGAAGGGCTTTCTTTTGATACCATTATTTTGATAATAGCATATAATTTGATGTAAAAAAAATAATAAAATATGTCAAAAAAATTGAAAAAAAATTTTTTTTATGACTTTTATTTGAAAAATCGTATACTCATGTACAAGAGACAACAAAAAAACACTGCTAAAAAGTTTCTAATATATGTCCTGAGTTCAGAAATAGCCCATGTTTTTATGTTTTTGTGCTTTTTTATTCATGTTACAGGGCCAGAACTATAAGTGGTGCAAAGCTATTTTAAAATCCCTTCTTTCAAAATTAGCGATAGTGACATTGTAACACTGATTTCTGTACTAAATCCATGAATGACCCCCAACATGTACATATTTTTGAAAACTAGACAACTCAGGGCATTTAACTTGGGGTATTTTGACACATTTCATGTAGCCATTTTACCACCAATCTATGCCAAAGTTTGCAGCAAAAAATCTTTTTTTTTAATTTTTCACATATATTGCAATTTAGGTAAACATTACCTTAAAATGTGAAGGGGTATTTCCAAATAACACCTCAATATGTGTTCAGCAACATCTCCTGAGTACAGGGATACCACCCATGCATAGGTTTGTTGGTTTGTTTTGGGGCTAAAAGGCCACATTTAGGGGGTGCGCATTTTGGTTTTCCAACTTGGAATTCTGACATGCAGAAAACTTGTGCCCATGTCCCATTTGGGACATTTTTGAAGCCAGAAAGTGTTTTCTACCCCACAAAACCATATATTTTTTTAAACTAGACACCCTAGGGTATTTCAAATGGTAGTATTTTAACACTTTCCATGCACTAATTATACTACCAGCCTATGTCAATGTTTTGGGTAGTAATTTTTTTTCACATACATTGTACTTTGGGCATGAATTCACAGATCCTGTTATATGTCAGTGCCAAACAACACCTCAATATGTGTTCAGCAACATCTCCTGAGTACAGGGATACCACCCATGTATAGGTTGGTTAGGTTATTTGGGGGTTAAAAGGACACATTTGAGAGGTGCGCTTTTTGGTTTTCCAACTTGGAATTCTGACGTGCAGAAAACCTGCGCCCATGTCCCATTTGGGACATTTTTGAAGCCAAAAAGTGTATTCTACCCCACAAAACCATATATTTTTGAAAACTAGACACCCTAGGGTATTTCAAATGGTAGTATTTTAACACTTTTCATGCACTAATTCTACCACCAGCCTATGTCAATGTTATGGATAGTAATTTGTTTTTCACATTCATTGTACATCGGGCATGAATTCACAGATCCTATTATGTGTCAGTGCCAAACAACACCTTAATATGTGTTCAGCAACATCTCCTGAGTACAGGGATACCACCCATGTGTAGGTTAGTTAGATTATTTGGGGGCTAAAAGGCCACGTTTAGGGGGGGTGCATTTCCAACTTGGAATTTTGACATGTAGTCAGCCTGCGCCCATGTTCCATTTGGGACACTTTTGAAGCCTGTCAAAGTATTTTACCCCATAAAACCATATATTTTGGAAAACTAGACATCCTAGGGTATTTAAAATTGTGGTATTTTAACACTTTCCAAGTGCTAATTCTACCACCAACCTATGTCAAAGGGATGGGATGTCATTTTTTCCCCACACACATTGCAGTTCAGGCAGGAATTTTCAGATTCTGGTATTTGCCACTGCCAACCAACACCTCAATATGTGTTCAGCAACATCTCCTGAGTACAGGGATACCCCCCATGCATAGGTTTGTTGGTTTGTATTGGGTCTAAAATTCCACATTTAGGGGGTGCGCAATTCCAACCTGGAATTTTGACATGTAGTCAGCCTGCGCCCATTTTCCATTTGGAACATTTTTGAAGCCGTCCAATGAATTTTACCCCATCAAACCATAGATTTTTGGAAAATAGACATCCTAAGGTATTTCAAATGGTGGTATTTTAATACTGTATAGGTACTAATTCTACCACCAGCCTTTGTAAAAGTTTGTGGTAGTACTTTTTTGGGAGTTTTTTTTCCACATGCATTGTACTTCAGGCATGAATTCACAGATTCTGGTATATGTCACTGCCAAACAACAACCCAATATGTGTTCAGCAACATCTCCCGAGTACAGGGATAGCACCCATGCATAGGTTTGTTGGTTTGTTTTTGGCTAGAAGGCAACATTTGTGAGATGCGCATCTCAAAATTCCAACTTGGAATTTTGACATGTAGTCAACCTGCGTCCGTGTCCTTTATGGGATATATCTTTGAAACCAGCCAATGAAATTTACCCCCACCAAACCATATATTTTTTTATCGGTAGACCCCCATCACTACTTGTGGCAAGGGCTCAGCAGCCACCGATACATCGCTAGATGATGTATCAGAAAGCTGAATAGGGTCAAAATCGAACCCTGAGTCCGCGGCCTCAGAATCAGTGCGTAAGCAGTGATCTCGAGCAAAGAAGGGGTTAATAGCTCTTAGAAGAGCCTATCTAGTACTGTAATACATTACAGTACAAAGAAATTAATCCATAAAACAGTGCAGACAGCAAAACATACTGTTGCTGTGCAAGATTACTGCTTACACAGTGATGAATGGCAGGGAAGGGGTTAATACACAGTGAAAGACTTTCATAAAACCTGCCAATTTTATAAAATGTTATTTTATATCACTAATACTGATCTGTCTCTTTCCGTCACAAAAATGTAAGTGAGGAGAGGGAGGCAGATCAATATTTGTGAATATTGATCCGATTAATTTTGATCTGACCAGGGTGAATGGTGAGCTTAATTGAGAAATCACCAAACCGCCTTTGCCACTAATTCGCTGTTACTGATCGCTATGCGCTCAGGCAGCTTAAAAAAAAAAATCTCAAATATTTTTACTTTACATGTAATCCCCTAGCGGGTATGTGTAAAAAAAAAAAATATGCACAGATAAAAATTGCTTTGGCGTCAATATCATTGCGTAAGCAGTGATCGACGGCAAATAAGGGGTTAATAACTCTTAGAAGAGCCTTTTTAGTACTGTAATAAATTACAGTACAAAAAAAATTAACCCCTAAAAAATGCACAAACAGCAAAAATAAATGCGCTGATGTGCACGATCACTGCTTATGCAAGATCAGTGGCAGGGAAGGGGTTAAACACAGGGAATTGATTTAATAAAACATTTTTTATTGTTTTATTATTTGTGTGTTGTGTATTTATTGTTTTTTTTTACTTTTACTTACTTTTATAACTTTGATCTGTCTCTCTCCCTCACTAAAAAAAATGTGAGGAGAGGGAGGCAGATCATAACTGGTCAGATCAATATAGGGTTAATATTGATCTGACCAGTCAGTGGGGATGTTCAGGAGAGCATCCCCACTGCCTGTCAGTGTGCCTGGCAGTCACTGATTGCCTCTGTGAAGAGGCAATCGTGTGACAGCCAGAGAGCACAGGAAGCAGGTACTTCCTGCCTCCTGTGCTCTTGCCCTTAGAAGGGCAGCGCCATCTTGGTCACTCAGTGACCAAGATCGTGCATTTTTTTTTAGTGTTTCTGATTGCCTCGACTTTCGAGGCAATCAGAAACACTTTCTGAGCATAGGAAGCGAAAGATTCGCTTCCTATGCTCATTTTTTAAATGCCCGCGTTTTAAAGGCACTGTGCCTTTAAAACCGGCATTTCGATCGCTCTCCGGAGCGATCGAAATGCCGACGGGCATTTTTTTTAGCATTGTACGATGCTTCCACACGGAAGCATCGTTACAATGCCCTTAGAGCACTGAAAGCGGAAAAACTCCGCTTTCAGTGCTCGTTTTGACACAGGACGGACTAGGTCCGTCCTGTGTCACTAACGCCTCGGCACACAGGACGGACCTAGTCCGTCCTGTGTCGCCAAGGGGTTAAGGAAGCCTGATAAACATATGGGTATCGTTTATACTTCCAATATCTATTCTGGTCTTTTACCCAATGTGATTCTTGGATGAAAGCGACATCTATTTTTTCTTTTATCAAGAGATCATAGAGATATGCCTGATTTTTTATTTCATCCGTGTTCTTTACTGAAAAATCTATTATTTTTTTGTTGATTAGCTCTTGGGTTACTTTTAATTCTTGGGCTGTTTCTTTAGTAGGTGATGTTTTCTATAACGGTCTTGCTAAGCTGGATGTAAAGCTTGTTTAGGTCTTTCCCTTGTTCTCTTTTTTAGCCTGCCATTTAATTTTATAAGGATTCCTTTTGCTGCTGCCTTAAAGGCCCACCAATTATTGGCCCAGGAGGTACCACTGGATATATTTTTCTTTAAGTAGTTGTCTATTGTTTCTATAAGCTCTTCATTCATTAAGCTCTCATTCATTCTGCAGGTATTATATGGATGTGTGTGGAGTCTCGATAAATAAGACGTAACTTTTATTGGTACTATATAAAATGACACATATAACAAACAAGATAAGTGAAAAAAAACGTGAGGTAAGTGAAGTTGTGATTAAAATTGAACCCTTTCAGTAATTGGTTTTTAATGATACCTGCCCTCTGGGTCCAATACCTGATGTAAAACATTTACCCGAAGAGAGCTAGCGAAAATGACTGTAAGAAACAAACCTCCACGTGCTCTCTCCTCAAGAAAATATATATAATGGACCTTTTTTGAGCGGAACTAACCCACTGTGCATTGACCGAGATTGTTTTAATCATATTCCTTATTCGATGGCCCTTTCTCCTTGTTCAGTACCATATTACCTACAACATAAAAACATGTAATACCTATACATAGGTATGAAACATTTGTAATGTTATTTCTATAAACCATTTTAGACAACAGGCAATACACAGATTTCATTGTTTTCTTTTTATATTATTTATAAACATTGCTGTATTAAAATCAACTGAAATTAAGACGGTTCAACAAGCATTTTGACACTGGCATATCCCATGGGGTGAAAAAGAACATATTATTATTATAATTCCGTGTTACAGGAAGATGTTTTGTACAGAAAATTAATTTTTTGCAAAATGCTCTTTTTCCACCCTCTTCTCATTGTCAGTATTTATTTTATTGCTGGCTCTCTTGCACTTACACAACACTGTAAATGTGTCACATATCAAGCACTTACTGGTTTGTTCAGTTTCGTCAAGTTTGGAGATAAGGCTCATGCTTTTGTTTTGGTAATCTGTCAAAAAGAAAATAACTTATTTACTAACATCTGCTCTCCAGTGACTTCTGCAAGTAAGTTGTGGACACAGTAAAAGTGGACATATTAAAGTGGCAATAAAGGATTTGAAGCTTGCTTCTGTAAAACAAGTTTTATAAATGCTATTTTAACCTACATGTATAGGTTTTAATGAGTCTCATTGAAACAAACATTTGAAAAGACCAAAAGTCAGTAACCAATTGAAACGTCTGTACTGAAATACATATTACAAGGCCTGATAAACTACAGGGAGTTCGAAGGCAGTGATGTCTATTAAAGTTTGTGTTAGCTGGTGGACAGGGACTTTTTAAACCAATAGCTTATAAGCTTATATAGGTTTTAGTCAAGCTGAGTGCAACAGAAAAAAAAATCTTATGCATCACCTCTAATTAGAGGGCCCTAGAAGACTTACCTGCCCTGTATAAGCTCTCTACCTCATGTATCATTCTGTCCCTGTTCATTAACGGAATAGAATGCAAGGACCGTGTACACTGGTACAGAACATAACGTTTACTGATGAAGATAAAATACAGTTTGACTATGTGTTGGAAATATGATACTGTTTATAACACATCCAAACTTCCTGTCAGATGCCTCATTTCCATAATAAACACACAACACATGTGGTATCGTTTTCTGCCATATTTACGTTTTCTTTATCATTTTCAAAATGTAGGTGTTAAGTATTTACACATATCATTTCAGTTAATGCTTGATGGATGGTGCATTTTATGGAATACTTGTTTTCTTGTATAATTTTTTTAAATTACTTAAAACAGGTTTGTCAGTTATAATGATAACAAATATGTTATAATATTGGTATCATTTATTTTAAGACTGCAAATACCTGTTTACTTTAATTTAATATGACCAATATTTAGAATAATACAGTCTGTTGAACTATAGGCCGATATCCCTAATAAATCTGGATTTTAAAATATTCTTATAAATTTTAGCAGAGGGGGGCGGGGCTGACTCTCGACGAGGACAGACGTATTCTGACTGAGCTCCTCATTTATCATTGAAATACGCCTTAAACTCATGACTACTCCGTCTAAAACTACTACAAAGTGTCCCTCTGGACTTAAGACAAGATGGGGTTGAATCAACAATTACAACAAACGGATATTGGGACTTTTGCCTGTTAGGACCCATCCACATTTACCAGTTCCCATACCACAAATTACTCACTCTGAGACTAGCAGCTCGGCAAGCAAGGGTTAAGGGCCCACTAAATCCACTCCGCTACTGGCCAAGGTAGTCCTGATATCGGACAATGCCCAAACAACAAAAGGGGGCCTTAAACAACTACTGCAGGACCTAACACATGTCTGGCAAATGGACATTGCACAACTCAAGGTTGCTACAACGCAACAAACATCAACAAAGTTGGAATTAGAAACTAAAACCGTGAAAAAGCAACAAACAGAAACATCTGAAATAATAGGCCTAATGGCCCAGGATATACAAGACCTTAAACTACGTTGTGCGAACTTAAGCAACAGGGGCATACCAGAGGCAGGCATGCATTCTGCTTTTTATTTTGTCTGTTTGTTTTTATTACATTATGACCTGCCACAGGAGGACATCTGAGCCCAAGAGGTTTATCATATATGGGTTGCAATGTACATCACTTATAGCTCATCGTTTCTTATTTGGATGTTTTTTTAGAGGTTTATTCTTCTATACTTTTAAGATTATGTTTGGTAAAACAGAAATGGCAAAGCGTGTTTTGCTGTTTTATGATTATAGAGGTTTTGACACTTAACTTTCCCTCTCCTTACCGTTACTTAGCATTTCCTTTTTTCCATACATTTCACTGTATATTCAGTTTTTAAAATATAAAAACAAGTCATCATAATTCATGCTGTCTATTAGTGTCTAACATGCAGCTACTCGGCATATTTGTATTTCTGATGTGTTTCATTGTACTTTGACTCAATTAAATTATAATGAAAAAAAAAAAGATTTTGGCAGAACATTTGAAGCTTGCAATGTCAGATATTATTTAATTAACCCCTTAGTGACAAGACATTTTCACCTTGACTTTCCCTTGGTGACAATGGCTGTTTTGACATTTCTGGAGTGTGTGTGTTTAGCTGCAATTTTCTTCTTTCTCACATACTGTACCCACACAAATTATATGTTTTTTTTATTGTCATAAGAAGGGCTTTCATTAGATACCATTATGTTCATCAAATCTTATAATTTACTACAAAAAAAATCATAAAATATGATGAAAAATTTAAAAAAAAAACACTTTTTCTAACTTTGACCTAAAATATAATTTACACAAATACACTCATTAAAATGTTTCTAAATGTTGTTCAGAAATAAGCATGTTTCCATATTTTTCGTTTTTTTTTGCGAGTTATGGGGCAAAAACCAAAAATAGTGTTTTTTGTTTTTTCCTATATTGACCTTTTGACCCCCAACCCGAACCCAAAATTTAACCCTAACACTAAATTTAACTCCAACTCTAACCCTTATGCTATCCCTATTTTAATTTAATTTTAACCCTTTCCCTTATGCTAAAAAATATTTAATTTTAACCCTATAGGCGAATCTATCTAAATAACCAGTTTTAAGCTAATTAAATATTTTTTTTACATTGCTATGCTGCTTCGCTACCTCTAGGGGCAGTCAAGCAGAATATTCAGAGCGACGGAAGTGAATTTACTTTCACTTCCGAAGCTCAGACCACCAGAGGGCATAGCCATATTGACTGAGCATTCACCGTTGATTCAACGCGGGACATGCCAGGCACGTCCATTGTTGGGAACAGAGTTCCCGGCAGGACGTGCCTGACACGTCCATTTTCGCGAAGGTGTTAAAAAAAGCTGGCTTTATTTAAGGTTGGGAATCGGCTGATAAGATTTGTAAAATCAATTTATTTCATAACATCCAAACTCATTCTATACCACTGATTATTTTTGCACTTGAAGCAGAGAAAGCGTTTGACAGTGAGCTGGACCTTTCTGGATGAGGTTATGGAAGCATTTGAGATAATTGGCCCTTTCAGATTGAACACCATGTCTCTGTATACATCGCCACAAGCTAAAGAATTTGGAGGAGGCTTGAATTCAACCTGCTTTGACATTCGTAATGACACCAGACAGGGCTGTCCATTAGCTCTGCTTCTTTATCTAATGTCAATTGAGCCTCTGGCTGCCATAATAAGACAAACTCTGGAGGTTCATGGTGTAAGGTCATTTGACCAAGAAATGAAGATTACTCTTTCTGCAGATGATATTATGCTTAAGTTTACAGATCTTATGATATCTACAATGTCTGCAATGGAGATAATCAAAAAAACATAGCGAATTTCCAACTACAAATTAAATTTAAATAAAACCCAGATCTAAAACCCAGAGCTAATCTGAACTGTAATATTATAATTAGGCTGTGGCGTTCTTATGCATGGGCCTGCATTGGAGACAAGACTGATTATTTAGGAATCCAATTAAGATTAAATCTAGATTCCATGTTTTAGGTTAATAATCAACTCATGTTGGATCATTTCAGAGAGAAGTTACAGAGGTAGAGAAATTTGGAGATCTTGTGGATACGTCATTTAAACTCTGTGAAAGCCTATCTGTTCCCAAAATTACTATATCTTTTTAGGTCTATTCCCTTCAGAGTTCAACTGAAACTCCTGGCCCCTTTTAAAGCCATGATTTGAGCATATGTTTTGAATGAGAAAAGAAACCTAGAATTGCCTTCAAAATAATGAATAAAGTCAAAGCATGGGGGATTATTTACGTCTGATATTGAGTCACTACACGATATCTCCATGTTTAGCCACTTTCTTAAATTAAACAAAGAATCCTCAAAATGGAAAAGGAAGCATGTAAGGGATATAACCCATTTAAACTTTTTTTGAGTCGATTTTGATAATATCCGAGACATGCTTATTTCCAAGCCATTCATCCAAAATATTAGTATCTATAAAAAAAAATGTGAAAATGCCAAGAGGAATTCTCCTCACCTTTGAATACTCTTCCATGGTATGTAAATGATCTTGATATAAATGCGCAATGGAAGAGAGATCCTATAGAAAACAAGGCCAATTTAAAATATATTTAAATAAGATATTCCATCCAATGCGCGCTTCCTTTTGAGAACACTTTGTGTGTCCTGTTTGTTCTGTCTGTTTATTTCAATATATGAAACATTTTTATATCATATTTATTGTATAACAAATAATTTCATTTATATGTCAACGTTTTATAATCGTTTAAATTAAAATACATAATTAAAAACATAAAAATAAGAATACATAATGATTATCATAATAAGTTTTCATATACATTTATATAATTAGTAAATATTCAGGGAGAAAACAAGTTGCAAATAATAATGCTGCAAAATTAATAATCATGTAATAAACAAAAAAGACTATTGATGGCTATTTATATAACTACAAGAAGCAGGAGAATTTGAGAATAGAATAAATAAATTATAATATTCTAATATTTAGGCATCGTACAGTCCTTTACTGCAAATTGTGTATAGAGAATAAAAAAAATATCAAGAATTCTTTGAAGATTTCTTGTCCAGTTGACAGACCTCAGTCAATGTACAAAAGACCTTAATAAACAAACAACATAAATAACAAGGACATTTAAAAAAACAAAAAAAAACTCAAAAATCTGCATCTATAACATAAAAGGGAAATCAATACATAAAAAAATACTAGAACAGTAACTATGTGTTCTTTCTGGTCAATAGAAGTCTCCTACTCAAAACATATCCACCAGTATTAGCTAAATACACAAGCCATATTGCTCTGATTATAGGTAACTTAACCTGTGTTTCACCTCTTAGATTCAGTCTAATGATTATAACTGAGGATTTTTCAGATGCCTCTGTCCAGCTTGATGACAAGGCTGTTCAACAGATTATTACTGCAGTGAAGGCTTCATTTTCCTAACCCAAGAAGGCAGACAAAGAAGGTGTCAACCCGCTTGATGTAACAGATGGTCATCAAAAGATGTAGGTCTATTTCAGGTGGCCAGACAATACAGACCAGGAAGAGAATATTCCAGGAACACATATTGGAGGGGTGACCAGTCTTCCAACTCCTCCAGAGGCGCTTGTAGCAAGTGCCAGTTTGTTTTATCCAATAAACTGTATTTCTGAAGGTGCGTGACTTCTCCTCTTCTCAGACACCTGGACCACTCACATTCAATGGGAGAATTCAATCACAAGAAGAGGATACATTTTGGAATTTCAAAACTCCTCCAGAGTCCTTTGTCAAAAAATTCAGGGCCCTGCCCTATTCTCCAAGGTGCTATCTCTGTTATCGCTTACTAAGGATCCTAGGAATCCGTAACTTTCATTATTTGAACAACATCTTGAGTGTGGCAAACTCTCCTGAGCTGTTCACCATTCACACAGGTCTCTAAGGATCCTGGAAAGATTATGCTGGTTAATCAACTAGTTGAAGAGCCAGCTAATTCAGTCTCAATGCCTTATCTAGCTAGGTATACAATACGACACCCTGAAGGGTATGATGGTCAGACAGCATAGTGAAGATGCGGGTCTCATTCACAGTCTCTACCTGGAGCATCAGACCGTTTGCATGGCTCTGTTCAAGCTTGGCCACCTTTTGAGGGACCAATTGTATAAGCATCGACAACAGGGCGGCTGTTGCTTATCTAAACAAGAAGGGAGCGACCAAGGGTCTCAGCTTGCCGATAGAGTTGAAGCCATTTATGGAGTGGGCACACAAGAGTTTGGCTGGTGTGTCGGTAATTTACCTCTTAGGGAGCCGAGAACACTCTTGCTGATTATTTGAGCACAGTGAAGCAGAAGTGGATGGCAACTAGCATCACAGGCCTTTCAGTACCCAGTGAAGAGATGGGGTCTTCTGCAAATAGACCTAATGGCAACCAGGTCGAACAGGCAAGATCCTCTCTACTTCTGCCAAAGATTTGACCCAGTTGCTCTGCAAACAGATGGCCTTTCCAACTCATGGAATTGCAGATTCATCCAAATCTGTTGATTCCTGGAAGATTTACAAATAATAAGCAGAGGTAATTGCAATTATTCCATTTTGGCCCATCCATCCTTGGATCCCTCTTCTGTGGAGATTGTCAATGGAATGCCCTTGGGAACTTTCTGTCTCAGCTACCCTTCTGTCTCAAGGCCCACTTCATCAACAAGCCCCAGTATCCTTCCAATTGAGGGCCTAGAGACTGAGAGGGGCTGGTGGTAAATACCCTTCTTCAATCAAGAAAGTGGTCTACTATAAGATCTGTTGTCTGCTTGGATACGGTCTCCCTCTTCCAGTCTCCTCGAGTTCCATTAGACTGGTCTGGACAGAGTCTCAGTTCCATAAAAATCTAGTTGTCGGCCCCTTCAGTATCTCTGCAGGATAATGAAATTGATTGATTGATTGATGTTCTCAAAAGGATTAAAATATCCTCTCTGTAGAGACATTAACCATTTAATATGTACATTGATGTACACAGATTAATAAGAAAACTCACCTTAAAACGTTTTTCTAAAAAAAAAGGATCAAGCAGTGATCAACAACTTTAATTAAAGGGACCAACACATGCAAACATAATACCAATGTATTCCATCAAATAGTGCTTAGATACTTGGAAAAAAATGATTTTAAAAAGAATAATAAATTTAAGCCAACATAAACACAGGCTTCTAAAAATAAAAAGGAAAATAAAGATCTAGTCATAAGGGTGGTATTGTAGTCATGAGTAAATCCTACTATTGCCATATATACAGCCGACTGAATACCAACTCCACTGTTTCATTTAACAAAATACTTTTGGATTAATTGTCTTATGCCGGGATAATGGTATTATTTCTAGACACAAATTTCATTTCTTTACAATAAACTTCCACAAGTTCCTATATACACCCCCTCCCCCAAAAAAATTAATTCACACTTCACTAAATCACCAGGAAGACCCATCATCAGTGGTATTGATTCGATCACATCTAAATATTGCTAAAGTTTAATATGTTTGTATGAGAAAAGGTGTACAGATGGGCGACTTTTGATGTGTCTTCCCTGTGCACTGTCATTAAGCACAATTTGCAAGCACTGACTCAGGTTCATGCACAAGACACTACAGTCACAGACAATTTTTCAAAATTTTATAGGATGGTATTTCGAGATTGGGAGTCCAACTATATCTGGGACTCGGATGGCTGGGGAGTCTTGGTCCTATGGTGGTGGTATACTGATAATGTATTTGAACCGGATCAAACAACTAGAACGGACCACGATCCTAAGACCATTCACTTTTTAGATCTCAGCTTGACTATAGATAAACATATTACTATACAAACAACATATATAAATATATATATATGAATTTTGTTTTCTTATCACAATATAACACTAATTCATCTCAGGTTTGTAATATTATCAGGAGACACTGCTCAATTGTTTTGGAGAATCATATCGTAAGGCTAGAAATCTTAAAAACATATTGGTCCCTAGTGCAATAAATGGCAGCATTCAACAGAGAAAGATAGACCAGGATGTTGTTTTTTTTCAAGTGTCACCCCCTTTGGGTTTTTTGTTGTTTGTTTTTTAAATTAAGTTTTTCAATTTTATAAGTTACTCCCACATCACAAAAAGCATTATAGAAATATAACAGGTTTTCAACTTGACAATATTCATTTTGGATGAATCTTCGGTAGAAGTCAAGGTGGGTAAATATATATGTTAATCAAAACATCAGAGAACTACAAACTAAAACCATAACTGCCTCCATAATTGCGTAGAAGGAGAGATTTCAACAAAACGGTAATAGAGCATTTTCGTATTTAAATTTGCCCAGTTTGCAGTCTTGGTTCACAATAAGTGTTTTTTCTTCCATTTTTGCCAGCTTAATGATGACATCTCTGGGGACTTCTCATGGCGCCTTCTGGGTCCAACATATTCGGGTGGCATCTAGCAACATATAATGCATCTTCAATTGAGGTCAACATTTTGAGGATGTAGAATTGGAGCTTGGTGGACCCTCTCAATGCCTGCCCACTATGCCTGCACCCTTAGACTCGTGCATTATTGTTTATTGCGATTACAATAAGAGACTCCTTATGTACTTATTTGTGACAGAGAAACCAGTTAATGGACTGCTGATTGTAGTAAATTCGCCAGTTAGAATGAAAATAAACTAGGGACTTAAGGTACAATATTCTAAATGATCGAGACATACCCATATGATTTTCCATACACAGGTTCAGTGGGAATAATCCTTAGACAAAATGACACTGTAAAACCTAAAGAAAGGGCTATACTTGGCAAGTTTTCATGCTTGGTTAAAATTACTGATCTGAATCTTATTTGTGGGATTATAGTGCCCTCTTGTGGGAGAATGTGAATAGCACATATTAGTACAGATTCACAGATGTCAAACCTAGTGTTCCCGTACAGCAGGGGGTCACCAACCTTTTTGAAACTGAGAGCTACTTCATAGGTACTGAGTCATACGAAGGGCTACCAGTATGATACGCTCTTCTGAAATAACAAATTTGCTCAGTTTGCCTTTAGTTACACATTATTAATAATACTCATGTGAAGACACTAATCACGTAAATGATTTCTCACAATAATTAGCAACAATGACAATAAGGAGGGAAACATATCAATATTCAGCACTTTAATCTCAGTAATTGTTACAGATGATCACTTACATCACTACATTTCATAGGAAAAATGCAATGTGGGAGACTTTTTGCTGGCTAGCAGAATGAGTTTTTACTACAGTTCCCATGATGTCACACATACACACAGTCACACATAAATACAGTCACACACACATACATTTACAGACACCCTTATACACAGTCACACACACAGCCACCTTTACACACACACTGTCAGACTGTCACCTTTACACACACTGTCACACTCACACACACATAAATACACACACAGCCACCCTTACACACACACACATAAATACACACACAGCCACCTTTACACACCTAGACACAGGATACACTTACACAGACACTCATGTACACACACATTGACACACACACTTATATACACACATGCTCCTCCAATACAGCATGCCCGTAGGAGAGCAACGGAAGAGAGAAAATCTCTTCCGTCGCTCTGAAACCGTTACTTGACTGTCCCTAGAGGCAGTTAAGAATATTACAATTTGAAACAAAAAATAAATTAAGTAAATAAATAAATTCAAAAAGCTAACCCTAGATCTACTAAACTTAGATCTAGGGTTAGGGTCATAATTGCGGTTACAGGGGGGTTCGGGTAAGTACAAGGGTTAGATTAAGGGGTGGGGGTAGATTAAGGGTTAGAAAACAAAAAAAACACTAATATTGTTTATTGCCATATTAGTTGAAATAAAACATAGACAAACATGGAAACATTGGTATTTCTAAACTCAGGAAAAATATTAGAAATATATAGACGGAGTCTTTTTTACAATTTGTAATTGTTTAAAAAAAAATCAGGTCAAAGTTAGAAAAAGTATTTTTTATGGCATATTTTCTATTTTTTTTAATAGTAAATTATATCATATGATGAAAACCATAGTATCAAAATAAAGCACTATTCGTCCTTTAAAAAATGATGTATAATTTGTGTGGGTGGACTGAACACAAAGAAAGAAATTCACAGTTCAGTAAACATATGACAAAAATAATGGAATTCTGGTCTTCAAGGTACATCAAATGCAGCAGAGCACTAAGGGGTTAATAAATGTGATATGTTTTGCTTTATATCAGTTTGTGTATTTATTTTTTTTTGCTCCACCCTTCTTACATATTGCATGGGTATTACCCAATTGTAATGTTTACATGGATAGATAGATAGATTTTATTTTTCATGCTAGGATTCATGGCAGCATGGCATTACCGCCTTTGGTCTGATTTTTTGGTATAAGACTTAATGCTGAGATGATCAAGGGGCCTACTTAAGTCAACTGTCAATGTTTTCTTGTCCTATCAGCTGAGAGGGGAGGTGCTACCTATATGTAAAACTGCCATTGATCTTAGCCAGGATAATAAAAGTAGGGTAAGTATGAAACAATCTTTTTTCTCAAAGTCTTTGAGGCTTCATCTAAAATGCTGACATTACTAATAAGGATTTCTATATTACAGACAATGATTGTGAAGCTGTTGAATAGGGATAATCAGTTTCAGCTCACTACACAGTTTATATATGCTAACCTGTTTTATCCAGTGCCTGCTGGGCTGCCAGTTGGTGATCAACATACACTAAAAAACAAACAAACATTTAAATGGCAGCAGTATCTTAAAAAGGTTCAATATATAGTAGGGCCATATTGTTTACATTATTTGTCATGGAGCATCCTCCCGTTCTCAATAAAAAATGTGCTGTAAATATATTGGCTGTAAACTGTTCCTGTTTAAGGCATCAAAACCTCCTGTCAAACCATAGCCTGATATGCTAATGAGACATTTTCCTTTGCAGTAGTTCATTTGCTTATGAGGCTCCGAGGTGATGTAATAAACCAAGTACAGCACAGACACATTTAAAACACATTTTCTTCTTTGTCAATGCATTTATTATACAATTCTTCTTAAACAACATGTAAATGATTTATTATGCTCTACATTGGCCCCTGAAAAAAATAATTAATTAAAAAAATTATCTTTAATCGTCTTCTTTTATTAACATCATAGGCCAGCAGCGAGATCTTTTAAACATAGCACAATGCATTCATTAAATCTAGATGTTTTTAATAATGTACCTTTATCATAGTTTCTGCTCAGAGTTATAGCTGCTGTAGAAACATAGTTTGTGAATGCTTTACTGTTAAGAGATCTTAAAGCACCGCACTGAGATATGTCTTCCTGCAAAAAAACATAATAAAATGTATTTGCAAATTAATGGGTTGCTCTTGCACAGTAGCATATTACATGAACATTGATTAGATTTATAGTGCTTAACATATTTAGAAGGGACTCATTTTAATACTACATATTTCAGTTGTGTATTTGGTAGAGACAGCAGATTGCACAAGTTCTCACATGCATATTCATAATCAAGCTTAAAAAATAATTTATATCATGTATCAAGATTTTTTTGTTTTTCGTCCATTTAAGGAGAATGTCATTTATAGAATCATTAACCTTAATTATGATGATTGTAAAAAAAATTCAAAAATGTATATTTTGTCCTGAAAGGTGAAATTGCCATGTCAATCAATTTTTTTATGTGCCCTCCCCACCATCATTTGCCATATATTGGAATAGCCTTTCAGCGGAAGTGGTAGAGGTTAATACATTGAAGGAGTTTAAGCATGCGTGGTATAGGCACAAGGCTATCCTAGATATAAGGTTATGCCAGGGACTAATAAAAGTATTTATAAATTGGGCAGTCTAGATGGGCCAAATGGTTCTTATCTGCTGACAGATTCTATGTTTCTGTGTTACCATTTAATTTCCAAAGTGAGGGTGCCAACATTGATTTGCAATGCAACATTTTCCAATGAGGAAATTAAAGGATACCTTTACATATTTGAGAGCGTAATTAGAAACCACTGCGAACATTGTTGTGGAGTCTCCTGTCCAGATTTGCCATAAGAACAACCATTAGAGAAGGTGCAATTTGGGAGGGGGGGGGGGGGGGGGGGATATTTAGTCCAGCTGCGTAGTTTCCTCTGTTAATAATGGCATATATATCCCGTGGTATATTGTTGGGACCAATTTTGTTCTTATATCTTTACTTATCAAAGAATTTTACAATAGTGTTTCCATTTATTATATATTTATTGTGTATATTTGTGTATGTCCCACTGTTACCCTTTTAGGGTTTTTTTGTGTCTAGGCAATCCACTGGGGGTTGTTTTCTTGTTGGTATCTTTGTGTATATGTTGCCATATGTGTGTGTAATTCATTTGTGCAGTATTTCCTGATGAAGGGTCCATGTAGGGGATCGAAATGTAGTTGTTATAAAAAGATAAGATTGTATCTTAAGATCCATTAGTACTCCTGCTCCTTGATGCCAATACTATTTGGTCTTTGGAATCACCGGGACAGTTTATTTGGATCTGTGCTTAAGTTTGCTGTTCAATTTGCATATATATATATATATATATATATTTATATATTTCCATATATGTATTTTACCGTATTTGTACAAACATAAGATTTGGTGCCACAGGTGGGGGGTGTGTCATGACGTAATCACGTCACGACGCTAGGTAGGAGGAGCACCGTAGCCGGTATGCTGAACAAACGGAGTGGTGAGAAGTACTGCAAAAGGAGCCTGCTTCCAGCCTGATAGTGGTCACACAAAAACCGAAGAAGTGGATACAACGAGGGAGTAAGCAGAGGTGAGAGAGGGGGAGTGGAGGAGGAAGCGAGCGAACGAAAGAAGGGACAAAACGGAAAGATTCTGAAACCTCTAATCAGCCAGCTGGCGTAAAAAGAAGATAACTTCTTGGGACTCACCGAGCGAAGCTGCGGCCCGGCGGTGGCTTGGTCGGAGCAACGTGGTCAGAGTGGGACCTAGTAGAAGGTATCATAGCAGCACGTGGAGGGCAGCCGGCGACGATAAAGCCAGAGAAGAGCTGGAAATCGGCTGTAGCTGAGGTCAGAAATAAAAGAAAAAGCAGAACCGTGAGTCCTAATATCTAATGTGAATCGCGAACTGTGATCTATTAAAGTGTTCCCCCCCCCCTCTACTCATAACCGACAGCAGCTAGAAGAAAGATTGTCTCGCTTGTATCAGACCATATGCATATAAAACCACATGTATGCCTTGATTTGTCCCTGAAGTAATATTGACTCCTTAGAGGGTACACCCCCCAATATGTGAAGAAAGGACATAATATATATTTCACCTTAAGGAAGGCGTACCTACTTATAGAAATAGACATTGTGATTTTTGTGATTTTGCTGTTTTTTTTTTTACTACAATTGATGAGAAGAGGTAGAGACGCTACGCAAGCCCCAGGGACTCGGGAGTAATTCACAAACAAATCAATATTTAAGGGAAGAGAGGGGAGAGGGGGAGGGAGAGGGAAGGGGAGAAATCAAACTCCCTGGAGCTTCTTTTTCTCTCTTTTCCTCTTTTTACCTTTTTTGATAGTTATAGAAAACCAGTGTATATAAGTACCATACAACAAGGAATACATAAACATAAAATGTCCCAAAGGAAGGGAGCAGACGCTAAAAGGAAAGATAAAAGGCCAGAGGTGGATACAAAAAGGGAAAAGAAAATGGCATCTTTATTTTCACCACAAATACAAGGAAAAACAAAGAAAACACTGGACAATTCCGCTCTGGACTCAACAAACTCAGTGGAGGAAGAGAGTGAGGAGCTAAATGTAACAGCAGGGAAAAATAAGGAGCATGATCAAATGTCACCAGATGAGAAAATGCAACAATGTATCAAAGAAACGGCAGAAGAACAACTAAAACAGATCAAGCAAGAACTAAATAACTATTTTCTGGATATTAAAGGGGACATAGCCAAAGTGGTAAATCGGTTAATTACCATAGAACAAAAAATTGAAGGCATGGAGCTGGAACAGGAGAATACCAAGCTATCTATAAAAAACTTGGAAGAAAAAGTAGAGAAACTTGAAGAAAAAATTGCAGATGCGGAGGACCGTACACGTAGGAAAAATTTGCGTATCAGGGGAATACCAGAATCTAATGCGAAAACAGCACTAATCCCCTTCTTACTGAAAATATTTCAGGATATGGGTATCGAAGAGGCAGTACACGAGAATATAATCGAGAGAGCCCATAGAGTACTAAAACCAAAAGAAATTCGGAAAGAAACACCAAGAGATATAATTGTTAGGTTCTCATCTTTTTATGTACGACAGAAGATATATAAAGCCTCAAGAGAATTCAAACCAGCGGACACTGCACATGCACAGCTTCTTTTTTTCCAGGATTTATCCCCGCTGACAAGACAAAAAAGGAAATCATTTAAACCAGTAACAGACTTTCTTAGGGAGAAGAAAATAAGATACATGTGGGGGTTTCCCCCCAAGCTAATAGTATGGTATAACGATAAGACTTATATTCTGGACTCTATCACAAGGGCTCAAGAATGGAGGAATAACCTAAGTCTCCCAATAGAAAAAATTTAAAGCCCTTGGTTATACTGATACAATGTGATGGGGGGAGGGGGGGGGAGGGGGGGAGGGATGAAGAGAATCTTGTTTTCTTTTTAGTTTTGTGTGTGTTTTTTTTTTTTTTCCTTCTGTTACTTTTTTTTGTGGAAATAAGGTGATGATATATTGTTTAACAGTTATTAACAATTGTAAGAGTAAAATTATAAATACCTAGGACACGGAAGTGATATTATGGGAACGTTCTCTTCACACCTCAAAGGATTGTAAAATTAGGGTAGTAATATAGCACAGAAAATTTTAAGAGATTAAGGATATGACTGGGACTTCCCTTTTTTTTTTTTTTTTTCCCAGGACACGGAAGTGATATGATGGGAATGTTCTCTTCACACCTCAAAGGATTGTAAAATTAGGGAAGTAATATAGCACAGATAATTTTAAGAGATTAAGGATATGATAGGGATTTCTTGTTGTTTTTTTTTTTTTTTCTCTCTTCTCCCACTTTAGATAAGAGAATCACATGATAATTTAGAATTATATAACACGCTAGGTGGTAGATAGAATAGAATGTAGCACTACAAGAAACAGTAAGGAGATAACTCTCCCCACTGGATTGGAAGGATCAAAGATATAGGTTATTAGCACGCTAGTAACAATAGAGAATACTTAAGATGGGGGGAGGGGGGAGAGAGGGGAAGAATGAATAGATAAGTTTAAATACACTCTCAAGTGATATAGATACAATTGGGTATTAAGTACGATAGATTTACACAATAAAGGGGATCTCACAATACACTAGCGAGCATCAACGATATAGTAAAGATAAAAAGAGTAAAGTAATATACGGTTTTAGCATATAGGACCCAATTAAAAGAACTTTTTTTTTTTTTTCTTTTTCTCTCTCTCTTTCTTCTCCCTTTCTTCTCTCTCTCTTTCTTCTTCCTTTGTGTTTCTTCTTCTCCTCTCTCTCTACTCCCATTCTGCTCCCCTCCACTCTCACTCCATTCTTCCTCATTGGGACTGTAATCCCATGCGGCCCCATTTGATGAAGGCGGGGGTTGGGGGGAGGAGAGGGGGTGGGGGAGGGAGACGAGATTAATAAAGACCAGAAGTTATGATATTCAATGGCTACGGATGAACTCCTCCTTTGTGGGAGGGTATACCACACTAACCTAAATTTTGAGTGTGGTTGCATTTAAATACATGCTCAGGAAAAGGGGTGGAGCATGGGAGAGGGATGAAGGGTATGAGGTGTCCCCTCCAACACAGAAGAGGAGAGGTCCATGGAGTTCCCATAGGACCAATCCCATTTATATGTTAATGTTTAATGTGTTTATGTTGTGGGTTTATTGTGCAGGGGTCGGTCGACGGATGGGTGCAATCTTTCACCATAAAAAAGTTAGACTTAGATGATTAACTTTCTCTCATTGAATACTCAGGGCCTGAACAATCCTCAGAAAAGAGCTGCTCTATACAAATTAATACAAAAATAAAAAATAGATATATGTTTTATACAAGAATCACACTGGTTAAAAAGAAATCAAAACTCTATCAGAGGAAGGTATATAGCAACTACCATAGCAGCGTCCTTGGAAACAAGGAAAGCTAGGGGAGTGGCAATCATCTTTTCCTCAAAATTAGAAGTAGATATTATCTACCAGGAACAAGATCAAGAAGCCAGATACCAAGTAGTAATATGCAAAATCAAAGGATTAATATATACACTAATTAACATCTATGCCCCAAATAATCAACCACTTAGATTTATTGAAAACATCATCAAAAAATATGAAAAATTATTTAAAGGTACACTTATAATGGCAGGAGACTATAATTTGGTTCCAGATGCAGTAATGGATAAAATGCTCAGCCGGGGAAAACAGATAGATAAAAATATAATCAATAGGGCAAAACAATTTACAAGTCTGTTGAAAAAACAACAGCTATATGATATATGGAGAACTTTCCACCCGACGGAGAAGGATTTCTCCCATTTCTCGCCCCCCCACTGCTCCTATTCGCGTATAGATCTAATCTTGGGTAATATTACATTAGTACAGAAGACTAAAAAATCAATAATTAAGGAAATAATATGGACAGACCATAATGCAAATCTTTGGCAGATAGAAGACCAAGAAAATAAGAAAACAATAAATAGAGAATGGAGAATAAATAGCCAACTGATAAATAAAAAAGAGAACCAAAAATACCTACAAAACATTACAGAGTGGTATTATAAAGAAAATGATAAAGATAATATATCACCAACACTCCTCTGGTGCGCCTATAAGAGCGTAATCCGGGGACATATAATTAAACTAGGATCAATGGCAAACAGGACCAGGGGTACAGATATAGCCACACAATATATTGACCTTTATAACTTGGAAATTACAAACAAATTATCACCAACGAAAATAAGATCAATAAGAATACAAAATATAAAAACCAAAATAAAAGAATATGAATTTGAGGAGATTAATAGGAACTTAGAAAAATGGAAACAGCATTGGTATTATCAGAATAATAAAGTAAATAGATCAATGACAAATAGACTTAAGAAAATGCAGGCTAAAAATAGAATATATAAAATTAGAGGGGAATCCGGGATCCAGATGGCCCCGGAAGAGATTGGAAAAGTATTTAACACCTACTATAAAAAACTTTATAATATAGGGAATAAAGAACCTGAGGACGAATTAAAATCATATCTAGGAAAAATAAAAATCCCAAAAATCCAAGAAGATCAACTACAAGAACTAAATAACCCGATCACTGAGTCCGAAGTAAAAAAAGCAATTACTAGAATTAAACCACAAAAAGCGTCCGGGCCAGATGGATTCAATGGACTTTTCTACAAAATAATGATAAATAATATAACAAAAAATATGACAGAAATGTTCAATGAACTATCAAATAAAGCAACAACCCCACTAGAATTATTACGGGCAAATATTCTCCCAATCCTCAAACCCTCAAAAGATCCGGAATTGGTCCAGAACTACCGACCAATATCCTTAATTAATGAAGATATGAAAATATATGCAGTAGTGCTAGCGGAGAGATTGGGACATGTGATACATACCCTGATCCACCCTGATCAGATAGGCTTTGTACCAGGCAGATTGGCATATGACAACATAAGACGTACAATTGACATTGTGGACCTAGCCAATAAGAAAAAAATACCACTCGCAGCTATTACTTTGGATGCGGAAAAGGCATTTGACAGGGTGGATTGGGGGTTCATGGTCCAGTCTCTCCGCGCATATGGAATGAAGGGAAGCTTCCTTGGGGCAATTCAAGCACTGTACTCCTGCCCAACAGCCAGAACAATAGGCCAAAATATACGAGCCGAATGGTTTAATTTGGAAAACGGAACGCGACAGGGCTGTCCTCTGTCCCCACTCCTATATATCCTAACAATGGAAATATTAGCAATAGAGATTAGGAATAATATGGGGATAAAAGGGCTTATATTAGAGATTAAAGATTCAAATGTATGCAGATGATGTGCTACTTACATTAACAGAACCAGCAGAATCAATCAAAGAACTGATGAAAGTGATAAAAGAATTCTCAAGATTTTCGAATTATAAAGTAAATATTGAAAAATCAACTGTCATGCCATTAAACTTGAGAAAAAAGACTAGGGGGAAAATACAAAAAGACTTCGATTTCAAATGTGAACCCCAGGAACTCAATTATTTAGGCCTAAAGATAACAGCAAGAGTGGGAGACATGATGGAAAGAAATTTTATGTTATTACTTAAAGAAACACATTTTTTAATAAAAAATTGGCATAGTAACGAACTATCATGGCTGGGTAGGATAAACGTAATAAAAGCATATATCATACCTAAATGGACATACTTATTTCGACATTGTCCATTCAAAATATCGGGAAAATGGTTAAGTATGATTCAGGGTGCAATAAACACATATATAAATAGAGGTAAAAAAACACGCATAAGCATTAAACAACTACAAAAAAAGATAGACAGAGGAGGACTGGGATATCCCTCTATAAAACAACTATATGAAGCATCTATAATAACTCACATATACCACACTCAAAATAAAACAGCACAACTACAACCTTGGTATGAATTAGAGAGTTACATGACAAATAATACTAGGTTGGATCTGCAGATATGGAGATGCAAAGCAGTGGGGGGGAAGCGAGAAATGGTTGAGGGATCAACGATTATAGAGGAGATATTCAAGGCTTGGAAACCAATTAAGAAAAAATTAGGTCTAGCTAATAAGATACTCCCAACCATGGGATTGGATATTCTTGAATGTAATATTCAAGATATAGATCTACGGGAATGGAAAAAATCAGGTATACAAAAAATAGAGGACATCTTAGATAATGAGAAAATCAAACCCCTAGAAGAGATAATAGCTCAATTCAAAATACCTAGAGCAGAATTATTTAACTATTTACGAATTAAAAGTTTTTTGATGAATACAAAACCACAAAAAAATAGAATTCTGAAGAAAATATCAATGATATTTGTGGGGAGAAAGGTGGAAGGAATTTTAGCAAAAACTACAGAACTACTAAAAATAACTGAAGAGCAGGTATCAGCTCCAATAATAGCAAAATGGGCAGAGATATTAAAAATACAAATTCAGGCAGAAGATTGGTTAAAGGCAATACAACTGACAACAAAAATTATACATAATACCGCAATAATAGAAAATCAATTTAAGATTATGAATCAATGGTATTTGGTTCCAACAAAATTAAAAAAAATGTATGCATCAACAAGCGATAAATGTTGGCGATGTGATAAAGCAACAGGGAATTTTATACACATATGGTGGGATTGTGGAGAACTCAAAAACTTATGGCAAATGTTACGACAAATTGGTTACAAACTACAAATTTCCAACTTAAGGGTTCTCCCCGACACCATATTATTACATCTATTCCCCGAAGATTCAACAGAAGACTGTAAATACTTAACGATTCAGTTAGCCACGGCAGCTAAAATAACTATCGCTAGAAATTGGAAACTCCCAAAACAGATAACAGAAGCAGAGTTAAAAAAGCAGTTGATATATCAACTAAAAAATGGAAAAGGGCCTATATTGGATGAGTAAGAGAGCAAAAAGAAAAGCTAAAAAATATGAAGAATGGATTAAGATATTGGAAAGCACAGAAAGGTGGGACTAGATTGCCCTCTCCCCCGTCTGACCGACCTATGTATATGTATATGTATGTGTATGTGTATGTATGTTATGTCTGCATAAAAATATTTAGGATGGAAATGACCACTCCCTATAACTATAAATAGCGCTTTAAAAGAAAAAGAGGGGAGGAGGAATTAACAATGCATTTGAACAGTAGCGGAATATTTATGCATGGTTGTCTCTTATGTCTTTTTATTGTCTATGTATTTGTCTTTTGATATTGTTTTAAAAAGCAAATAAAGAAATATTAAATAAAAAAAAAAAAGATTTGGTGCCACATTGCAGTGCCACCAACAACAACCTCATCATCAACAATAACAGGTTTAACGATTTTTTTTTTAACTTTTGGCCTGCCCCATGGGATAGTTACAAATAAAGAATCCCAATTCACATATGAGGCAAACGTTAACATTTTGGATCAACAGCAGCAACAAGAATAAGGAAAGTGATGACCTTGATGACTTAACCCTTTTCAACCTTTAGAAGTCCCACATAGCATTTTCTTGGTACAGCTACAGGTTAAAGTAGTTCACAGAATTCAAATATATTTCACATTATTATGCAGATTCTTTAATAGGACTGATTTTACTCACAGGCATGGAAGCAGACACAAGTCCAGAGACCATGGCAGGAGAGCTGGATGAATGAGCTTTCTGACTATCCCAAAAAGATGTTTCAGCATCTTTAACCGGGTGTTGTGCACATTTCATTCTGGAACCAACGGGTGGTTTTGCCTTTCCTGTTGAGATAAAACATCTTTCTTTTTTTAATAAATCCGTTTTTATTGATATTTTTTGCAAATTTGGGGGGGGGGGGGTGAAAAGGGGACAGAAAGAAGAAAAAAAAACAGAAGGGAAGGGAGGCAAGGTGAGGGGGAAAAACAGTAATTTTCCTGGCGCAGCAGGGCCATTTGGAAAATAAGAAAAAGATTTATATAAGAATTGTAAACCAACCTGGGAGAGGGTGGGGGGGGGGGGGGGGGGGGGTTGGTAGTGTGTTGTGGGGGCCAGGGTGGGAGGGGAGGAACTGTTTATGAGGTGGGGCTGATAGGTGAGGGTCGAGATAAAACATCTTTCTATTAAAACATACAGTATATTTCTATATGCAATGTCCTCAGATAACTTTATCTGATTAAAGTATTTACAATGGCAGCACTACTAACCGTTTAATGGTATTTCATGAGAAAGTATTTATTTTAGAATAATCCACCATCCATAGCAGGTGTATTGAGCTTTGAGCTGTTATACATTTTGGGGGACCAATTCAGAAGAGAAATCCTAATGACGTGATAGGTTTGTTTTAAAGCAGAAAAACGGTACTCCAGTAGCCAATTTGAAGTTGCTAAAAAAAAGTATTTTAATCTTGTGTAAAATAATAATGGATTCCACAGTGCAGGTGTTCCACAGATAAATGTAGCTTAACGTGTTTTGCGCTCCAGGTGCTTAATCATAAGCTAAATAACAAATGAAAACTGTGATATTTAAATAGTATGCTGTGTTACAAAATAGACCAATCCGTTTCGTGCAACACCCTTTCACAGGTGCAGTGAGTTTGATTCATAAGTGGAAATTAGTTAATCCATAGACCACAGCTACTTTGCTCTAAATAGAAAATGACTAAACGAGACCCTCAGATAACATTTTGCACTACCTATAGTAGAAACTACACCAAAATTGTTAACACTATAAAGAAATTTATCCCACTTTTGCAAACTGACCCTTATTACAATGAAATCTTAACAGAGAGCATACGCTTTTCCTCCCGCAAAGCCTGTACCCTAAAGAATATTCTTTCCCTGAGCCATTTCAAGGGACATGCTCCCACCTCACAAGAAACCTGGTTAGACTCCTATGGCACTTTCAAATGTGGCCACACAATTTGTAAAGTCTGCTCTCATATAGATAGATCTAATGTAACAACATCCCTTTTGAATGGCAAAAACTATTCATTAAAACAGTATGCCAACTGTTGCACCACAAATGTCATTTATACCATCAAGTGTGGCATAATGTACGTTGGGCGAACAACACACCAACTGAAAGCCAGGAACAGGAAACATCTAAATGATATTGCCTCAAATGCAGGCCCAGGGGTGAGTGATCATTTCCGCTCCTGTGCCGCAGGCAGCACATTTAGCCCAAAGAAAAAAAGATAAATTCATAAGGGATAATGAAGACTATGCTAAATATAGAGTTTACTTGTGGAAACAAATGAATAGAATCAGGAGATCTGAAAGAGTGAACAAAAAATCCATTCTCAGAAACAGAACAGTTTCATTTACAAGTGCAGAGTCTTCAGAACCTGTTTCCACCAGCAACAGTGTATCAGCGGCATCTTCACCTACAAGTTCTCCCAATAGGAGAAAGAAGAGAGCAATGTCAGTCTTTGAAAACCAGTCAAAAAATGAGCAAACACACCTTACATAGACGAGAAAGAAAAAACAACAAAAAAGAGGACGACAAGAAGAGGACGAGGAGCCAAGGAGAACCAGATAGTACAACAGACACACTCGGAAGAATTATTAAATGTAGTCAATTTGTCCAGTAAAAACCTGACGACAGAAGAAACCCTCTTATTAAGCAAAGGCCTCTCATTTGCACCAGAATGCAGATTTAACTTATTCGAAACTCTATTGGACGTAAACAAGTTTGTTAGAGACCTTGCAGTAAAGAAGCACTTTATGATCAATAATAAAAAAGCACCTACAGAAACTCACTCTGAACGTACCTCATTAAGCTCGTCTGACTTGGACATACTCCATTTACACTTAACAACCCCTTTCTCTTTTCAGGATAAATGTCTATTGAATATCATGGAAGACCTAAGTACGGATACTGTGGGTCTCCACTCCTCCCCTCTGTAGGACAAGCTCCTTACTTGATTGGCTGTTAGAGGGGTGTGCTTTTCTAGCACATACCTCTCTGTCTCTGTGCTTGGAGTCTATAGGAGGTTTGGTGATAGGGGAGGCAGAGTTTACCCCCCTCCTACAGGTGTAAAGAGATCCCCCTTGATTGGGGTGATCTCTGGAGGATGCATCCTGGGTTTACAGAAACTTTAGGCCCTGGTTTCGGCCTACCACGCTAACGCGATTGCGGATAGAAGATCTTACTACAGGCCCCGGCTTCGGCCTACTCCGCGCTCGCGGAGGAATGATAAGACTTGATGGATGCCTGGAAACACTGGAATTGCAGGTAAGGGCCAGAGGGGCAGGACAGGTCCCCCTTCCAATACGCGACCTCCGGGCGCGTCTAAGTGCTGGACGTTCAGGATGTGCACAGTGAAATGCACGAAGACAGGCGGAAGCATGAATGGTGGCAGCTGGTTTCCAGGATCTCTCTTCAGGTCCATATTCTTCCCAGTGAACCAGGTACTCAAGTCGTCCCCTTCTAATACGGGAATCCAAGATTTCTTGTACATCGAATTCCTCCTCGTTGTCCACGATTATGGGGAGTGGGGGAGTAAGTGTTTTTCTTTGGGAAGTATCTGGTATCCATTTCTTGAGAAGCGAAACATGGAATGTAGGGTGGACACGCCAAATGATGGGCAATTGAAGAGTAACTGCTACAGGACTAATGATCTTTGTGATGGAGGAAGGACCCAAGAATGTTGGACCTAATTTCGTGGTAGGACAAGACATTTTAACATGAGAGGATGAAAGCCAAACTTTATCTCAAATGTGATACTGTGGTGGAGGTGTACGTCGGCGATCTGCTTGACCTTTGTAGGTTTGTTGGGCTTTCTTTAGAGTCTCTTGTAGAAGAGTGAATCCTTGATTAAGGAGTTGGATTCTATCAGTGACTTTTGGAACTGTGGTTATAGCAGGTAGTTGAGGAATAGAGGAAGGATGATAACCATAGTTGGCTCTGAAGGGTGACATACCTATAGAACTGTGAAGGCTGTTGTTATAAGCATATTCTGCAGTTGGAAGTAGGGAAAGCCAGTCATGCTGTAGGTGGGTAACATAGCAACGAAGATACTGTTCTAGGGTTTGGTTGGTTCTTTCTGTTTGGCCATCAGTTTGAGGATGGTAAGCAGAGGATAATAGTCTTTGTATGCCCAAACCACGACAAAAGGCCGACCAGAAATGTGATGTAAATTGTACTCCAAGGTCAGAGAGAATGGTTTGTGGTATGCCATGGAGGCGGAAGATTTCTTTGATAAATAATTCAGCAGTTTCAGCTGCGGTAGGGAGTTTGGTTGTAGGAATGAAGTGAGCCATCTTGGTTAGATGATCCACGACTACCATAATGGTAGTATGTTGTTGAGATGGTGGGAGTTTAACAATGAAATCAACAGTTATATCAGCCCAGGGACTTGTGGGAATAGGTAAAGGCTGTAACAAGTCAGCTGGTCTGGTATTACTCCCCTTGGATCTTCCACAGATTTCACAGGAAGGTACATATTGTTCAATGTCCTTTCTTTGGTTAGGCCACCAGAATTGACCGATGTGCAAGTTCTAGAGTTTTCTTGACCCCTCCATGGCCTGCCAATGGATGATCATGTACTGCTTCCAATACTTTGGCTCGTACAGCAGGAGGGACAAAAATAAGAGTATCCTTGTAGAGGCATCTATCTTTTTTGGTCAAAAAGGGTTTTTTGGATAAGTAAGAGTCATCTATGCATTGTTGTTTAAGAGCTTTTATTAAAGAGGAATGAGTAATTAGAAAATGGCCAGGCTGTAGAATGGTGTCAGACTCTTGTTCTGTAGGTGGTCCATGTAGACGTGATAGGGCATCGGCTTTTCCATTTCGTGTACCTGGTCTGTAAGTAATGTGCAAAAAAATCGTGAGAAAAACAGAGCCCATCTTGCCTGTCGTGGACAGAGTCGGCGAGCTCCTTGTAAATACTCCAGGTTGTGATGGTCTGTGAATACAGTGACCGGATGATTTGCCCCTTCAAGAAGGTGAAGCCACTCTTCTAGTGCCATTTTTATGGCCAATAGTTCTCTATCACCCACACTGCAATTGATCTCTGCTGAGAAAGGCGTTTAGAAAAGAAACACACAGGGTGAAGTGTACCATCATCTCTTTTTCTTTGAGACAAGATGGCCCCCACAGCTGTCTCTGATGCATCCACCTCAACAAAGAATGGTTTCAATGGAACCGGAAGAATAAGAATAGGAGCTGTGGTGAACTTCTGCTTTCATTCGTCAAAATCTTGTTGTGCTTGGGGAGTCCAAAGAAAAGGAATATTCTTTTTTGTGAGTTGGGTGATTGGGGCAATGAGTTTTGAGAATCCATTGATAAATTTCCTGTAAAAATTGGAGAAGCCTATGAAACTTTGTGTTGTCTTAACTGAAGTGGGGATGGGCCATTCCAATATGGCAGACACCTTTTTTGGATCCATTTTGATCCTTCCAGGGGTTAAAATGTAACCAAGGAACTCAACAGATGTGGTTTCAAATATACATTTTTCCAATTTGGCATATAGTCCATGTTGTTGGAGACGAGAGAGGACACGGTTCATGTGTTGACGATGTGTGGCCAAAGAAGGTGAATAAACCAAAATGTCATCAAGATATACAATGACAAACAGATCCAACATATCCCGGAATACGTCATTAAGGAAGTGTTGAAAAGTAGCAGGGGCATTGCAGAGCCCGAATGGCATGACTTGATACTCATAATGGCCATATCGGGATCGGAAGGCTGTTTTCCACTCATGCCCCTCCTTAACCCGCACCAAATTGTAGGCACCTTGTAAATCCAGCTTGGTTTATATTTGAGTATTGTGTATTTTGTATCTCTGAGGCGATCCATCAATTCTAGAATCAAAGGTAGAGGGTACTTATTCTTTATTGGGACTTTATTAATTTCTCGGCAATCCACACAGGGGCAGAGACCACCGTCCTTTTTCCCCACAAAAAATATTCCAGCTCCAGCAGGTGAAGTCGAAGGCCTGATGAAGCCGTTCTTTAAGTTGTCCTCTATGTGGGTCTTTAGAGTCTTTAGTTCGGGTTCTGAGAGGGGATATATGGGGCCAAATGGTATTGGTGCCCCAGGAAGCAGATCTATTGGGCAATTGTATGGACGGTGTGGTGGTAATTTATTGGCCTCTTGTTCACTGAATACTTTACTGAAAGCACAATATGGTATTGGTATTTCAGAGATCTCAGCAGATGGAGTGTGAAGAAAAGAAGCCAAAGTCTGTGGGAAACATCGTGCTTTACAATAAGTGGAATAAAAAGTGGTCAGTCCTGTAGACCAGTCAATACTGGGGTTATGACGTTTAAGCCAAGGAAGTCCCACTAACTAAGTAGTTCTTTATGTTTCTCTCCGATGTATACAGTGATGGGTACAGTCCCTGTGTTGACAGGTCCTGAATTGATGTCACTGCCATCGACAAGAAGGATAGTAATAGGTTGTTTCTTAGGTTGTGTGGGTATACCCAACATCTGGGCGATTTTGATGATGGCATCTTGAGGTACCTTGTCATGAGTCCACTGTAGAGAGACAAGAATGGACACCCAGGAGCAATGAATACTGTATAGAAATGGGGTAACTGTTAGCAGACAACTGGGGACAAAGACGGACTTGATGGTCGTAGTTACCGCAATACAGACACAGATTCATCCATCTTCTTCAGGACTTTTCTGTTTCAGTAAGCGGACCACGGGTTGCTCCCAATTGCATGGGTTCCTCAGTGGTGGTAACAGACGAGGATAAGCTGTGCATAGGAAGGCGTGGGGTAGAGACTGAACGAAAAGGAAGGTTAGCTGGGGCAGTACGTTCCATTCGTCTGTCCCGGAGTCTCCGATCAGCTTGTGTTAGTAGAAGAATCAGATCATCCAGTGAGTCAGGAATACCGATCCGGGCCAACTCATCCTTGAGTGATTTAGAGAGACCTAAGCGGAATTGGTCACACAAAGCTGGTTCGTTCCATTCTGTCTCAACAGCTACCCTCCGAAAATCCGATACATAATCCTCAACAGGGCGACGACCTTGCCTGAGAGATCTCATGGTAGCTTCAGCGGTAGATCTCTTATGAGGGTCATCATATAGAGTACCCATAGCATGATAAAATTCATCCCAGGAATCAAGCACTGGATTGTCATCATAGAACAGATGGTGCGCCCAGGACATAGGTGCCCCTGAGAGAAGGGAGATGGCAGTACGCACTTTCACATAGTCTGTGGCATAAGTTCTTGGTTTTAGTGCAAACATTAATTCGCAGGACGTGATGAATGGTCGGTATTGACTGCGGTCACCGGCAAAGCAGGCAGGCAGTTTAACCTGTGGTTCTGGGGCAGCAGCACCATCAATAAGAAGTCCTGCTTGAGGTACTGGGTTTGGTTGGTGCAAAACTGGTGGTGGTACTGGGATGGGTTGCAAGCCCTGGAATTGGGCTTGTAAGGCCATTTGATTGTCTTGTACGGCTTGTACAGTGTTAGATAGTGTGGTAAGCTGTTGGGTCAAGGTATTGATAGCATCAACCATCCCTGCAAACTCCATATTTGGCTCCAGTGTGTTGTCAGGGTTGAGGTTTTTGTAGCATAGAGCAGGGGATGCTATCTCTTGCTGGTAAACCTTACCAGGTGGTCCACAGATGTATGTTGCAGAGCACCCTGGTAAGGATAGGAGCATGAGAGTGCCAAAAATAATAAAGGATAATCCAAAAAGCAAAGTCAGGAACAGTCCAACAGATCAGGGCAGGCAGCGGTCAAAGAGTAGTAGAATAATCCAAGCAGGGGTCAGGGTTCAGGCAAACAGGGAAACCCAGGAGACAAGCCAAAGGTCAGGAAACGGGAAATCCAATAGATAAACTGCAACACAGCAACAAAAGGGAAACTGGAGACTGAAGTCAAAGGACAAACAGGAACCAAAGCTCTGGAACACTGGAGCACTGTGGTAACAGTTTGAGGGATTTTTATAGTGCTGTGGGTCCTCCCCTCTGTGGGACAAGCTCCTTACTTGACTGGATGTTAGAGCGGTGTGCTTTTCTAGCACATACCTCTCTGTCTCTGTGCTTGGAGTCTATAGGAGGTTTGGTGATAGGGGAGGCAGAGTTTACCTTCCTCCTACAGGTGTAAAGAGATCCCCCTTGGTTGGGGTGAACTCTGGAGGATGCATCCTGGGCTTGCAGAAACTTTAGGCCCTGGTTTCGGCCTACCGCGCTACCGCGCTCGCGGATAGTAGGTCTTACTACAGGACCCGGCTTCGGCCTACTCCCTGATCCACGGAGGATTGATAAGACTTAATGGATACCTGGAAACACTGGAATTGCAGGTAAGGGCCAGAGGGGCATGACACTAATATAGTTTATTTGGATTTTGAATTAGAAGGGGATTTGCAAACAGGTACTATATTCTCCAAAGCATACAGGACACTTACAGCAGCTAACACAATTTTACATGCTACCAGCTGCCATCCCCCACACGTTAAAAGAAACATACCTACGTGATAATTTCTTAGACTCAAACGGAATTAATCAAACACACAAGAGTTCAATCTTAAATCCAAGGAACTCTCGCTAAGACTTTCTAAGAGAGGCTATAATGACAGTGTCATAAAACAAGCTTATGACAGAGCCCAAAAACTAGACAGAGCTAAACTACTGTAACATTAAAAAAATCTCGCACTCGACAGGAGGGAAAAATATTCTTCTGCACGTCATATAGCAGAAACTACTCAAAAATCAGGAACATTATAACAAAATATATTCCCATCTTAGAAACAGACCCATATTATCGGGAGATCCTATGAAATGGTATCCAGCTCTCTACACGAAAGGCTCGTACTTTCAGAAATATTTTATCTCCTAGCCATTTTAATCTTATATATTTTTGAACTGTGTTTTGCATGTTGTCTCCCCTATGCTCATCCTGTTAAGCTTATATTCTCATATACATCTATATTTTTAATATAAACAATCGTGATTTATATGTAACATCATAATAAGTGTTATGAAAACTGGGAGACACTACGTGAAATGACCTATATCTTACTATTATATACATGACCTCAAAATAAGGAGAAATATACTATTTATTCTAAAAAATATTCCCATAATACAATGGTCAAATCACCATCATTATCCCCCAGCCCTGTTCTCTAACTGTTTGACTCTATTCAGTGATATTGTAAGCATCTTTATTATATTACCATTCGTTAAGTTTCATCTTTTTCGATCCCCCACCAGTCCAAGGTTCAGCCAACTTCAAATAAATACATATAGTCTCTCTTTGTTTTTAACTTTCATTTTACTAATTGTTCCTTTTTAGTATAATTGATAAAGTCACTGCTAGAAGCACAATACAACCTTTTATTCATTTCACGTTTATACATTTTGCACAATAACGAGACACTGTTGCCAAATCTATCCCGCCCCCTTACACACCCACTTAGATCTGTATACGGACTGTATGCTAAGAAAGGGGTGTGGCTTAAATCTGATTGGTCGTTCCAGTACCTGTGATATCTTTTGGCACCATTTTTAAAAGTTCACATTCAAACACAGAGTTAGCTTATGAATAAGCACTTTAAGAGCGAAACGCGTCAAGCGAATTCGACTATTGGTCTTCCACCTTTCCCACTCCATTTGTTTTTCTGTGCTGTACCCATTTGTTTTGAATTACATTAAATCACTTTTTCATCTGATATACCGACTCCCGTGAGTGCCGTTTCTACTTTCTGTTTTCCACTGTTCGCTGCATACACAGTGCAAGCCAGGCACCTGTAGAAGCACCAGAGCCGAAGTCGAGGGATCCATGACCTGAACCTCTAGCGCTGTGAGCCCGATCATCGGATTTTTTTGTCCAAACAGTAGATACCCTAGTACTAATTTCAAACCTTTCACATTCCAGTGGAAGTTCACTGTTGCCATGCGCCCACAATCTGTGTAGTATGGAGCATTCACCACTTGAACAAAGAAGCTGTGGACATTTGCCAACTCTCCAAATGGTGGATAGGGAAAAGGGTGCAGCATGTGATCCCTGTTTATCATGGTGTCCTGGTGACCTTTTATTTTACAATATACAGTCTTTCTCAGGGATTTTAGTTAAGAATTGCGTTGGCCAAATTGAGAACTGAATTTGTATTCGTGGATAACGCTCTCATACATGCCTGGTACATAGATGCACTTTGTCTTAAATCAGTGCTCCGCAAATAGTGTGCCGCTCGATAATGGGAGGTGTGCCGCATCAAGCCGATGCCTGCCTCCGGGCCCTGAGAGGAGAGCACAATGTTGACTTAGACAACATCAGGCTCTCTTCTCGGGCCTTGCTGCTTGCATGCGCTGGATGTGGCTGCCCAAAAAAATTAAAACATTTTTAAAAAATCATTGACACCAGATATGACAGTAAGTCATATCCTGTGGCTGTGTTTCCCTCTTCTGTGCAGGAGGGAAGACTGCACGGAGGAGACAACCGGGGACACGGAGCAGCAAGGAGGCAACTACTGGGGAAGGAGGGTGGCATATTATTGGGCAAATTGGCTGGTGCATATTAAACGACAAAAAATTACTGGCATATTGGGCAAATTGGCTAGGGCATATAAAATGGCAAAGTAATACTGGCAAATTATTGGGCAAATAGGCTAGGGCATATTAATGGCAAAATAATATCGGCATACTAATGGGCAAATTGGCTGTGGCTGGTTTTGTTTGTCTATTTATGACTCTGTAATGCACTGGTTTTGTTTATCTTTTTACGATTTTGAAATGCACTGGTTTTGTTTGTCTATTCATGATCTTGTAATGCACTGGTTTGGTTTGTCTGTTTATCATTGGTAATGCACTGGTTTGGTTTGTCTATTTATGATTTGTAATGCACTTGTCTTGGTTTGTGCATTCATTATTTATTTTGTAACTTATTTTTTGTATATTTTTGCTTGTGGTGTGCCACGGAATTCTGGGAAAAACTTTGGTGTGCCCTGGGTGAGAAAAGGTTGAGGAGCACTGTCTTAAATTATTAACTCAAATACTCACTTAGTCAATAAAACTTTTGACTGCTCCCGACAAGAAAGGGAACTACGCCACAATAGGATGGTTCGTGCCAAAGAATAAAAAAAGGGAGAAAAAGAATTTAAAAGGAAAAACTGCTGCTATTCTAAAGACAGGATATGGTTTATTGAAAAACTCCAACCTGTAAATGGATTTAAAAAAGAAGTCTGACTGCGCTGACAGAAAAGAGGACAGAACTAAAAAAAAAAAAAAGAGAAGAATGAAAAGAGAAAAGAAAAACAGAATAACACTACAGTTTCAGAAAAATATGTAAAAAGAGATTTTGACAATTCTTATATTTAAGACTGTTGTTAATCCTATGTTTACAACAGTATTCAAAAAAGAGATAATCTCAGGCAGGAAAGTGTCATAAAATGAACACTCATTTAATAAATGTAAATAAAAATATTTCATAATACAAAAACAAGAATTAAGTCTCTATAGAGACAGATTTGAGATTTCCTTAAAAACTGCTTTCAACTTTCTGGGCGTCTGCAAATAAGATATAAAGATATTTATGTCCATTCTCTTGAACAGACTTAAGTTTTAAAGAACACAGATTTAAATATATTGATGTACTCTTCTAATCATTAAAAATAAATTAGCTTTAAAGCAGTGAAATCTTTAACATGTTCACATATAGCTCTACCTGGGCTGACTGGAGTACTGATTCTTGATGTAACATGCATCGCTCCAGGTGTGTGACAAGGATTTGAAGGGCTTTTGTGACAGCATAAAATGCTTGACAATTCTTGAATATCTAGAACTGAACTACACAAAGCACAAAAGTTATTTTGTACATTTTTACAAAAGAGTAGAAGATAAGATATTTATTTAAAAAAATGGAATTTAATATAATATGTTTCTTCAAACTTTAGTGAAATTAGAAAATGCTCCTACTGTAACCAAGAACAATATATAATATAATAATACCATTCATGTACTTTGTTTTGTCTAAGCTTCAGAATCCAATAAGTCTCTTGCTGAAGTCTGTCTCCATCCTTCCACTACGGTAGTATTAAATCAATAGCAATGAATTTCCATGTATTAAGTTGATGGCTTGCTTTTAGAAAGGGCTTACAGGTTTAAGTCTTTTCATTCCCATATGCAGTGCTTATAGCTTATCTATTAACCCCTTAACGACAGGTGACGTGCCAGGCACGTCACGGCAAATCGAGGACTTGCCGACAGCTGACGTGCCTGGCACGTCATGCACTAAATGGAGTAAAGAAAGCGACCAGCGGTCGCTTTCTTTACTCTAACGGTGTTGCTACAATGCCTCTAGGTAGAGGCATTGTGCAACACCCCCCAAATGTGCAGGGGCGCGCTACGATCACTCCACGGAGTGATCGTAGCAGCCATTTAAAAATGGCTGCGCCCGCTGCACACATGTGCTTAGAAAGCGAACGATCGTTCGCTTTCTAAGCATCTCCGGTGTTGTTAAAGTGCCTCGCCAGCGACTCACAGGCAGCGTTTCCCTTCTAATGGCAAGAGCATCGGAAGTGAAAGTATTTCACTTCCGATGCTCTAGGGGGAGCCAATCGATGCCGGCACAGCAGATCTATGTGATCTGTGTGCAGGCATGTATGGTAAGTGCTCTGATGAGCACTTATCATACTGTCAAAGGCAATATTAGTAAATATTGCCTTTGACAAGTATTGATCTGCCTCCCTCACCTTACTACTTTTAGTAAGGGAGAGAGACAGATCAGATCAAGTAAAAAAATAAAATAAAATAATAAAAAAAATATTTAATAAAATTTTAAACACCAGGGGCTTTTATAAAAGCCATTTAACCCCTTCCCTGCCATTGATCGCTGTGTACGCAGTGATCATACACAGCAGCACATTTTTTGCTGTCTGTGCATTTTTTAGGGGTTATTTTTTTTTACTGTAATTCATTACAGTATAAAAAAAGGCTCTTTTAAGAGAGATTAACCCCTTTCTTGCCGTAGATCACTGCCTAATCAGCGATCTGACGCAAATGCAGCAATCTTGCTGCAGAAGCATTTTAAATTTTTTTAAAACTTTTTTTATTACACCCGTCACGTGTTAATTATACCCGCTAGGGGACTACGTTTAACGTAAAAAAAATTTTTTAGCTGTCTGAGCGCATGTATAGCGATCAGTAACAGCTGATAAGTGACAATGGCGGGTTGGCGTTTGCTCAGATGAGCATCACCATTCGTCTGGTTAGATCAATATGTGTAAATATTTGATCTGACCCGTGTAGATCTGCCTCCCTCTCACTTGAGTTTTAGTGAGGGAGACAGAGCTGTATAATGTAAGTTTTTAATTATAATATATTTAATAGAATTGAGACCCAAAGGCTTTTATAAAAGCCGTTTCCAGTATTTAACCCCTTCCCTGCAATTGATCGCTGTGTACGCAGTGATCTTACACAGCAGCACATTTTTTGCTGTCTGTGCATTTTTTTAGGGGTTATTTTTTTTTACTTTGATTTATTACAGTATATCAAAGGCTCTTTTAAGAGCTATTAACCCCTTCCTTGCCGTATATCACTTCCTAAGCAGCACATATGGTCACTGCCTAAGCAGTGCATATGGTCACTGCCTAAGCAGCGCATATGGAGCAATCTAGTCGCCGAAGGATTTTTTTTTGCTATCAGCATTTTTTTTGTCAGACTCACTAGGGGTTAATTATACCCACTAGGGGATTACGTGTATTCCTTTTGAAGCTGTCTGAACGCGTGTATAGCGATCAGTAACAGCCGATCAGTGGCAAAGGTGGTTTGGTGATTTCTCAGATGAGCATCACCATTCGTCTGGTTCGTAAATATTGTTCTGACCCATATGGATCTGCCTCCCTCTCCTCACTTGAGTTTTAGTGAGGGAAAGAGACAGATCTGTATAACATAATTTTTAAATTGTAATAAATTAAATAAAATGTTAATAAATTGTGAGTCCCAAGGGCTTTTATAAAAGCCATACCTTTTGTATAGTGTAGTGTATTAACTCCTTCCCTGCCACTGATCACTGCACAGCAGAAATTTTTTTCTTGTCTGTGCATTTTTAGGGGTTAATTTTTTTTAACAGTACTACAAAGGCTCTTATAAGAGCTATTAACCCCTTCCTTGCTCTACATGTTCAAATTCCAAGTTTGAAAATCAAAAAGCGCACCTCTCAAATGTAGCCTTTCAACCCCTAACAAAGCTGACAAAGCTATGCATGGGTGGTATCCCTGTGCTCGGGAGATGTTGCTGAACACATATTGTGGTATTGTTTGTCAGTGACACATACCGAAATATGTGAATTTGTGTCTAAAGTACAATGTATGCGGGAAAAAATACACAATAAAATGACTACCACAAACTTTGACAAAGGCTGGTGGCAGAATTGGTGCATGGAAAGTGTTAAAATAACACCATTTAAAATAGCCTAGGGTGTCTACTTTTACAAAATATATACTTTTTGGGGTAAAATACACTGTCCTACTTAAAAAAAAGTCCCAAATTAAAGATGGGCTCAGGCTGACTACACGTCAATATTCCAAGTTGAAAATGCGCACCTTCACAATGTGGCCCTTTAGCCCCCAAACAACCCAACAAACCTATGCATGGGTGGTATCCCTGTACTCAGGATATGTTGTTGAACACATATTGGGTTATTGTTTGGCAGTGACACATACCAAAATCTGTGAATTTATGTCTAAAATACAATATTTGTGAAAAAAAACCACACAAAAATTACTACCACAAACTTTGACAAAGGCTGGTGGTAGAATTAGTGCATGGAAAGTGTTAAAATACCACCATTTGAAATAGCGTAGGGTGTCTACTTTTAAAAAATATATGGGTTGATGGGGTAAAATACACTAGCTGGTTTCAAATATGTCCCAAATGGGACATGGGTGCAGGCGGTCTGCATGTCAAAATTTTAATTTGGAAAACCAAAAACTGCACCTACCAAATTTGGCCTTTTACTCCCCAAACAACCCAACAAACCTATGCATGGGTGGTATCCCTGTACTCAAGAGATGTTGCTGAACACTTATTGGGGTGTTATTTGGCAGTGACACATACCAAAATCTGTGAATTCATGTCTGAAGTACAAGGTTTGTGAAAAAAAACCACAAAAAAATTACTACCACAAAGTTTGACAAAGGCTAGTGGTAGAATTAGTGCATGGAAAGTGTAAAAATACCACCATTTGAGATAGCCTAAGGTGTCTTCTTTTAAAAAATATATGGGTTGATGGGGTAAAATACACTGGCTGGTTTCAAATATGTCCCAAATGGGACATGAGTGCAGGTGGTCTGCATGTCAAAATTTTAATTTGGAAAACCAAAAACTGCACCTACCAAATTTGGCCTTTTACCCCCCAAACAACCCAACAAACCTATGCATGGGTGGTATCCCTGTACTCAAGAGATGTTGCTGAACACTTATTAGGGTGTTATTTGGCAGTGACACATACCAAAATCTGTGAATTCATGTCTGAAGTACAAGGTTTGTGGAAAAAAACCACAAAAAAATTACTACCACAAAGTTTGACAAAGGCTGGTGGTAGAATTAGTGCATGGAAAGTGTAAAAATACCACCATTTGAGATAGTCTAAGGTGTCTTCTTTTAAAAAATATATGGGTTGATGGGGTAAAATACACTAGCTGGCTTCAAATATGTCCCAAATGGGACATGGGTGCAGGCTGTCTGCATGTAAAAATTTCAAGTTGGAAAACAAAAAACTGCACCTCACATATTTGGCATTTTAGCCCCCAAACAACCCAACAAACCTATGCATGGGTGGTATCCCTGTACTCAGGAGAAATAGTAGAATCTATTTAGCATGTTTTTTCGTTCGCTATTGTCGATGAGGAGAAGTTGTTTCAAATAAAAACAAAGAAATTTGTGTATTTTTTTTTTTTTTACCATATTTTATTATTTTTTTTAATAATATGATAAGATATGATCAAAAAGATGGCATCCATAGAAAGCCCTTCTTGTCCCGATAAAAACAATATATAATATGTGTGGGTACAGCAAATGACAAAGAAGAAAATTACTGCCAAACACAAACAGCACAGAAATGTTAAAATAGGCATTGTCCAGAAAGGACAAAAATGTTTCAAAGGCTCTGTCCTTAAGGGGTTAACTGTTATACAATCTCATAAAGTCATGTATGCTTTGTAAGTCAGGCCACATGGACTGGATTCAATGTCCCCCGTTAATTAGTGGAGTTGGGATATTTAATTCAATAGGCAAATGTGAGTGCTGAACTAACGATCGCTCAGTGTTAACAGATCCGTAAGCAAAAACATGTGTTAACCCACTTAAGGAAGTAAAAACAGTAGGGTTCAACAGAGCTGTTCAAAAAGTAATAGGCAAATCAGATATTCCGAAAACAGTAACCATGCAGATGCAAGCCAATCATGGTATCTAAATAACTCAAAGACAGTCAGAAATCGCAGACACACTCCCAACACATAAAAACAATGCACTAAGTAAACCCAGGTAATCAGTCCCACCTTGCCTGTGATTGGAACTTGTACAAAGACACCACACAGGGCATAGGAGTTGGAGGATATTGTGAGAGATTGAGAGACAGCAGAGTGAATTGGTGAGTGTTGGTGTGTGTCAGTGGTTTGTCAGTAGTATGTCAGTGGTGTTTCAGTGCGCTGTTTGGAGAACGTCTGCAAGTGTACAAATTTCTACATATTACACATTGTACTACATACATTTACACATGTCACACCTTTATTTTCACATTTCACATTACATATCATTACATCATCTCAGTGTATGTACCAGGTCCATCACATACCATGGCTCATGGCACCTCGGAGGAGGAGGTAGCTGAAGGAGGAAGAGGAGCAACAGCATTTTGCTGGGAGTAGGAGCAGTGAAGAGGAGGCAGCACGGCAGCATTTGCACCACTTCACATTTGAAAAAAACCTGCAGTTGGTCCGGCTGCAGAGTCCGCTTTGGTCAACATATGGGAAAGACCATTGCAGTCCAAAGACGTTATAGGAGATAGATGATCAGGTGAACGCAGTATGCCAGTACCGGAAGAAATACTGGGGGAACTGCAAACGAACCAACAAGGCGATGATGGTCAAAGAAAGCCGGTCCTGCAGCGCTACTGGTGGTTGTCCTCCTCTGCGTCTCCACTACAATGGAGATCCTCCGGAATTTCATCCAACCGACTGCTGTGGAGGGCATACCCGGTGGTGTACATACGAGTGATCTTAGGACCCATCTTGCACCTGGTGAGGACTACTACTTGATCGCCGACATCTGCCTCATGACACAGGTGACTCCTGTTGACGGACTCATGACACAGGTGACCAAATTCAGCAGCCATGTAACTTATAGACAGACAGGTCAGAGGTTAATTATAGTAGACATAGTTGTTAACACTCCTTATAGATGCTAAAGGGTCTATTAAATAGAGAGAGAATTTCAGGAAATTGAGATGGCAATTTGAACCCGAAGGCCAAAGTAGCTGAGTTGGACAAATTCTCTCATTCAGCTGCATTGGAGAATTCTTCCAACTCAGATAATTTAGCCATAATTTTCAAATATATGGATTGTTATTTATCAGGCACTTGATAGACTGATTTCGGAAGTATAACATTTATTTACATATATTCATGAAACTTTTTTCATTTTCAGGTGTCTCACGCAGAGCTCACTCCATCACAACCTGCTACACCCACTGCTAAAGCCTTCACACCACTTAGCAGGCAACTGTTGCAGGCATGGGACTGTTTACAGGCAGAATGGAATAGCCGATTAGGTGAATATCAAGGGTTTGAAAGTCAACAATCAACATCACAAACCTCCTCAGCATCACCAGTATTATTCAGTACCTCATCATTCTCACATGGTCCTCTTGCATCATTTAATGCTGTTGGACAGGTCAACACACCCCCACTCACCACTGCTGCTGCTGCTGTTTCCATAAATGACACTCACACAGGACCTGCCGCCGCCAACATTGTTGTCCATGTCTCCATGGTGGACACTGCCCCAGACCTGCCACTGCTGCCAACATTGCGGCCTTTGCTGTGCACGGAAGTGATGACACACCAACACCGTGGCAACAACAGCAGGCACGTAACTTGGACATATTTTAGAGACATGTCCTGCACAGAATGGATGTCCAAAACCGAGTCATGAGACAACTAGCAACTGACGTTCATGTCATGACCACTCACATGGCTAGTAGGTCTAAGGCACTGGCCATTTAGCATCACTGGCATCATCATCAGCCACAACCACTGCTAATTCACCACGTCCATGTAGGGTCACCTGCAGCACTGCCTCCAAACACCTGGGGGCAAAGTCATGAGCCATTATCATTACAAAAAATTATTATTGTTAAATTTAAACTGTATGTTTCCTTTCTTTTATACTCCTATTACACAGAGGACTGGTCTGAGTGTCCTTGGCATGGAGAGAGTTGAAGTGTCATAACATGCAAAGGTATTATATCAACTCTTATACCTTACCTGTAGCTGATGGTCTGTGGGGCCTCTGGAGGTGCCAATACTTTCCATGGTAGTCCTAGGAATTAAAAAGAAAGCTGTCAGTGGTGGGTGGTGTGGAGGGAAATAGCTAGTGAGGGACAGCTGTTTTACTCACTTCAAGTAAAGTATTCCTCAATTATTCTTTGCCTGACGTGGGCTCTCCTCCTGTCAATCAACTCTGCTGCAGGGTTCTCATCTTCCTCCTTAGGTGGGGGTGGAATGTCCCATGGTATATGTGTATCCACAGCAATGTTATAGAGCATGCAACATGCTAAGAATATCATACACACTCTGTGGTGAATATTTTAGGCCACCACAAGTTTTGCCCAGGCACCTAGGACCTTTAGGAGGCCAAATGTTTATTTTTATGACACTCCTAGTTTTGATGTTGGCCTCATTGAACCTTTGCTTGGCTGGTGTTGTTCGGTTGGCCAATGGTGTCACGAGCCAGGGTTTTAATCCATATATTGAATCACGGAAAAATGAAAAGCATTTACCTTGTCCTCCCATGACCTCCACACAGAATAGCTGGTACCGACTTACACACAGATTCCATTCAGTAAAAAAAAACACATTAAATACCCGTTAATGCCCATTAAATACCCGTTAAATACCGCTCCTCATAGGATCACTTGTAGTGCAGTGATTATCATGAGTGCGGTAATATCATTGTGTGTATAGGGTGTTTTTATAATGGGTGAGGTAATTTTTTAACTGGTACTGTGATTTTTAACTGTAGTGCACCTGCTGACCCAGTCAATGGACGACATAGAATCAAAACTGCCAGGTAAATTCCTGATAATGGCAGTGTTTTCATTAACGGGGGCCATTGAATATATTTTATAAATTACAAATACTGACAAAACCCATTATCTAATGCCAAAGAGCATATTTTTTCCCTGTATGTGAGTGGTACAAAAGTAATACACTTCAAGCAGTTCTTTTGGATTAGGAAAGGAGACAAAGGCCATTGCAACATCTCTTTGTTATAACCCCAACATATAAAACGTTGCGACATCTCCTCAGCTTCTACTTCTGCTTTTCCATTATCAGTTTTTCTAAACACAACAAATTTTGTATAGCGTTTTGATTTTATGAGAAGATGAGGGTAAAAAACTGTTGCATGCAATATAAGTTCTGCAATCAGTAGATTTCCTATACAAAGTACATTCCAACGTGTTACTGTCACTCACCTGATCCCCTCACATCGCTTGTCACCTCCTTCCTCACGCCGTCATAGCTCTCATGTTGTTGCAGCAGCCATGTTTTTGGAGTCAGGAAGTCACTAGTGACTTCTGGAGACATTTTTCATCTACGGTGGCCATGTTTTTGGAGTCTGTTTGCTCTCTATACAGACTTCAAATAGATGCATTCATTTTCGGTTTTACTTTCTTTCTATCACTTGGGATCCTCTTCTATTGTAATATATATGCATATATATTTTAGTGTTCTGTATTCTTTTTGTTTTTCCTGTTCCTCCCTCCTGACACACCCATCTCCTTCTCCATTGGTCTATGCCAGGGCTTGACAAATGTAATTTGATTTTAGGAGCCAGAATTTTTTTTTAGGAGCCAGACAATCACGCAGACATAAACACAATTCATAAACACACACGCCTACTTCACATATATACAAACACACCTACTTTACATATACACATATATACAAACACCTCACACACACCTACTTTACATATACACATATATCCAAACACATCACACATACCTACTTTACATATACACATATATACAAACACCACACACACACACCTACTTTACATATACCCATATATCCAAACACATCACACATACCTACTTTACATATACACATATATACAAACACCACACACACACACCTACTTTACATATACCCATATATACACAAACACCTCACACACACCTACTTTACAATACATACACACACCCACCTCACACAGTCTTTTCTTGGGGGTTTCTTCTTGATGTGTCCCCCTCCCTGCTGCTTTACCTCACTGCAGGGGAGGGGGACATTCGTGCTGCAGCTGAACTCCGTTGGTCGGCGTGCTGAGTGCCAGGATGTCACGTGACGACATCCGGCACTCAGACACGCGTTGCGCGAGGGGGCGGAGCTTGCAGTTTGTGCGGATGGCACAGACTTTACCCCCTCGCGCTGCGGAAAAATCGGATGGCAGCGGCAAGGTGACCATGAGGCTGACAGCACCCAGGCGCCAGGTCTAATTTCCTGGTCGCCATGGCGACCTGGCGCCTGGGGTTTGTCGAGCCCTGGTCTATGCTAATTACTTCCTATATTTATTCACCTGTTCATTCGTTTTCTAGTTGCCTGTGCAAAGAGTTCTCTCTGTTTTGGGTTATTGTTATATTTTGTCTGACTCCTGATACTGACCCTTGGCTTGTTCTTTGACTCTGTTTTTGATCTCGACCCTGGATAGTACCTTGACTTCGTTTGATCTCTGCCTGCCTCGAATCCTCAGCCTGTTTTTGACTTTGCTTGACTTCTGCCTGCCTCGACCCCCTGGCTTGTTCCTCGACTCCGCTTGTTCTCAGCCTATTGATATCATCAACCTGTTCCAGTCTGTCTTGTCTCCTGTGCTACTCAGAGTACTTCAGTAACCCATTCCTGGTTACCTCTAGGTTGTACTTGTGCCGCACAAGCCCCTGGCAAAACATTACCCTGGGCTCAACCTTCGGGTACATATTTGTCAGGGTGAACACCACAAAGTACTTCCCAAGAGGTGATCTTGCAACAAGGGTCCCTCCTCCTGGGTGTCACTGGTACACCGTAACAATTTGCACAGGCCACTATGGATCCTGCAGATCTAACCAGGATGTCCCAGAGACAAGACCACCAAGACCAGATTCTTACTACCCACTCTGTTCATATTCAATCCCTGGATCAGAAACTTGATGTCATGACGGAGCTACTTCGATCTTTAACTGCCTCCGGTGGCCCAGTTCTCTCTAGTGCCCCCTCCGTTCCAGTCTCTACATCTGCCACTTTTTCTCAAAATAAACCCCCCAAGTTGCCACTTCCAGACAAATACTCTGGCAATCCACAAGAATGTAGGGCTTTTCTTAACCAGTGTTTACTCCACTTCCGGAATCAACCCCTAACTTTTCAAGCTCATTCCTCGAAGGTCTCATTCATTATCAGCCTCCTGCGAGGAGACGCTCTAGCGTGGGCTTCCCCGTTGGTAGAACAAGATTCCCTGATTTTGGAAGACGCTGATGCCTTCATTTCAGCATTCAAGCCTGTATTCGATGCTCCTGGTCGCAGAGAGTCGGCTGAAGCTACCCTTCTCGATTTACATCAAGGAAGGAAGACACTGGCACAGTATGTAATCGAGTTTAGAACCCTAGCCTATGAGACTGATTGGAACAATAGTTCCCTAAAGGCTGCCTTTCGTAGATGATCGCCTAAAAGACACATTGACATGCCGAGAGATTCCTGATGATCTTGAAGACTTCATTGCTATGTGTCTCCAATTAGAAGCACGTATGCAAGAAAGACAGCAAGAGAAAGACAGAGACTGTAAACCTCGTCCTACCTCTGCCGCTTTCCGGTCCGTATCATCTACCCCTGCTACCAGAAATACTGTGACCTCCTCCACAGAGGAACCCATGGAGATGGGTCCTGTACTCCGTTTATCGGACGAAGAGAAGAAGCGCAGACGGCTGATGCACCTCTGTTTATATTGTGGCCAAAAGGGTCATATGGTCCGTACCTGTCCTTCTCGGCCGGAAAACTAGAGGTTGGTAGGGGAGCCCCTCTAAGTCTGGCAATCGTGTCTCCCCCACCTAAACATCGCCTTTTGGTACCCATGACGTTAGAGTGGGAAGATCGCACACTGACCACCGACGCTTTCATTGACTCCGGGGCTGCAGGCAACTTTATCGATTACTCCTGGGCTATCTCCCAAAGAATACCATTATGCTTGAAACAAACCATCTCAACCGTCACCTCACTGGATGGTTCACCTCTAGGAACTGGTACTATCCAATGGGAGACCAACTCCCTAACCACCAAGGTTGGCATTTTTTATTCAGAGATCCTACGCTTTGATATTCTCAAAAGTCCTTACATTCCGGTTATCCTGGGCCTGCCTTGGTTACGTCTCCACAATCCGTCCATCGACTGGGAGACTGGAGAAATTAGGGCATGGAGCCCCAAGTGTTACACTTCTTGTATGCAGTCTTTCAATCCAGTAAGTCTTGTCCTGAACTTACCTACTGAAGACCCAAAAAACCTTGTTCCGAAACCCTACTGGAGCTATTTGGACGTGTTCTCTAAGAAGAAAGCTGACAAATTACCTTTGCACAGACCTTGTGATTGTGCCATCGACCTGTTGCCTGGCACCATTCCTCCTAAAGGCAGAACCTACCCTCTCTCTATGTTTGAAAACTGTGCTCTTGCTCAATATATTAAAGAAAGTTTAGACAAAGGATTTATTCGTCCTTCTTCATCTCCAGCTGGTGCAAGGTTCTTTTTTGTTTCCAAGAAAGAAGGCTCATTAAGACCTTGTATTGATTACAGAGGTCTTAACAAGATAACGGTAAAAAATCGATATCCTCTTCCTCTGATCTCTGAATTATACGACCAACTTCGTACTGCCACTGTATTCACCAAACTTGATCTTCGTGGGGCATATAACCTTGTGAGAATAAAAGAGGGAGACAAATGGAAGACCGCCTTCAACACCTGATACGGTCATTACGAATACCTGGTCATGCCCTTCGGGCTTTGTAATGCTCCAGCTGTCTTTCAAGCATTCGTAAATGATATCTTCCGAGATCTTCTGTTATCCTGTGTTATGGTCTACCTTGACGATATTCTAGTATACTCCAACAATCTTCAAGATCATTGTCTCCATGTTACTACAGTCTTACAATGGCTTCGAGATCATGCTTTATATGCCAAAGCAGAGAAGTGCCTATTTGAACAAAACCGTATCCAGTTTTTGGGTTATGTCCTTTCCGCCGGCACACTTGAGATGGATCCAGAGAAAGTAGCAGCTGTTGCGCAATGGCCTCAACCAACTGATTTGAAGGGGATCCAAAGATTTTTAGGTTTCGCAAATTACTATAGGCGATTTATACGTAATTTTGCCAAAATAACAGCGCCTATCACTGCCCTTACCAAAAAGGGATCGAACCCTAAGAAATGGACCAGAGCAGCAGTCCAGGCATTTGACACATTGAAAACGGCCTTTTGTTCCTCACCTGTGCTTCACAGACCTGATCGGGAACAACCTTTTATTCTCGAAGTTGATGCTTCTGAATCTGGTGCAGGGGCTGTTCTCTCTCAACGTGACAGTGAGACCAATAAGATACATCCTTGTTCTTTCTTTTCTAAACAGTTCACACCTGCTGAAAGAAATTATGACATCGGCAATAGAGAGTTATTGGCCATAAAAATGGCACTAGAAGAATGGCGCCATCTTCTTGAAGGTACTATTATCCCCATCACTATCTTGACGGACCACAAGAATCTCCTATATTTGGAGAAGGCCAAACATCTAAACCAGCGGCAAGCTAGGTGGTCACTGTTCTTCACAAGATTCAATGTCCTTATTTCATACCAACCTGGTAACAAAAACAACAAAGCCAATGCTTTCTCCTGTTTGTTTGACAAGGAACAAATCCCTTCCACCGAGGAGTTCATTATACCTTTGAATAGGATTGTAGCTTCAATCTCTTCCACATTAATCCATCGCATTGCTAAATCTCAAACTACTCTGCCCTCCACCCATGGTGTGGCTAACAGATTATTTGTACAACCTAAGTATCGACGTTCTGTTCTTAAGTGGTCCCACCGTTCTCCAGCTGCTGGTCATCGAGGTTTATCTAATACTCTTTTTTTTCTCAAAAAACAATTTTGGTGGCCTACTATGCGAAGTGATGTCAGTAAGTACATTCAAGCCTGTGAAGTTTGCGCTAAGAATAAGATCCCTCGTCATCGTCCTTTCGGCCTCCTAGTTCCATTACCCGTACCCAATCAACCATGGGAACATGTGGCCATAGATTTTATTACATATCTTCCACCTTCGAATGGTTATACTTCTGTTATGGTTACAGTAGACCTCTTCTCCAAACAGGCTCATTTTACGCCTTTACCCAAGATACCCTGTGCTAAAAGACTAGCTGAGGTCTTTCTCCAAGATATAATTCGCCTCCATGGGGTACCACAACGTATGATTTTTGACCGCAGGCCTCAATTCATTTCTCGTTTCTGGAGAGTTCTCTGCCATTCCCTTGGAGTCAATCTGCACTTTACCTCGGCCTATCACCCGCAATCAAACGGCCAGAGGGAACGAACCAACCAAGTGCTTAAACAATATCTGCGTATGTCTTCTTCTGTTGATCATACTGACTGGGCTACCTGGCTACCCTTAGCAGAACTCTCCTACAATTGTTCCTACCATGAGTCCCTCAAGAGTACACCTTTTCAAGCTGCCTTGGGATATGAACCTCGCTTATGGCCTCCAGACGTCCCAGCGCAGATTCTTTTTCTAAAGACATTAAACAGCATTGGGCTTCCATCAAACACCAGCTTCACCAAGCTAAAATTAAACAAAAAGTTGCAGCTGACAAGAAAAGAACCCCGGGTCCTAATCTCATGCCTGGTGATCAAGTATGGCTTTCCACAAAAAATGTAAGGCTTAAACGTGTCTCAAATACCCTAAGTCCTTAATATATTGGTCCTTTTCACATCCTTTCACGTATAAACGAAGTCACTTATGTGGTAGATCTTCCAGCCTCCATGAAGATACCCAACTCCTTTCATGTCTTCTTGTTGAAGCCTGTTAAAGTTAACAAATACTCTACCTCGCTCCGGCCTCCCTCTCCTTCTGTTGTTCAGGATCAAGAAGAGTATACTGTCCGCAAGCTTCTAGATTCCAGATGGAAGAAAGGGGTCTTACAATATCTTGTTGATTGGACCGGTTACGGTCCTGAGGAAAGTTCTTGGGTTAATGTTCATGATATTCATGCTCCCGCTCGTATACGCGAGTTCCATGGGTCTCATCCTACTCGTCCGCGCCTGGTGCGCGCTCCTCGGGGACGGGGTACTGTCACTCACCTGATCCCCTCACATCGCATGTCACCTCCTTCCTCACGCCGTCATAGCTCTCATGTTGTTGCAGCAGCCATGTTTTTTGAGTCAGGAAGTCACTAGTGACTTCTGGAGAAATTTTTCATCTACGGTGGCCATGTTTTTGGAGTCTGTTTGCTCTCTATACAGACTTCAAATAGATGCATTCATTTTCGGTTTTACTTTCTTTCTATCACTTGGGATCCTCTTCTATTGTAATATATATGCATATATATTTTAGTGTTCTGTATTCTTTTTGTCTTTCCTGTTCCTCCCTCCTGACAATTACTTCCTATATTTATTCACCTGTTCATTCGTTTTCTAGTTGCCTGTGCAAAGAGTTCTCTCTGTTTTTGGGTTATTGTTATATTTTGTCTGACTCCTGATACTGACCCTTGGCTTGTTCTTTGACTCCGCTTGTTCTCAGCCTATTGATATCATCAACCTGTTCCAGTCTGTCTTGTCTCCTGTGCTGCTCAGAGTACTCCCGCAACCCATTCCTGGTTACCTCTAGGTTGTACTTGTGCCGCACAAGCCCCTGGCAAAACATTACCCTGGGCTCAACCTTCGAGTACATATTTGTCAGGGTGAACACCACAAAGTACTTCCCAAGAGGTGATCTTGCAACAAGGGTCCCTCCTCCTGGGTGTCACTGGTACACGTAACCGTTACCTTTTTTGTATATTGACAAATTCAGAAAGCAGATCACTTCTCTTTATATATATATATATATATATATATATATATATATATATATATATATATATAAAAATATATCCAAAAGTGGAGCACTCAGCCAAACACAAAGACAAATGAGTCTAGAAATACCTGGGTGCTGTGTTGCTATAGTATAACAAGTCCAAAAGCGTATGCCCCACGTATGCAGGCCAACAAAATCACGCACTCACAGGGTTAAATGAAAGGTATAAAGTCGATATATTTAGAAAAAAAGCATAAGATGCATCAAAAAATCTACGTTTCGGCTCCTACCAGGAGCCATTATCAGTCCTGAATGCATTTCTTGTGTTTATTTCTTTTTATGTGCCAATTCTGCCTCTCTCTTTCCCTTGCCCCCAGCTTTGTCTCACTCCCCATTCCCCCCTCACCTGTCTCTTCCCCCCACATGTTTCTCTCTGCCCCCCTTCCTGCTCTGTCCCCCCTGTCTCTCTGCCCCCTCCCCCTGTCTCTCTGCCCCCCTCCCTCCCCCTGTCTCTCTGTTGCCCCCCCCCCACTCCCCCTGTCTCTCTGTCCCCCCCCCCCCTTACCTGTACTTCAATCCCTGGTGGCTAGTGGGGGCAGCCGGGGGATGTCTGCACAATACTTGCAGACATCCTCCATGCTGCCCGACACGGCAGTCTATTATGACGGACAGCTGTCCGTCATAATAGTCTGCCGTGTCGGGCAGCATGGAGGATGTCTGCACGTACCGTGCAGACAACCCCCAGCTGCCCAATTTACCCTGGTGGCTAGTGGGGCAGCAGAGGAAGTCTGCGCGATGAGCGCAGACCTCCCCTGCTGCCGCCCAGGCACGCTCGCCGGGACTTCTGTGACGAAAGCGGAAGTTCCCGGCTTCTTCACAGAAGCCCCGGCGGAAGCAGGGGAGTCTGCGCTCGTTGCGCAGACATCCCCTGCTGCTAGAGAGGGGGATCCAGGTCCCCTGCAGCTCTGCTGGGGACCTGGATCCATGTCTTATAATTTGACCTCAATTTCAGGTCAGATTATAAAAGACCTCGATTATAAGACAAGGGGGATTTTTCAGAGCATTTGCTCTGAAAAAACCTTGTCTTATAATCGAGCAAATACGGTATATACATATTCACAAATATACAAATATATATTCTAAAGCGCACATTGTTCCAAGATGAAACACATACAAACACACATACACATGCACACAAAAAATATGATCCAAAATTAAGGCCATGTAATGGGTTACAGAGATGACATAACTGTTCTGTTTTACCTGGCATTAGCTGTGGAACCAAGTCTGCTGATCTCTGCCAAACCTGTATCAAGTGTTCTATCAAAAACTCTGTAGAAGAATCGCTCTTTGCCTGAAAGCAAATTACACATAACTGATTCTTATTAACAATACCAAAAAAATGTGTAAACAAGTAATCATCACACAGTGCAAGAAATTTACATGTTTATTACATTTTGTGCTCCTGTGACCTTGTATGAGAAAGACATAGTACTGCAGAGTAGGCCACCAAAATTGGATAAGATACTGACATATGGGAAATGGAGATTGCTTATTGAGAGCATGCAATGATTGATTGATATACCAAGCACACATTCACTTTGTATAAAGCAATTCCTGGAGTCACATCTGTCAAATATAAATGGAGTAACATATGTTTTGATCATTCTCTGTAATAAATTACTACTTGCTGCTTTCAGCCATACCTGTAAGGGAAATATAAAATCACAGGGCTTGTGTACGACAAATATACAATTTTTACAGCTCAGCTGCGGAGTTTAATTCTAGGTCTTTACAGTTTACCAAAAAAAAACTAAAACTTTCTCCCTGATTTAATAATTAGAGTTTCCAGGCAGTCAAAATGTTATTAAATACCCTATTCAGTAGCATGCCTGCTACATTTCAGCATAGTTTGGTCATTTTAATGTAAGCAGTCAGCACCCTAAATAAACAATACATATATTGCCTGCACTCTGCAGTTGCTAAATAATGGACAACAGTGGATCGCTATATAATTAATGTTCTTGAGGTTCTGCAATCTGTAAGGTTCATAGTCTGTTTGTGATGTCACGCTAGCAAGAGTTTCAGTTGTATAGAAAGTGAGAATGATGCAAACTCTGCAGATATATATTTAGTAATTGTGATCTGCTATTTGTTGTGATCTTGCAGAACCATCTTTTTTTTGTATATTCGGTCACTGGTTTGTACTGTGTGAAATTATATAATGCAAAATTAGGCCGTATTATTCTCTAATAATTGATATAAAGGAAATGATCGCAATGGAAATGTATGTGTTAATTTATTATCTACCAAATACTATTGATTATTATTATTGAAAACTCATAAAATGTAGTATCTTCGTACCTGGCACAGGCATTTCAGAAGTCCCTCTGCACATGGTTTGAGTGACTTGTGTTAATTCTTCACTTAGATGCAATTGCTGATGTAGAAAAACACAGGAGAAACCACTTAAACGAGGTAAATCATTCAGTCTTTCATTATGAATAGCTAAAATAGTCATCAAAGCAACATAACTTCACCTACTAAAGGCAAACAAAACATTTAACTCTGTTGGGTCTATTCACTAAAATTAAAGTTTTAGATCGAGGAGGTCGACTTTCATTTTGAGAATAAGTCACATTAGGCACCTGAGTTTCACTTAAAAAAAAGTCCAGGTTCGAATCTTCCCCATTAAAAGTAATGGGAGGCAAAATGGTGGAAGCTATTTTTGAGACTAAGTCAAACTCAGGTGCCAAATTTGACTTCCTCTCAAAAATAGCTTGAATAACTCATTACTTTCACTGGGAAATATTCAATCCTGAGTGCCGAATTTGACTTATTCTCAAAATGAAAGTCAACCTCCTTGAACTATTCTCATTAACATTTATTTATATAGTGCCAAAAATGTACTTAGTGCTAGGTATAGAGCGTAGAAGAGAACTTCATATTAAGTTAGACAAACTAGAACAGACTAATACATGGGGTACAATCTAGAGGGAATGGGGTACATGAAACACATAAGGGAGTGAAGAGGTTAGATGGAAGGTAGTTGTGGTAACAGTAATGTGGATGGTTGGCCCTAGGTGGGTTTGGCCAAAGATTAATTATGTGTGTTCTAGCTGGATTAGTTGTAAGCTACCTGATACTAACAGATTGAGGACAGCGATAGCTAGCTGGGATTAGCTAGAGATAAATTAACCGGTATTCTAGTGGGGGATGGGTAGTAAGTTTCTTTAAAGAGATGATGTAAGGGACTTTTTAAAGTTTAAGAAGGAAGGAAAGAGCTTGATGCTCTACGGAAGGGAGTTCCAGAGAGAGAGAGAGGGCAGCTCAGGCAAAATCTTGGAGGCGCAAGTGGGACGAGCTGATGATTTTGGAGGGCGGCTTAAGTCCCTTTGAGGAGCGCAGAGGTCGTGCAGGGAAGTATCGGTTAATAAGGGAGGCAATGTATGGAGGGGCCAAGGATTGGCGGGCTTTGTAGGGTAAAAATAAAATGTTATCCTAGAGCAGACAGAAAACCAGTGGAGGGTGTTGCAGACTGACGAGCAAGAAAGATGAGTCTGCAGCTGTGTTTTGAATTAATTGCAGGGGAGAAAGACAAGAAGGAGGAAGTCCAGTCAGGAGGCTGTTACAGTAGTCAAGACGAGAGATCACAAGTGAGTGCACTATTTTGGCAGTCTCTGCGCTGAGGAATGGGAATGTGTGCCCTGTTCTTTAGGTACAGATGACAGGATTTGGCTAAAGACTGAATATGGGGAACGAAGCAGAGGGCAGAATCAAAAGTGACCCCAAGACATTGGACACGGTCAGCGGGTATGACTCTAGAATTTTCAATGGTGACTGTGAAGTCAGCTGTTCAGGAAATTGAGGGAGGGAAGATGATCACCTCCATTTTGGAAAGATTATGTTTCAGGAAGTGATCATAAATCCAAGTGGAGATGGACGACAGACAATTAACTACAAGTGACACGACCGAAAGAGTGAGGTCAGGGGAGGTAGATCTGAGTGTCGTCCGCATATGGGTGGTATTGAAAGCCAAAAGAGAGGATGAGTTCTCCCAGAGAAGTGGTGTACAGGGAAAACAACAGCGGGCCAAGGACCAATCATTGCGGAAAGCCAACAGAGAGCGGAACAGGTGACACTGTATAGGAGCCAAGAGAGTGCCGTACCACCTATGCCAAATGAGGTTAATCTGTTAAGGAGGTGGTGGGCGACGGTGTCAAAAGGCAGAAAGAGGGTGAACTGGAGCACTACATAAATAGTGAAATAATCAGAAAAAAATACAGACTTAAAAGCTCTATCAATAAAAGGTCACAGAAATGTAATAATAAAATAGAAAAAATGTGATAAAATATTTATATGTGAAATATACTTAAACCACTAGGTATATGTAGATGATCCTTCTGTGTGTTTCAGATGGCCCAGATGAATATATATAAAAAAATAAAAAAAATTAAACCATAGTGTATTCTGTATGGAAACAAGATTAAGAATCAGTAATGTGCATAAAATAGATGAAAAAAGTATACCAATTTAATACATATAATAAAGACAAATAACAAATTAAAAATGGTTCATGAGCCAGAAAAGAAAAATGAATAAACAATATAAAAAGACAAATAAATATATACTAAAAACAGGAGAGCTAGATAAAATATCTGATAAAGTAGCAGCAATGAATCCTTACAGGGTGTGGTACTGAGACTCAATGAACCCACTAGTAGCGCCTTGTGTCTATTAGTCAACACTGACTCTAAAGCGATATCCTGCTGGAGAGGTAGCAGTACAGATGCAGGGACTCGGATGAATGAATTCGTCAAAGTAGTCAAAAATAGACAAGCAGCAACTGATGAACTTCAGATGAATGGAAGTCTATGAATGAATTCATCCAAACTGCTGTTGTAGAGACGAAAGGCTTTAAAGTCGAAAAGATCCGAGAGGATACCTCAGCCGATGAATTTGGATGAACTGGAGGTGCCAAATACAAAATAGTGAAGAGCTCATGCTGACTACCAGCATCTACGGGGTCCAGTAGGGACAGGACAGAGACAGAAAACTTTACACTTTTTACCAATAAGTCAGCTTCATCACAGTGTCAAAGGCAGCAGAGAGAGCTAAGAGGATCATCACTGAGAATTTGCCCTTAGATTTGGCATAGAGCAGGTCATTTGATACTCTTGAGAGCTGTTTCAGAACAGAGCCAAATATGACCAACAGAAGTTAATGTGTTTCGAATCAGGTCTCTACTTGACATTTAATGTAAATGCCCAACTTATATATCTGTTTGTATGTATGTGCATATTCATTTCTGAAATAGAATGGAGAATATTAAAACTGTGAAGACTGATGTTACATATATGTATTTTCATTGAGGGACAAGCTGTCAGCTCAATATTGCGTAGTTGACGTCATTCACCTCTGTAGGGTGTGCCCATATTCGCAATATAAATTAATTGATAACTAGATTATAAACATACATTTAGAAAACTGCAATTCTTCTCCATATGTGTTTACATCCATCCTTAAAAAACATCTCACCTTCTGTTCTGTGCCTTGAGCACCCAGATTAATGGACAGGTCAAGCTCAGGAGTAAAATAATTAGCTACAGAGCTGTCAGGTGACACATCCAATCCAGCACAATTCTCCTGTCAGCCACATAAATGACAAACAGGAATCTCTTAAATATCATCTTTATCACATGCAAAATTACTTTAATGTATCTCTATGGAATGGCTCAGAGGAGATTCTGCTAATGCCCATTTTTTTTTATTTAGAGCAGAAAATGTCATGGTGTGAGGATAAATCCCCATGAGAAAATTAATTGGAGTAAAAACAATAAATGCATATTATCATGGTATCATCTTTATATTTGTAATTTTTGGTTCCCAGTTTTCTTTTTGTACTGGAGTGATCCTTTTCCTTTTAATGTTTTAGTGTCTTTAAATAATTGTGTGAACCATGTTGATGCTATTAGTATTAGTTATATTTAACTGGGACTGCAAGTTTATGACATAGGATGGACTCATTGGAAAGGATATCATCCAATGTTTATCACTATTTTTCAAAAATGCTTTGATAATGCTAATGCCTATGCTATACTCTAACCTGACACAATTTCCCAACTGATACCAATGAACAGTCCAAGTTTTCGATCTGGTTCACTGACTCCATCTGTTCTGTGAACTGGCATATTCTACCTAATGAACACAATAAAGAAGCAATTATTGTCATATGATAACAAAATAGTATATAGTTCTCTCAAAGATTAAATTATTCAACTGTATCTTGAAATAATACTTTCAGTCCTGGGATAGAAGCGGTTTGTTACTTCTCTAAGCAAAACATTGGAAAACTTAAATCAATGGGATAACTGGTTATTGGAACACATTATTTCAAGGACACTGAATCTTATTCATTCTAGGCAGACTTCTTTTTCTACCTCTATTAGTAAATGGCATTGAGACTTAGGTAGGTGATTTACATGGGAAAAATGGTACTGGTCAGCAAATAGCTATACACTCGGTTTAAACGTGAATATAGCTGCTCACTTCAAATGTGGAAACATCTCTATCCATACTTACAAATACATATAAACAGATATAAGAAGCGCATAAAATAATAAAACTGTGCATGGGATACTTATTAATCCGGTAGATTTGTATTATTATATGAGGTCCTTCTATCTGTCTGTATATACACAAGGTATCTTTACAGGAGCTCCACATGAAAATTATAACATGCTGGTACAAGGTTCTGGTACAGTCAAACCAATTCCGACAGTCCATTCCTGGAGACTGTTGGAGGTGTGGAGCAGCAGTCAGAACAATGTACCACATATAGAGAGAATGTGCTGTTCTTTATGATATCAAACAGCATATTCTTGCTCTACTAGGAACATTGGTTATGCTTGGGATATTTCCCACAGGCATTTTTGTTCTTCTTCGATTTGCCTGTATCCCGTAAGAGACCAAATTTTGATCATTAAAGGGACATTAATAGTGTTGAGCGAACCCGAACCGCACTGTTCGGGTTCGTACAGAACTTTATGGTTTTTGGACCCCTGACCCGAACACATTTCACTGTATGTCCGTGTTGGAGTTCAGGGTTCGGCGATTACATTGTATGTAATGCTATTGGCTTTCTATAAACCGAAATAGAGTCCCCATTCATAAGAAATTCTTATTAATGGGGACTCTATTTCGGTTTATAGAAAGCCAATAGTATTACATGTATTCCATAAGCCGAAAGTCTATAAACCGAACAACATTCGGTTTATAGACTTTCGGTTTATAGAATAGCAATAGCATTACATGTATTCTATAAACCGAAAGTCTATAAACCGAATGTTGTTCGGTTTATAGACTTTCGGCTTATGGAATACATGTAATACTATTGGCTTTCTATAAACCGAAACAGAGTCCCCATTCATAAGAATTTCAAATGAATGGGGACTCTAGTTCAGTTTATAGAAAGCCAATAGTATTACATGTATTCCATCTATCTATTTTTACTTTTAGCGAAGATGACAAAAGTGAGACCAATATTCAATCGATAAGGTTTGCCTCTAAGGCTAAAGAGGCCATATAATAAAAATTGCAGATTTTGAAAAGAAAAAAGGGAAATTTATCTGTGAGCTGAATGGGAGAATTTTCCCAACTCTCTACTTTGATCTCAAGTTTGAGATTTCCTTGTCAATTTCTTGCAATTCCTGCTTTCATGAATAAATCCCCATTTGTACAAATAAAGCATACCTGCAAAACTACAGATTGTATTTATGGAATTGTTCTCTTTGGATTTATGCATGCAGCTCTCACCCATATCATTATTCAGCTCTTGAATACAGGACACACTTGTGTTGTTAAACTGCTGCATGGATGTAAATGGTTTTTCTGGCAAGTACTGAAGGAGATCGTCAATGTCTTCACTGTCACTTTCAGAGGAGTCAAATATTTGGTAGTGTTGGAGGACGCGGAGACGCTCTGAAGCTGTTCCTCCAGATTCAGTTCTCACAGCTGGTTTATTAACTAAAATGTAGAGTGTGTAGCAGGGAAAGTTATTAGAAGAGAATGAACAAAGAAACATATCCTGTCGTCCGAAATTTCTGTCCTACTTCAACATTTCTGAAAAAAGTCAGTGGCAGGCAGTCTCCTCACTCATCAGCAGGGTCTGGGTATGATATCGATTCAATGCTCAACTCAATGGCCTTACCAGACACATAAGACTTGCATTCATGTGCACTATCATGCTTTCCATCTCCATCATGTTATTTATCAAACAAAACCATCCAAGGTTTAAAAGTATGATGGTAATCAATCTGGTTTCTGCACGAAACACTACACAGATCTCTAAAAGACTTGGCAAGTTTTTACTGTCCCTTTAAATCAACTTTTTTTTATAGCCAATAGAGCAATACTGGGTGATGTAGGAACTGCGTTTGTTGCACAACCCAAATAACTCCTGTTAAAATTGATGCTTAATTTTATATTTTTTATTTTGCTCACTGAAAAGAGGGAAGGGGGATGGAAGAGAGAGGTAATAAGTAAAGTAGGGAATATTAATTACAGACCAGGGAACACAGGGTATGAGAGAATACTGAGGGATATACAATATTCCTAGTGGGTCAATCATGGAGCATTTATGACTTCAAAATCTTAAGCATTTCAGTTCATGATTAAACATTGGGTGGGATTCCCTGATTTAAGGTTTTATTGTCGTTAGCTGCAGTGATTAAGAGATCTCTATATTTTTAACAACCTCAGTTTTCAATGCAACTGTCTTTATTTGCAGTCTAGTGACCAGTTATATAAATGACCAGTTATATAAATGTTTAATATGTCCCTAAATCTGAAAGCAAGTTTTACTGTACCTAGGTCAACCTTGTCCATCGTCCCGCTATCTATTGAAGGAATCTGTGTTGGAGTGCTCATTTCATGCAAAACATTTACGTCCTCACTTAACTGCAATGTCTACAGAAAGAAGACTTGACATGTTAAAGCTACACAGGATCATGTGAAATATTGTTCTGCGCATTCATTATAGTCATCTATAAAAAATTAAAAAAAACTCATTACCCTTTCCTCTCCCCTCACATCCCTCCCTAATCTTCTAAATTCATAGATGAGCATTCAGGTTTTAAGATACATTTTCCAAAGGGTCAAATCAGGCAGCTCCGATTTGGCTAATGCTGCCTCACACCCCCACCCCAGATTTAGCCAATGCTGCCCCTACCCCCACCACAGACATCCGCCGATGCTACCCGACACTTCCGTCTTCTACGACGGAACACTGGAAGGTCACGTAACCTCCCAGGTTCTGTTGTAGAAGTCCCATCAAAAGTGCCGGGCAACACCAGAGGATGTCAGTGCGCATAAGATAACCTCGAATATAAGACAAAAAATAAACCTTGTCTTATATTCGAGCTAATACGGTAATATAATTTCTGATAAATAAATTAATGTATCAAAATATTTTTTTAGATTAAAAATTCTCCATTTGACTTTTTTTAATAAAAAAATATATATTTAAAACATTACACCAATACATTATAATATGAATTTTACACTTATATACAAAACAATAAAAATAACAGCCCCCAAAAAACAATATCAAAAAGAATATCAGAAGCATTTTACGCAATTATAAATCTAAAGATAGAACAGAAAAGAGGGAAAAGGAAGAATCTTTGGAATCTGTTACCCAAAGCCAGTAACTTCTCATCTTTTTTCATTTAATTTTTCTTCCTCTGAGGTACCGTGTCTCATTCTGGGAGACTTCAATATTCATCTTGACCTAGCCAATTCTCCAGTAACTTCAAAATTCCTTTCCCTTACCTCTTCCTGAGGTCTCTTCCCAATGACCAACTCTCCGCAAAAGAGGGGGTGGGAGCACAGACTCCATAAGGGGGGTGCAGACCCAAAATGCATGGCTGGTCTCCTCTGCACAAGGAACACAGCAAACCACAGATGTACATTTCAGCCTACATTGGCCTCGTCAGTGTGGTATGGCTGATGATCCTCTAGGTGCAGCAAGCCAGGGACACATGGCCGTACCACACTTGAATCCTCTCTCCCCTTCTTTCCACCCATCTCATGTCCAGAGCAAGCTGACAGGTCACGTGACCCCCAGCACTCTAACCAGAGAACACTGTGCAGGGAGATCAAGACACAGCATGGTAGGATGTCTGTGCGCCAGGGCAGAACACAGACACCCTGCTGCCTGCTTGCCGGCAGAAAACTGATGAGGGGATATCTTTTTGATCCGCCCCGTCAAACAGACTCAGCCCAGTCTGTCTACCAGGCTTCTGTTCTTTGCTGTAAGCCAAACTTTTCAGCTTGAGGGCCACATTGTACATCTTACACATTTTCACAGGCCAAAGAAAAAAAAAATTATAATTCAACTTTTTACATAGGTAATAAAAAGATTATTGAAAAGATTAATTTCTTGTTTTTATTTCCTTCCGCTGCATCCACACTGCACCCAGGGCTTACCCCAGCACCCATATTACACTCACGTGACTTTACCCCAGCACCCAGATTTGCACTCACAGAATTTGCCCCAGCACCCAGATTTGCACTCAGGCCTTTGCTTCAGTACCCAGGTATGCACTCAAGACTTTGATCCAGCACATAGATATGCACTCAGGACTTGCCCAAGTACCCACTTGCACTTTAAGGGCTTACCCCAGCAACCAGCACTCAGGACTTGATCTGGCACTCTGCTGCTCCTGCCCACCACGCCAACTTTTCACTGAGCGGGGGGTTGTCACATGACTCCCGGCGCTCAGATCTTTCAAGCAGGCTGTGCTGGTGTCGCTCCCCTAATTCATGCAAAATTAATCTTTAATCTGTAGCCCTACCTGTGTAATTGGCTTTTCCCCAGTACCCTTGCTTTGTTTTGAGCCATCACCAGTCCAGCATTCTCGCTTCCTTGTATACATTTGCTGTGGCCTCATGATACATTCGCTGTGAATCTTTCTCGTGTCCTTTTGTGCTGGCACATGTTTGTTTTTGAACCACAATCCACTTTTGGGTGGCATGTACTTATCAGGAGGTCCAACAGCAGACCTTCCAGCATGTGAATTATTCCTGAATGCGCAGACAACATTATCGACTTCGTCTGCTGACTTTTGAGGAAATCCCTCATTAGGTGGTTCCTCCAGTGTCTTTTCAGCAGGATCCTTGTGCTTGCATAACGTTTCGTTCTCCTTATCGTGGGCTTCAATATTCTTTTGTAAAATACTTTGTGAGCATGTCAAGTGAACAATAGAAGACCTGATATGATTCTGGATAGAAGACAACTTGTTTTCTAACATTTGTATTTCTGTCTGCCAGTCATCATCTGGTTCTGAAGTCTCTGACATACTATCTTCTTTAAGTTCTGTGTCTGTTTCATAAAAACTGGTTTCAGATACTAAATAGTTATCGAGATCCATCCCTTGAAAATATGAAGCTTTTCCTTCGTAATTCAATACGTCATCTAGGCCGATCAGTTCCTGCAGTATCTGGGTGTGTAACTCGGGAGAGGATAATGTTTCTATCTTGTCATCCGAAGGAACAATGTCATACTTGCTCATGTGCAATGTATGCTGTAGTCCAGCTGGTAAGTCCTCTTTCTCCACAATTTCTGGGGCTGGATTACTGATGTGAACAGGAGCCTTAATATGATGAATATCTACTTCTTCAACTCCATCATGTTTACCTATTTAAATAAAAAGTACATTTTGGTTTCTGAAGCAATGTAATGGAAATTTAGGAGTAATAATTTCAGAGGACTAAAAGGTAGGTAGAAAATGTAATAGAGCAGAAGGAAATGCTAGCAGAATGCTTGGTTGTATAGGGTATGAGCAGTAGAAAGAGGGAAGTGCTCATGCCATTGTACAGAGCACTGATGAGACCTCACTTGGAGTATTGTACGCAGTACTGGAGACCGTATCTTGATACTTTGGAGAAGGTTTAGAAAAGGGCTAAAAAACTGGTTCATGAGATGAAGGTTAAAACTTGCCAAGAGGAAAGGTGTAACAGGGGAGATATGATAGAAACATTTAAATACATAAAGGGAACCAACACAGTAAAGGAAGAGAGTATATTTAAAAGAAAAAAAAAGTACCACAACTGGAGGACATAGTCTTAAATTAGAGGGATAAAGATTCAAAAGTAATATCAAGTATTACTTTACTGAGAGGGTAGTGGATGTATGGAATAGCCTTCCAGTGGAAGTGGTAGAGGTAAACACAGTGAAGGAGTTTAAGCATGTGTGGGATAGGCACAAGACTATCCTAAATGTAAGCTAGGGAAATTGGGACGATGACAATACAGAACCCTAGAGAAGCCTCTCCCCTAGGTGTATTGTCCTGAAGGGGAATGTTGCTGATACTGGGGTCAAGTCAGTGACTATATCTCCCCCAGGATGCTGTTCTCAGTAGAGGGACTTTGCAAAGTGAGGCCGAATGGGCGGTAGCTGGTAGCATACTGTGACCAAAGCCAGGGCAGTCCTCTACCCACTGGAGAAGGAGGCAGGTATCAACCCAAGCAATAAGCTCAATGCTGACAGCTCCGAAGACTCTGCCACAGGAATGGACACACACCAGTATAGGAGTGGAACAGGAATGAACATGTATTTGAAAACAGCACAGATATTTATAAACAGACATGTGACATCAACTAAAGGGGAAGGCACAAGGGAAACTAAATAACACATAATCATACCTTTAAATACAGACACTTAATGAACACAAAGTGAAAATAAATAGGTTGATGGGCTAAGGTAAAAGTGATATGGATAATAAAAAAGACATATATACTTAACACGAACTTTCAACAAAGATCCAACAAATAAAATTGGGCAGACTAGATGCGCCGAATGGTTCTTATCTGCCCACACATTCTAAGTTTCTATGTTATAAATTACATATTACTTTTGTCTTAATTTATGAGTTTATAAACGCAATTTAATGGCCATGTGTCCTAAATATATTTTTCTTTATAATGAAAGCTCTGTCGCATTCCACAGCACTGAATATCACCTACTGTTACTCCTGCTGCTGACAGAAGTCTACTTTATGGACTTTAAAAGGCACAGGATAAAGAATGTCTGAGGCATCTTCCTGTCCTTGTGGGATACATATAAGAGATACAGCATATTATTGTTAAGGGCAATAAAAACAGGCATAAAGTCTAAATTGTGTCAGAAACTAAAAATGTAGAATTGCACGTTGAAATAGACAAAAAGAGAATAAAATTGTACTGCTTGCCTTCTTTGTAACACCACTGTTTCGTACATAAAGTATTTGTCATTATCGCTGTTAACCTGCACATTTCCTGGCACAGTGAAGTTACAGAGCAAGTGGAGCTAGTACATTCTAACACCTTTTTTATTCCTGATCTGCACATGTGTTTGTAATTTTATATTGTATGCTTACACTATTCAATATATACATATACATTTTATATATCCCCTTCGTTACCGGACTGTTTTTGGAATGTTGTGCATTAATGGAATGGGCTAGGTCCGTCCTGTGTGGCAAGGCGTTAGTGAAACAGGACGGACCTAGTCCACATTGAGTCAAAGCGAACACTGAAAGCGGATTTTTTTCCGGTTTCAGTGCTCAAACAGCATTGCAACGATGCTTCCGTATGGAAGCATTGTGCAATGCTTAAGAAAATGCCCGTCGGCATTTCGATCGCTCCGGAGAGCCACAGGGCAGTGCCTTTAAAACGACGGGCATTAAATAAAGAGCATAGGAAGCGAATATAATCGCTTCCTATGCTCTGTAAGTGTTACTGATTGCCTCGCAAGTCGCGGCAATCAGCAACACCCCAAAAAAAGCACGATCTTGGTCACTGTGTGACCAAGATGGCGCTGCCCTTCTAAGGGCAAGAGCACAGGAGGCAGGAAGTAGCTGCTTCCTGTGCTCTTCAAGCAGTCATACGATCGCCTCATCACAGAAGCAATCAGTGACTGCAGGCAGACTGACAAGCAGTGGGGATGCTCTGATGACCCTATATTGATCTGACCACTTAGGATCTGCCTCCCTCTCCTCACATTTTTTTTAGTGAGGGAGAGAGACAGATCAAAGTAATAAAAGTAAGTTAAAGTACAATAAAATAATAAATAGACAATACACTAATAATAAAACAATATTTAAAAAATTATAAAAGCAATTCCCTGTGTTTAACCCCTTCCCTGCCATTGATCTTGCGTGAGCAGTGATCTTGCACATCAGCGCATTTATTTTTGCTGTTTGTGCATTTTTTAGGGGTTCATTTTTTTGGGACTGTAATTTATTACAGTACTACAAAGGCTCTTCTAAGAGTTATTAACCCCTTCCTTGCCGTCGATCACTGCTTACGCAATGATATTGACGCCAAAGCAATTTTTATCAATTTTCATTTTTTTTTTACAGGATTTACGTGTAAAGTAAAAATATCTTTTATTTTTTTTAAGCTGTCTGAGCACATAGCAATCAGTAACAGCGAATTAGTGGCAAAGGCGGTTTGGTGATTGCTCAGATGAGCATCACCATTCGCCTGGTCAGACCAATATTTGTGAATATTGATCCAACCAATTTTGATCTGCCTTCCTCTCCTCACTTACATTTTTGTGAGGGAAAGAGACAGATCAGTATTAGTGATATAAAATAACATTTTATAAAATTGTGAGATTTTATGAAAGCCATTCCCTGTGTATAAACCCCTTCCCTGCCATTCATCACTGTATAGATCTTGCGTGAGCAGTGATCTTGCACATCAGCGCATTTATTTTTGCTGTTTGTGCATTTTTTAGGGGTTCATTTTTTTTGGACTGTAATTTATTACAGTACTACAAAGGCTCTTCTAAGAGTTATTAACCCCTTCCTTGCCGTCGATCACTGCTTACGCAATGATATTGACGCCAAAGCAATTTTTATAAATTTTCATTTTTTTTTTTTTACAGGATTTACGTGTAAAGTAAAAATATCTTTTATTTTTTTTAAGCTGTCTGAGCACATAGCAATTAGTAACAGCGAATTAGTGGCAAAGGCGGTTTGGTGATTGCTCAGATGAGCATCACCATTCGCCTGGTCAGACCAATATTTGTGAATATTGATCCAACCAATTTTGATCTGCCTTCCTCTCCTCACTTACATTTTTGTGAGGGAAAGAGACAGATCAGTATTAGTGATATAAAATAACATTTTATAAAATTGTGAGATTTTATGAAAGCCATTCCCTGTGTATTAACCCCTTCCCTGCCATTCATCACTGTATAGGCAGTAATCTTGAACAGCAACAGTATGTTTTGCTGTCTGCACTTTTTTTATGGATTAATGTCTTTGTACTGTAATGTATTACAGTACTAGATAGGCTCTTCTAAGAGCTATTAACCCCTTCTTTGCTGTAGATCACTGCTTAGGCACTGATTCTGAGGTCGCTGATTCAGGGTTCTATTTTGACCATGGTCAGCTTTCTGATACATCATCTAGTGATGTATCGGTGGCTGCTGAGCGCTTGCCACAAGGCGTCATGGGTGTCTACGTTTAAAAAATAAAAAGTAAATTACATTGGCTGACTTCAAAGATATATCCCATATAGGACATGGACGCAGGTTTACTACATGTCAAAATTCCAAGTTGGCATTTTGAGATGCACACCTCACAAATGTTGCCTTTTACCACCCAAGCAACCAAACAAACCTATACGTGGGTGGTATCGCTGTACTCGGGAGATGTTGCTGAACACATATTGGGGTGTTGTTTAGCAGTGACATATATCAGAATCTGTGAATTCATGCCTCAAGTACAATGTATGTGGAAACAAAACTCCAAAAATTTACTACCACAAACTTTGACAAAGGCTGGTGGTAGAATTAGTACATATACAGTATTAAAATACCACCATTTGAAATACCTTATTTTCCAAAAATATATGGTTTGATGGGGTAAAATACATTGGACGGCTTCAAAAATGTTTCAATGGAACATGGGCACAGGCTGACTACATGTCAAAATTCCAAGTTGGAAATGCGCACATCCCAAACGATGCCTTTTAGCCCCAAAACAAACCAACAAACCTATGCATGGGTGGTATCTCGGGAGATTTTGGTGAACACATATTGAGGTGTTGGTTGGCAGTGGCAAATACCAGAATCTGAAAATTCCTGCCTTAACTACAATGTGTGTGAAAAAACATGACATCCCAACCCGTTGACATAGGTTGGTGGTAGAATTAGTACATGGGAAGTGTTAAAATACCACAATTTTAAATACCCTAGGATGTCTAGTTTTCCAAAATATGTGGTTTAATGGGGTAAAATACTTTGACAGGCTTCAAAAGTATCCCTACTGGAACATGACTACATGATTTTAAGTTGGAAACGCACACCCCCTAAATGTGGCCTTTTAGCCCCCAAACAACCCAACAAACCTATGCATGCGTGGCATCCCTGTACTCAGGAGATGTTGCTGAACACATATTGAGGTGTTGTTAGGCACTGACACATAACAGGAGCTGTAAATTCATGCCCGAAGTACAATGTATGTGGAAACAAAACATTAAAAAATGACTAACCTAAAATTTGACAAAGGCTGGTGGTAGAATTATTGCATGGAAAGTGTTAAAATACTACCATTTGAAATACCCTAGGGTGTCTAGTTTGCAAAAATTTATGGTTTTGTGGGGTAAAATACACATTCTGGCTTCAAAAATGTCCCAAATGGAACATGGGAGCAGGTTTTCTGCATGTCAAAATTCCAAGTTGGAAAACCAAAAGGCTCACCTCTCAAATGTGGCCTTTTAACCCCCAAATAACCTAACCAACCTATACATGGGTGGTATCCCTGTACTCAGGAGATGTTGCTGAACACATATTGAGGTGTTGTTTGTCACTGACACATAACAGGATCTGTTATTTTAGAATTTTCTTCTTTCTTTTTTCGGATTTAGTGTTAATGACATTGTAACACTGATATCGGTCACAAATCCCTGAATCAACCACCACATGTACACATCTTTATAAAGTAGACATCCCAGGGTATTCAACTTGGGGCATTTTGCCACTTTTCATGTAGTCATTTTACCACCAATTTTTGTTTTGTGTGGTTCTTCCACGCAATTTGTACATTAGGTATGATTTTATTGCCAAACAACACCCCAATCAATATATGTTAAGCAACATCCCCTGAGTACAGGGGAACCCCACATATATAGGGTTGCTAGGGATATGTGACAAGTACCGGGCAAAATTTAGGATAAGGTCACTGCAGCTATAAAACATGTATTTTTTTAGGTAATGCTTGCAAAATACATTTCATCATGCTCAGTCAGCCAAAAGCGAACTTAGCATCATAAGCAATGTAGTCTATAGTAGGAAACACTGATTGTTGCTACCTTGCAGCTGCATGGATGATATATCCAGTTGCTGCAGGCCCCTATCTACTGCTGGGGTCCGATGCAAAGCTCTGGGCCCAATAGCATTCTTTTTTTATAAAATAAAATATCCATAGAGGACCACCGACAGACCTAACATGTCAATGGTGCTCTATGGAATAACTTCTTATTTTTATATAATTTATTGTTTTTTTATATATATTTTTATACTTCTTTATATATTTTATTTAAATATTCTAAAATTGAGTATTTAACTCTAACCTTAACGCTAGGTTAGGGTTAGTAACAACTCTAATTCTAACTCTAGGATTAGTGTTTTGATGAACTCTAACACAATTTTTTTAAAAAGTCAAGGAGATAATATATTAGTATTTTTACATTAATATAAGCATTTTTAATAAGAAAAATAATTTATATTACTTTATGTTTATTTGCTTTATTTCTGTGTATTTAATTAATGTATCATGTTATTTTTTTATTTTAATTTTTAATGATTTTTATTTTACTACACATTTTACTACAAATCATGACTTTGCTTAAATACTCTTCTTACGAAGGATCTGAGCAATGTTTGCTATAGAATACTGCCAGATCACTGACCTGTCTAGTGTAAGTGATGTCCCAAGGCATCCACTACAGCACTGAAACCAAGGGGCCATTTTCTGTGCCTACAGCACTGAAATCAACACAGATTGGCTGCCTATGACAGAGAATGTGGAGAAACAAGGGACTTTCTGGCCCTTTACTAAGAATGGAACCCTGCCATAAATGGTAATTTTGAATCATGGGTCCATTCCACAAAAATTAGTCTTGACTGTTCTGTTTATGTGACAATGTCCATTTTTAGAAATTAAAGACTTTTATGAATTGATCTCTATACAAGATACAATTTGCATTTCAATTCCTGCCTTGTTATTTGGTCTGGTTCTTTCACTTCCTTTTAATCATGATATGAAATTTTAATATGCTAACACATGCATACTAATGTAGTTAATGCTAACACAATTTAATAAAAAAGAACCTTATATAAGAATCTAACACAGACAGCTATCAATTTTCTTTCATTTCAACAAAATTACATCTCATAGTAAATGTCATAACTATATTCTCAAAGTGACTCCTGAAATATGCATTGTGTTACAAATTATGTAATAAGCGTCCAACATACCAAGTGTAGATGTCTGCTTTGTTTTCATCCTCATAGACTGTAAGAAGATGTTTGGATCAGGGTACTCTCCTTGGTACAGTAGATTGAAACTTACAGTGGCCCCGTTTCTTGACTCTATGATATCCTGAAATTAGATAATAATGTTATGAACATGACATTAGTTATTTACAAAATACATATTTTGATCTGTAAAGTAAAAATAAAAAAGAATTAACACAAAAACTGTGAATGTTTCATACTGATTGACTATCAACCACACTGTTTATCAAACATGCTTTATTTATTACTTTTATACATACAATATGGGTCCAAAGATAAATTATTTTAAGAAAACAGACCTGACATTTCATACAGAAAGCATTCAGTCAAATGCACACAAATACACACACCATCACATACAGTCAGGCACACACACCAGTCAGACACAAACACACACACAGTCACACACACTATAGTTATCTTTGTTTTGTAAATCAGTTTTTATTAATTTTTCGCAAGAAAAGTGGGGTACATCAAAAAGTGGGGGAATAACATACATTAAGTCTCTGTCTCAGCAGAGTCAATGTGCATCAAAGAGGTGCATAAGTGGCTGTACATCATCAAATCGATAATTAGGGGAAAATAAAAAAGAAAGAAAAAAAAACCCTGTACACAACAGAATGACAATAAGAAACTGGAGGGTGGGTTAGAAAATAGGGACACACTACTAGAGTGCTGCTCACATTGATTATAGCGCAGGGTACACTTTTTTTTTTTTTTAGGGTATCTGTATAGTTTCCAGAAAATTGGGCTTTCATATGCACTATAGTTATCTTAACTAGTGCTGACTGATCTCCTCAGCCAGTCAGGAGAGGCGTCTGAACTGTCAGCCAATCAGGAGGGTTGAAAGGTTTCTCCTGATTGGCTTAGACTGCCTTCACTCAGCGTTTTCATTCTGGGAATCTACATTGCTCTGAAATGAGGCCGCATGGGAAATAAACTCCCCCGTGCAATCCAGGACATGTGGTCACCCTAATATGACACTACCTTAGATTTAAAGGTGATTCTAATGGGCATTCAGATGAAAGAGTAAGAGGTGGCACTCCAGCTGTAAAATGTCAACTATGTTTCCTATTGATAGCTGGAGCTGCTGTTTTTTTTAAACTGGGCCCAACAATATATGTAGCACCAGCAGGTAGTGTTTTTGTCTTCATTCCACAGGGGTCTATTCACTAAAAGTCAATACTGGAGGACCTCCAATTCTTATTATTTTTGGATAGCTCATTTCACTGTGCAGAAGATGAGGAATGAGGGCATCCAGGATCCTATTTAATTAAGATAATATTTTATTTACAGAGCACCTTTTGTGTGCCCAGGGGGTGGGCAGTGATTTACACTGCCCACTCTCATGGCACTTTAAGGGTGTCTTTTCTTTTCAGGTGAATTTAAATCGAAGGAAGGGTTAATTTTTAATTATAATTTTATTTATTATTTATGCCGGACATGACAAGCCAAGCCCCTGGACAGGTTGGGCTATTATTCATCTGCCATTAAAAAAATTACTGCGGACGCCAAAACAATTTTAACCCCTTCGCGACCATATGACGAGTTAACTCGTCATAAGAGCCGCAGCATTAGCGACCTTATGACGAGTTAACTCGTCATGCAGACTAGCCGGCGGTGCGCTCCGTGGGCACCGCCAGTCAGTCTGCAACGGGTCCAGGACTAAGCCTCGCACCCGAGGCAAAGCTCCTGGACCCGATCGGTTGATTTCCGGGCATGTGATCGCGGTGATAACGTGATCACCGCGATAACATGCAAATTAGATGGCAAAGTCAGTGTGTTCACACACTGACTTTGCCTCTAATTCACTCTCTGTGCTTCACATTCTTATAGTGAAGCACAGAGAGTGACCTGTAAGTAAAAAATAAATTAATAAAGAATGTTGCTGAGAAAAAATTTTTTTTTTTAAATTAACCCTTTCATTGCTGATCACAGTTTGTAACTGTGATCAGTTTCCTTCCACTTTATGGCCCTCATTTAGTTTTTTTTTTTTTACAAATTTTTTTATTTTTGCAATTTATAAAGTTTTTTTTAATAAATAAAGGTAATTTTAATATATTTATGTAATAAAATGTAACCCCTGCATGCCTGTTGCATGATTTTTATGGATCTGACATCGCACTCTTCAGAGTTTTTTTTCTGTCTTTTTTGTTTAGGGGGGTTTGGGAACCAATATTTTTCTTTTTTATTAGTTAGTTAATTAGGGGGGATAAGTGGGTTAGTGTTGCATATTAAAAATTGAAAAACGCTCTGGTCCTTGGCCCAGGAAAATCCCTGGTCCTTAAAGGGTTAAATAGCAAAGATAAGTTGGAATTGTTTACATACAGTACCTTAAAATCATTTTTCAGCAAGCAGCGGATATCCTGGAGGTTCATTACCCGATCCGATGGTTTGGCCTGGATTCCACTGATTACTATGTCAGTATAGGGTTTAGTAAGTCTGAGATCAGCAACCAAATAATTGTGTGAAAGGACAGCTTCTTTAATTGCAAGACCATCCAATCCTTCCCATGGAAGAGAGTCTACAATTAGGAAATAAAAGCCATACAGCATGTTAATGTAATAATCATAATGAAATAAAATATTGTGAATATTATTGAACAATGCAGCTTCTTATTAGATTTTAATATGTTACAATACAAATGCTAACTAAACATACATAAAAAAAAAATATTTACGGTTCAAACCGAATATACTATGTTGGGTCATGTTCTTGTTCTTAGTTCCCTCAGCTAGACAGAGTTAACGGAGCTCTTACGGAAACCTTCAAGATTAGCAATCGGACCAGTCAGGGATGGGGGGGGGGGGGGGGGGGGTTGGTTAATGATAACACCCCCCCCCCCCCCCCCACCACCCCCCATCATTGAGCGGCCCAAAATTGACAGCCCTATTATCCTTCGTAATAGATTTTCATCTCCCTCGCCAACACACAATAAATTGTACTAATCCCCAAAAGTAGACACGGCTACCAAGGATGTCACAAGCAAGAATATTTTATTGCAGACAAGACAGAACATTTATATGGTAAAATATCTTAATAACAGGAGATTGAACAATACACTTTAATGGGATTAAGTCTACACAATGGATAACACAATTAAATCTGGCGTCATTCATGGGGGGAACCAATGGGAACACGCCAGGGAAAGCAGCGACCAATGAGTGTGGAGGGGGCAGAGTTAGGTCCCTTTAATCCTTTTAACTTTTGGACCATAAAACTACATTTTTACCATCTTCGAGACCAATAGGATAGAATTGGCAGAGAGCGGGCGAAAGGCCTATATCAGTCACATAATCCTATTTCGCCAACAATAGTCCAATATGAAGGGGAGCTACTCGACCCTTTAACTCCCCAGCCAATCCCCATTCAAGCGATGGCCGGCCACGTCGTGAGAGATTTGAATGAACCAATGAGCAGCGTGTCTACATGGCTCTGTAGGAACCAGCTCTGGTCTGCATAGCCTGTTGGTCGCTAGCCCGGGCTTAAAGTCTGGCACCAGATGGCAAGGGAAAATAATACATCCAGTTAGAAGAATTGTCCCTGAATCTTTCACTTTACAAGTACTATCACTTTCCAAGATAGAACATTACAAGTCTCGGGCAGTAGCACCCCCTCCTGGTGTATCTTTCTTTTCTTTCGTCTTACTTATTTTCCCAGGTTGACATTTGAAATATGGATCATTGTCACCCTACATGAGAGGGAGTCATGGCCAAATTTTGGAACTAACAATACATTAAGCTCATTTTGCTTTTTACAGGCCCATTCTAAATCTTATTTATTTAGTGTTTTGTTTAGAAGATAAAGTTGATGTAATAGGGAAATCAAGCAATATTTCTTTTTTTTTCTCCAGAGACTTGTGTGCTTGTTATAGGTGCTCCCTTAGTGGTCTGCCAATCTGACCAATAAGTAAGCGATTCTTTCAGCGACACTACTTTGTCATTAACAAAAAACTAATTCAATAAGAAACTTCAAAAACAAGTTTATTAGCTGAACCCCAACTATCTGTCCTTGTGTTTATGGTTTACATGCATTTTGTTATAGGAACTGTGAACCTTGAGTGAATATTACAACAGTATTACCATTATAAGCCATATTTAACAGTAATGAGATTAAAAAAATGATTGTTTTATTATTACCTGTTAGGATTTCCTGAAGGACAGCACAGAAACTGTACACGTCAGATTTTACAGTAATGTTTCTCCCAAGAATTATCTCTGGAGCTGACCACCGATAAAGTTGTGCAGGAACAGGAAAATGCATATAGTCATTACCTGTACTGTCAACTTTGCTGCAAAAAAAAATAATATAATATAATATATACCGGCCATGTATTAATTTCTTGTTAATCAGTTCAATTGTAATGATTGGTTTAAGGAATCAAATTCAACTTGAATCATTAGCTGACAGTATATTGAAAAGGAACCCACTCCCATGTGATTTTGGACATTTATATATATCAAATAAAACACTGTAGTGGTGAAGGACCATCAGTAATGCCGATTAAATAGGGCTACTCCGCCATAAATCACCACAACAGTGGGATATCCATTAGCAGTCTGAGGGTATAAACATAAGCAGTGCGTTTCGATTTCCAATAGACTTTATTGTGCTGTTCAATATATACACAATGTACTAGGCAACAAAATGAAGTCTATTGCAAACAGAAATGCTAATGGATATCCACCCTTTATTTGTATATGTAGAACTGATAGATTCACTTTCTACATGCCTTAACTCTTTTGGGAGATAACAGGGATTTTTGTGGACTTTGAATTTGTGACTTTATATCTTGTCTTAGAAAATAATTTATAACTAGAAATATTTTTACCCATAACCTGCACATTTTATCCAATGACATCATCTATGGCTCACAAAATCTGGAGGAAAAGGTATATCCAAACATTTCCAAATAGGGTCTATTGTTATTACCTCATGAAATGAATAATGTTTGGGCCCTAACATAAATTTCTGCACAGTGGTCATTATATGCAAAATTTTCCATAAGTTACAAAAAAGGCACAATAAAGTTTCTTATACATGTGTGCTGCTTTAATAAATAACCATAGGTATGCTGTCATCCACATTGAAACTGTTCTAGGGACTAGTGACTGTCCTAGAAAGCCATGTCTTTAAACAGGATTTGGGAGGGATTTTTATACACCATAGGTATGCTGCCCCCCATACTAAATCTGCTCTAAGAACAGTGACTGTCCTGGCAAGCCATGACTTTAAATTAGATGCAAGAGGAGATTCAATACATTTTTAATTTAACCTTACAGTTTATAAAAGTAAATACAAAATCAAAAGAAAAATAAGAGCAATCATTCTTTTCAATACAATTTAGTTTGAGTACACTAAATGAGAAAGAAGGAAATTACAGTTAAACAATTATTATTAACATATCTTATTTAAAACAAAAAGGGCACTATTTTTGGGGGGGGGAAAAAACGAAATACTATTTAGCCCCATAACGCGCAAAAAACTGCAAATTTACAGCTAAATACAAACACCCCAGAAATGTAAAAACAGCCCTTGTCACCAAGGGAAAGTCAAGGTCAAAATGTCTTGTCACTAAGGGGTTAATAACAATTTTGTAGGGATTCATGCTATACTCTGGTATAATTTGCATGTCAGGCTCATTTGGAATCCAGGTTTTACTTTGCCTTTGGAGACTGTGGCTGCCCTAAAGTTACTATTCATACTGTTTATCCTGACAAGATACATACTCTGTGTTTATGCACTGACATTAATCTCTATAACATACCACTATAAAACCAAAATTAAAATTAACTACAAAATGTCTGAGAGGATGAGAGTTCAATGAAGTAGAAATTTGTACTCTCTGAGGCACAGTGCTCTACTGCACAACTTTCCATCAGATCTAGTTTCTTGTGTGTTGCAGATATTGTATTCTACCCTGTTGGTTGGCAAGAATAAGCAGCTAGTTACTCAATAACATTTTGATGTTGAGAAACATCTACTGGTTATCAGAGAGTAATGAACACTGATAATGTTAACAATAATTCAAGACATTATCATATAATCTAATAATAAGTCTTATTAATATTCATATCTTCTTAATAATTCCAATATATTATTAATATTTGAAAAAACACTCAGTTTGAGTTAGGGCTTTGTTAGGGAGTGAAATGCTACTGTGCACCAATTTGCATGTTTCACTCCCATTAGCCAATCAGATTGTAGGTTTCAGTTTGCTGTTGAAGATTCTGCAACAGCAGTAGGTTTCTTTATGTGCAACTGATCTGGAAACTGCCACTACCTCCGTGAATGAAATACCATAAATATTTAAATTACTGTAGTGTTACTCAGTATTTAATGTTTTAATAAAGGAGCTATAAATGTACTATTAAATTGTAAATCAGGAAGATAATGCAAGTACCTAAGTAACATCACATATGTATGCCTAGTTTCCTATGGCTTGTGTCCTTCTCTGTACATATGGTATAATGCACTTTATATGAAACATTCCATAATATGACTAGTTTACACAGTGAAGTTAAATATATATATATATATATATATATATATATATATATTTCAACTAATAAATTCCTTTTTTTTTTAAATGTTAGCTTTTTTCCAGGTTAGTATGGTTCTTTATAAAATAAACATGAATAAATAAATAAACAATCTAAACCAAACCCTAGATTTAAAAAAACTGAAAGTATATGGCTGGGATGATTTAGATGGGTGAGCACTGATAGGTGGCTGATTAAACACTCTTCAAAATAATATTGATCTGACCTTAATATGGATTGGTGTAATCAATAAAAAATGTTATCTTGGGTGTTTTTTTTGTTTGGACAGTTGGAACATTTTCAGAAGATTTAGTTAAATATTTTGAATGGATCTAGACCATGTCCTCTAAATTACTTTGTGATATCCAGAAAACCACATTGACATATTTTATAAAAGTAGTAATATACCAAACAATGGCAATATTTCCAACTAGCCAATGTGCCTAGTGTCTGCTGTTCATGACATATACTTGTGACTTGACATGCAAATTAAATACTTTCCATGAGAAATATGGGATTTGCTATCAAGCCACAATGTGATGTCAGAATCAGGAGACACAGTAAGCACATTTAAAAAAACATTTTCCTGTTTATCATAGTTGCCAACTGTCCCGTTTTTGCAAGGAAAGTCCAGGAAAATTCACTATACAGGGACAGTCGTGGCAATTGCAGTGTCTGGGGTATAAAAATACTTTACATGCAATTGGCAGAAATCAGAAAAGGCTTCATTGATGCACTTTATTTTATGCCGCAATCAGGGCCGGCCTTAGGGGTGTGCGACCTGTGCAAGCGCACAGGGCGCAACACTCCAAGGGGCGCCCTCCCGTAAAAATAAAAAGCCGGTAGAGGCACTGGCTGGGGGAGATCAAAAGATCCCCCCTCACCAGCTCTGCTAGATCCCGGGAGGGAGCGGAGCTAACCGGCTGAGAGGTGTAGCTCCGCCCCCACCCTGTGAAGCAGAGCAGCGTCTGCTTCACGGGGAGCCACTGGAAGCATGAGAAAGTGCTGCTCGGCTCCCCATGCCTGCATTGGGGGGGGGGGGGGGGGAGAGACAGACATAGCAAGGAAGAGGAAAGGGACAAACATGGGAAGGGAGAGAGACACATACTGTGACAGATCCAGGCTATCTGGGGATATGTGATACGAATGGGAAATGTTCGACCATTATAAAGTTATGTTTTTTTTGTGTTGAAATTAAAATGGCAATTCGCCTCTGTCCTGGAGATAATTGAATTACTTCCCAATTATCTCCAGGGCAGGGGGGGAGGAAATCATAATGCCTGCTGGGAATAATCTGTGTCTGTGGGCCCTAAATTGGCTTATGTCTGTCTATTGTTACAGTCTCCCATTGGGTCCCCTAGGGGAGTGTCCACCAAGTGGGAGACCTGGATAAATACGGGCGTGTAGCCCACAGTAAAAGCAGTTCATGTTTTACCCTCAACACAGAGCGTGGTCTCGTTATTGGGGGGGAAGATCTACTACATGGCGGTTTGTGCATCTGATGCTGAGGGTACCGTAACACATACATAGGGGGTTGAAAAAGACGTGGGGGGGGGGGCCGCCAAGGGGGAAGCCCGCACAAGGCGCCGGAACACTTAAGGCCAGCCCTGGCCGCAACCACACGGTCGGTGGGTCATGTGACCCTACTCAGGCCAGTGTGAGCTACGACTGCTGCTCTTATTAGCCAGTATGATCACCCAGCCCAGTCCCACACTTCTGGGAGCAGTTCTCACAGGTACTAACTGATCTTTACCCTCTCCCCCTCCAAGTCCCTCTCATTTTTATAAGGTAACCGCACATCCAGTTGCATGCTGAAATGTAACCAACGTTGGGGACTAAGACAGAGCTCTGCACATAGTGTGTCATGCATAATCCCTCCTAATTGCAATGCCATTAATGTTTAAATCTCTATAACATACCACTATGAAACCCAAATTAAAAATAGTAGTAGAAATCTGTAGTGTCTGAGGCACAGTGCTCTACTGCGCAACTGTCCATCATCCTAGTGTCATTGTAAATATTCCCTCAGGCCACAAACCTCACCAGTAACTGCCCCAGGCCTGCATCAGGTTCGTCGTGGCATTCTTCTTTGCAGTGCTTCTCCAGCCTCAGAGGTGCCTTCAGCATGCACCCTGCACTTCCTCTACCCACCATCCAATGACTACACGGGCACGAGGGGCACCCGTTTTTAAAGACCCCACTCCGTTGCAACGGAAATGGAGGAGGCAAAGTCACTCCCTGGTGTCATAGGGGGCGGGCTTACTGCCCTTTAAATTTCCCTGGTGCCAAATACTCCTTGCTCAGTTATCTGTGCTGTTTGTATCCTAAGCGTTTGTATCCTGATCCCTTCTGAATTACCTGGCTTGTTTTGACCTCCCTGATACCTGGTTTCCTGACCCACGGCTTCTCTACCTGACTATCCTGATCTCTGGCTCCCTCGACTTTCTGGCTTCCACCCTGACTATTATACTATCTGGCTCCCAAACGACCCCTGGCTTGTTCCTGTGCTATTCTCCCTCTAAAGGTACCTGTCTCAGCAAAACTTACCTTCAGAAATCATTTTGCTGTTTCCCACGGAAATCGTCACTTTCAGCTTATGCCGGTGTTCTGACAAAAAACTTGAGCAAATTATACTGCACAGGCGCAATAGAATTTTCTCATTGCGCACCACAGCGCATGCGCACACAGTTACGGCTGTCAATCAGCCGTAACTTTGGCAGAAGTGCGCCTGAGCGAGGGACACACACCACCTCACGCCCCCTCCGGATCAGCTGCGGTGACAGGTAAGTATAAGCGTATTACCGTATTTGCTCGAATATAAGACAACCCTGATTATAAGACGACCCCCCAAACTTTGGATATTCCTTTAGGAAAAAAACTAAAAGCCTGAATATAAGACTACCCTATAGGAAAAAAGTTTAACTTGTATATATTCACATGTAAATTGCTTTTTCATATTTAATAAAAAAATATGATATAAAAAAAAATTTATTTCTTGTTTTTATTTACCTTTTATGTGCCAATGCTGCCCCTACCCCCCAGACTTACCCAATGCTCCCCCCAACGGTGTCTGTCTCTCTCTACCACCCTCCCCCCAATGTTGTCTGTCTCTCCACACCTCCCTCCCCCCAGCATTGTCTGTCTCTCCACCCCTCCCTCCCCCCAGCATTGTCTGTCTCTCTCCCCCACCCTCCCCCCAAGTTTTCTGTCTCTCTCCACCACCCTCCCCCCAATGTTGTCTGTCTCCCCACCCCTCCCCCCCAATGTTGTCTGTCTCTCCACCCCTCCCTTTCCCCAGCGTTGTCTGTCGCAGACATCCTCCGCTGCTGCCCGGCACTTCTGCCGGCACTTTTATGATGAAGCCGTGACAGAAGTCCATGCTACGCTAGTAAGTTGAAGACACACACGGGGGACAGAGGGGACACACGGGAGTTGTGATCGGCACCTTAGGCTCCCGTGTGTCCCCCTCTGTCCCCGTGTGTGTCTTCAACTTACTAGCGTAGCATGTAACTGAGTTTTACCAATTGCTTGCTATGATAGTAAATGAAAATAATCAGTAATACGCTTATACTTACCTGTCACCGCAGCTGATCCGGAGGGGGCGTGTGGTGGTGTGTCCCCCTTGCGCTGATTGACAGCCGTAACTGTGTGCGCATGCACTGTTGTGGAGAGAGACAGACAACTTGCGCCTGTGCAGTAGAATTTGCTCGACAAATTTGATAGCACACCGGCTGTGTCTGTCTTCTGCTGGTCAAGATCTGGTATTGCAACAAAGACTACTCTGCATAGCCTCAACTGGTGACTTTTCGGTACTACATCAAGAACCTGATTATTACCCCTCCTATTGACGGAAGTTAGTACTACAAAAAAAGACATCCTGTCAGTTCTATTGGGACTCCTCATCAGTACCAGTACAACTACATAATACCTTTTCTGGGCACTCATTCCAACGCTACATTCCTAACTCCTGTGCCAACCCAGCTCACCCCTCCCCATGATACCAGTTCCATCAATAACAACATTCATTGATGGAAGTGCAAACATAAATGAAAGTGGTTTTAGACACATATCTCTTTTCACACACATATGTATTAAAATTCACACACTGTAAAGTGAAAAACTATGCACAAATGATGATCATTATGAATAACAGTGATTGGTGCAGTCACTGTTATATATAATGCATTTTAATTGTGCCACATTTATTTATACATCCCAACACTTTACAGTGCGGGATCACAGTGCTTGGTGGAGGATCTCTGACACTGGGTAGTTGGGTAGTGCCTGTATTTGCCTTCAGCCAAGCGGGATGGTGATTGGATGTTTTTTCTTTATTTATTTTTAAAGCAATAGTGTTCAGTTTTTTTCAAAGTCTCTAAGGTTTAAGGCACTCACCCCTTAAAGTTTGAGTGGTAGAGGGAGAAGGAGAACTGAGCCATAATTTTTTTTTAAATATAATTGTATTAATTTAATTATTCAGTGGTATGGAAGCAGAAATTTGCTAGCTGCAGAGGGGTTAAGGGGATGTTCTAATTTACAGGTATATTTGTGATGGTGAGCCCCATCTTGAATGAGCTGGTCTCTGAACATGCTCACAAGTTTCCTACTCTACTCCTTCCAGTTCAGACAAACTGTCTGTTCTCATGTAAACAAAAGCAGGGGGAGGCTAGAGCAGAAAGAGAACGCCTGCATGCATTTGAATACAAAAAAAACCCAGCAATCTATAGGTTAAATTGTATTTAATGGATTAAACTTAATCTGATGCCTGTGTTGTAAGTGTGAGGAAACAGTAGTATATGTTGGTAGCTGCCCTGTTTCACTTTTTTTCTACAGAGCTTCCACTTTTCGTTTCAATTTTGTTCTTAGAAAATATAACTATTGCCTTTACCTTTCTATCATGTACTCAAAATTACTGATCTTGGCCATGCCTGCAGCTACAATTTGTACAGCATGTGAAGAAAATGAGCGGTGGATAAAGCCACGCCAGTGGAGAAACATCAGACCATCCATTACTTGCAGCAAAAAATGTAGTATAGTTTCCATGTGTAATATTGGAAATTCTGAGCGCTGGAAAAAAGATAATATAATTATGATACACGCATACATATATTTATACATATGGTAAAGTCATGCAGCATAGATATTGTAATAGCTGTCAGCTTGATCATGCTACTCTTACTTACCCTTTTTAAATGACTATAGATACTGTCCAAATCCAGACTGGTTATTTGGAAGCAATAGTTTAAGTTTAGCTAATTGGATTGTCTTTAATCTAAAATTGAAATTAAAGTTATTATATTTTTTTAATTATTTTACTTCAGTTTTTTTTTTAAAGGAGAGTAAATGATGGCTACCAGCTGCCAAACAGATAACTATGGTACCCTGTTATCTTATCCTCTGCTGATTTAAGAGGAAGCAGTGAGAAATTCACCAGCACAGATCTCCATTGCTGTGTAATTTCATGGTCTTTTTATGCCCTGCAGACGGTTAGCCATGATATGCCAGTATATCTCTGGAACTAAGTCAATAATAATAGCACACAAGTTCTGGGAGGAGGTACAGATCTGCATTCATTCTCTTCTAAACCATAGGGGTGAATTTTCTGTTTATTAAGGTGGTAGGCCATTCCCTTTTGCAAATCAGTTCTATTTCCTACACAAAAATACTGTTTGCCGTTTTGACCCACATAATCTACACATGCTTTGCCCTGCAACATTTATCGAGGAAAAGAAAGAGCTATTTACTCTTTTGTGGAGGATGCTGTGTAAAGTTCCGAAAGTGACTCTCTCAAACACTAGACGAGTTCTTTCCAGATCAGGAGAGACGCAAACCGCTATCAGCTGAAGCAAATTTGGGTGATGCAGCTTACTGTAGAAAGATAATGTAATGATGATGAACAAAGGAATGTACAAATATACAAATAAAGGGAGGGTTAAAATGCAATGAATTGATTTGATTGCCACACCAAAATTTTTATAGAATTATCTACATTTTTGTCTATAGCATATACATTTACGTAAAAAAAAGGATTGACATTATGTAACAATAACATCCATCTAACAATAGATTCACCAATCTAGAAAAAGTCTACAATACTTTTGTTCTCACCTCATGTACTCCTGTTCAGCAATAAGAAGGTCTGCAAAGCGTGATTTCCTACAGTTTGTGTGTGTCAACAAGTTAATTTCCTTCACTGTAACTTTTGTGCAACCCCACACTAAACTATAAAGAAAAAGAATAAACTTGCACTTTAAAATAAGTGTATTACATTTTATGTTAAATAACACAATTAAACCATTCAGCTTTATATATATCTATTATTCTCTAGAAGAATAAACTCATCTGTCATGAGAAAGGCTCAGTGCTCCTATTCAAAATGGAAGGTTAATTAGAGGCCAGCCGCAGCCCTGAATCGGACAGCTATAGGTCAGAATTTGTAAAGTTTAGTTAAAGACAAAAATATCTCTAAATACATGAGGGTCTACTCACTAAAGAGAAATGTAAGGCCAGAGTAGTTGAGTTGGAAAAAATTCTTCCATTCACCTGCATTGGAGAATGTTTCCAACTCGGCTACATTGGCCTTAAGTTGGAAATTCACATCTTGATTCCCTGTAATTTTCTCTTCATTGAGTAGACCCTTTAATGTCACTGGATTTTTAACCTATTATTGAGCACTTACTGGCTAAACAACAGAATATTCTCAAGACATCAAGACACAAGAACATCTCCCCCAGCCTCCAAATAATTTTTTTGGTAATAATTGGAGGGGTTGCATTTCCCCACACACAATGTAAGATTGCTTATAAATGCTTATAAAAGGCATGTACAACTAAAGAAAAAAACAGTATTCATCTACTGTGAAGCAACATTTAGAGATAATTAAAAAAAAAAGTACATATATCACCAAAAAAAATGTCAACTTTCCAGTAACTTTCATTGTTGGCACAATGAAGTGATGGACATTATCTACAATATGCACTAAATGAAAAAACATGGATATGGATCCCAGGTAGAAGCCCATCACCATTTTTGAGCTCTAATATTTGGATACTTGTTCTGCTTGAAATATTGAAAGGTTTTTCATTTACGCTGGCTGCTGGATTCTTTACAGGTAAGAAGTTTTATGTGCAATACATTAGTTTATGCTTTATGATGATGATCAAGCTTTTTATATCTTCCTAAACGCTAGTCACTGGGGACGAGAAAACAACAAGCTTATCACTAATCTGCCTTTTTATCTTGATATACAGTTGCAAGAAAAAGTATGTGAGCCCTTTGGAATGGGGTCTAGGACACTTCTTCGCCGCATCTTCATCGCTGACAGTTCAGCGCAGCAGTTAGAACGCTGAACTGTCAGCAATGAAGTATAACGCGGCCGTTTCAAAGCGGCTGCAGCTATGTAAGAGCTGACAGTTCAGCGCTGAACTGTCAGCTCTTACAAATCTAAAACGAAAATAACCCCCCCCCAATAAATGATTCTCCCCCCAAATAGTAACACTAAACACTAAACCCCAATACTAACACTAAAATAACCCCAATACTAAAATTAACCCCCTAAACCCTAATACTGACCCCCGACCCCTAATACTAAAATTAGACAATCACAGTCTGCTTAAACTAATAACACACAAAGAATGAAATGTTACTATGTTATTATTGAACACCACATCCATAATGTGCCACTTAATCCACAACCTCTGCAGATTATGGGGAAATAAAAGTGCCACAACTGAAACATGTGCATTACAGTTTCCAAACCTGAAACAACTGTTGACAATGAAAGAAGAACATGAAATCGTACTTTGTCATAGTCATATAAGGTCCTGCGGAAAATGATAATGTGAGATGGTCAGGTTCTTGGACGACATCCTTCTCCTCGATGAATGGAATGTATGCCATAGATGCCAGCTGGCTACCCCTAGTACTGCATAACTTAGAGAAGAAACATGCATATTTTAATTGTTTTTCATATATGTTCTGGTCTCCAGAACTACACACATAAAAGCACACTAAAAGTGTTGTGCCAAGGTCATCACTGCTACTAGAGCCATGCACATTAAAAAAAGTGTGTCTTAAATTATAACTTGGCACCAACTCAATTATATTAAATTATAAATATATAAATCCACTAAGTTATTGTTATCAGCAGTTCTGGAAACATTCAAGTATGTTATCCTTCTCTTAATATTTTAATCTGTATTTTGGTGACAGCAAAATTAGACCTAGTCACCGGGTATTCATCCACATGGCGCGCACATTGCACAGACTGCAATCGAGCACTATGCTTTAATGGTTGAGCAACATTATAAAGAAGGTGCATATGGAGACATAATATCCCTACCCCTGACTATATAACAGAGCCCCTAGACTGGCTATTTGTACTTCATGGTTGCTCGGTGCTCTGTCTGCCCAAGCGTAATTCAAGTACAAACAATTAGAAAGGCACAATCGCCTGTTATTTAAAACAAATGGCAATTGTTCTTTTTTCTTTACTTTATGACATTTCAGTGTGCAGAAATATTTATACATAACTTCCAATATCTCTAATTAGCAGACACATACCTTTCCATACCCAAAGCTAGTCATGTTCTTGTACAGTACTGCTTCACATTTTGGAAATTTTGAATGCAGACTCTGAGCATTCCTAAAAAAAACAAATCAAAGTTATTCAGCTTGCTATTACTGAGTTACAGGAAAGCACAGCAATGAAACAAAATGGATATTTAAAGGGACACTACCAATTAGATAAGCTGTAACTAGATTACCTGCGAATTTAAAACAAACACATATATAAGACATATGCCATTGTTTTTTCTATATATATAAAAATATACATATAAAAGTAAAAATAAAATTAGGTGTTTATCTCCAGCATCCATTTTGAGAATTTTACCCATGATGCAACATTCTCCAAAATCTTCCAGCAAGTCCAAATGCCTGCATGATGACATCATACGATACTAGCTCCTGTGTATGACTAATAGGCAGCACTAGGTGGCTGTGTACAATTTTTTTTTAACCAGCCTTTCAACACAAAGAGAGGATACTGACCTGATCAAACAGGATCATAACTCTGCCCCCTTGTGATGTAACAGTTACATTACCCTCCCATTCGAAGCAAGTCTATGATCAGAATCTTGACTTATAGACTGCATTCTGTGTCCCCAGCCCCAAAGTGAGATACTAGTTTTGTAAAGTCACTGGGGGGTGGCACCCAAAAACACGATATTTCACAAAATGCGCCCACCCAATCACACTTGTTTAGTAATATATTTCATAAAATAAACACAGAACAAAAACAAAAGATATATTGGAAATCAACAATGCAAAATAAAAGTAAAAGTTCTTTTAAGTAAACATTAAATGTAATGCTAACAAGACTTCAGAGATCAGCTGCATGTGCATACAAATGATAAGATATCTCTGGAAAAAAAACAATGATTGCAGATGTGGCTTTAAATACACTACTGAACACTTTTTCATACAATTATATGGTATTGGATTGACTTGGCTAGTATTAGAAATTAATTCTTCTTCAAGGTAGTTGGCCCAAGCACAGCCCACTGGTTCAGGGGTTTAAGTGGACAATTTTCATACATACAAAATGCTACTGTTCTTGGCCAGTATATACCAATGATCAATCCACAAAATAAAGTAGGTTCTTACATCATCTTATTTAAGAAGGAGAGATAATTCTGTAATAACAGACCATTATTGTGAAATGTCATGATTGGATATAGTTGGATTTGCATACTCCATTGCCAACAGAGGAAGCATATATTTTTTTTAGTGAATGTAAGAATGACAACAGATCCTTATTAGAGTTGAGCGGACACCTGGATGTTAGGGTTTGGCTGAACTTCGGGAAAAAGTCCGGGTCCGTGCTCGAACCTGACCCCGAACCCGAACCCCATTTAAGTCAATGGGGACACAAACATTTGGCCACTAAAAAAGTCCTGGAAAGGGCTAGAGGGCTGCAAAAGGAAGTAAAATGTGGGTAAGAGTAAGACAAGTGCCCTGCAAGCAAATGTGGATAGGGAAATAACTTATTTCCCTATCTACATTTGCTTGCAGGGCACTTGTCCTACTCTTACCCACATTTTACTTTCTTTTGCAGCCCTCTAGCCCTTTCCAGGACTTTTTTAGAGGCATTTTAGTGCCTCTAAAAATAATAATAATGAGGGGAAACCTAGTGTCCCCCCCCCCCCGGGCCCCACCCATGGCCGGCGGGTGGGGACCCTAATAAGAATGAGGGGGGGACCTAGTGTCCCCCCCCCTAGTCCCCACCCATGGCAAGCGGGTGGGGACCACAAATACAGCGACTAGAGTGCCCAACCCCTAGTCACTGACCCCCCCCCCCCCCCCCCCCAATAAAATAAAAAGCAATAGCTGTCCAGCCACTAGTAATTTAAACTTTAAGGCGATATTAATCGCCGAACCCCAACACGGACATACAGTGGAATGTCGGGTCCGAATACCGTAATGTTCGGTACGACACTAATCCTTATGATATATTTTAATAGTTCTGATAATATGTTCTAATTATTAACTCGCTCTTTAAATTAGCAAAGGAGGAGTGAAACTAAGCAGCAATAGACTTGCTTCTTGGAATCTCTGCTTATGCGCATGTTCTGTTTTCTGACCCTTTCCCCTCCCCAAACCACTATCTGTGTGGGAGTCACCAAAGTTCCAGTTCGCTCCAATGTTCTACGCTAGCATTAAATGACTTAACCGTGCATGCAGATATAATGGGTCCTGTACAGCCTTTTCCCCAGGAAGCACTTTAAGGAGGGAAGCAAACTGTCGCCATCCAGTTTTTTTTATCTATTTTTCTCCTAGGAGACCACACGCATTCTAAAATGTTTATTGAGTGCAGTGTGAGGGGTGAAATCTGTGCATCAGAAAAGACTTCCTGCTGCACCCCTCAAACTTGGCACTGATTTGTCGGAACACCAGGAGTCACATAACATCTAATCGCTCAAACTTACCTGGGTGACATGCAGTGCAGGGAGGCAGCACTGTGTACAGTGCAGTGCACCCGGTAAGAGCCGTCAGACCGCACTGTGCAGGCCACCATGGCTGACCCTGCACACAACAAGACCACCGGAATCTCCCAGCTAATCAGTTATGACTGGTACGGTGGGACAAATGTGCCTGGACAGCTGAGCCTGTAATCTCTTAGTATGTATATAATAACTAAATTATTTTTACAAGAGCTCACCCACAAGATGACAAGAAAGGTGAAACTTTATTATAATATATTTTTTGGGGAAGGGGGGGAAGTATTATATCTTCGCCCCAGGCAGCATAGTGTCTTGGGACAACCGTGCGTGCATGCGCTAATGGCATTTCACAGTACAGGTTACAATTATGCTTTAACAGTAAGTGGATGGTTTGTTCGTAGTTAATCAGTACATTTTAAACAAAATTTGGCAAAGGTGAGCAAAACAGGGTGAATTCATTTATTTATTTTTAGACCTTTTACCATAATCCTTATTCAAGTACCTTTGAGAAATCAGGTTCATCAGGGATGAATTATGTATCAGGACCTGTGATGAGTGCAGTTTTGTAAGTGGTTTGTAGGGAAAACACTGGACCAGAGCTTGTGTATGCGCTGCACAGCGCTCAATAAATTCAATCATCTGCAAACCAAAATAAAAATAAGAAGCATGTCATGATGTAATGATATGTGATTCTGGAGCTTAAAAGATGGGTTATCTCCCTATCAATAGTCAATTTTTTATTAACCAATAAACATCAACATATCTTCAGATATGCTTTTGAAAATACAGACGAGGTGTCACACTACTATTTTATTATTCTATATAGCATCTTATAAACGTGTTATGTAAATGGATACACATAAGCAATGTATCTCTGAACTGGTAAATATCAAAAATTACTACAAATTTTTAAGTGGTGTGTCCCTAGTACAAAGTTGGACAGCAGTAATGGTAATTCTGCAGGACAACTGTCTTTATATTTAAGTGAAAGAGCGCATTAAATAGAAATGCTTAAAGAATAAATACCATATTGCGTGATTTTGATCCATTTAGATCTATCACTGGGCTGGTATTTTATATAGAGTCTTAGGTCAAATCTTCCTTCATCTCGGGTCTAATGAATAAAGAACATACCCACACCCTGAGTTATCTAAAGCAAAGAGGACTCAAAAAGGTGCTGTATTTATTTTCTATCATTAATGGGACACTACCCTTTTCTTTTCACTGATGCTTCTTTTCTTTCTTTTGTTTTTTTTCACTGATGCTTCTAATACAGGAATGTTATAATATAAAAGTACAAGTGAAATCATTTCTTAAACTGAGTAATTTAAGTGGTTATTGCTCAATACATATAATGGACTTACACAGAGACAGTGGTTTTTGCTGCCCTAGGCAGACAAAATTCGGGCACCCCCCTACGTACGTTGCACACCCAGGACATGCCCCATAACCCAATTACATGCCTCCATCACCCCCATTACAGGACCCCCATCAACCCCATTACATGCCTCCATCACCACCATCACCCCTATTACATCCCTTCATCACCCCCATAACATGCCTCCATCACCCCATTAAATGCCTCCATCACCCCCATTAAATGACCCCAATTAAATGCCTCCATCACCCCCATTACATGCCTCCTTACATGCCCCCATCCCCCCTTGACTTACCCTGGTCCCTGATGGCTAGTGGCAGGCAACATGGTGTCCTACCATGCTGCCTGTTTGGCTCCCCGCGCGGTGAGTGCAGGTAGGTCACCTGACCTGGCGGGTGTCTGACGTCAGAGCGCCGGGTCACATGACCTGTCAGCACTTCCCCTGTCATACCGCATGGGGAGCCAAACAGGCAGCATGGAGGAGGGCAGGGAGGAGGGGCAGAGAGAGACAAGGGGAGGAAGAAGGGGGGCAGAGAGAGACAAGGGGAGGGAGGGGGGGCAGAGAGAGACAAGGGGAGTGAGGGGGGGCAGAGAGAGACAAGGGGAGGAAGGGGGGGCAGAGAGAGACAAGGGGAGGCAGAGAGAGACAAGGGGAGGGAGGGGGGGCAGAGAGAGACAAGGGGAGGGAGGGGGGCAGAGAGAGACAAGGGGATGGGGGGAGAGAGACAAGGTGAGAGGGAGGGGGGAGAGAGGGAGAAAAGGAGGGAGGGAGCTGGAGAGAGAAAGAAAAGTTTTGGGGGAGGGAAAGACAACGTGGGAGGGAGGGGGAGAGAAATAACACTGGGGGGAGAGAGAGACAACGCTGGGAGGAAGGGGGGGAGAGAGAGAGTGACAAACCTGGGGGAGGGGGAGAGAGAGGCAGCATTGGCACATAAGAGGAAATAAAAACAAGAAATGCATCATAATTTTTATTAAATATTAAAAAGCAATTTACATGTGAATATATACAAGTTAAACTTTTTTCCTACAGGGTAGTCTTATATTCAGGATTTTAGTTTTTTTCCTAAAGGAATATCCAAAGTTTGGGGGGGTCGTCCTTTAATCAGGGTTGTCGAGCAAATACGGTATGTCTACCAGTCCCCACCAATGTATTAGATTAATAGCTTTGTATGAGGGAGGGGAAGATGTCCTGTGAATAATGGTGGAATGGGGTTTGTGGTGGTGAATTTATGTACAGGTCCAAACCTGTTATCTGTCTTTATATGTTCAAAGATGACTTATTTTTCATAACATTTGCTGAATGGCCTTTGGTATAGGCTTGATACTATATATTAAATTAGCCATTATATATTGTTTTATTTTGCACGTCGTTTATTTCCTTTGGATTGGCAGATATGAGACGTTCCTGTTTTACCATTTTAATAGAATACTTACATTTAAGGAACAAAAGATTAATGTTGAATAAAGTGTTGCTTCAACTTACCTGAGTATTTTGATCCTTTCCAGCCATAAGAGCCCAAGCGTATGGCTTTCTGCATTCAAGATCATGGAGACGCAGGTCTCCTCCTGCATCAATGAGCATGCTCAGAATCCTTGGATTACAAGAGAATGCGGCTGCATGGACAGGTGTGCTCCCATCAGAACAGCGACTATTATATTAAACAGAATAAAAAGTAACACAATCACATTAGCTATCATCTCATCAGACGTTCAGGCAGAACAAGCTACTGTAGCTCAAATTGCTGAGAAGGTTAATGCTGGTTCTGATAGAAAAGTGTCAAAACATAAATAGTGCATCACAGTTTGATTTTTTGTATTCTGTAACACTGATATATAAAATAATATATAAATCCATCAGGCCAGTTTAGGGAAGGAGGAGGAGGCAGGGAGAGGCCATGAGAAAAAGGTAAAAGAGAGAGCGATATTAATCTAGCTCCAGGAGCCATCTTATGGAGAGATTAATCTACATTCCGCAATTGAAAGTGGGATTTTGCAAGAGGAAAGGTGCAACTGCACCAGGAGGAGCGTTGCATTTTTATGTTTTTTGTAGTATGTTATTTGGACTTTGTTGAAAGGGAAGAATTGGAAGGACCTGGGGTGCTTGACACGGAGGGGGAGTCACCAAGAAATTCATAAATAAATGATGAGATTGGGAACGTTAAATGTACAGGGTCTAAATTCACTGTATAAAAGATCTATTCTGTTAAAACGTCTGTTCTCTCTCGGAAGCTCTGTCCAGTGGCTGGTGGGGGGAGGAAGAGTCCGGGGAGCAGGATCCCATCGGGCAAACGTCAAAGATTTAAAAAGAGGTGCCACATATGCATTAATTAATCGCTATTCTATAGGAGTCAAGTAGTTGTGATTAAATTGTGTCAGGGATTTTTTTAACCCGTATTGGTCATTTACTCTAAAGAAACCTTCTTCCATAGAGAGTTGGCGTTCCAACTGTACCTTAATCTCCTGCCAGTTCGTGGGGTCTGTTTGTTTCCATTTCTTCGCAATGCAAAGTTTAGTGGCAAGTAACATGTGTATTATCAGAAAACTAATTTCCTTATTACAACTGGGAAGACCCATATGGAACAAAAATAGTTGGACAAGTGATCTTAGTGAAGAGGTCAAAAGAGTAAAAAGTGAATAAATAACTTTTTTTAATTGTTATAAGAGATGGGAAAGACCACCACATATGTAGCATATTTACTCCATACTTATGACATTTCCAAGAACATTTTGAATTTAAAGAGGAGATTTTACTCATCTTTAATGGGGTTAAGTAGCATCTAAAGCAGAGTTTATAGAACGTTTCTTGCAGGGTCAAATCATGTTTTTTCATCTGCTCGTGTGGTTTGAGCCAATCTAACAGTGTATAAAAATTCCCAGTGTCATTTTTCCATTTAACCCATGAGTGATCTTTTGTAATTGGGATAACCTCTTCCAAAGAGTGAGTCATTTTCCCTAAGAGTTTTTTTTATTATGCTGGGTTTCCAAAAATTGCTCTTTTTTTGGATTATACAATTAATCAGATCCTTTATCCTTAAATAGGTATAGTTTTATGATTGTGGTATATTTTAGGATGATTTAAATTCATTAAAAGATACTAGTGATTCCAGGGAATAAATTTGTGAGATTTTAAAAATACCATGACTTTCCCAGGCCCTAAAGCTTATGTTTTCAGTGCACCATAGAAGTTTTTTAAACTTTTTCAGAGAAAACTGCTAAATTCTGAACTATATCGTTTGGGAACTTGTCTGGACGGCTACTACTGTCCAACCTCCACAAGTTTCCCTTTCAATCTGGTGCCAATAAGTCTGTAGGGAAGATTTTTTTATTCCATTTTAAAGCATCTGATATCATGATATTCTCATAAATAAATTTGATATCAGGGAAGGAGAGTCCCCCTTGTTTATTTCTCCTAATCATCGAGTTATAGGCTATTCAGGGTTTTTTATTGTTCCAAAGGAACCCAGGATAACAGATTTAAAGGAAGTCAGGATTTTTTGGGGGGACCCTAAATGGAACTGATCTAAACAAATATAGTAATTTCGGGATCAAATAGGCTTTGACCGTGTTTAGTCGTCCCAACCACGAAATTACGAGCCCTTTCCATTTAACAAGTTTTTCTTTAAAAAATGCTAACATAAGTTGAAAATGTGCCTGTTTTAAATGGTCTGGATTTAATTTTAATTTAATCCCTAAATAATTTGTTTCTTCCCCCCCGATAGATTCCATCAGTATTGATTATGGATTGCCTTTGTTGTCCTAATATCAAGAGATTGGCTACAAGTATTTGGGTTTGTTTGAGGGGTAGTATGTAATGACATATTCATTTTCAGATATTGTCTGCCGCATCTATGTTGGACAAAGCCCATTTTATCAATATGTATAACGTCTGACAAAACCAAACGCTCGGCCAAATGTTAGCAAAAATCTTCATGTCTAAATTTGGACGGTAGTTTGACAGGGTGGTTGGATCCTATCCTGGTTTTAATAGGGGGGAGGTGGTTGATTGAAGCATTTCGGGAGGAAAAAGTACAAGCCAGTTCATCCTCACAATAGGAACAACTTACATTTCACTTGTACTTCTATGTTAGAAGCACAAGTGAAAAGTAACGTTTAGTGTTCCTTTAAGAACAGGTTGTTAAAAATACATTTGGTTCAAGTGAAAAATTGGTGCATAAAAGAAACTATGATTACTTTGATGAGCTACATTTTTATGGAAAAAGATATGTGGTGCTGATTCAGAAAACAGTGAACTTACAAACAAATAGCTAAACTATCCAATTCAGAAAAATACTATAACTTGCCTTTGTTTCCAACTCTATTTTTGCAATTCTGTGGTCAGTTTACTGTTTAGGGAATCCACAGCTATATTTGACACAAATAGCAAAATAGGTTATTGTCAAGTATAAACATATTATTTCAATTGTACTTACTGGTTGGGATCTGAGTCAAATTTCAATAGCAAGTCAACTAGTTTTGGAAATCCAAGCAATGCAGCTACAAACAGTGGTGTCTGTCCCAAGGAGTTTATTGAATCAGCAAAGATGCCTACAAAGAAAGATCATACTTCAAAATAACTAACTTTCAACTAAACTTTTTTCACTTGTGTTTCTGCTGTCGTACTTTTGAATGTACATCATCAGACATAAATATTAAACCTTGCAGCCTGAAAATGAATCGAGTTATTTAATTTATATTAAAGCATGCAGTTTTATAATATTCATTTATTTCGTTTTTCAATATGTACATTCAAAGTTTATCTTGTGCAGGATGTCTCCCGGGGATAGACTCTTCAAAGGCAAACTGTTTACAAAGGAGCATCCCTAGCACACTTTGGAAGTTAGAGATGCATCAGCTACTAATGTGCATGTGTGAGATATCACTCGAGCATACCTGCCTATTGGTAGTTCCCATGCACAACATATATACATATTTTGTTTAAGGGATATAATTATTGAAACAATTAATAAAATAGACCCTGTGGCAGGTCTCTTTCAATATCAAGATTTAATTTTACCCCAGATGTTCCTTTTAAATTTGATAAAGTTACATTTAAAAGAATGCACAACAGAGTCTCCTGATACAAATTTTTATGGTTGTTATGATTACGATGGCCAAATGTTGGAAACAAATCAGCCCAATATCTTGGAGAGAAATACTTTCAACATTCAATGGAAAAGGGATACTTTCTGAAAAAAGATACATTTTGAGAATTTGAGCAAATCTGGGTTCCCTGGAAGACATACTTCCAATCCTAGGAATATCACATGGCAGTATTTGATTTGGTCCTCACAGTGAAGATGTAGGATACACCCCAGACACAGCTTTATTTATTTATATATTTATTTCCATTATGGGAATACCTGCTAAGTCGAGAAACAATAAAACCCAAAAGGTTGAATGTTGAATGAATGAATGAAGTATGTAAGTAGTGTGTAACTGGATTTATCATTGATTATGTATTTATGAAAGGCTAGAGAAACACAGAAAGAGACTCTTAGATATGTCTGAGTCTTCACTATTATAAAACTGTCTGACGTAGCTTAAAGACTATATTAAGAAATTGCCAACAATGCAAATATGAAAGACTGTATAATAATTTGTATATGAATCTTTATTACATGTAAAGTACTAAGTTTCTGTATGTGGAATTTAGTATAATAAACTTTTTTTTTTTTAAAACAAAACAAAACATACAGCGTAATTATTTATTGAGAGAACTTCGGAATTTATAACTTGAATATCAGCACACTAATTAAGTTCTCACCTTTATCAAGAATCTTTTTTACTTTCCTATGGTTTCCATGTCTTACATACACATGGAGCTGTTGTTCATCAGAGTCATATCTAATGGAACCAATTTGGACAGGATACGGTGGCAGAAGATTTAAGGAACGAGACATCTTTTTTATCTAGATGGATAAAGGAAAGGGTAACATTTAAGTTCAACAGGCCAATTATAATTTTTATTTACTAAGGTTAGTTTTCATTTACAGTATCCACCAATAAATCCTGTTAAATGTAACAAAAAAAAAGTAAAACTGTGTATATATTCAATAAATGGTGCTGAACCCAGTGATAATTGACTTTAGGAAGCATTATTGATTCAGCCTTATTATTTTTACTGTACATACATGTGATTTGTAGAAGATTGCTCCTGGTAATAGAGGTATTCCCCCTTATTACGTGGGGCTTGGGATCCATGAACTAAGCAGAATTGCAATGTTAGTCCCGAGATCTTACGATCCTTCTGTTTTACTGTGACAAATTTATAGTGAGATATACTTCCACCTTACTGCAGGAAATAATGGAATTTAGCTGTACCTTTAAGCTTAAAGGTTTACTCACCTGTTAATGAAATTGAGTATTTGTTTTAATTTTGAAATATCACTGGTAGACCAAGAGTTCAGCCATAACATTATGACCACCTGCCTAATATCGTGTAGGTCCGATTTTGACACCAAGGCACCTATGATCTGTAAAGGCATTCACTCCACTAGACCTTGTGTGCTGTGGTATCGAGCACCAAGAAGACATTAGAAGCAGATCCTTTAATTCCTGTAAGTTGTAAGGCGGAGCCTCTATGGATCAGACTTTTTTCTCCAGCACATCCCACAGATGCTCCATTAGATTGAGATCTGGAGAATTTGGGGGCCAAGTGAACACTTTGAACTTGTTGTTGTGTTCCTCAAATCATTCCATTTTTGCTTTGTGGCAGAGCGCATTGTTTTTTTGTTTTTTTTTTATATTTTATTTTACACAATATGACAGTACATATCGGCAGATTCTTTCACGGATAGAGATCAAAATCAGACATAAAATGACAGCCAAAAAAGATACATACATTTTCTCTCCTTATTAACTGCTAATCACAATGAGTTATCTGTTTTAACTGTTTTAAGCTATCCATTCACATCCCCCGAATATGTAAATAAAACTAGACATACATGACATAACATGACAGTTCGCACTGGGTGGCCGGCTCACTCCAAAACTCCAAATTGTCTACTCCCGAAGATCTACTTTCCCCCAAAACTAATCCTTCCCAGGGAATCTATGCAACCATTTAGCCCAGATATCAGAGAAACTTTCAATTGCCCCAGTGGCGTATGCGTAACCCTTTTCCATGAGACACTGTAGTTGCAGTTGATTAACTACGTTCTCAATATGTATTGTTCCCTGTTGCCGCCAGTTTCTAGCCATAATAATTTTCATTGCTAGGAACGCCTGTATACACAAATATCTATCCCTATACGGGAGAAATTCTAAATCTAAGTGTAGCAATGCTCTCTGTATAGATAGTGGGACAATAATATTCAACACACTTGACAGTAGGCCGAAGAGATCTCTCCATGTCTGAGTTACCCCATTACATGACCACCAAACATGTTCGTACGAACCTAGTTCCCTTTCACATCTCCAACATTGATCTGAACAGTTTGGAGAAAATCTATGCAACTTAGTCGGAACTAAGTACCAACGAAACATTATTTTGTAGTGGAGCTCGACCATGTTCAAGCAGTGTGTAATCTTGGATATGTTTATTAAACTCTGGACCCAAAGGTCTTGTTCGATCTTAGTGTTCAACTCTTTTTTCCAGCTATTCAACACCATAATTTTTGGGGGAGGTTCTAATAATTCAAGGAGGTCGTAGATCTTCCTGAGAACTTTTATTCCCATCTTGTTATTAAACATTTCCATAATCCTACCTGATGCATTATCCGCTTTACAGTGGAAATTTTGGGTTTTTATATAGCGCCCTATCCTAAACACCTTATATGCCTCCTTATTTGATAGGTCGAAGTCTAGGGCCAATTGGTCAAAGGATTTGAATCTACCCCCTATAAGAAGATCAACTACCCTTTTCTCCCTGAATTGTTTCCACTCTCTCAGACTTAAATTCACTATGTTGCTTTGGAGAATCTCTAGTGGAGAGTTCTCAACTATTTTATCTTTAAAACCAATCTTCCTTTTTAGATATAACCAGAATTCCAGACTGCTTTTTATAGCTGTTGGCCAACCGACTTTATTTAATGAGTCAAATCTATCTTGATGTAACCATAAAACACATGCCAGATTGTTAATCCCTAATATAGTCTGCTCTATATAGAACCAATCCTGGCTTCTAGATTCCATATCCTGTAATTTCAGTGCGTGGATAAATATGTGAGCCTGTGCATATCTCTCCAAACAAGGAGCCCCCAATCCTCCCCTCTTCCGATTGGCACATAATATGTGTCTGGCAATTCTCGGCTTCTTACCAGCCCATATAAAGTCCATCAGTCCAAGTTGGAAAGAGCTTGTCCAGCTAGTCGATAGTCTGACAGGGATCATCCTGAGTAGGTACATCCATTTTGGAATTATATATGATCTCACTATGCAGAGCGCATTGTTTAACCCCTTGACATGACCTTTTGACCTTGTCTTTCCCTTAGTGACAAGGGTTATTTTGACATTTCTGGGGTGTTTGTGTATAGCTGTAATTTTCTTCTTTCTCACATAGTGTACCCACACAAATTATATGTTGTTTTTATCATCATAAGAAGGGCTTTCATTCACCTAACTTCTAACTTTCTAACTTTTACCTAACAAATAATTTACACAAATACAATCATTATAAAGGACCCAGTCTAAATAGTTTCTAAATTTTGTCCCGAGTTCAGAAATATGCCTGTTTCGATGTTTTTCTGCAGTTTTTCAGCGAGTTATAGGTCAAAAAAACTAAGTGTTTTTGTTTTTTTCCTACAGTGACCTTTTGACCCCAGCCCTAAAGTGACAATTAATTCAGGTCATTGAATAGACCTACATATGTGTAAATATATGTTTTGTTTTTTAACGGTCTACATAATATATACTTTGAACTTCTGGGCCGAAGTAATTTTGGAAATAGTCGAATTACCCACAAAATTAAAATAAAATAAATAAAAAGAAATTGAAATCCAATTTTACCTCTTGGTGACATTACTTTTTTGGCTTGTCCGACATATACATGTACATATTTTTGAAAACTAGACTACTCAGGGCATTTAACTTTGGGTATTTTGACACATTTCATGTAGCCATTTTACCACCAATCTTTGCCAAAGTTTGCAGCAAAATTTTTTTTTAATTTTTGGCAATTTAGGAAAACATTACCTTAAAATGTGAAGAGGTATTTCCAAATAACACCTCAGTATGTGTTCAGCAACATCTCCTGAGTACAGGGATACCACCCATGTATAGGTTTGTTGGTTTGTTTTGGGGCTAAAAGGCCACATTTAGGGGGTGCGCATTTTGGTTTTCCAACTTGGAATTCTGACATGCAGAAAACCTGCGCCCATGTCCCATTTAGGACATTTTTGAAGCCAGAAAGTGTATTCTACCCCACAAAGCCAAATATTTTTGAAAACTAGACACCCTAGGGTATTTCAAATGGTAGTATTTTAATACTTTCCATGCACTTATTCTACCACCAACCTATGTCAATGTTTTGGGTAGTAATTTGTTTTCACCTACATTGTACTTCGGGCATGAATTCACAGATCCTATTATGTGCCATTGCCAAACAACACCTCAATATGTGTTCAGCAACATCTCCTGAGTACAGGGATACCACCCATGCGTAGGTTAGTTAGATTATTTGGGGGTTAAAAGGGCACATTTGAGAGGTGCGCTTTTTGGTTTTCCAACTTGGAATTCTGACATTCAGAAAACCTGCGCCCATGTTCCATTTGGCACATTTTTGAAGCCACAATGTGTATTGAACCCCACAAAACCGTATATTTTAGCAAACTAGACACCCTAGGGTATTTCAAATGGTAGTATTTTAACACTTTCCATGCACTACCAATTCTACCACCAGCCTCTGTCAAATTTTAGGTTAGTAATTTTTTAATGTTTTGTTTCCACATACATTGTACTTCGAGCATGAATTCACAGATCCTGTTATGTGTCAGTGCCAAACAACACCTCAATATGTGTTCAGCAACATCTCCTGAGTCCAGGAAACCACGCATACATAGGTTTGTTGGGTTGTTTGGGGGTTAAAAGGCCACATTTAGGGGGGGTGCCTTTCAAACTTGGAATTTTGACATGTAGTCAGCCTGCGCCCATGTTCCATTTGGGACACTTTTGAAGCCTGTCAAAGTATTTTACCCCATCAAACCATATATTTTGGAAAACTAGACATCCTAGGGTATTTAAAATTGTGGTATTTTAACACTTTCCATGTACTAATTCTACCACCAACCTATGTCAAATGGTTGGGATGTAATTTTTTTCCCACACACATTGTAGTTCAGGCAGGAATTTTCAGATTCTGGTATTTGCCACTGCCAACCAACACCTCAATATGTGTTCAGCAACATCTCTTGAGTACAGGGATACCCCCCATGCATAGGTTTGTTGGTTTGTTTTGGGGATAAAATGCCACATTTAGGGGGTGCGCATTTCCAACCTGGAATTTTGACATGTAGTCAGCCTGTGCCCATGTTCCATTTGGAACATTTTTGAATCCGTCCAATGTATTTTACCCCATAAAACAGGGCTTGACAAATTTAATTTGATTTTAGGAGCCAGAAATTTTTTTTAGGAGCCAGACAATCACGCAAACAAACGCAATTCATAAACACACGCGCCTACTTCACCTATATACAAACACACCTACTTTACATATACACATATATCCAAACACCTCACACACACCTACTGTACATATACACATATATCCAAACACCTCTCACACACCTACTTTACATATACCCATATATCCAAACACCTCTCACACACCTACTTTACATATACCCATATATCCAAACACCTCACACACACCTACTTTACATATACCCATATATCCAAACACCTCACACACACACCTACTTTACATATACCCATATATCCAAACACCTCACACACACCTACTATACATATACACATATATCCAAACACCTCACACACACATATATACAAACACCTCACACACACCTACTTTACATATACCCATATATACAAACACCTCTCACACAACTACTTTACATGTACATATATATACAAACCCCTCACACACACCTACTTTACATATACCCATATATCCAAACACCTCTCACACACCTACTTTACATATACCCATATATCCAAACACCTCACACACACCTACTTTACATATTCCCATATATACAAACACCTCTCACACACCTACTTTACATGTACATATATATACAAACCCCTCACACACACCTACTTTACATATACCCATATATCCAAACACCTCTCACACACCTACTTTACATATTCCCATATATACAAACACCTCTCACACACCTACTTTACATGTACATATATATACAAACCCCTCACACACACCTACTTTACATATACCCATATATCCAAACACCTCTCACACACCTACTTTACATATACCCATATATCCAAACACCTCACACACACCTACTTTACATATACCCATATATCCAAACACCTCACACACACACCTACTTTACATATACCCATATATCCAAACACCTCACACACACCTACTATACATATACACATATATCCAAACACCTCACACACACATATATACAAACACCTCACACACACCTACTTTACATATACCCATATATACAAACACCTCTCACACACCTACTTTACATGTACATATATATACAAACCCCTCACACACACCTACTTTACATATACCCATATATACAAACACCTCTCACACACCTACTTTACATATTCCCATATATACAAACACCTCTCACACACCTACTTTACATATTCCCATATATACAAACACCTCTCACACACCTACTTTACATGTACATATATATACAAACCCCTCACACACACCTACTTTACATATACACATATATACAAACACCTCTCACACACCTACTTTACATATTCCCATATATACAAACACCTCTCACACACCTACTTTACAATACCTACAAACACACACCCACCTCACACAGTATTTTCTTGGGGGTTTCTTCTTGATGTGTCCCTTTCATGCTGCAGCTGCACTCCGTTGGTCGGCGTGCTGAGTGCCAGGATGTCACGTGACGACATCCGGCACTCAGACACGCGTTGCACGAGGGGGCGGAGCTTGCAGTCTGTGCTATCGGCACAGACTTTACCCCCTCGCGCTGCGGAAAAATCGGATGGCAGCGGCAAGGGGACCATGAGGCTGGCAGCACCCAGGCGCCAGGTCTAATTTCCTGGTCGCCATGGCGACCTGGCGCCTGGGGTTTGTCGAGCCCTGCCATAAAACCATATATTTTTGGAAAATAGACATCCTAAGGCAGGGCTTGACAAATGTAATTTACTTTTAGGAGCCAGAAAAAAAATCTAGGAGCCAGACAACGGCACATTCACAAAACCACACACACACAGAGACAGTCAGTCAGTCACATTCATACACAGTCAGTCAGTCCATCGCATTCATACAAAGACAGTCAGTCAGTCAGTCACATTCATACAAAGACAGTCAGTCACATTCATACAAAGACAATCAGTCAGTCACATTCATACAAAGACATTTAGTCAGTCACATTCATACAAAGACATTCAGTCAGTCACATTCATACAAAGATCCACACTTAGCCAGACACACACACACATCCACACTTAGCCAGACGCACAAACACACACATCCACACTTAGCCAGACGCACAAACACACACAACCACATTTAGCCAGACGCACAAACACACACATCCACACTTAGCCAGACGCACAAATACACACACACCCACTTAGCCAGACACAGACACCCACACTTAGCCAGACACAGACACCCACACTTAGCCAGACAAACACACACTTAGCCAGACACACACACCCACACTTAGCCAGACACACACACCCACACTTAGTCAGACACACACACACACACACACACCCACACTTAGCCAGACACACACACGCTTAAAAGAAAAGAGAAAGGAAAAAAAAAAGAGAATGACTCCCCCTCCTTGCTGTTTTACCTTATTACACGGGAGGGAGCATTTCTACTGCAGCTTGGCCCATGCCTGTCACACAGGCACAGACCAAGCTGCAGGCATGCTGACACTACAGCGCGAGGGGGTGGAGCAGGAAGTGCACGCTCTGCTTACCCTCGCGCTGTGAAAGAATAATACTTTTTTTTTTTTTTTTGTAAACTACCGGTAGTCTCAGGACGGTGGAGCTGCTGATCCTACCCGGGCGCCAGGTACAATTTTCTAGTCGCCATGGCGACCTGGCGCCCGGGCTTTGTCGAGCCCTGTCCTAAGGTATTTCAAATGGTGGTACGTTAATACTGTATATATACTAATTCTACCACCAGCCTATGTAAAAGTTTGTGGTAGTCATTTTTTTGGAGTTTTTTTCCCACATGCATTGTACTTCAGGCATGAATTCACAGATTCTGGTATATGTCACTGCCAAACAACAACCCAATATGTGTTCAGCAACATCTCCCAGGTACAGGGATACCACCCATGCATAGGTTTGTTGGTTTGTTTTTTGGCTAGAAGGCAACATTTGTGATATGCGCATCTCAAAATTCCAACTTGGAATTTTGACATGTAGTCAACCTGCGTCCGTGTCCTATATGGGATAAATCTTTGAAGCCAGCCAACCAAACCATATATTTTTTAAAAGTAGACACCCATCACTCCTTATTGCAAGGGCTCAGCAACCACCGATACATCACTAGATGATGTATCAGAAAGCTAACCAGGGTCAAAATCGAACCCTGAGTCCGCGGCCTCAGAATCAGGGCCTAAGCAGTGATCTCGAGCAAAGAAGGGGTTAATAGCTCTTAGAAGAGCCTATCTAGTACTGTAATACGTTACAGTACAAAGAAATTAATCCATTGAACAGTGCAGACAGCAAAACATACTGTTGCTGTGCAAGATTACTGCTTATACAGTGATGAATGGCAGGGAAGGGGTTAATACACGGTGAATGGCTTTCATAAAACCTGACAATTTTATAAAATGTTATTTTATATCACTAATACTGATCTGTCTCTTTCTGTCACAAAAAAAAAGTGAGGAGAGGGAGGCAGATCAATATTTGTGAATATTGATTCGACCAATTTTGATCTGACCAGGGCAAATTGTTATGCTCATCTGAGCAATCACCAAACCGCCTTTGCCACTATTTGCTGGTACTGATCACTATGCGCTCAGACAGCTTAAAAAAAAAAATCTAAAATATTTTTACTTTACAAGTGATCCCCTAGCGGGTATGTCTAAAAAAAGAAAAAAATATGCAGACAGATAAAAATTGCTTTGGCGTCAATATCATTGCGTAAGCAGTGATCGACGGCAAAGAAGGGGTTAATAACTCGTAGAAGAGTCTTTGTAGTACTTTAATAAATTACAGTACAAAAAAAATGAACCCCTAAAAAATGCACAAACAGCAAAAATAAATGTGCTGATGTGCACGATCACTGCTTACGCAAAATCAGTGGCAGGGAAGGGGTTAAACGCAGGGAATTGCTTTTAGAAACTTTTTTTTATTGTTTTATAATTAGTGTGTTGTGTATTTTTTTTTTTTTTTGTACTTAAACTTACTTTTATTACTTTGATCTGTCTCTCTCCCTCACTAAAAAAAATGTGAGGAGAGGGAGGCAGATCCTAACTGGTCAGATCAATATAAGGTTAATATTGATATGACCAGGCAGTGGGGGTGCTCATCAGAGCATCCCCACTGCTTGTCAGTCTGCCTGCAGTCACAGATTGCCTCTGTGAAGAGGCAATCGTGTGACTGCTTGAAGAGCACAGGAAACAGGTACTTCCTGCCTCCTGTGCCCTTGCCCTTAGAAGGTCAGCACCATCTTGGTCACACAGTGACCAAGATCGTGCATTTTTTTTTTTGCGTGTTACTGATTGCCTCGACTTGCGAGGCAATCAGTAACACTTACAGAGCATAGGAAGCGATTCAATTTGCTTCCTTTGCTCTTTTTTCAATGCCCGCATTTTAAAGGCAGTAAAACTGCCACACGGAAGCATCGTTTCAATACCGCTTGAGCACTCAAAGTGGAAAAACTCCGACTTTCAGTGCTCGTTTAGACACAGGACGGACTAACGTCTTGCCACACAGGACGGACCTAGCACGTCCTGTGTCGGCAAGGGGTTATTTTTTTTTTTTTATTTTGCATTGTTGATTTTAGACATGTCTTTTGTTTTTGTTATGTGAGTTTATTTTATTAAATATTTTACTAAACAAGTGTGGCTGAGCGCTGCATTTTGTGAAATATAGTGTTTTTGTTTGCCACCCTCCAGTGACTTTACAACACTTGTATCACCCTTTGGGGCTGGGGACACAGAATGCAGTCCATAAATCAGAATTATGATCATTGACTTGCATTGAATGGGAGGGTTATGAAACTATTTCATCACAAGGGGGCAGAGTTAAGATCCTGTTTGATCAGGTTAATCTCCTCTCTTTTTGTTAGAAGGCAGGTAAAAAAAAAAAGTTGTACACAGCCACCTAATTCTGCCCACTAATGATATACAAGAGCCAGTAAGAGAGCAGGGATGTATCTTATGACATCATCATGTAGGCTCTGCCCACAGTTTTAAAGTGAGACTTGCTGGAAGATTTTGGAGAATGTTGCATCATTGGTAAAATACTCAAAATGGATGCTGGAGACAGACACCTAATTTTATTTTTACTTTTATATGCAGTTAATTCAAAAAACGAGAAAACAAACAAACAGTGGCATGTCTTATATATGTGTATGTTATAAATGCACGGGTAATCTAGTTACATCTTATGCAAGTGGTAGTGTCCCTTTAATAAAAATAATTTGCCCCAGTGGGGCACCTAAAAAAAAACATGGGGGTCCAGGGCAAGTAGCCCCCCCCCTCCCCCCCTATTAAAAATGGGGCTCCGACGCTCCGGTTTCCCAATGACTATGTGTGTTTGAGAGATTAAAGAACCAAACAGTGTCATTTCTTTTTTAATATGCTGTCCTACCTAAAGGGAATATATTGTGAAACACATAAGTATATTGTTGTCTGTACCTTTAAATATGTGGCAGAGCTCCATTTAAAGCAAATAAAAGTGTTGTTGTATTTACATATTTTTTTTAAGTTTTCTTTGTTGTATTGTCTTATTTTATTTTCATTTAGCTCTTAATTCTCTGATGCAAAGTTTCCCAACTTTGGTATTCAAGCACTTAGTAACTTTTATACCCATTTAATTTGTAAGGTTAATACTATTTTAGACATATTAGTTGAAAGTAAATGACCGAGATTGCGAACTGGTGTGTGTGTGACTGGCTGTATGTGTCTATATGTATGTGATTTTGTGTGTATGTGCATCATGCTCCTAAATTGTTTTCTGGCTCCTAAAACTCAATTAAGTGCCAAGGAAGGGCACATGGTTTCCCTTGCACGAATACCTCAATTGCCAGCACTCATTTATCATATACCTACTTAAGTGCCCTTGTGGCCTAGGCTACGTGGGTGAGACTACACGACCGCTGACTGTACGAATAGGGGGACACAAAAGTGCCATTCGCACAAGGAATCAAAAATCCCCTGTGGCTCTTCAATTCTGTGCGATGCAGCATGGAGTTTCTCAACTCAAATTAATGGCTATTGAGCAGATTGCCACACATGTTGAAGGGACAACTCTACTCAAACGGAGAGAACTGTATTAGATTTACACTGTGCAAACACTGCACCCTTTGGGGTTGATTGAAGAGAGGGGCCTATCGGTATTTGTATAGGAACAGCCATATTTCTTTATTATATATTTTCTTTAATGTATACTCTGTGCCTTTAAATGGTTGTTGTGGCGAAAACCAACAGAACACGAAAAAATACTTATATCTATATATATAAAACCACCTTCTAAAACATATTAATACATATGTGATATATATATCCATACATTGAAATAGTTGCATACATTATAAAAGTACATGAAGGGTTAACTATGTTAAAGTGCTCTAGGGTATATGTCTTGCCCATTCTTTGGCATCAATCTGTAACTGAATAAAAACAAATTACCTAATATACATTTACCTGCTGTGGTACAATGTGTTTGTGTCATGCAGCACCTACATATTCGTTTACACCTGACCACACCTACGTGAGACTTCTCCGTCATTACTGGGTCTTTTTAGAATTTTCCATTTTCTAACCATGTGCTTTTGAAAATGAGGTCACTGAATTTTATGAATTTACCATTCATTTCTGAAGATAGAGAAATATAAAAGAGTCAATTACAACAATCACAAGAGGCCCACTGGGTATACATACCACCAGTAAAGCAAAGAATGAAACCCCTTCAGCCTATTGGTAACTTTGCCAAACCTCAAAGGAGGGGATCGTGTGTGACATTGGCTAAGGCACGTGCTGCCAACTGTCACTTCAGCAACGCCTCAACCCTTCAGTAACCTAATAAGGAAGCGTTACAGAACAGGCCACTGTTACTCAGAGAGGGGGGGGGGGGGGGGGCTCTGTGTGTGTTCCCATAAAACTAATGCGTTTTAAATAAATTGTACTAATTTCATTATGTATTATAATTTTAACTAGCTTCATGTATTTAGCTCAGAGCATTCGTGATTTGTTAGCAGTCGTATTTATTGAAAAATAAATTCCAGAACGTCTCACTATGTCGCAACCAGGAACCGCTTTACTCTTTCTAAGCAGTTGTGGACTGCCTATCATAAAAACCTAACAGTTGGTGCTTCAGCTTGTGAACTACGTTTCCCATGATGCATCGCCAGAATGCTGAGCATCCCGCTCAGCATGCTGGCGATGCATCAAGGGAAACGTAGTTCACAAGCTGAAGCGCCAACTGTTAGGTTTTTATGGTATAATTAATATCTGTAGTGAGAAATTCAGGTTTAAACACAAAGAGCAGTAATTCTCATAAAGGGAGGATTTTGGGGGCTCTGAAATTGGCATACGCAGGGTAGATAGAAATATTGAGAAGACGCTGGTTTGAGTCTCTTTGGTGTAGCGCTCGGTATCTGTGTTCTATTTGGTGAAGTCGGAGGGACGCTTGATTTCCGCGCTTGCGACAAATACTGCCAGTAAATGGTCACCGTGTAATGCAGAGCAACCATGCAAAGAGATGTGGGCAGCTTTCCCCTGGCACACACCGTAAGGGTCAAACTGATCTCTGCCGGCTTCCGTACAGTAGAGGATTTACTGGATATCAAAGCTAATGAGCTTAGTAGAGGTAACGGTGGCCAAACACTGCTAGACTCAAGTGCAGAGGTTTGGCACTCTGGCTGTACATGTTGGGCACATGGGGGCAAAGTATGTATAAAGAACAATTGTGGGGCAAAGTTCTAAACGTGGTGAAATCAACAGTAACGTTCTGTTGTGGCCATGGACTTTAAAAAAAAAACTATGTTACTTATAAAGAGCTAAGGTGCCAATAGTTACCCATCACGAATCAAAGGGCATTATGCAGGGGACCTGTTTAGGTGATGTAGTCCCTTTAACCACTTCCTGAAACTAGGAGTCTATGCCGTCCTAATTTTAGTAGACCTAAAAGATGCTAGGACGGCATAGAATGTCCATCTCGTCTCGGCTCCCACTTTTAGTCTGACAGAAAATGTAGCCGATGCTCAAAACGAGCACTGGCTACATTTTACCTAATCGCTCTGTGCCTAGGGTTGCCACCTTTTCTGCAAAAAAATACCGGCCTTGGCCCTGCCTCCATAGACTTAACATTGGGATCAAGCCAAGTTTTTACCGGCCTGCCGGTAAAATACCGGCCAGGTGGCAACCCTATCTGTGCCCAAATTTCCGGATACAGACACGCCTCCGTGATGGCACATCAGGTCTCTGCCATAGTGTTCGTGGCTGCTGATCACCTTGTGATCGGTGACCAGGAACAAAACGTGGAGTTTTGGTGCTTGCACAAAGGGGTTAATTGGCTCTTCATTAGACATTTTATACCAAATAAATGTGAAAAACATCTCTTAAGTACATAGCACATTTTTAAGAATGGAAAGCAGATTTGATCAAATGAGTACAGTCAGGGCCATCTTTAACGCGGAGCAAATGGGGCAGCTGCCCTGGGCCTAGTTACTCCTGGGGGGCCCCCAGCCCCTTCTTTCCGCGTTCACAGCGCATTGCGCTTGTGAATGCTTTTTTCCGGCAAGCCGCATCCGATGGATGCGACGGCCGGAAAAAGAAACAAAAAACTGACACCGGATGTGACATCGCGTCACATCCGGTGACTGTTTCCCTCCTCCGTGCAAGAGGGAAGACTGCACGGAGGAGACATCCGGCGGGGGACACGGAGCAGTGAAGTGTAAGTACTAGGCAGGGGGGCTGACTGGCACAGTATTACAGGCATCTGACTGGCATAATATTACAGGCATCTGACTGGCATAATTTTACATCATCTGACTGGCACTATATTACTGGGCTCTGACTGGCACTATATTACTGGGCTCTGACTGGCATAATATTACTGGGCTCTGACTGGCCCAATATTACTGGGCTCTGACTGGCAAATTATTACTGGGCTCTGAATGGCACAATATTGCAGGCATCTGACTGGCCCAATATTGCAGGCATCTGACTGGCCCAATATTGCAGGCATCTGACTGGCCCAATATTGCAGGCATCTGACTGGCACAATATTGCAGGCATCTGACTGGTACATTATTACTGGGCTCTGAATGGCACAATATTGCAGGCATCTGACTGGCACAATATTACAGGCATCTAACTGGCACAATATTCCTGGGGTCTGAATTTCACAATATTCCTGGGCTCTGACTGGCACAATATTCCTGGGCTCTGACTGGCACAATATTCCTGGGCTCTGACTGGCACAATATTACTGGACTCTGACTGGCACAATATTACTGGGCTCTGACTGGCACAATATTACAGGCATCTGACTGGCACAATATTACTGGCATCTGAAAGGCACAATATTACTGGCATCTGAATGGCACAACAATTATGGCATGTGTGTGTGTGTGGGGGGGGGTAACATTGTGATGGATGGCCGGATTGTATGCAGGGGAGGGGGCAGGGTCCAGGGGGCCCAAGCAAATGCTTGCCCAGGGTCCAATCACTATTAAAGACGGCCCTGAGTACAGTTCTAATTTTTTTGATCAGTCAATGGTGGCATACTGACTGCAGTCACCGACTGCAGGTGTCAGAAGGAATTCACAAATTTAGTGGGGTCTGTATGTCTGGTTTGCAGGCCGATCTGTAATGTGAGAAAAGGAGGCCATTAATTAAGGAATTAATTTGGAGCATTAATTTAACTTCCCACATTTGCTTCTCCCTCTGATCTCTGATGCTGTGTCCATTTTGTTCAAAATGTTCTACCACTGGTGTCTCTGTTCTTTTGTTATTGATGCTGGATCCATGTGAATTAAATCTTTTATGTAATGCAGGGGCGTATCGTGCCCCTGAGTGACAGGCGTGCTGCTAGCCCGGAGCATGCCTGTCACTCGGAGGCACAACATCTCTCGGGTAATTCCGGAGGTTTGTGTGCTCAGAACAGCCAGCACACAAACCACCGGAAATACCCGAGACATCGTTACATCCGAAAGACGAAAAATTAGTATACTTTTCGTGCTTGTTGAATTGGCAACAGAGTGAGTGACTTTGTTGCCCAATTCAACGCAGCATTGTCTTTCGGATTTATTTCTGGGGTTTGTGTGCTCTCTGCTCAGAGCACTCTAACCCCAGAAATACAAACGCGGGTGCTCCGTGTTATGTGTGCAGCGCACACCTAGCACATGGAGCATCCACCACTGATGTAATGGTGTGTTTCACCCATATTATTTGGCACACATACTCCTTTAGTACAGTCACAGCTTCTGAGAGTAAGATTAAGTGGAATTACAGTTCTGTTCTGATGAATGACCATCATTTATTTCATATACTGTTAGTAGAAATATGACTAACACATCACATAGAATTATATGTATTTTGCTTGACATATACATTTTAATGAAATTATGCCTATGTCACCTACATGACCTTTAATACAGTTTCCCTGATAATGAAAAATCAACTGATGCTCATTCAGTGGTAATCTGTATTATAGCCACCAATATGATACAAAACCTTTTTGTTTTATGAGATATGCATATTTAATTATTTGCTTTGTAGTTTCCATGATGTCACACAATATATTGTACATTTCTGCTGAGTGTAACAGCTCTTCATAAATAAATAATAAGGACTATTGTTAAAACCTTATTTGTCACCAAAAGTTTTCACTTGTTTGGTGCATTGAAATACTGTGTGTGTGTGTGTGTAAGCTCAAGTTTGACCAAAAGGGGGCACTCTAAGATAATGTATTTTGTTCTGTTTGGAAAACGAATTATTAGACATGTGCAAAACTAAATGTTATTTATTTAGTCTAAAATGAATTTAGTTCATTACTGCATTCGTTTCAGACGTAATTCGTTCATTATTTTTGTTTCGTTTTATTCGTTCGTTCGAATCAATTGACCTACACATTCCATAAACCGATAGTCTATAAACCAAACTTCGTTCAGTTTATAGACTTTCGGCTTATGGAATACAAGTAATGCTATTGGCTTTCTATAAACCGAACTAGAGTCCCCATTCATTAGAAATTCTTATGAATGGGGACTCTAGTTCGGTTTAAAGAAAGCCAATAGTATTACATGTATTCTATAAGCCGAAAGTCTATAAACCGAAGGTTACTTAAAACAGTATGGGTATATCTGAAACAATTTGCAAAAGTAAAATTGTTTATTCTATCACAAAAATAAGTTTAAAATTAATGATTTGCTCTAAACATTGTGACAACTCCTGAAACCATCTCCAGTAATATTATTATGAAAATGTTATATCTTTTACCAGTTTAGTAATAATGACATATATTAAACAAGATTATTCATAACATTCAAAGTGCTTCAGCTAAATGGGATAATGTTGTTGCTTGTGGCAGATAATGCTTCTGAGGATGTCTGGGTTTTTCTTCTGCCCTTCAGAAGCTGGGATCTCAGAAGAAGAGGCCTTGCAGTCTCTACAAATTATAATCGCAGAACCTTATCATGGAAAGTCACCAATAAATCACAAACACACTGGCTTGGAGTTACTTGCACAGGAGCAAGCTGAAGGAGTTATCATAACATTCTGCAGTGCCTTAGATGAACTTTTAGGAGGAGGCATTAACCTGAGCAAGATCACCGAGATATGTGGACCTCCTGGTGTTGGGAAGACACAACTATGGTAAAAAAAACAAAGTTTCTGTAGCAACCTGCTTATATTTTTACCTGTTTGCGCAAATGGACATGCTATACAAACAACAATGCAACATGGCCCTCCACAGAGTCAGCAGCGTGATCCAAGTATCACTTTTGTTTGCAAGTGAAGCTATTGGGTAGCCCTGTAACATTTGCAGCACTTTTAAGATCAGAGAGAAAATTGTACTTCTATTAAAGGGACACTACCACTTGCATAAAATGTAACTAGATTACATGTGCATTTAAAACAAACACATATGCCACTGTTTTTTTATTTAATTGCATATAAAAGTAAAAATAAAATTAGGTGTTTATCTCTAACATCCATTTTGAGAATTTTACCCATGATGCAACAATCACCACAATCTTTCAGCAAGTCTCACTTTACAACTGTGGTCAGCGTCTGCACGATGATGTCTCTTGTTTATCACTAGTGGGCAGGACTAAGTGGCTGTGTACAAGTTTGTTTTACCTTTCTTCCAACACAAAGAGAGAAGATTGATCAAGCATCACTCCTTGTGATGTAATAGTTAAAATACCTTCCCATTCAATCTATGGTCACAAGTCTGACTTATAGACTGCATTCTGTGTCCCCAGCCCCAAAGTGAGATACTAGTGTTGTAAAGTCATTGGTGGTTGGCACTCAAAAACACAATATTTCACAAAATGGCAGCGCCCAGTCACACTTGTTTCAAAAAATATTTCATAAAATAAACTTGCATAATAAAACAAGTCATATTTGAATTCAGCAATACAAAAAAAAACCCTTTTCATTTTTTGGTGGGAGTATCCCTTTAAGTTCCATGTAAAATTAAGAGCCAGCAGTAAATCTGTGGCTACTTACAGTAGTTCTGTTGTTACTCGGGTTACACTCTAATAACAGAAGTAACCAATCTTGTATTCACCAGTATCCAACTCATTTATTCACGAATGATAGGAGGAGCGAGGAATTTTAAACTTAAGGCCAAAGTAGCTGAGTTCAAAAAATTCTCTCATTCAATTTAATGGAATTTTTTTCAAATTCAGCTACTTTTGGCTAAATTTTCTTTCTTGAATAACGCCAAAGCTTTTACAGTAGGACATTACATATAGTGGTGTATCTTGATTTTGTTCTGCCCTAGGCACCCCCCTACCCAAGCTGCACACCCATGTTACACACCTACGACATGCCCCATCACCCACGACATGCCCCATCGCCTCCATTACATGACCCCACATCACACATAACATTCAGACTCACATCACGCTCATACTCACATCACACTCAGCCACACACACTGACTCCCATCACACACACTCTGACTCCCATCACACTCAGTCACACACAGCCTCACATCACCCTCCGTTACACACACAGACTCCCATCACACTCATACTCACATCCCATTCACAACCACCGTTTTCATTTTTCCATTTGAATCAGCTTACCTTTTGCTGTACTCTGACAGGCAAGGGGGCGGAGACTTTACACTGGCAAGTCTGACGGGGAACGAAGGGAGGGGAAGTGAGGGAGCCAGACAAACTGCACCGGATGAGGGGAAGACCGAAAAGAGCCGTGGGGGTGGGAAGTGAAGAGAGAGGCAGGGGAGGAAACAGCTTTTTACATGACGGAGAAGAAAGTAAAAATCTTTGCTGCACCAGAAGGGTTTAAAGCACTAGTGTGCTTTAACAACCCCTGGAAAGTGCCGCCCTAAACAAAGTGCCGCCCTAGGCGAGCACATTGTTTGCCTCGCGGTAGATACACTACTGATTACATATGGCGTAGTTCTTGTTCTTTAATCCCTTAAGGACAGACCCTTTGAAACATTTTTGGCCATTTTGGAAAATGGCAATTTTAACATCACAGTGCTGGTTGTGTTTAGCTGTAATCTTCTTCTTTGTCATTTGCTGTACCCACACAAATTATACATTGTTTTTATCGGGACAAGAAGGGTCCCAATTATATCCTATAATATGATGTATAAAAAAACCTGCTTAATAGATTCTACTATTTCTCCTGAGTACAGGGATACCACCCATGCATAGGTTTGTCAGCTTGTTTTGGTGGTTAAAGGGGACTAAGAAAAGTATTTAGAAAATTGGGCAAACTCAATGCACGGGTTTGAGTTTTCTTTATAAGATCAGCTGTGGATGTTAAAATAAAAACAAAACCCTTTTTTGTATTTTAAAGGCTTCTGGAGCATGGTTATTGTCTAGGGATAACAATCCATCACAGTAGCTTTGCAGCTGTGCATGGTTTTAAGTTGAGACCTAGCAGCCGGAAAACACATTCAACAATCCAGTTTCACATTGCCCAGCACATGTCCTCATTGAATAGATGTCGTGTTCACATTTGTCTCCTTCTAAATCTACAGAAGCGTGATGTTCTTAGTCTCTGAATATCAAATGCATCACAGATTAGTTATTTTTCTATAGATTGTCGTGCTCCGGAATTATCACGTTTTATAAATATTCATATTATCTTTCCTTGAAAATGAATACATTTACAACATATTTTCAATTTGATGAATGCTGCTTTAGTCCTTGTTCTATAATTTTAAGATTTTGCTAAGTCATGACGTAAAGTCATGATTTATAAATACACGGAGGCGAGTATTATGCATAAACTCTTCCTTTAATTCCCTCAGCAGCAAAATTAAAAATAACATGGAATGAATATGAAAAATTTAAACCAATCAAATACATCAACATTAACCCCTTCCTTCCTACTATAAAACCCAATGTCCAATCACAGTTCTCCCTCTTTCTTTGATGAAAATATACAGATGTCCCAACCGAAATCCATTCATCAACCGCTTACAGGTAGATAAACCTTTAAGATGAAAAACATAAACAAAAGGTCAAACGATGAACCGTAACTGATACCTTAGACGGGAACTCTTCAAACTGTGGGGAAGAAGAGAGAAAAACAGGTAATATATTGTGGATAGGTCTAACATCCGCCACCCGTTTACATGAAATCAGACACACAAAAAACAAAACAAGTTTTGCTGACAATTGTTTTAATGAAAGCTCTTTATTAGTTGGCCAATGTTCTAACAATGGTAACGTCACGTCCCAAAGGTTAGAGTATCTCGGTAGTGGTGGTCTTGAAAATCTCATACCCTTCAGCAGGCAGCATACCAACATATGTTTGCTTGCCGGAATTGAAACAAAGTCTCCATGACCCGCAGAAATAGCTGAACGCAGCACATTAATTGACCTATACGCCAGACCATCGTTGAACCTGAAGGTCAGAAAGTTTAATATATCTGTTACAGGTGCAGATACGGGATCCATACCCTGTTCCATGCACCAATGAGCCCATGACTTTCAGGCATTTCCATATAATCTTCGAGTGCCTGGTGCCCAAGCTCCTGCTAAGAGTGCCTTAGTTGACTGTGAAAAATTTGGTACGCACCAGGGTCCCCTGAAAGCAACCATGCTATCAGTCTCAAGCTTCCTGCTTGAACCAATGGATGATGATTCCCTTCCATCAACAAATCCGGCACTACCGGGAGTATGCGTGGCCAGTCTGTCGACATCTCCAGTAGCATCGGGAACCATGGTTCGGAATCCCACCAAGGTGTGACTAGAATCGCCGAGGTCTTGGAACTTCGCAGATGTACTAATGTCCTGGCTTTGAGGCAGAAAGGAGGAAAGGCATAGTGTCTGTTCCTCTGTAGAAATGCATCCGTGGCTAATGCTTCGGGATCCGGTCCCTAACTGTAAAACCTTGGACAATGTGTGTTTAGACGGGAGGCAAACAAGTCGACGTCCAGTGGCCCCAACAACCTTTGCAGGTTTTGGAAAATCGATTGTATCCTTGAGGTGTCGTGAACCCCAATCTGCTCCTGCATTCTCTATCCCTGGAATATGCATGGCTTGGACAGACACGTTGTGTTCTAGACAAAAATACCAAAATTCCATTGCCAGATGTGCGAGGGCAAGGGACTTTGTGCCACCCAGGTGATTGATGTAACGCACCGTAGACACATTGTCCATACAAAGTAACACTGAACAAAATTGAGCTAAATTGTGCATAAAACTTCGGACTGCGAGTGTACCTGCCAATAGCTCCAAACAATTGATGTGTAAATCTTGTTCCGGAAAAGAGACCGTCGTCCTCCGGTGAAAGAGCCGCCGCAGGTGGCTCCTCATCTGCGTAGACTGGCATCGGACGCGATCACTAGATCCGGGGATGAACTAAATATATTGCCCCGCCATTCCAGGCTTCCATGTGTCTTAACCACCATTTAAGTTCTTCCTTTCAATCCAGAGGTACTGCCCGATCGTACGTCCAACCTTGGTGTAACGAGCGAGTTTTGAGTCGTTGGAGTGCTCGTAATGTAGTGGGCCGGGTAATATTGCCTGTATGGAAGCCGACAACAGACCTATAATTCGAGCCAAATGTCGAACTGTCAAAGTGGGTTTCGATAAAGCCCCCTTTATCTCTTCCCTGATTTCTTGATTTTCTCTTTCGGCAGTTGTAGAGAACAGTGAATGGAATTGATCATGAAACCTAAGAACTCTATCCGCTGTGCGGGGTTCAGCATGGATTTGTCCCAATTGATGAGAGAACCTAAATTTTGTAGGAGATCGATGGTCCATGACATATGAAGGTGTACTGACTCTGTCCTGCGACATGATGAGCATGTCATCTAAGTAAATAATGAGTCTGACACCTTTCCTGCGTAAGTGTCCCACCACCGGTCTTAGTAACTTGGTGAAGCACCAAGGAGCGGAGGAGAGACCAAACGGAAGGCATACAAACTTCCATATTTTGTCGTGCCATAGAAATTGGAGATACTTTTGATGATCTGCCATCACCGGCAATCAAGGCCTTGACCTCCAAGTCTATGAGCTGACGATCTTTGTTTGACAACACCAACCCCGTGGGGGGTACCTCCTGATGTGGGTATTCTACGAAATCTATGCAAAAACCCTTTACCGTCTGTAACACCCAGGGATCTTTCATGATCCTGTACCAATTGTCTATGAAATACGCCAGCCTGACAGATTTGGGGGAAAGAAACATGACTTACCATATGTCCGTCTGTGTTGTAAAGAGCCGCGGACACCACTGCCCTGCCAGGGTCGCCCTCTCTGTGGGAAGAATCGGCGGGGCAGGTGCCCTAACTTCCTGGAAGACCACTGGTCTCTGTTGTATGAGGCCCCTGGGGTTGCGTGGGAGACCACTGTTGCCACGGCCGGCCAGATGGCCTCTAGTTCTGCCTGCCCTTTGAAAAACCTTAGGCCGGAAAACTCTGCGCATATTAGCCTGTGCTCTGTGTAACGCAGTAAATGTTTGGATAAAAGACCCTAGATCTTTGACGAACGTATCGCCAAAAAGCATCCCATTGGCCTTAGGCCCAGGTTCAGAAGATGCCATACTAATTAACTTAGGTTCTATTTTAAGCAGGATTGCTTTCCTGCGCTCACTTGCTAAAGCCTTATTGGCATTCCCGACAAAGCAGATTGCCCTTTGGACCCAGCCTCTTAAGGTCTCCGGGTCTACAGAGGTGCCTTGAGCCGCAGCAGAATCGGCCAGTTTGAAAATTTTAGTCAGAGGCCCCATAACATCTAAGACCCTGTCCTGACAATTACGAAGTGAATAATCCAGCCCTTTTTGGGCCTTCCAACCTGTTTTGGTCAGGAATTGGGCCACCTTGGGATCGACCTTGGGGGTCTTGCAGGCCGAATTAGGTACTGTGGGTCTGGGGCATTCGGCCTTCAACTTGTCTCTAGTGAGCCTATCCAAAGGTTTGCATACTCTCATAGCAATATACTCTGCCACGTGAGCAGACGGCACCCACTCTGTAGATCTAGGGTGGTGAAGCTGTTCAGGATCAAATAGTGGGTTACCACTACGATCCAGGACACAATCATCAGCATGATCATCATCCTAATTGGGGTATCCCCCTCAGATTCATAAGGCGACTTAAGGTCTGTGCCAGCCTCATCTTGGTCAGAGTTAAGTGACCCATCAGATGCCCCCTCTGAAATGGACTCTTGAGTCCTCATCTTGCAGGGCTTTAGCCCTTTTCCAAGTACGTATCGATTTCGCCTGATGAGGCTCTTTTGCGTGATAACGCGCCATCTGTGACATGTCCGGGGAAGAGGGTTTGAGGGCATGCTTCACCTTGGCAGTGGCCTTAAGGCCCAAAGCCTGCTTGCTGGGTTCCACAACAGGTTATGGGAAATCCACCTGTGTTAACGGTTCCTGTGCAGCCCGTAAAGCTGACGAAATGGATGACGCTAAATTGGTCAATATCAGACCCATCGCCGACTAAACAGCTTGTCAAACTGACTTAGCCATAGTTGCGTCTAACAAATCTTGTAATTCCTGGGAACCCAAAAAATCAACTGGGGAAACCTGAGCTTGTGGACCTATTGGGGGATATGATGTCCCTGCTTTATCTGACTCCTTAGTAGGTTGCATATTAAAATGAAAGGTATAAACCACCCAGCAAACTGTGAGGTAAAATCCAGATAATAGGGAAAATGTACAGAGCACAGAGGGTACAATATCATATAAAATATATGCTCAGCAAAAAGCTACAGTATTAGTAGGCTTAAACTGACAGGTAGTACACAATAATACCCTGAAATAAACACTAGGAAAGGATATAATTCCCACTTGGTGATCTTCTTTCATGCACCTCACCACAGTCTGCGTGCCAAACGAGGGGTAGATCCGTTGGGGAGGTGGGGAAAAAAGCCTGCAGGCTCTAGTAAAATGGAGTTGAATGGAGTTCCTTGTATGTAACATACACGGCTCCAAGAAAAGGGCCACCGCGAGCATTGCACATACGCAATAGCCACCTATGAGAAACTGAAAGGGCTTCACAAAGATGGCCGTTGCGCCAACTGACTAGCGCGACGACCCAAAAAACTGAACTGTGTAAAACGGCCAGACAGGGAGCGGGGAATAGCTTAGTTGACACACTGGCAATCCATCACATCTGGACCAAAGAGGCTAAAGAAAAATGGTAAAATCCACAAAAGGAGGGGAGGGAGGGGGTATAATAAGCCCCCAGAGGGAGAAAACGAAAGTAAAACGCACACTGAGGTAGAAAACCAACAGGCAAATAAATAAATCAACGTAAAACCTTACAGAAACATTATCACAGAGGACTAATCCCCTATTAAAACTAAATACAGTGCAATACAATAACACAAACGGCTATTGAGAATAATAAAAGTTCACTCAGATAAGGGGGCAACAAAGAAAGAGGGAGTACTGTGATTGGACATTGGGTTTTATAGTAGGGAGGGAGGGGTTATTGTTGATGTATTTGATTGGTTTAAATTTTTCATATTCATTCCATGTTATTTTTAATTTGCTGCTGAGGGAATTAAAGGAAGATTTTATGCATAATAGGAGCCTCCGTGTTTTTATAAATCAAATTCAAGGTTCTAGTCTACGTCACCTCGACTGTATTTACAATGTTAGATATAAAGCAGGTTGTGTCAGCAGAATTTCAAGAAAATGCCCACATTTAGATAAAAAGGCTGTGTCAGCAGTCCAATTCAGATGCCACATTCAGCCCCTTGGCTCATTTGTGTGGGCGACACAACTGAGCCAAGGCCCCTCATCGTCTTAAACCTTTCCGGTTCTTTGGGCTGCATCTAATTGCCCAGCACTCTCGCACCCACAGTATAAAAAGGCTTGGAAATGGAAGATTTGTCTGTCTGTGCGTTAGTGGAGGTTGAACTGTTTATGACGATAAATTACTTAATCATTTGAAAAGTACATTTCCCATGATGCTGCCTATTTTGGCTAGCTAAGTCTGAGGGAACCACACGTTTTTCCATTTTTCCAAGTGGACTTTGGTACCTCACTTTTTTGTAACACACCAGATTTTCTTTTTCTTTTAAATAAATGTCAGGCCTGCATACATAATTGTTTTGCCCTTTGTGTGCGTGTAGGAATCTGAGCATGCATGGAAAGGCTATATCACTGCTCAAGTAGGCTGGACACTGAATAAACTGTTTTGTGCTTGCATGATAGACAGATAAAGTACAGAGATTGATAGACAGATGAGGTACAGAGATTGATAAGCAGACAGATACACTGACAAATGAGGTACAGAGAGTAATTGGCAGACAAAACATTTGTATAGAAAGATCTAAAGTGTTAATGAGTGGGGCATTTAAAAATAAAAATTGGTGCAGCCCCAGCCCATTGAAAGAGATTAGAGAGAAGCCCTGGGGAATTATTTTAAAATAATGACTTCAACTTGCTTTAATGTTAAACTATGTAACAACAATATATATAGAAGGTAATTTAAAGGTATAAAAAAAATAACCGTTTTAAAATTTCCAAATTATTTAATGCTTCTATAAATTTGTGTTCACTTTTAACTGTTTTTTGTTGTTTTTTTTTTTTTTTACAGTATGCAGCTTGCAATTGATGTTCAAATCCCAGAATGCTTTGGAGGTGTTGATGGTGAAACAGTTTATATAGACACAGAGAATGCTTTTATGGTGGAAAGGATAGTGGATGTTGCTAATGCTTGTGTTCAGCACTGCAATCTTATTACTCAAACACATCAACAAGAAGGTATGTTATTACATTTTGGATAAGCTGACAAGCAATTGTGTTGTACTAGATCAGGGGTGTCCAAGTTTATTCTGCAATTGGCCACTTCGATAGAAATGTATGTCTGCGTGGCCGCATTCATTTTTCATTCATTATATAATATAATTATATACATTTATACGTGTGTGTATGTATGTATGTATGTATATACACACACACACGCATACACAGTCACACTTACCACATACACACACATACACATTTATACACACACAGACACTTACCACACACTCACATACATTCATACATACATACACTTATTCCCCGCCCACACATACACTTATCCCACCCACACTCACATTCATACACTTAGCCCACACCCACTTACACATTTATACACACACACTAAATACATACCCTTACCCCACTGACACATACACATTTATAAACACACACACACATATACATACACTTACCCTACACACACATACTCGCATACATACACTTACCCCACTGACAAATACACATTTATACACACACACTCACATACATACACTTACTACACACACTCGCATACATACATACATACACTTACCCCACACACATTTATACACAGACACATATACATACACTTACCCCACACACATTTATACACTTACCCCACTGACACATACACATTTATAAACACACACTCACATACATCCACTTACTCCACACACACTCACATACATCCACTTACCCCACACACACTCACATACATCCACTTACCCCACTGACAAATACACATTTATACACACACACTCACATACAAACACTTACTCCACACACACTCGCATACATACATATACCCCACACTCATTTATACACAGACATATATATATATATATATATATATATATATATATATATATATACACACACACACACATACATACACTTACCCTACACACACATACATACACTAATCCCACTGACACACACATTTATACACACACTCACATACATCCACTTACTCCACACACACTCACATAAATACACTTAGCCCCCACCCACTTACACATTTTTACACACACACTAAATACATACACTTACCCCACTGACACATACACATTTATATACACATATACATACACTTACCCCACTGACACACATTTATAAACACACACTCACATACATACACTTAACCCACTGACACATACACATTTATCGACCTCGAGGCATTAAAGCATCACCATCTGGGCATTGTTTGCAAACTTAGATCGCAAACATCGCTCATTTAACCGCAGGGCGGACTAGGTCCGTCCAATGACGGCAACGGTATGCCAGACAGGACGAACCTAGTCTGTCTTATGTTGGGAAGGGGTTAAATGTGTCTGTGGAGGGTAATTTGCATATGTCATAAACAAGAGACACCACAGATGCATTAAAACATATTTTTACCAGAATGTACAGATCATTTTACCTATTTTATGACACCAGAGAATAGGTTTGGGAGTGCAAGATTGTGTTCCCAACCCCCACAGGCTGAACAAACTATACCTTTGTCCTGAAAAGTGAGACAGAGTTAGAGCTAGTGGGACAGAGATATCCCAATCGCGCAAAGTGGGGTAGTTGGAAGGCTTGTTAGACAGTATACAAGCATCCTATGTCAATTTAAAGGACAACGCTAGTGTCAAAAAAACCTAAAATGTCTCTTTAAATACTTTAAGCAATATTATGCACATTTGTAAAAAATTTAGTTTTTTCTTCTCATATTTAGACTATAATGTGCATATTATTTATTTAACCATGTTAATTATATAAATTAAAGTTTATCTACATTTATGTGGATGAATAGAAATTAATAAGAAATTACAGTACAATAAAAGCATATATAATCTACTTTGAGACATATTATTTTATTTATTATTAATGTGCATGTTTAAACTAAATATTCATTATAGTGGTTCCCTTTGTAATTTATCTTGTTGTAGTTGCCATATGAGTGCAATGGCAATTTTTTAGGGTATAATGGCATGTCCTTTGGTTGCGGTTACAATTTTTATTTAAGAGAAATATGCACTTAAATTTATTTGTAAACTTGGTGCACTTAATGGAATTTAAATTGATTGCATTGTATGTACAATTTCAAGTTAATTTAGTGCATTTGCAAAATAGTTTTTTTTCTAGTGGAATCATTGGCAACGTTTGAATGTGTAATATGTGTAGCATGTTAAGTGGGTGCCCTGTTTTATGTGCATTGTGCATGTATTGACAAGCAACGGCACCCACATAAATTGCCATTATACCTATATTGCACCTACAGAAAATTTGTCATTGAACCAATTTTGCAGCAATATAAATTACCAATCAAACTACTAGTTTCAGTAATAAATATATAGTGATATCGTTCATCTTTTTGAATATGGTTTGTAAGTTATTAGAACTTTGTTTCAAGCTCAAATTGTAATATTTTGTAAAAATGTTTGCTTTTCAGACCACATAAAAGCAATGCAGACCTTCACACTCCACAATATACTGTCAAGCATTTATTTCTTCCGTTGTCATGACTACGTAGAGCTCCTTGCACAAATGCACTTTCTCCTTGATTTTCTAGAACAGCATTCAAGGGTAAGGCACTGTCTGAATGTATTTTGTGAAAGGAGGCGGAACAGTATACACTTCATAATAGGCAATTGAGAGGTCTCAGTGGTATTGTTAGTACGATGACATAGTGCAGGGGTGTCCAAGTTTTTTCTGTGGTGGGCCACTTCACCAAAAATGTATGTGAGCATGGGCTACATTCATTTTCAATCAAAGAAAGTTATGTATATATTTGTATACTTTGTGTGTGTAATTTATTTATATATATATATATAAACAGTAATGTGCAGCATGTGAGTGTATCACAGGCTGCACAGCAATAAAAAAAAAACACTTCATTAAATACAAACATTCACACAAATACATGCATACAGCCACATCACATGTACACAAATACACACACACATATAAAAATACAGACAGTCACACTAACACACAGAGTCATACTGACATACATATACATACCGAGTCACACTGACACATACACACTTACATACAGTTACACACACACTTACATACATTCACACACACACTTACATACAGTCACACTTGCATACACACAGGACCTGCCCAACCACACATTTTCTCTTTGTTTTCGTTTTTGAATGGGGATGAGATCTTCAGACCCCTCCTCCATACAGTTACACTAACACACACTTACACTGACTTTTTCTTAACAATAAGCCTACATAGACATTTTTTTTTTCATAGTGGACCAATGTTCAGAGTACAAATAGATTATTGCACATTGTATTAATATACAAGGTTAAAATATACTCTGTTTGGGTAAATGAACGAGAGCCTATCTTTTTTTTTTTTTTTTTTTTTTTGAGGTGAGGATAAACCCGAAAATGGAATACGTAGGAACAATATGTTTATCTAAGAGGTTGAGCTCTGCGGGGGACCTGGATCCCAGTCTTATAACCTGACCTCGATTTGAGGTCAGATTATAAGACAACCTCGAATGTAAGACGAGGGGTCTTTTTCAGAGCATTTGCTCTGAAAAAAACAACTTGTCTTATATTCAAGCAAATACGGTAGATTCACATATTGGCGTATTAAGCATTTCCTGGGGGAAAACGTCTCTGGATCTAGTTGTAAGACCATCACTTGCAAATTATTTTCACAAATAAAAAAATAAATAACGTTTTCTGTAGTTGTCTGGGACTGATTGGTAGTGTCCAAGACTCTTCCCCCTTCCCTGCATTGGGTGCTTGGGAGAAGGAGATGAGGATATCAATTCCAAGTGAGGAATGGACTAGAGCTCTTGCCCAAAAAATTAAATAGGTTATATCCACAGTACTCCCCAAATTGTTGGAGGTGCGGGGAACCAGAGGGCTCTTATATGCATATCTGGTGGAGGTGTAGTATGGTATCGCCTCTATGGGGTTTCGAGCAAATCTTGCAGGTAAGACTCAAACGTGATCCCAGCTTGGCCTTACTCCATATTAAAATGCAAAACAAAAACAAAGATCTGAGGACCTTGGATATACACTCCTTTGTAGTAGCTAAAGTAATTATTGTCAGAAACTGGAAATCATCCCAGCAGTTTCCGGAAGACCAACTCAGATCCCAGTTGGTCCGTCAACTATTGATGGAATGAGAGATAACCTGGGTATCAGACCCAACAGGCAAAAAGCCGACCCTTTATCAACAATGGCTTAACGAGCTGTAGTTTACTCTTGCTACTTATTTTCCCTGGATAACCTAGAAATTTTTTAAATAAGAATCCAATGGTTCTTCCTTCTTATTATGGCTAGGTCAGCTCTCAGTCGTGTAAGTTCTTGGTATAGGGCGTCTGATAAGGTTTTTTTTTATTTGTGTTTTCAATGTCATTTTTTTTTCAATAGGCAGGTGATGCTTGCAGTCCTTTGCTTTTTAGCACACGCTCCCATGCTTATGAGGTGTCCCCTTATCACCGACTTATGTGCTTCCCCCAGACAGTTTGTGGATATGTGTCTGGGACAGAGTTAGTTTGAAAATATGTGGTCAAAGTAGTCAAACGTTTGTCCGTGTTTATTGAGTCTCTAAGGCAGGGCTTGACAAATTTGATTTAAATCTAGGAGCCAGCTGAAAACTTTAGGAGCCAGTACCAAACGCTGTGTCACAAAGAAAAATGCTTGGGTCCCAGTCCATAAACATATATAAATGACATACACTTATGGATACACACCATTTTTACACATACAAGCACAAAACACTTGCTCACCCACAAATACATCCATACACCTAAATGCTGACACACACTAACACATGATTTCACTCTTACATACATGCACAAACACATTAATATCCACTTAAATGCCAACACACACCTACACAGGTCGCACACACTCACACTGAGATACACTAACACATGCAGACATACATACATACACACTAACACATGCAGACACAAATACATACACTAACACATGATTTCACTCCTACATACATGCACAAACACATTCATATCCACTTAAATGCCAACACACACCTACACAGGTCACACACACACTGAGATACACTAACACATGCTGTCACAATTATATACACACTCTAATATGCTGATACACACACTAACACATGCAGACACAAATACATACATACACACTAACATGCTGTCACATTCATAAAAACAGGTGCTGAACCCACACATACATGCTAACACACATTATAATACACACACTATTTACTTACTAAACTTACAGTGGGAAGTTGGAGACAGACCCTGCATCACTGCTGAACAGGGCAGCTTGAAGTTTCCCCTCCATTTTGAGGCAGCAGTAGGACCCATCACCTCTCACACGCATCTCCTCACTGCTACAGCTACTGCCCGGTGAGAATCAGGAACAGGAAGCCAGGGGGAGGAGCTAATCGGCAAGCTGTTCTGTGCTGCTTCTCCCACACTCTGCTCCTTATCTAATCGGTAGGTAAGGGATAGCAGAGTGTGGGAATGGGACATTGCAGTTTACTCTGCTCAAAGAGTATCCCAGGAGCCAGAATCTAGTCGCCATGGCGACCTGGCGCCCGGTATTTGTCGAGCCCTGCTCTAAGGAGTGTTTAGTTGAGACACCAGTTACATTGCCTCTTTACCATGGAGGGGATGTGGACAGACTCTGACACAGGGGCGTGGTAACTCCAGGTGATGGAGTCAATATGGGATTCCAGTGCCAGATGTAGGTGTCTGTGAGATATGAATATCTGTTGTGTGGTATGGAATAAACGGTGCAATCTTTGTTCGTGGGGTTGTGGGTTCTCCATAAATCTACCAGTTGTGAGTGTCTGAGTACCTGTTTAATTTTCCTGATTTTTGGGTAGTGAGAGAGTGGATGTCCCGGCGGATGAGTCTAGTGTAGGGTCTAGGACTGCGTTGAGATCTCCTCCCAAGATGGTTACCCCCTTTGCGAAGTCCAGCTCACCAAACATAGAACGGGTAAAAAGGTGTTGTTTAACATTGGGTGAGTATACATTAGCGATTGTCACAGTTTCCGATCCTAGATGGCCTTTTATGAAGACTGCCCTCCCGTCATTGTCAGACCATGAGGAGATGAGTGAAATGGGGTTTGTTTTAGCAATGTAAATAGTGAGAGTGTGAAAATAACCTTGGGAATTGTAAGAATCAACTTGAAAAAGCCCTACTTTGGGGGTGAAACGCGTTGTGGACAAGAGGAGACTGCTACTGGGACTCTATATATGTATTGTTCAAGTGGATTGTTCAAGTGGATCTTTGAATGTAAGATTCTTTATATGCTACTGGGACTCTATATATGTTTTTATTGGTATTAAAATCGTTGAAGCTAAATAGTCTACTCCTTACCCTCTCTTATACTACTGCTGGGAGTACCTTCTGGGTCTGCTACCCTGAATAAGCTGCATAGGATTCCTCTGTGAACCAGCTGGATCTTTAACCCCTTGGTGGGCTCCCTGGATGCTGTATAGACTGAGCAGATCTCTGCTCAGGAAGATGTGAGTGTGTTCAGGGCCGGCCTTAGGGGTGTGCGACCTGTGCGAGCCCAGGGGGCGCCCGCCCGGCCAGTAGAAAGAAAAAAAAAGTAAAAAAAAAAAAAAAAAGCCGGAGGAGGCACTGGCTGGGGGAGATCAAAAGATTCCCCCTCACCAGCCCTCCGCTTGGCATTCTCTGCTTGGTCCGGGGAGGGGGCGGAGCTAACCGGCTGAGTGGTGTAGCTCCGCCCCCACCCTGTGAAGCAGAGCAGCGTCTGCTTCACAGGGAGCCCTGGGCAGCATGAGATAGTGCTGCTCGGCTCCCCATGCCAGCACTTTGTCTTGCTGCCCATGGCTCCCCGTAATGCAGACTCTGCTCTGCTTCCCGGGGTGGGGGCGGAGCTACACCGCTGTGTCGGTTAGCTCCGCCCACTCCCTGGATCCACCTTTTCAGGCAAAGGTAAGGGAGGGGGGGGAGAGAGACAGAACAGGGGTTAGGGGGAGAGACAGAACAGGGGTTAGGGGGAGAGACAGAACAGGGGTTAGGGGGAGAGACAGAACAGGGGTTAGGGGGGAGAGACAGAACAGGGGTTAGGGGGGAGAGAGACAGACAGAACAGGGGTTATGGGGGAGAGACAGAACAGGGGGAGGGGAGAGAGAGAGAACAGGGGGAGGGGAGAGAGAGAGAACAGGGGGAGGGGAGAGAGAGAGAACAGGGGGAGGGGAGAGAGAGAGAACAGGGGGAGGGGGGAGAGAGAGAACAGGGCTAGAGAGAGGGGAGGGGGGAGAGAGAGAACAGGGCTAGAGAGAGAGAACAGGGGGAGGGGGGAGAGACAGAACAGGGGAGGGGTGAGAGAGAGACAGACAGAAAAGGGGCAGGGGGTAGAGACAGAACTGGGGGAGAGAGAGAGACAGAACAGGGGATGGGGGGGGAGAGAGACAGAATAGGGGACGGGGGGAAAGAGACAGAACAGAGGGAGAGAGAGACAGACAGACATGGCAAGGAAGAGGAAAGGGACAAACATGGGAAGGGAGAGAGACACAAACATAGGGGGGTGAAAGAGACGGGGGGGGGGCGCCAGAGGGGAAGCCCGCACAGGGCGCCGGAACACTTAAGGCCGGCCCTGAGTGTGTTCTCACTTATTATTGTTATCAGCACTTTTATGTGATATACTACACTATATTATTTCTGTTCTGTTTTGTTTTATTTTTTTTCCCTTCGGATTGAATATTGAGCTGATTTACTTTAAGGCTGATTTACTTTAAGGGTAACAATTTATTATTTATTTTTCCTGAGTTGTGTGTTTTGAAGTGTTGGGTCACAGCGCACGTTTTCACTTGTGTGTTGTTTTGATCCTGTCATTTAGTCCTTCCCATCAGAAAGACTGGTGCGGTGTGTGTACATAAATATCACGTGTCAGGTGTGTATAATAGGCTGACTTTCTTTTCGAGTCTCAGTGACTCCACGTCCCTCGATTGTCCATCCTATCCGAGTTACGGCTCTTCCAAAGACGGGGCAGTTCTGGGATACAGGACCGGGTCGGCAGAGTCCCTGCGCACTGAGATCGTAAGAGGGAATCACAACGTAAAGGGAATCTGTGCGGTTTTTAGGGTGTCTGTTACCGGTTTCAGTAATTTGCGTTGTTGAAGGGTAGCCCACGCAATGTCAGGTAGTACTTGAATGTGGGTATCCTGGTATTACAGCGGTCTGGCTTTTTGTGCCGCTTTTAGCACCTCTTCTTTTAGCAGGAAGGAGTGTACACAGCACACTATGTCCCTGGGAGTGGGTAGGTTCATATTTTTGGGGCGTAGTGTCCTGTAAGCCCTATCCAAGACAATAGGTGTGCTAAGGTCTCTTTTCAAGAGTGTATTAAAGAAGACTCTACTATCTGTCTGGTATTTTCAGGTCCTGCCGTTTCAGGCGTGCCCCTAATATGCAGATTGTTTCTGCGTCCTCTATTATCGATGTCCACGATATGCTGCAGTAGTTACAGCAACATTTGGCATTAGGCTAGCAACTGCCTGGAGATATCGCTCAAAGAGGCTTGTATGGTCTGTTGGTCTTGTTCTACAGTGATGAGTCATTTACCCTGTTGCTTGATGTCCCCCTTGACCTCCACAAGCTCGTCCCAGATCGTTGTCCGTATGTGGTCAACAGCCGTGGTAAAGTCCCTTTTCACTTCTGTAGTAAAACCGGTAAAGTCCGCTTTAGTCATCCTATCCTTCAATTGCTAGAAGAACACCTACGTTGGGGTTCTGTCTTGCCTCTCGCCTTCCTTTCTGTCTCCAGGATGGGCTGTTTCCCGACACTGGGCTCACTGGCACCATATTGGAAGGAGTTTGGGGGGAAGGCCCACGGGGGATCAGATATGCCGATAGAGAGATGCCTGAGCTTTTTCTGTTTGTCTGTGCTGCTGGGTTGGTAGGGGCTCTTTTCTTTCATTTTCCCATGCCACACTTGCCTTTAGGAGTGTTACATCCAATATTTATGTGGCTCAAGAAGTGGGAGCGCCTCTTATGCTTGCACCAAATTGCCATGCCCCCTTCAATTGACTTTATTCATGAAAGATGAAGCTGCAGGGAATTTCAAAATAAAGGCTAAAATAGCAAATAAAATAGTGTTATGCTGCATAATTAATCAAATGGAAATGAACCTATAAACTGACATTAAACATTTTGTTTGCACCATCAAGTAGTACTATAATAACTACTGTTCCCTTTTGTTCATCATTTTTAATCTGTCATTAGCTTTATTTTATATGCCTAACTGAGCTGCTTACCTCCCTTAACAACCCAAGGGAGGTTCATGCCATTCAAGGATTGGGTATGTTCAAGTCGTATGTTCCGGGGGCTCAGCACTAGATACCTCAAGGATCGCACCTGTAGTGCAAATTAACATGGCTAAACTAAATTCAAAATGGTTTAGTGCCAGGAACTCTTTATTTGGTCATTCTCACTGAAGAGGCATTTATTTAAAGTTTCAGCAGCATATCTGTAATTGCAGAGCAGTATTCACATTACCATAACTGTTTCATAGACTTGTCATGACTATGAAGGACAAACCTCGACTATGTCTAGATCCTATATGACATAAGGAACCTAGCTATCAGGAAAAATAAAACCAAAGACCTGAACAGGACTGCAGTAATAACAACAACCAATCCGGAACAGGATATATATAAACAGTCCCACTTTTTGGGACAGAGGTAGAGCTCAGAGGAACAGCAGGACTCAGGTCATGATCCAGACACCGAAGAATGCTTACAGGTATGCACAGCATTGTGCACATGCGCAATGGTGATCCTGGCTTCAGATGCACATGAGCGGCAGCACTGACGCCCCCTCCCCAGACTTCGCCCCCGGTGTCCCTATTCGCCGGGGGGCAAAGTTGGGAGGTATATGTATGGGAGAGACCCTATTTTGGATGATTGATGAGTGACAAACAGGTTACCCTTTACCCAATGAGGGTACCAAAAAAAGACACCGTAGTTACTCAAAGGTAGTTTACTTCACAAATTTATCTGATAGATAAGTTTTATGTTTGTCAAAAATTGTTAGTGATACACCACACATTGGACTTGAAAAATAATTTTAATAGCCCAAATTTGGCTCTCAAGGCCAGTTGTTAGCCAAAAAGAACAAAATACTAGCCACAATAGTTGCAATGGTAGTGTTTTTTTTTTATCCCAGATGGCCATCTCTGGCCATACTGTAAATCAATCCTGTTCAAATGGTATCTACATCTAAATTTATTATCAGTCAAGTGTATTAAAATATCAGTTGGTTTAAACTAATGGATATGGAATTGCTCAGTTGACAGAGCTGTGTCCCATAATTTTATAGCGAGACAGAAGGGTTCATTTCTGCATTTACCTTCTTTACTGATAAACCTCCAGCAGCAAAAGAGTTAAACTTACTGATAGTAAAACAACCAAACAGTAAACAGTATAAAAGACCCCAGTTAACACTCCAACTTCCTCTTTCTTTGCTGCTTGACCTCCAGGTGAGCACTGTCTAAAACAGAGTTTTATTGTGTATATTATATGTATTTTGCATTTTATATTATTTTAATATAAGTTATTGCTTTTCTGTCTTTGCATAGTGCTTTGATTTTCCTACCCTTACACTAAGCCCTCATGCTTCCTTGCATTTTTCTCTCAACCTATGGAGACTCTTGGCTCTGATTTTGTCTTTCCCCCCCCTTTCCTTAAGTTTCCCACGAGTTGGTAACATTTTTTCCCACAATTTCTAGGCCCTACAAGGCCTCCTCCACTCTCCAGAGGCCTTTCGCAGGCTTTGCTCGGTCCCAGTATCACCTCTTCGGCCTGCCTTTTAGGAAACGCCGGTCATGAGGCAGGCTTCGGCCTACCTTGGAAACATTTTAGGCCTGACTTTTAGCACGTTTTTTAGCACTTGCATCCTTCTTTCTTTCAGCCTTGGTTATACTGCAGCTACCCTGCCTCCTTGGATTAGCTTTGCTGCATGTATGTTTTCACTCTTTTTCAATGTTTATTTGTTTTTTCCCTGTTTTCCTTGTTTCTTTGCTTTATCTAATTTCATTTGCATTACATTCTTTGGTAATTTTAAGCCATGGTTGCTTAAGGGGTGACCCCCCTATATATATCTGGACATTGTGTCTGTCCTGCTCTGCACCAGAGGGTGAGCCCCTTTTATTTATTTTACTCTAAAGAGGGTGACCCCCTCCTATTTCACTGCAGCATAGCTCGCTTTTTTTCATGAGGATTATTTTTTCTTTCAATTACCTGCAACCTAAATTAACGTTTACCACAGAAATGAGGGTGACCCCCTCAAAGGGTCAACTGGCCCTATTGTGACACCTGGGGTGACCCCCCCTTGTTGTTACGGACTGCCTTAGGGCATAAAAGTACAAGCCTGTCTGGTGACCCCCTCAGTGCTAACGGGTGACCCCCGTTTATATATATATATATACACACACATATATATACCTGGCTAAAATTATATTTAAGTGACGCATTGGGTGACCCCCTCGTCCCACAAGACGGGCCGTTGCAGCCTCACGTCCTAGCCTGTTGGGTGACCCCCTTCAGTGTTCTCGGGTGACCCCCGATTATAGCCTACTACAATTTTGTCTCTCTCAACTAACTCCCATGGGGGACGCTCCCCATCCGATCATGATAACTCCGGATCGGAAAGTTCTCATCGGACTACCTCGGATCACTCTCACAAGAGGCCCTCGCTCGACACAGCAGTCTGGACCTCCTCGACGGACAAGACGCCCCTCAGAGGGCTAGAGATAGTTTCCTCCCCATCAATACCTGATGCCGCTGGAGGTCCCTCTGATGCTTTGGAGATCTTTGAGGTCCTAGACGAATATGATGCCGAGAACCCCAAACCCGTTTCTTCTGGCGCTATGTTCCCTACCGATCTCGCACATCATTCCTATGTCTGGGAGACTGTGCTGAGTCATCACCCCACGGGTGGTTGTAACACGGATACTCCTGTAGAGATTCTGGATGGTGCAGGCCTCCCCATGTTCGACCCTCGGACCCCATTTGGATTGGGTTCCCCCGGTGCACATTGACAAATATCTGAGATATTAGCTACGCAGACCTCTGGAAAAAGATATCTGGCAGAAGCTCTGGGCCGAGTGCTCTAGACCCACATTACCAGACAAGGTCACACAGACTCCGGATTTCGTCCCAACCTTGGCAAGGATCCCAAGAAGGGGTTGGAACAGGGCTTGTGGTCTGCCCAGGACAAGCTACTGGACGTCTCTGGCCCCCCCTGACCCAAATTTTCTGGATGGTGTATGACACCCTTGGATACCCTGCTGACCAGGGAATGGGCCCAGCATGCCCTCTGTCTACTTGGCAACGCAAACTCAGCGTTATCTACCAATCGGCGCAAAGCAGCACTCTTCAAAATGGACAATAAATTGAAGGAATTAGCCACTAAGGAACTGGGCCCCGAAGCTAATTGCCTGCTCTTTGGGGACAGATTTTTGAAAAAACCTGAACCAACACATTTTTACTTCCCTAAAAACAGCACAAGCTTTCATGTGAAGAGTCTTTCAGAGGAGACCGTTCCCCCCCCCCCCCCCCCCACAAAGCTAACCAGCAGAGGGGCCGCACCACCAGCAGAGCTGCCTTCACAGGCTCCAGGCTCTAATTTCTTGAGATACCATCCACCTACAAGTTTTAGGGTCGTATAGCGTCCTATCGCACTCCCTCCTTCCGTGGGACTTCCAGGTTCAGAGGAGCTTCATCTTCCAGGGCAAGATTTCAGTCAGGTAAGACCAGTTCTGCCTCATGTTCCCATTGCCGGCAGATTTTCCGCTTTTCTTCCCCAATGGTCTATGCTCACCCGGGATCCCTGGGTCCTACAAACCGTCTGCGCCGGTGCACTCTTCTCCATTCCCTGCGTATGTCTTCAGAGGCCCTATCGCTCTTGTATGCAGAGCTTTCTTCCCTTTGGGAAAAGAGAGCTATAGAGTGGGTTCTAGACAGTCTTCATATTTATTTATTTATTTTTCTCATCAATATTTTTTTTCTTCTGAAAAAGAAGTCTGGTGAATACACTCTAGTTATGAATTTCAGGGCTATGAACTTGCACGTTTCCTTCTGACACTTCAAGATGGAGGGCATCCATCTTTTACACAATCTCCTCAGGCAACGAGATTGGTTTGCCCGCTTGGATCTCAAGGATGCTTACCTCACGCTTCCCATCCACCCATTTCTTCAATTCCGCTGGCAGGGCCGCCTGTGGCAATTTTCCTGCTTTCCTTTCGTACTCCAGCCCCTCATGGAGTTCTTACAGGCTCGAGAAATTCGCTCCATAATCTATCTAGATATCCTGTGATGACCCAGGATCATCCTACACTTCGCAGGGACACTCGTCTCACCATCCATTTACTACAAGACCTAGGGTTCGTGATCAACGAGGCCAAATCAGATCAGGTTCCGACTGTGGACTCCATATGGTCAGTTCTCAAACTCCCTCAATCCAAGATTTCAACCATCAAAAAGGCAATCCCTCGCTTACTCGAACGTTCGCATACCTCCCTGCGGGATATTGCTTGGTTTGCTGTCAGCCTCTATCCAGGTGATCTTCCCAGGGCCCTTACATTACCTGCAGCGGCTCAGGACTCATCACCTTTGTTGCTCTGCTCCTACGATCAGATGGTTTTTCATCATGGACGAAGTTTGGTTAGAACTCCATTGGTGGCTCAACCACATAGAGGCCTGGAATGGCAAAGCTATTTTTTGGTCTCCTCCCAGACTTTACTCTGGACTCCGATGCCAGTCTACTTGGTTGGGGCGCTTCGTGCAAGGAACAGCCACCAGGGGTCTCTGGACTCAGGAGGAAAGAAGTCTCAATATCAACTGCTATGAACGAGCCAGCTATGAACTCATTGCCAGCTCGTTCGCCATACGCAGCTTCACCAAAGCCTAGGTGGCTCTCGCTCCAAGCTTGTTTGGATCATCACTTGTCCACTCTGGCAGAGTACCTTCTGGGAAAGGACAATCTTGTGGCTGACTGGGTTTCACATCATTGGATGCCAGCGACTGGTCCCTCACCCCCACGATCTGCTACTTCTCCTCTTAGGACGTCTCCTAAGTTCTGCGGTATGTTGAAGGTTGGCCGGATTATGATCTCTTATCTCTGCAACAGCTTTTGGCTAAACTCGCCTTTTTATTCTGTCTCACGTCGCTCCGTCGGGTCTCAGACATTCGTGCTTTTGATGCCGACTCGTTTTTCCTTCTCCCCTGAAGAGGGGAGTGTGTTACTTTTACTATTTCACGACCTACCAAGTCTCCATTCTACCTCTATTTCATACCCCAAACTTTGTTTTGCTCGATGTGTGCGCTGCTATTTTTCCTCTGCAGCTCGAGGTCCTCTCTTCATTTCCTACGTCCATCCCTTTTTAACTGGTATCGGTTTCCACTATATAACGCTGGATTAAATGGTTGTTGCATCTGGCAGGTATAGAGGGTTGTTTCGCCGTGCTCTTGGTTCGCAGGGGGCATCTTCCGCGGCCTTCTCTTCGGGTGGTGCACTAGCGGATGTTTTGGCAGTGGCCGACTGGTCCAAGGAGTCGACTTTTTGTGTTTTTTACTTCCGACCTCAGACTCACATGTCGACCTCTTTGCTGGACCGGCGTTAAAATTGCAAATACGAAGCCTCCTGTCTTGCCATAAAATTACGGATTATTCTAGCCTTGGTGTAGAAATAATCTAAATTCTATTAAAGACAGGAGGCAAGTATTTCCCTCCCTTTGGCATTTTTTCCCATCCCATTATCTGCCTGTGATGCTTATGCCTTATCTGCATGTGTTGCTCATATGTCTTGCATTACATTCCACATCTTATTGTTATTTATACGTCTACTTATCTGTGTTTGCATTTTGACTCCATAACTTTGTTATTGGTTCTTTGCCTATTGAAATGATATACACTAAATTTGGAGAATCAGTTTACTTTCACGTTGTTTCTCCTGTCCCCTTTCATCTTGATCTTGAATCAGAAGGCTGTTATCTGCTCCGTCTGCCCTTAAGTTTGGAAAGTTGGATCGACCTCTTCGGAATTTGGTGCTTCTCCTGATCGACACATCAAAGAAAGAGGAAGTTGGAGTGTTAACTGGGGTCTTTTATACTGTTTACTGAAAACCGATTGTTTTTTTTACTACCAGTATGTTTAACTCTTTTTCTGCTGGAGGTTTATCAGTAAAGAAGGTAAATGCAAATACTCGCCTCCTGTCTTTAATAAAATTTAGATTATTTCTACACAAAGGCTAGAATAATCCCTAATTATCCAATATGTAGTATCAACATGTCTATTTGTTTATTTTCACAAACCTATTTGTTTATTTTCTGTGAGTCAAGTAATGCTTGGGCTACAGCCCGACCATTTTAGTATGAAAGTCTGAAGGCCTCTTTCAGAGGAAACATGTACACTGTGTGTTTTGTGAAGACACCTGCCAGGCCTGACTGTCACTGCATGATGTGAGGAGCTGAGCACCAGGTATGAGGGCAGTGATCAGTGTCCACAGTCCTGTCAGACAGAGATCAGTAATGCAAACATGGTTTGCATCACTTATCTCAAAAACTCTCAATTGAAAAAAGGTTATATTACAACTGCTTTAGGCATCTTTAAATCTGTCAAGATAACCAGGGCACTAATTCTAAGAGATAGTTGAGGGTCTGTCACTATACTAATAATATTGATGAACTTAATTTCATCTTGTACTAGACCACCTCTATATCAAAATTCAGGAGCTAAAAATTTCTACATGAACTTCTGTTGTGCTCCACAACAGAGAATGTTTGTTTTTCCTCTCTTCTCCTTGCTACTGAAGGTGTATAAACTATTCCTTTCTATCTGTTGCTATTTCCCATTAACTTTTTTTGACTATGTTTTTCATACCCTATATTACCAGCAGAGGGCACCAAAGCCTAGCTGATTTCTAAAGCTTTGTTCTAATTTTTTTCCCCTTCATGACCTCAAAAGTCCGGTCGGAGAGGGGGATATTTGAAAACCGGGCTTTTTCTTTCAATATATATATAGTTTTTATTGGCATAAGCATTTAAAATTAATTGTTATGGCAAAGTTCTAAAAGTGATCTAATCCATTGCTTTAGACACATAATGTATGTGTATATATTTTTTTCTGCTATATAGTAGTGTATAGATCTGGCTAAGCATGATGGGAGAAGTGAATCACAAAACAAAATAAAGGATTTACATTAATCAGAGGACGTTGATGAGGGCTTTTTCATTTGAAAGTACCCTGACATCATCTCTCACCTTTTTACAATAAAATGGTTCAGAATTATGTAGTACTCAATTTTTATTGTTTAGATATGTCTGTTACTATTTGGAGAAGCAGTTTTGTCGGTTTGTATGCAGGCAGCTTACACAATTTTGAAATATTACACTTCTATAAAAAAAAATCTGTATTATGCATGAACATAGGGCACATTACGACTCTTTTCAGCATGTTTAAATTTGAAGTGGCTTTATGCATCACCATCATTTAAGAAGTTCCTGCATATTCCTCTGCACTGTACAAACGGACAAGAGTCAGCCCATGAACCTATCGACTTGACATAAGAACAAATAAGGCTCTTGCTTTTCGATTGTGCTGGGATGTTGGGGAGCAGGTGAAAGAAGAGGCAGCTTGGAAGTATATGTGGGCTTTCAAAAGAGATTGATTGGCCTGTGCAGCTGATCCCAATTGGCTCAGGGACTGTGCGTAACTAAATTTTTTGCACAGGCGTCCATTTGAATTTAAAACAAAAGCAACTGTGAAAAAGTAAATTTATATTTGAATGAAAAATGAATTAAGTGCTAATAATAAATCAAAGAAGTAAATACAATACTTAACCCTGTGATAATACCAGCCAGAGAAGGCACAAAAAGAGACATCAAGCGTTCCATGTCCAAATCTGCTCATCTATTTAAATTCTAATAACATATTGGATATTAAGCGGCAGTTCAACCTAGTGTGTTTTTTTTTTTAGTGTGTGTGTTTTTTTTTTAAATCTTTATTTTGAGTGTTTTTGTATTTTCATAACACATAAAAGAGTATATAACTGAAGTTTTCTAATGCATCTGTGTAGTCAGTACCTTTGTTTAGTAATAGAGATGCTCAAAGGTATTAATACTATGAACTTGTAAATTAGGTCATATGGGGAGGGGTATGCGGGGAGGAAAAGGAGGGTGTGTAACAATAATTGAACCTTCTCAATAAACAAAGTTTCACAAACTGTAGAATTAATATAGTTATTGCTTTTGGTTAATCAAGTGTTTTTATACAAGCTCCTTCCAGGATGGGGATGGAGAGATAGGTTAGGAAGGGGAGCAGAAATAAGCAGGAAAAGAAGAAGGGGAAGAGCTAATAAACCAAGGGGGAGAGAAGGAGAAATAAGCAAAAGAAAGGAAAATGAATATTTATTACCCGGATCTCGGGAACCCTTTCTCCCCCGTCAGGCCCGCATGAGGGTCAAGCTGGGAAGCAATCCCGCCAGGGACCCCAGGTCTTGTAGAAAGATTTAGAAGAGTCGTGGAGTAGGTCAGTCAAGTAGTCCATGTCCACGACTTCCTCTATCATGGCTCTGACCTTAGCCATCGTAGCGTAGGTATTAAAGGTTGGTTCCATTCTTGGGCTAATGCTCTGCGGGCAGCTAGAGCAATGCGTGTTATGAGCCGGTTTTCATGTCTCGTGTATGTCTCATGAGGTTTAGATAAAAGATAGGAGCCTGGGTCTGTGGGGGCTGGTTTTTGGAGGACACTGGAAACAAGATTCTGGATATGAGACCAGTAACGTGCTATCAATGGACATTCCCACCATGTATGGTAGTAAGTGCCGATACCCCCGCATCCCTTCCAACATAAAGGAGAGCTAATCACTTTCATCTTTGCTAGTCTAGACGGCGTCAAGTACCATCTTAGCAAGGTTTGCTGTTCTTTATGTTGCACACAGGTTGAGATTTGGCTGGTCGTTTCCCAAATCTCTCTCCAGTCCACATTATCAATTGAGTGGCCCAGATCCCTTTCCCAGGCTAGGATGTAATTTAATGAGGTGTCTTGAAGTGGGAAGATGAGGGTGGTATATGTCTGGGAAATCAAACCTGGTTTTCTAGGAGTGTTTATACAGATTTGTTCAAACCATGATTGGGCTGTGCAGGCGGCTTTTTTGGTCTGTGGTTGGTTCTCGAAATCTCTCAATTGTATATAGCGGTCTTTGGATTATAATGAAGTCTTTGGAATGTAACTTAATGTTTGCAGCTAGATCTGAGAATTGCTTAGGCTGGCCCTCTCGGTATAAATCGCCTAGCCTTGATATATCTCCTTGGTCATAATTTCGAAATAGGGCTGGGGTCATGCCAGGTGGAAACCTCAGATTCCGATATATCGGAGTAAGTGGTGAATGGTCTGTTGTGAGATTGTATTTTATAGCGTGTCTGTCCCATATCCTAAGGGAGTTGATAATTGTAGGGCACTTGGTGCGTAAAATCAGGCGGTTTGGTCTGGGTGACCAGATGTATTGGGATAGTACATCTGGTCGGAACAAGTCATGTTCCAAATCTACCCATCGAGTGTGGGCCACCGGGACATGCCATGCTGCGATTTGAGACATCTGAGCTGCTATGTAGTACTTGTTTAGATTTGGAAGTCCGAGACCCCCTGTGTATTTATGCATATACATGGTGGCTTTATTTATCCTGGGCTTTTTGTTTCCCCACATGAATCTATCAATACTCTTTTGAAGGGAAGATATATCTGGAAGGTGGAGTGGTATGGGAAGTGCCTGAAAGAGGTAGAGTAGCCTAGGCAGGATGTTCATTTTGACTGTGGTGAGCCTTCCCAGCCATGAAATAGAGAGAGGCTGCCATTTTAGTAGGTCCGACTTCAAGGCTCGGAGAAGGGGAGTGTAATTCAGTCCACAGAGGCTTGAGTAGTCTTTAGTCAGTTTGAGACCTAAGTATGATAGGGGTTTGTCAGTGATTGGGAACTCGAAATTCAGGCGCAGTAACTTAACTGTGTGGGGTGTTAGATTAATTGGGATTGCTTCTGATTTATCTGTATTAATCTTGAGACCCGCCAGGTCATGGTAAAGTGTCAGTTCTTTGAATAGATTGGGGATTGAAGTGAGTGGCTTTGTGAGAGATAGCAGAATGTCATCTGCGTAGGCAGCGATTTTGTATTTCTCTATTGACAGTTCTATGCCGGTTATATCCGGGTATTTACGTATGGCATGAAGTAGGGGTTCTAGGTATAGTGCGAACAATATAGGAGATAGTGGACAGCCCTGTCGTGTCCCGTTGTGGTTAGCGAATTTACCTGGGTCTGCCTGGAATTTTGAGGTTTGAAGTTGGAGTATGATATAAGGCGGATAAGCAGTTTTGAAAATTTTGTGGGAAGTTCAAGTGTTCTAACATCAGTCTTAAGAAAGCCCAGTTTAGACGCTCAAACGCCTTCTCTGCGTCCAGGGATAGAAACAGAGAGGGCGTTTGTGTTTGAGTCGCTATCCATAATAAGTCCGTACATCGCCTTGTGTTGTCTAGGGCTTGTCTATTGGGGATAAAACCGACCTGGTCGGGGTGAATGAGTTTATTTAGAATTCTGTTTATCCTGTTGGCTAGTATTTTAGTAAAGATTTTGTAATCCAGGTTCAGTAGAGATATGGGCCTGTAGTTGGCGACTACGTCGGTTGGTTTCCCAGTTTTATGGATGAGAATCACATCTGCGTCTTGCATTTCTCTTGGGAAATAGCAGCCCTCTAAAATAGCATTATACATGGGAAGTAAGTAGGGGATCAACTCCTCTTCAAAAATTTTGTAGTAAGGAGTAGTAAAGCCGTCGGGGCCAGGAGATTTGTTTGCTTTAAGTGTTTTTATAACTTTCAACATAGAGACCAGGATTTTGTCCGCTTTATTTGATTTTTCGTAGTAGGTCCTTTTAGTATATTTGAGAGACTTGGCTGTCTCGTCTAGATTAAGCTTTTGGATTTCCTTCCTGACTTTCTGGATTTTCTCTGAGGTGTCTATAGATGGTTGAGTTTTATTTTGGGTTTCAAGGTTAATAAGCTGAGTTTGTAAACTTAGGGATAGTGCCCCCTTGTCTTTCTTGGCCTGCGAGCTAATTGCGATAATGTGTCCCCTAATTACATCTTTGTGAGCAGCCCACAGAATTGCCGGGTCCGTCACGGAGTCCACATTCAGTGTGAAATAATCTCGAATGTGGGTTTTCAAGGAATCTTCTATGTGTGGGATGTGCAACAAAGTGTCGTTGAGCCGCCATGAGGAGGTCCTAGATAGTTGGGGAAGAGTGACCTTAACAGTGATGTCCGCATGGTCAGACAATGAGATGGGATGAATTTGGGAGTGAGTTATGGTAGGAAGGCATCTCTGTGAGACATTAAACATATTGATTCTCTAGTAACTGAGATGTGGGTGTGAGAAAAATGTATAGTCCCTTTCCCCTGGGTGCTGTAGTCTCCATATGTCTAAAAGGTTGTGTGTGCTTACGAATTGCGAAAGGTGAGAATCGGATGGTGTATACCTGTGTGAGTTGAGGATCTATCTATAGCCGGGGACATTGTGGCGTTAAAGTCCCCTCCCACTATCAGGGTATCTGCTGGGTGGAGGTGTAGGAAGGAAGAGAGATCTGACCAAAAAGTCACGTTAGGAATGGCTGGGGCGTAGATGTTTAAGAAAGCGATAGAATGTGGTCCTATGTCCCCTGAAAGGAAGATAAATCTCCCTTCTGGGTCTCCGAACGAGTATCTGAGTTGGAAGGGGCAAGTTCTTCTCACCAAGATTGCCACTCCAAGTTTCTTGGGGATGGCATTTGCGGAGAAGCATGTAGGGTAAGTATGGTTCCTCAAGGTTGGTGTCCTGGCGGATGAGAAATTAGTCTCCTGAAGAAATGGCTATGTCTGTACCCATGGATTTTAAATGTCGGAGTAGAGACCGTCTTTTCTGAGGTGAATTAAGTCCACACGTTAAGGGACAGGAGAGTAAGGGAAAAAGGCATGATAAATCGTTTGGCAGCGGTCTGATCCGGGAACAGGAAAGACTAACCAGTGATAAAATTTACAATGGGAAAAGAATAGGAGAGAAAGGAGGAAAAAGGAAGAAGAGAGAGAAAGAGGAGAAGAGAAGAAGAAAAATAAAGAGGGGGGGGTTGGTGTTTTGGAAATGAGTGGAGAGGAAAACAGTCACGAAAAGGTAAGTAGTCTTGAGTGGAGGGGAATGAAGGACAAACAAAGCAATATTTGAAGATTATATACAATATATACAAGCAAGGTGTATCCGTGAGCTTTCGAAAACAATTTAAAACTGGGCTTACTCTATCGCCAGTAAATTTGTGAGAGAGATTTTGCGTGCTACTATTTAATTCAGTCGAGTATCAAATAATTATTATGTAATTCTGAATACTGAAACTAGTGTTTAGGTCTCACCAAATCACTTAAGCCTCTAAACATCAATTTTTGATACCTTTTTGCTTTTGATCACAAGTATTAAAGATCGTAATGTAAGCATCGTAACTAGTGGGTTGGGGGACATTATGAGGTCGTCATCTATAGGAGAGGTTATAACTTTCACCGCGAATAGTAAGAATAAGGGGCCTCAGACCATATAGGTAACTTTAAAACAGTTCTTATGAAGCCCGCTGTATATGCGGTCTATAGTGCAGAAGTGACCTTTTGGAGGTGCGACCCAGGTCATTCCTTCTGGTCTCATAACTCCCAGAAGGCATAAGTTGGCCGTGTAGGGGGTATGTGTCATCTGGGCAGGGTGTTTCCAGCTACTCTTTCTTATATGTAGGGGACTGTTGTTCTATTGCCCTCCCTTGGGTTGTTCTGAGAGTAGCCCCTTTACCTGCAAACAGCAAGTTTAATGCTATGTGTATTTTGCAATATTATGGGGAAACCAATATACGACCGTAACCATTGTCCATGACTCTTCTCCTTATTTGGGTAGAGGAGTTAGGCCGGTTTTCCCACATATAGATAGTTTTCAGCCTGTTGTCTTGATAGCGTCCCTGAACAGCTGAGTAGAAAGTACCGTGTGGTAAGTCCGCTGAAGGTACATTTCAACCAGTTCTCGCCTCCTTTGTAACGTGGGAATACTCCAGTCTGGAAATGGGTGAAAGAGGCGATCTCCAGTAGGATTGGGTTTCGGTGATATCGGAATGTATCCCTTTTCACAGTGTCAAATCTGGGTAAGTATCCCTTTAAGGGTAGGATCCGAAGCTGTGTCCCTTTCCATTCGCACATTGTGGGAATGCATACCAGTCGGGTGTGGGGTGTAACAGGACTCCCAATATAAGGTAGAACTTTATCAACTTGAACTTTTGTGTCATGAACTGTAATCCGAACGACCATCCTTCGAGGCCGAGAAACTCCTGGATTCCGGGGTCCTCTGGATGGTATTGTGTTAGGTTGTCGTTAGGTTGATGGATTCCCAGAGGGTAAGCCGCGGTTCCTGGGACTTCTGGATCTATCTTTGACTGATTCTGGGGCCTCTGAGATGGATTCCACAAATATTGCAGGTCCTCATATGTAGAGTAAGACCTGTTGTGGCCCTCGTGGGTGAAGGATATTTTGAATGAGAAGCCCCATGTGTAACGGATATTTTTCTTTCTCAGGGTGTCAGTGAGAGGGCGCCATTGACGTCTTCTGTAAAGTGTAGATGGTTCCAGGTCTTGGAACAGTTGGACCGGTATCCCTCCATATTTGAGCGGACTTTTGCGTGATATCCTCATAAGGGTTTCTTTGGTGGAGTGGTAGTGAAAGCGGACAATCACATCGCGTGGTTGGGAGCCGGTGGGGCCCGGAGGTCTCAGTGCCCTGTGGGCCCTATCCAGTAATAATTTATCCGGAGGCAGATTGGATAACATCTCCTGGAGCATTGATTGGAGTGCCGCGGGTAGAGCTTCTGAGCCCACCGCCTATGTGAGGCCTCTGATCCGGACATTATTTCGGCGGGATCTGTTTCCCAGGTCCTCCATTGCCGCCTCCAGGTTTAGGACCCTGTTATGCAGATCTATGGAGTCTTCTGCCAGACTGTTATAGTCTGTTGCGAGCGAATGTAGTTGATCTGAGTGTTCATCCACGCGGGTATTAAGGGATTTTATTTTGCGTGCTGTTTGAGCTAAAGCTGTAGAGATCTCCTCCTTAATACATTTTTATAATCTTATGAAGATATCCTCCAAATCTTGTTTTGGGGAGGGACTCGGTGGTTCCGCCGTTGGCGCCATTTTCGGGTGGTGGGATCGCAGGTAGTATGACAACATCATTTATCAAAAGTCTAACCCCTCAATCAAGAAACTGTTAATTTATTTGTTGAAATTTCCTTGGACTTTGTGAATGTATCGTGACACAATATATCCCATCTGTATCTTGGCACAATACAATCCACAATTACCTCCTCCACAGCAATTAACAGAATCTTTCAGGAATATTAAATATATACAAGTCGACCCCAGACAATTTTGATCTAGCAATGAAACTGCTTAAAGTGGTCAATTTAACTAGGCTAGACCTGCAATACAGATAAATCTAAGAAGCAGAGGTTTCAGACACCGATGTACAGAGGACCATTGGCATCCCACAGAATACTGCAGGATACTCAAACCACATATCACAGGTTTCTTGTCTTCATTGTACTGTAAAGTACTGACATCCTATGAGGTAATCCAAACATCCAACAACCATAGCCAGGACCATATTAATCCTAAAACCAGATAACTCAACTCAACACAACTTTTTGATCACAGGTGCAGTATTTTATTTGTTGGATAAACTTGGCAGGATTACATGTTATCATATGAATAAAAACAAATCTGGACCGCTATTTCTCTTCCAGGGTAGTGTGGGTGGTCCCCACACTTATCCGGTTTGGGAATTTAATGGTCAATACATAAATCAATTATGTAAATCAATTATCAGGTAGACCACAAGAGATCTCCAAGGTTGGAAAGATCTCAATCCAGGTAGCTTTAATAAAAAAATAATAATGTTTCCTCAATTACTTTACAGACAGTCTAGTCCCCAAACACACTTTGTTGCAAGTTGAATACTACTGTCTATATAGTGGACAGGCTTTGTTATTTTGGTGCAGGCATTCTAAATCACATTTTTTTATATTTTACTCAAGCACTACCCCAGTGTTTACTCTTCATATATACTATAGGTGTTGAAGTACTGACTGTGTAGGCACTGTTTTTAAGACCGTTCCTAGATACCATCACAAAAAAACAACTTACACCTGCATTCCAGTATACCTCATGATACTGCACTTAACAATTATGAGGTTGCTCATCAATAATACTTAAATAAACCCATTCAACAGGCCAAGGGGATGGGGTGATGATGGACGAGAATTAGGGATGAGACCGGTAATTCTGAATATTTGTCTGATAATTAGCATTTTCACGCCCATAAAGTGGAATTACTGTCCAACAGATTTTGTCAACATAACATCTATAATCTGTGACACTGTCTATTGTTATTTTTTATTTTCTTATTTATCTGTTTTCTCACTATCTGTAATATTAAAAATAAAAATAAATGTCAAAAAATAATTTATAGTAAATCATCAGTTCATATCCATATATAAGCCAATTGTACATAGATATCTGCATACAGCAAAGTACAAATAATAAAGCTGATAAGTGTAATACAATAGCAGAGTTAATGAAACCATGATAAAGAAAAATTACAGCAATAATGATGGATCACTAAAAACAATTAAAACAGTTTGAGTTTGGATTAAATAGGCCTGGGTAGAGCCCACCAACCCTATATGCTTGTATGCCTGGTCAGGCTTCACGATGCCAGATAAATGTACTTTTACTTGGAGGTAGAATGCTGCTGCCAACTGCTGTTTTGATAACAAACTAATTCTTTGAGGACTGTTCTATATTTCTCTTTTCCGGTTCCTTCCCACTCCTCTACAACAGTTTTGAGCAATTGAAAAGCATAGCTGTTCAACACAAATGAAAGTAACTGTACCTATTGTTTTTGGAATAAGGTCTTGATTTTTGTGTGTGTCTTGTTTCCTTTTTGTATTTACAGTGCAAAAACAATTTTTTTTTATGCTTAGCAAAAACGTACGCATTGTTCTGCGGCTCCTTCAGATTATACAGAGATTTCAACATTGAAAATTAACATAATAGCAAAATCAAAACAGTTCTGTAAAGATCTCCCTGTGTGGGTCGGGGAATTTGAGGTCAGAATTGAGGACGATAAACAAAGCATTGTCTGGTTTGGAGTTGTGCAATATGCAAAGTATTGGCAGTAAATAATTTTTAATTCCAAAGGTTGGTGGTTTGTTCCTCAAAAGACAAAGCATGTACACAGTTTTTAAGTTGTTTATAAAGGGACTCATCACCTGAAAATTTGTCTCCAGTTTTAAAAATGGTACCAAGCCAACTGGAAATAGGCAGCTGGGCCAATTATACATTCAGGAACAGTGGAGAGCCTATGGTTGCACTTTGTTGTTCAACATGTTAGTATACACTATTCACACAACAGTTGTGGATAGCTAGCTGCACTGTGGCTGATGCTGCAATGTGCGCGGAAAAAGCAAGCTATTAAATCCCTTTAATGTACTTCCCATTTCTTTATATCCCATCCATCTTGTAGCCACTGCTTCAATTCGTGGAAAAGTCTTGTAAAGAGTGGATGGTATATCGTCATCCCACGTTTACTGCTGGTTGTGTTTGAGATGGATGAGCAGGAGAATGAGATCTTCTGAGCTTTCCCATCCCGGTTTAATTCCTGAAATGGTGGTGGCTGCCTTGCAATTGCTTCTTCCTTTTTAAACCCTCTTCAGGTACATCTAAGAAGCTGATTTCGGCAGCAGCCAATCAGCACCTGTGATTGCTTCATCTGAACTGAATATTCCTATCATTGTGCTACTGTGTAAAAAAGGACAAATGATACAACAGTAGGCATATTAAAACATTAGTGACACATTTCGCACTTAAATTAGCTTGCTTACCTGGCTAAATGCAGTTCAAATCACATGAAGACCAAGAACTACCTTGAGGACTGGCAGGCAGCAGCCAAACCATGACACACTGGGTGAGTTTTCAGGTGGTGCATATGAGTAAGCAGAATTGAGAGAAGAAAAAGTAATATTGGCCAATAGCCTTTATTTAATAATTCCGTTTACTTACGGTGAGATGGGTTTTTTTTTTCTTTATTATTAAAATGCTTCTTAGTTCAGCACTAGGGTATATTGTCTTATTGTTATTATCTATGCATCCTACCGCAAATCTCATTCCTCTGCTTTTTCTTCTCAAAGCAGTTGCCTTGTTCTTTTGTAGACCTCCAGCATCTGCACGGTGGAAACTAGACGTTATCAGCCAATAGTCCAGTACACAGAAAAAGGAGTTACGGATTTGATTTGGCAAAGTGGATCAAAGTCTAACGTTAATGATAATTTATTATAACCTATATGTTTTATACAGGTTGCAAAGGAGATATCACTGCTATCATATAGAAAGTTGGTATTGTCCCTTCTTCATATTTAATTGTATGTTACAACTGTCAGAAGAAAAATTATTTGTTTAATTGAAAGATTGCATTAAATGTTGGCATTTAAAATAAAATGCTTTAATGAAAAAATGCAAATAAAGTACCTTATTAAGCCCTGTTTACTGTGTATTGCATATTTTATATGGATGAATAAAGATTGTAATCCAAAACTATATTGCACTCATGGACAGAGACAATGTTCAGTCAGGCAGATCGTGTAAGAACAGACTTCTTTACTGAATCTCAAAATGAATAAAACCACAACATACAAAGTAAGTCGCACATAGAGCTTTGCCAAAGCTGCTCTTTGAAGCCGCAAAAGCGGCAGCATAATAAACACATAAACACACCCCCAACTAATTAAAACACCTGTACAAAAGAACTAGTTTCCTATTGGAGAATCTGAATTGGAGTAAGCATGGCTAGAAGCAAAGCGCAAGATGGTTGCTATATATGCTCAGTATGGGGGAAGTAATCAATAATATAATATATTCATTAAGGAGGGCAAACATTGTCCTGAGGAAAAGCAGAATTAAATATATATATGTGTGTAATGTGAATAAATGAGAATACTTGTACTCATGAGATGAGAACATAATAAGTGATGAGTAGAAGTAAATGTAATCTGTATATCGGAAATTATAAATGGTTTACATTGACTCAAATTAGTATCTAGAAGTAAAAATCTAAGTTGTCCTTTAAAGACACTAAATATTTTCTGTGTCTCCTTAGGTGAAGCTGGTCATAATTGACAGTGTTGCATTTCCATTCCGTCATGATTTTGAAGATCTCTCCTTGCGGACAAGACTATTGAATACTCTGGCTCAGCACATGTTAAATCTGGCTAAAAATCGCAAACTGGCAGTAAGTTTGTCAGGCTATTATTTCTGTTGTTATCATTATTGTTTGTTTATTACTCATCCTTTATTCAGCAAGCACGACACACATTTCATTGGTAACATTGCAAGGTTAGACGTCCTGGAACCAACAATAAGAAGCAGAAACAATAGAACGTGTGCGACAGTGTACCAGTCAGTACTCCGGATCATGATTGTGAACATAATTGACCTGCCACCTCTGATTTCCAAAAATGTGGCAACGGAGCAAAGGACCGTGAAATATAGTCATACAAATTTGGCAAAGCCCACTTCATTTAAATAGATAAAATGCAGTATATACATTGTGCAAGTCAAATCATTAGCAAATGTCTGGATTGTATTATGTTCTTGATTCAAAAATCGACGAAGATAAATGTGTAGACATGTCTATAAAACATTTTTAAACACAGCTGAAACCACTAGGGATTTGTTTTATCAAAACCCTTTACTTACACTGATCACTCCCAAAAACAGAACCAGGGCAGGAAGAAAAACCTAAGGGAAATGTTTTTGTTTTTTTAATGTAGGCAGGTCTAAAAACAGAAAGGTGTGCCATATAACGGCATGCTGGGATGTTAAAAACATAAGTCTTGCTAAGTGAGCAAGTGTACTATGATGTTAACCCTACGCTGTAAGGAAGATTGTGTTGGGCATATTCTGTTGGGTTGAAAGCACTTACTAACTAGATGTTTCCTGCTCATGTGGCAAAGGGCCATGTACCTACAATGCACCATTGGTGCTTTCACAGAATCCTGGGAGCATGCCTATTCTTGGACCGTATGAAAGCCCAAGATCTTGAGACCAACAGTACTGGTCCATTAAGCCTGTAAGGGTGTTAGACAGTCAGATCATTTTGTCGACTTCTAATGCTACACGGATGGGCACACAAAAAATCGGACAATTTAAAGTGAGCTGAAAGCACAGCCAAAACTATTTTGCACAGTTCCCATGTAAATAGGAGTTTTTAATTAGCTGTGTGTGATTAGCACACACATCACAAGAGCTAAAGGCATGCACATGATATTAATGGCATCTGGTTCATTAAATGTATATTAGACGTAAGTGCCTTCTACGCAGCTTCACACCACCGGCAACTGAGGCATGGCAGGAGGGGGGGCCATTAGCCTAAATTAGTATTCAGATACAAGCTACATATTTCTGTTAAAGAATGTATTTCCTCTACATTTTTGCCAGCAATTTGTGTAGGTGACATTTTCATGTTTTTGAAGTGAACCAAAGCCATTTTTCAATGACCATCCTGAAGACTGATTGTCAATGCTTATAGCTTTTTCACCATACCTTAATAGATTTGTCATCTTTGCAAAACTAACATTAGTTGCTATTTCTGATTTTCACATACTTACTGCGAAAGCAAAGGCAGCTCAATGAAGGCATCTGTAAAGAATGAATTAGCTGAGATATTACTAGGCTCTCTGAACCAGTTTGCTTACATTTTGATAATTGAGAATCCCTGAAATGGAGTAAATCCAGGGGGTCAGCCGAGACCAAGTGCAGATGTGCGCCCCTTACTCTCTCACCCTACACAGAGGGGCATGCGCACACCTGCATGAACTCAGATTAAAAATATTCAATAACAAGAGTCCACATCGGGTATTTAAGTTTAGCCTGCTCCACAGACAATTGCTCAAGTCACTGCACTCACAGTCATTGGAGATCAAACTTCCTAAAACATCTTGTAACAATTACTTTAGGGATCGTTTTGGTTGGCCTTCGTTTCTGTACACAGTGCACCAAGCAATGATCTCTGAACACGTTGGGTAGGATGCCAGATTTCTGGATTCTTTGGGGGCAAGAGGAAACGATCCAATCCAACAGCGTATGGTTAGAGCCTTTTGCCTCTTTCTACTTATGCAACTGTGCCAATATGAACAGGAACAAAAAATGATTTATTTAAAATCAGAATTTCCTTCCAAAAGAAGATTTATTTGTGGTAATAGAGCACCCACAATAGCTGCAAAGATCCTCTGATGAGTCCTTTTTTATGCTATATATAATATTGTACCGTTGGATGGTACTTTCTCAAAGTCGCAAAGGGGTTAATATTATGTATGAATGATGTAATCTATTTATACACAACCTGATAGAGAAGCAATTTTGTTTAAACTAGCTCGTTCAGGACATTCACATAACTAATTCTTATCTGCAGTGCTTGAGGAGTTAACAGTATGATATGCCCGATTTAGCGGTCTAATGTGGAAGATATATAAAGGGCCATCATTATGCATAGTTTCTGTCATTGCGCCAGTTCAAATACATTTAGGTAGAGAAACAACATGCAAGTCGCCTTGCCTGATTGGGCATTTCGAATGCAGCAGATGCCTGCTTTATTCCATTACTCCTAGTTGTTCCGTTTCTATATTATTTGTATAATGTATTTATTGTTCCAGAGATAATAGTCTGACACATTTTCAAATGAATAGTGCTGAGGCCTGAGCTGGTTTAGCTGAGCCTCCGAGAAATCGAAATAATGCACAATTGCATTATTATAACACCGTCTCCTGAGCAGAATCATGCATCCCTTGTGCCTCTGCTTTTTACATGCTATTTGCACAAAAGAAAATGTATTACTGTGATTGGCGTGCTTGTTATAAATAAAGGAATATCATACAAATATCCCTTACTCTACTGTTCTAACTTGTTCTGACTGCAATATTGTTGCTTATATTTTAGTTCTATAAATTGAATGCCATGTCTTAATATCTACTTCTTGAAAGCTGTTTTGTGTTACGTCAGTAATAGTTGTTAGTATTGGTTTATAGGACAGAGGATATGCTGGTGTATGTCTGTGTTTGGCTTTGTTGGTGTATATTGAAGCAAGTATTGAAAATGATTAGCATATTATTATTATTTTTACCAGTAAGGGTGACCGATAAACATATTCATATATGGGAAATGCAGGACACTTGTAATTGGAACAGTCTGAGTGGTATTCTGTACCAAAGCAGGAAACCAATATTGTTCACGATGGACATTTACTGTACTTTTTTTCCGGACAGTTTGAATGATGTTCCACTTCAAATAAATTGCCTCAAACATGGTGTCCTAGTCTGAACACTCTTGGGTCTATACACTAAAATTCAGTTGAAAATGATTGAAGCTATTTTTGAGACTAAGTTAAACTCAGGTGGTGAATTTAACTTAGTCTCAAAAAATAGCTTTAGGGGCTGACTAAAATGAAAGTCTAATTTTAGTGACTAGACCCATTTGTCTATCCCTGTTCAGTACTCCCTTTGTCAGACGGGTGCATGGTTATTTGAGAACAGCGATTGCTACTGGTGATGGCAAGAGGGGCTGTTTTTATTTCTAAACCAGCTACAATGGGTGACCGGAGCGACTTCCTTTCACAAATAGAGCAAGTAAGGTATTTGCAGTTGGCCAGTGGTAGCTATTATCTGCAGAGTCTAATTAAAAGGCCTAGCAGCAAATATGAACTGTTATGAAAGTTAACTAACAAGTATCCGAATGCTAATACAAAATAATCACTTGCTAAAAAGTACGGCATATATCCAATTAGTTTGATTTTGTGATCTAATTATTTGAGAATAATGAATCAAATATCCTGAAAAATCCTACGGATTACAGATTCAGTTGACTTAGGTCATTGTAGTCCATACAATATCTAAAAAATATAAGCCCACACAAAATCCATATTGCTGTATTTTAATATACAATACATAGATACTCCACCTCCTACTGGAGGTACTCACAAGATAGATGACAAATATGGAGCAAATCGGAGCATTGTATAGGTAAAATCAATAAAATAGAAGAGCTATATAGTTGCCTGATGTTTTAGATACACTTGATCCTCCTGTCTCGGTACACCACTTCCCCACTTCCGTATGTTACATGCCAAGGGCGGAAGTAATGTGACGGGTGGAAGTTGTGCTGGCAGACGGTGGCTCAAAGGGTTTTCTGGACACACTCCTTTTGCGTTTGTCAGCATTTGCTCAGAATTTGTTCAATAGCTTTAACGGTTAGGGAGCAGCAATCTGAATTGTGTTTCTCTTTAAAATGAAGTGGGACAACACATTTCTCAGACCCTGAGAGTATGCCTCTCCTGTGTTCGTTAAAGCGGGACATGCTTGCACATGGCACACAGCTTGTGTCCACAAGCATATATGCCCTTAAGCCAGGGCTTGACAAATTTAATTTGATTCTAGGAGCCAGCAAAAAATTTTAGGAGCCAGACACAACATACACGCAATTCATAAACACACACACCAACCCACTTCATATATACACCAAACACACACACACCAACCCACTTCACATATACACACACACACCAACCCACTTCACATATACACACACACACCAACCCACTTCACATATACACACACACACCAACCCACTTCACATATACACACACACACCAACCCACTTCACATATACACCACACACAGACACACCAACCCACTTCACATATACACACACACACCAGCCCACTTCACATATACACACACACACCAACCCACTTCACATATACACCCCCCACTTCACATATACAACCCCCCACTTCACATATATAACACCCCCCCCCCACTTCACATATATAACCCCCCAACTTCACATATATAACCCCCGAACTTCACATATACACACACACACACCTACTTCACATACACCTTACACATATACACCTCACACATACATAGGTTTTTTTTTCTTTCCTTTTTTTAACTTCTGAGTGCTGGGTGTCGTCTCTTGACAACCCAGCACTCAGCTGAAAGAGCAATGAAGATCGACTGCAGCACGAATGTTCCCCCTCCCTGCTGCCTTACCTCATTGCAGGGGAGGGGGAACATTCGTGCTGCAGCTGATCCTCATGGCTGTTTCGGCTGAGTGTTGGGTTGTCAAGTGACGACACCCAGCACTCACAAACGCGTTGCGCGAGGGGGCGAGCTTGCAGTCTATTTTCTATTGTTTTTACTCTGAATGTAATTTGAGTCATCTTGAAAAAATGTAACATCTAAAAAATCCAGGTTGGACTCGCTGGCAACTGAAGTAAACTGTAGACCTAGGTCATTATTGTTGGCATAAGTTACAAATTGGGTAATGGAGTCTAAGTTGCCCTGCCATATGATGATTATATCTATATAACATTTATAAAATATGAGGTTAGAGCTGAAGCTGGGTTGTTATACCAAATATGTATGTCCTCCCAGAGGCCCATAACCAAATTGGCATATGATGGGGCAAACGTGGTACCCATCGCGGTCCCTTGGATTTGTTAATAAAATTGTTTATCAAATAAAAAAGAATTGTGTTCTAATACAAATTTAATTCCATCCAGTAAAAAATGGCATTATAATGGTGCCATGTTACTGTTTGCTAGATGGTGGGCCACTGCTCGAATACCTACTTGATGTGGAATGTTAGTATACAATGATACAACATCCAGGCTTAACCATATCCATGTGGGATTCCAGGTTTTTTCCACCAGGAGTTGCAATATTTGTGCAGTGTCCCTCAAATCTGAAGGGAGATTTTTAACTAGCGGATGAAGGAAGTGATCAATATAAGCTGACAGATTACTTGTAAGGGACCCTACACCTGAGACAATCGGACGTCCAGGTGGGTTAGCTAGACTTTTATGTACTTTTGGTAAATGATATAGGATGGGAATTTTGGGGGCTGGTGGTAAAAGGAACAAATACTCATCTTTATCTATAATGCCTTTGGAGCGAGCTTGCAGAAGTAATTCTTCTAATATTCCTGTGTACTGTTCAGTGGACTTCTGGTCTATCTTGGATTAGGTAATACACTTACATTGTAGTCCATAGTACAGGGGTGTGGAACCTGTGTCCCTCCAGATGTTGCAGGACTACATTTCCCATATTTCTCTGCCAGCCTCTTAGCTGAAAGCATTATGGGAGATGTAGTTGACCAGCAGCTGGAGAGCCGCAGGTTCCCCACTCCTGCCATAGTAGCATGCATGACAAGTTATACATGTTTGTATACTTGCAATGGTGAAAACTTCTCTAATATGATACAACTGTACTCAGCTTTCTTCCCAATCATTTACATGTTTGTTTTGGTAGGTAGTTCTGACAAACCAGATGACAACTAGGATTGGACCCACTGATTCCATGTTGGTGCCTGCTTTAGGTAAGATTTAGTAGAACAGTTCTCTTATAACACTAAGTAAATCTTATATATATCAAAGTGTTTGAAATAAGAAATAATTGGAATAACTTGCACATGGTCTAGTGATGAATATCACTGGACTTTTACCCTAACTTGCTTGACAAAACTAGGATTTGTGTTATTGAAAGCCAGATCAAATGGTTTTAAGAAGACCACTTTTATTTCTCAAAAGATTTTCCACCTAAGTTATGCCAATAAACTTCTGAATGATCAGTAGCATTACATAGAGTATTTACAACCTGTCCTGTAAAATACAAAGTTTAGAAAAGCAGAAAATGGAGTTTTTAAGTGGATCATGTCAGAATTTATTGTGTGTGGCACAGGCAGGTAAACAGTATAGTTCAAACAGACAAGGCTTCACAAATATTACATTTTGAAAAACAATAGGTTACATTCTGGACGTGCGAAAAACGTCAGCCTTGTCTGTTTTGGCTACACGGTTTTCCTGTATACAGCCTTACGCTTGATTCATTCAAGTACAATTATCATCTGGAATTTTTTACAGCACTTCCATTTTATGGTTATGTATACATATTTGTGAGGCATAGTCCGCCTGCTTGGAGTACTACACACAACATTGGTTGTCTCATTTTATAAAGAAGAAACATCCCAAGAACCTGAGTTTTCTTTATTTGCACCTTAAAGATCTCATGATAACAGTTTAAACTAAGGTTGGCATGTCAACCTTAGTGCTTCATCCACTTATTTAGGTCTACAATACATTTTGCATCATAAGCATGAATGCACACGGGGAAGATTTTGTATTACTCTATGAAAGTGGCATTATCTAACGGCATGCCCCACAACTTTTCCCCCCTCTGGGCGTACCGTGACACAGAGGGCCGGAGTCTTGGGTGGGTGCAGGTCACCGGGCGGAGTCTGTGGAGGGGGGTGTCAGTGCTACCGCTCATGTGCGGTAACACTTTCAGCCACTTTAGATCATGGCGCCTGAAGCCAGGATCGCTACTGCGCATGTGCACAGTGCTGCGCATGCGTAGTAAACATTATCTGGGACACCCACTGTTGGGCGTGTCTAACAGTTTTGGCCAATGTTTGAGTAGGGGCATGACTAAAGATGACCTGTTCCTCCGTTTATTTGTATTCAATATCATGGTTTCTTCTTCATTTGTTGAATGACATTTCATTGAGTGTTGGAAATGATGATTAATCTTCTGTCTGCCTATTTTATTTGTCAGGAAGAAAATCCTTTAATTATTAAACAAGTTTAGACTGCCTCAAACTGACCATTTAAATGTTTTAAAAGCTATATAAATCCCTTTTCTGCAGATTTCTGGGCCTATGTGCACAATATTGAGCCATTTTAATTCTATTTCGATTTGTCAAGCCATTATTTAAACTCCGTTGGGGGAAAATTACGTTTGCATTTTGTGTGTAACGGATAAGAGAAGCTGCCCGAAAAGGATCTATGAGTAAATCAGATAAGAGAGCAGCAAATGCAATCTTATTTACTGAAACACCATTAAATACCTTTCATGGAAATTGTACATGGCTGCTCTTTAAAGAGGATGGAATGTTATATATTCACTCAAATTGAACTGACAAATGCTTAATGTTTGCAGTTCACTTGGCATATCTCTTTCAGTGAATAGTCCCATGGTTGTAAACCAAATTCATGACATTTCTTCGATAATTTCCTTACACCTAATATTCACAGGAACACTGCATGTTCTACTTTTAAGAATAAATTTCAGCTTGAATAACTGAATTGACAATACCCCCAATTTAATTGGAATATACTAATATAATTTTACATTTGCTTGACCAACTGACTAATTTGCATCAATACTCTTATTTTTCCTCCCTAGGAGAAAGCTGGGGGCATGCAGCTGGAATACGCTTAATACTGCATTGGGAAAGTAAGCAAAGGTATACGACTACTGATGTACATTGCTGATCTTAAATCCAGTTCATTACAGTGCTTCAATTATGTTTTTTTCTTTAGATTTTGTTGTGGGGGGCAGTTTATTTGACTATAATAAAGTATACTAATGTTTTTAAATCTTGCAATGACTGAGCATTTTCTATGACTTTTCCAGCCATCTTATAATCTAATAATTATACTCTTAGGACTGCTGTGCTATAGACAATGAAGTCTTCAGTGAATATTGGAGGTTCTATATAAAGAGGGATTCCAGTTCTTACACTGAAGCAATCAGCAGACACATTGTATTGGTTAACCTCCATTCCCTCTAAAATGTAAAAAGAAGTAATCACATACCCAGCTAGGATAATAATGAGCAGCATATCACAGAAGATGTTTTTTTTTTTCTTCTATGCTAGTTTTTCCTTTTTCATTTTTCACTCACATTCCCCATTATTAACCTCTTATAAATAATAGTTCTGCTATAGTTATTTTAATTCTCTTTTTTTGTGTGTCCTTATGCCTTAGAGTTGTGAATTATTTTGGTCCCCAATTGCTCTTTCAATCAGTTGTTTTAAATCATTTTTTCATCCACTCACCAATTTTTAAACAAGCATACACTATATTGCACCCCAACAATGGCCCAGAGAGAGCAGCTCATTTGGTAAGAACTTTAATTCTGTAACAAGGTTGCCAATTTACGTTGTGATGTAAACATTACTGTTTTCTAAACTGCGGCATATTCTTAGTATTCTAGAGAAAACTAGTATTAGTATAATTATTATTTTTGGTTTAAAATGGGTCTTTAGATAAGTGTATAGGGCCAAGCAAAACTGCAGTGCACCTTAAACGAACTAGTCCCGAAAACTCACTTTGGTGCAAGATGAAGATCACTGCTTGTACAGTGCACATGTTTTTTTCTAGAGTGATTTGATGCAGGCATTCTGCATAAATCACATTTTTAATATTTTGACTCAAACCCTCCCCAGTGATTACTGCAGGTGTGGCAGCACTGATTATATAGACACTGAGGATATAAAGTTTTGCTTTATTTAGTCACTTCCTGAGCTATTCCAATTGAATACATTATGTCAGGGATCGACAAACCTGTTAACTTCATTCCCCCCTTTGCTGCTGCCATCAGTTTTTTTCTTCCAGTACAGGGCGAGGGTCTGCAGATTGCAGATTGCACAGACTGCAAGCTCCGCCCCCTCTCGCAACGCGTGCTAGTGCCTGGTGCCAAGTGACATCCGGAGCACTCAGGAAGAAGGGATGGTCTGTCATGGCTGCAACACAACATGAATGCCCCCCTCCCGTGCACTGAGGTAAAGCAGCAGGGAGGGGGGAAATATTAAGAAATACATTTTTCCTTAATAAACAAAAAAAGAAAACGCTAACTGATGTGTGTATGTAACTGGCTGTGTTTTTATATGTATGTAACTGGCTGGATAGGTTGGTGTGTGTGTATGTATGTAACCAGCTGTGTGTGTGTGTGTATGTATGTATGTAACTGTCTCTTTGCGTCATTGTGTATGCTTTCATGATGTGCCTTTGCCTGGCTCCTACAAAATTTTGCTGGCTCCTAAAACTAAAATAAAGTTTGTCAAGCCCTGCATTATATGGATACTACGGGACCTTGCTCTTGTACACAGTAGGATCTCTTAACAGTATAATACATTGTCTGATGACATCACTAGAGAGACGGGATATTCCATTAATTTGAATGAAATTATTCTCATTGGTCCCTGCTGCAAAAAAAGAAGAACATTACTTTTACTCAGCTAGTGTGGGCAGTCCTGGCTTCTTGCAAACTGCTGTAATTTCATAATTTCATCTAGCTGTGAGTATTTTATATTTTAAGCAATGCAAAATGTAAAACATGCATTTTAAAGTACTTTAAAAGCATATTAATATTCATTAATATTTGGAAGATGCATGCTGGGTACTAGACAATCCCTTTAAGGACACATGATGTATAGACATGTATTAAATGTAATTAAGGGACATAGCCAACTTTAAATAATTATATTAAGTCTGCTTTATAAAGATAAATATGGCATCAAGAGAAAACCATATGTTTCCTAAAGTAAAAAAAAATTATGAGTCCACTAAATTAGAAAGTGATAAACACAAAAAAAAGCTTTTGTCCTTAAGAGGTTACAATTTGTATACCACATTAGATGTACTGAAGAAACCAATCAACGGAGGCAAGATGACTGTGCCCATTTAACGAGTGCAGTGCCTTTAGAAGAGTGAATAGCAAGCATAATAAAATCTGCTTCAATTTAGCAAAATCCTATCATGTTGAACTGATTCCTCATGTACTGAGTGCATGCAATAACAACTTCATTTTACTGTTGTTTTACAGTAGTCAGGGCCGGACTGGGAACAAAAACCAGCCCTGGAAATATTTGTATACCAGCCCCATAGCATTGCGTCAATAGATTATTGTTTAGAAAAGGAAAAAACATGCATTTTTAAGCACATTTGAAGTTATAGTTAAGATTTATATATACACCACAGGGCAATACATAGCCTCCAGTATGTACACAAGGTTACATATATTGCCCTGTGCATGGGGTATATTCCAGGGTAGTGTGTGAAATATAACTTTGTGTACATACTGGAGCATATATTGCCCTGTGAAGGGGTATATATCAGTGCATGAGCTATAACCTTGCGTACATGCTGCGTGTAAATATAGACTTATCTCAGCATCCAAATTGCACTGACATGGTGTGCCCCAGCTCCCAGGACTTGCCCCAGCACCCAGATTGAACTCACAGCACTTGCCCCAGCATCCAGAATTTGACCCAGCACTAATATTGCACTCACAGGACTTGCCCTATGACCCAGGAGGAATTACCCTAGCATGCAGATGGACACCCAATCAATGGTGCATGCAGGAAAGAAAAGGTGCCAGATATGACATATTGTGCCCTGCATATTTTGCCACCATTGACTGATCCTACCCTCAACAACAAATACAGTGTCTCACACGTACAGTCACACACATACACAGTCACATACACTCACCGACACACACAAACATTCACAGTTGTCATAACAGAGCTACAAAATCAATAGAGCTGTCAAGAGCGAGTCCCCTGCTCTTTTTATTGACCGGGAAGCACTGTGATATACTTATTTATTACACTCTGCACCTCCCTCACACACCTGCACTCAGACACTCACTCACATACACTGCCACTCACACACGCACCTGCACTCTGACGCTCACTCACACACACATATACACTGCCACTCACACACATACACTGCCACTCACACACATACACTCACTCATACATTGCCACTCACTCTGTCCCATGTTTACACTCTGATATTCACTCATGTATGTATTTTCTCCCCCCACCCCTATCATCTCTTCCTTCCCCTGTATGTATATTTTTCTCCCCTCATCGCTGCCATCTCTTACCCCCTGTATATATATTTTTCTTTCCCCACCCCTGTCATCTCTTACCCCCTGAATATATTTTTTTCTTTCCCCACCCCTGTCATCTCTTACCCCCTGTATATATATTTTTCTTCCCCCACCCCTGTCATCTCTTACCCCCTGTAGATATAATTGTATTCCCTCACCTCTGTCATCTCTTACCCCCTTTATATTTAATTGTATTCACCCACCCCTGTCATCTCTTACCCCCTGTAGATATAATTGTATTCCCTCACCTCTGTCATCTCTTACCCCCTTTATATTTAATTGTATTCACCCACCCCTGTCATCTCTTACCCCCTGTAGATATAATTGTATTCCCCCCTGTCATCTCGTACCCCCTGTAGATATATTTATCTTCCCCCACCCCTGTCATCTCTTACCCCCTGTATATATAATTGTATCCCCCCCTGTCATCTCTTACCCCCTGTAGATATATGTATCTTCCCCCACCCCTGTAGATATATTTATCTCCCCCCACCCCTGTCATCTCTTACCCCCTGTATATATAATTGTATCCCCCCCCCCCCCCTGTCATCTCTTACCCCCTGTAGATATATTTATCTTCCCCCACCCCTGTAGATATATTTATCTCCCCCCACCCCTGTCATCTCTTACCCCCTGTAGATATAATTGTATTCCCCCCTGTCATCTCTTACCCCCTGTAGATATATTTATCTTCCCCCACCCCTGTCATCTCTTACCCCCTGTATATATAATTGTATCCCCCCCTGTCATCTCTTACCCCCTGTAGATATATTTATCTTCCCCCACCCCTGTAGATATATTTATCTCCCCCCACCCCTGTCATCTCTTACCCCCTGTATATATAATTGTATACCCCCCCCCTGTCATCTCTTACCCCCTGTAGATATATTTATCTTCCCCCACCCCTGTAGATATATTTATCTTCCCCCACCCCTGTCATCTCTTACCCCCTGTATATATAATTGTACTCCCCCCCCCCCTGTCATCTCTTACCCCCTGTAGATATATTTATCTTCCCCCACCCCTGTCATCCCTTACCCCCTGTATATATAATTGTATTCCCCCCCCTGTCATCTCTTACCCCCTGTAGATATATTTATCTTCCCCCACCCCTGTCATCTCTTACCCCCTGTATATAGAATTGTATTCCCCCCCCCCCCCCCCCTGTCATCTCTTACCCCCTGTAGATATATTTATCTTCCCCCACCCCAATCATCAATTTTCTAATCGGCTCTTCTTCTTTTTTTCCCCATTATATTTTATTCCCCTTTAATCTCCCTTGCCCTTCTCCCTAAACTCCCAAACACTCGTTATATCTTCTTACCTTCTTACAGGCTGTGGACGCACGTGAAGAGTGGTGCTCCAGCGTCTTAGTGCAGCCGCAGCCGCACGTACTTAAAGCAGCCACAGGGCCGGCAGCCCACCGGGAAATTTCCCGGTATCCCGGTAGGCCAGTCCGGCCCTGACAGTAGTGACTGGTGGAGCAGAACAGCTGTGTGATGTCACTTCACCACTTGTCGTTTTCAGACATATTACCTAACTGCGAAAAACATTGGAAAGCTGGGACTTTCCAAATTAGGAAATCCCACGTAAAATCAAATAATAATGTAAAAGAACATGTGCTAATTACAAAACAAAATGTTTACTTATGGGTTTTTGGTATTTTGTATTAACAAAAAAGGTCAGGCATAGCAAGATTATGACAGGTAAATACATTTTAGAAAAAAGTAATTATTATATTTGATATCCCTAGGCAAGGCTGTCAAGCAAAACACATCTTTGTTAATGAATTTGTGTGTACACTTATGTTGGAGGGCCCCATATTCCACAGGTCAGATGTTCGTTATTAAATTCCAAAACCAGTTAAGAGCATAGGAGTCCAAAGGGTGTGGAGGGGCAAGAGGGAATGCATTGTCTGAAACAACATTTTTAGATAAGGATTTAATCATGTAAACGGTTTACTCAACTCTTCCTTTTTTTATAAAAACTGCAAAGTGTAATAGATTTATTGCTGTTGCAGCATTCTTGCCTTTCCCCCAAAGCACTCTTTATTGCATGTCATACAATTTAGAGTCCTCTGCAGGGCCGCCCGCTCCCCCAGGCCCGTTTACTTACCTCCATGCTGCTGTTCAGGTCCGTGGCTGAGAGGGAAGCGCTGTGCGCTCCCCTCAGGCCGTGCGCATTCAATAAAGTGTGTTGAAACTTTTTTTTTCAACACACTTTATTGAATGCGCACGGCCTGAGGGGAGCGCACAGCGCTTCCCTCTCAGCCACGGACATGAACAGCAGCATGGAGGTAAGTACTGGGGTCTGGGAAAGGGGGGAGGAGGGAGGTATAACGTGCATCTGACTGGCATAATATTCCTGGGCATCTGACTGGCATAATATTCCTGGGCATCTGACTGGCATAATATTCCTGGGCATCTGACTGGCATAATATTCCTGGGCATCTGACTGGCATAATATTCCTGGGCATCTGACTGGCATAATATTCCTGGGCATCTGACTGGCATAATATTCCTGGGCTCTGACTGGCACACTATTCCTGGGCTCTGACTGGCACACTATTCCTGGGCTCTGACTGGCATAATATTCCTGGGCATCTGACTGGCATAATATTCCTGGGCATCTGACTGGCATAATATTCCTGGGCATCTGAATGGCATAATATTGCTGGGAATCTGACTGGCATAATATTCTTGGGCTCTGACTGGCTTAATATTCCTGGGCATCTGAATGGCATAATATTCCTGGGCATCTGACTGGCACAATATTACTGGGCTCTGACTGGCACAATAATACTGGGCTCTGACTGGCACACTATTCCTGGGCTCTGACTGGCATAATATTACTGGGCTCTGACTGGCATAATGTTCCTGGGCATCTGAATGGCATAATATTCCTGGGCATCTGACTGGCATAATATTCTTGGGCTCTGACTGGCATAATATTCTTGGGCTCTTACTGGCATAATATTCCTGGGCATCTGACTGGCATAATATTACTGGGCATCTGACTGGCATAATATTCCTGGGCTCTGACTGGCATAATATTCCTGGGCTCTGACTGGCATAATATTACTGGGCATCTGACTGGCATAATATTACTGGGCATCTGACTGGCATAATATTCCTGGGCATCTGACTGGCATAATATTACTGGGCATCTGACTGGCATACTATTCCTGGGCTCTGACTGGCATAATATTCCTGGGCTCTGGCTGGCATAATATTACTGGGCATCTGACTGGCATAATATTACTGGGCATCTGACTGGCATAATATTCCTGGGCATCTGACTGGCATAATATTACTGGGCATCTGACTGGCATAATATTCCTGGGCATCTGACTGGCACACTATTCCTGGGCTCTGACTGGCATAATATTACTGGGCATCTGACTGGCATAATATTCCTGGGCATCTGACTGGCATAATATTCCTGGGCATCTGACTGGCATAATATTCCTGGGCATCTGAATGGCATAATATTGCTGGGAATCTGACTGGCATAATATTCTTGGGCTCTGACTGCCTTAATATTCCTGGGCATCTGAATGGCATAATATTCCTGGGCATCTGAATGGCATAATATTCCTGGGCATCTGACTGGCACAATATTACTGGGCTCTGACTGGCACAATATTACTGGGCTCTGACTGGCACACTATTCCTGGGCTCTGACTGGCATAATATTACTGGGCTCTGACTGGCATAATGTTCCTGGGCATCTGAATGGCATAATATTCCTGGGCATCTGGCTGGCATAATATTCTTGGGCTCTGACTGGCATAATATTCTTGGGCTCTGACTGGCATAATATTCCTGGGCATCTGACTGGCATAATATTCCTGGGCATCTGAATGGCATAATATTCCTGGGCATCTGACTGGCACACTATTCCTGGGCTCTGACTGGCATAATATTACTGGGCTCTGACTGGCATAATGTTCCTGGGCATCTGACTGGCATAATATTACTGGGCTCTGACTGGCATAATATTCCCATTGAAATACTGGTAAGTTTGTTGATTTAACTTTACTTCATTTTAAATATTGTATTTGTTCCCATTTTGTTTCTTCACTTCAAAATAAGATATATGCAGTGTGCATAGGAATTTGTTCATAGTTTTTGTTTTTACTATAGTCCGGCCCTCCAACGGTCTGAGGGACAGTGAACTGGCCCCCTGTTTAAAAAGTTTGAGGACCCCTGGGCTAAATACTGGCATATTGAGTGGCAAAATAGTGTGTCTCAGGTTATGTGTGAATTGGTGTAACTGTGTGTGTGTAAGTGGTAAGGGTGTCTGTGTGTGTGACTGCAAGGGTGTCTTTGTGTTTAAGGGTTTCAATGTGTGACACATTTAGAGCATGCGAGTTGAATATTTAGATGTATTTATTTTCTACACTATACATTATTCATATATATATATATATATATATATATATATATATATATATATATATATATATATATATAATGTAAGGAGGCTTAATGGTGTGGGAGGCGTGGCGGATCAGAGCAGGGGCGCACCAAAATGCACCTTCGCCTGTGTAGACGAAAATCCTTGCACCGGCCCTGGTCCTCTGAGAAATTATTTTCCATGTAAAACTACAGTGGAACTGTAAATTCCACTGTAAAACAGAAGAATAAGTGCATTTCATGTATATCGTAAACTTCTACAAGATTTGGGTTTATCATGACATATGTGGGTAGAACAAGACTTATTTAAACCAACTCTAGATTATAGAGAGCTGCCACTTTGACTTCTTGTGTCCATCACCAGGAGATGCTGTTCTAATGGATCTTTTATGTTCTTAAGCTTAGTGTGTTTATTTAGTAGTGTCCCGTCCACAGTTTATTATTTTCCATACTGATGAATCAAAAGTTTAAGCCATGTAACCGTTTCAGGCTCTTCAGATTCAGAATGCACTCTCTTTATAGCGGACTTTATTCAGGATCAGTGCATATTCGTTTATAATGAGTTGCCATGGTGCCCACAGCAGAAGAAAGCGGGGAAAGATGCTTTTACATTCCATTATTAGGTTACGTAGAATGCCACTGTCTAAGATTAAATGTGCAGACACTATGTACTTGCTTAACACGATTCTCGTTGAAGAGATTTCAGTTCCCTTCAAAAATAATGTCCTCATTCAAGCTTTATATTCTGCAACATCCCAACCATTATACACAAGATGAACCAAACAAGGAGTATATTCCAGTTCAACATAAGTGGATGTAGTGGCTAGGCACTGTGAGGCAACTTTATTACACAAAGAGGAGGCAGCAGGCCGCTAACACCCTAATGCATTTTGAGATACTAAATTACTTTCAATTTAATTCGGAATCTTAAGGACAAGGGTTTTTTGTTATGTGTGTTTTTAACTGTAATTCCTCTCTTTCTAACTTAGTGTACTCATACACACTACAAACTGTTTTATTATGGAAACATATGGCTTCTTTTTATGCTATATTTATCATTAGAAAGCAGAATTTTACATGATTTATTTTTAAACTGGCCTCACCCCTTGTTTACATTCATGATGATATACACTGATCAGCCATAACATTATCACCACAGATAGGTTAGAAGCCTGCTGATACGGTGTGATGCTCTGGGCAGTGTTCTTCTGGGAAACCTTGTGTCCTGCCCTTCATGTGGATGTTACTTTGACACTTACCACCTACCTAAGCATTGTTGCAGATCAAGTACACCCTTTCATGGAAACAGTATTCTCTGATGACATTGGCCTCTTTAAGAAGGACAATGCTCCCTGCAACAAAGCAAAAATGGTTCAGGAATGGTTTGAGGAACAAAACATCAAGTTCAAGGTGTTCTCTTGGCCTCCAAATTCCCCAGATCTCGATCCAATTGAGCATGTGTGGGATGTGATAGACAAACAAGTCTGATCCATGGGCACAACATCTGGGTGCCAGATACCACAGCCCACCTTCAGAGGTCTAGTGGAGTCCATGCCTTGATGTCAGGGCGGTTTTGGTGCCAAAAAAGGGACCTACGCAATATTAGGCTGCTGGTCATAATGTTATGGCTGATCCTTGTATATGTGTCCTTAAGGGGTTAATGACTTTAGGAACATGTAATATTTTTAGGCAAAAAAGGCTTTTAATCCCTAAATATAGATTCTTTATTTTCTGTCATGATTGTTTGTTGCAACATATAAACAATAAAAAGTGATTAACAGGTTGAATGAAAATGTTAATTTTCCAGTACCTATTAACATCTTACATATAGGTGATTCTATCATTGATTTATTTCTCTGTTGTGTTCCTTTTCTTTTCCCTAACCGTTTTCCTTACCGTACACCCATTTATGTCAGGTTGGATGATATTGCCTACTCAACTATACAGTGTGCAGAGCCAAACCCGTGAGTTTCTCCTGCTAGAACACCTCAGCTGGTCGTGCATAATTAAATCTTGAAAACTACATTTTTTGACAAATGCATTGGTCCGCTCTGTCTGTCCCTGCACAATGCATCGTTAAGTTGGTGGTATAAAATGTTCAGCTTACCTGCAACTCACCTTTTAGTGAAAAGACCCCTTGGTGTGCATAAAGCATATGTGTAAGTACCATCGATAGTAGCACCTTAGCTTCCTCAATTGTAAAACAAAATGGCTACTTCTGGGATTGTTAAATTGCTTATTTTAATATTCTGAACTTGAACCCTTCCACTGTATTCTGCAAACAACTGGACGACTAGAGGCATGGGGCATTTTTAAAGTAAATTATACCTAATGATTTTTGTGTGCCTGTGAAAAATAAGTTTAAAATTAAATATGCTATGTTTGCAGTGTAAGCAGGATTCATATAAAAGCCATCAAAAGCTTTGGTAATGAAGCCTCTCAGAATTTTCAAAGTGCAATGGTGACTGTTTTTCTCATTTAAAAACTCATGATGAAACATAATTTCCTATTTACATCAGCTGTTAATTTAACTTGTTAGGAAATCCAAGTAGTTATTATTTCTTTAGAGAGTTTCAAGGTTGAACACACCGTTTAGAAAGTGCATGGCTAATTCAAATTTATACACTTGATACTGAAACTAGCAGTGTACAGTATTTTTTTTCCCTCTCCAGTTCACTTTTAGATGCCCTCAGCAAAATCTCTGCTGTAATTAAATACTGATACATGCATATGTTTCTATATTTATTTTTTTCCTATAAATAACCATTAAAAAATATTGTTTTTGTGTTCTGTACTCCAGTTCCTTCTACTTATTCATTTGAAATTACTTTTTCTAATCTAAAATCCTTAGTCACAAAAGATAAAAGTTTAACCTTGGATAGCAACAGGTAGGACCAAATTGGCCATTGGCCACTATTGCGCAAACAACATGCCCAGCAGGTCCTTATTGACTATTGTTTAAAGAACACAGGGTAGGAATTCCATATATATTGAGAAGCAGTATGCTCCCATTGAGTTCAGCTGGATTTAGAAGTTTACTAACTATGCAAAAAGCAGGACGTTTTCCTGGATATCTGTAAATGCAATTTATTTTTGCCTGACTAGAAGGATTGAACAGTTCTTTTCTATGATTAAATGCTGGGTTTCTATTTTAAAATAACAGGAAATGTAAAAGCAAACAAAGAAAAATGGTCTTGGATATGAGGTTACATTTACAGTTGCGAAGAAAACTATAATGTAAAAGATATATATAAGAAAAGTAGACTAAAGAATAGCTGGTTTTTACACAGGGGGTTTGACGACCCCCCAAACTTTGGATATTAATTAAGGGAAAAAAAGACTGAATATAAGACCACCCTAAAAAAAAAGTTTTACTTATATTCACATGTAAACCATCACAATACCATCTGCCCCCCACACTTACGCAATGCATCCCCCACACAGCCAATACTGCCCCCTACACTTAGCCAATGCATCCCCCCACAGCCTTCTGCCCCATGACTTTGCCAATGCATCCCCCCACAGCCATCTGCCCCCCAGACTTTGCCAGTGCCGCCAGAAGGTCACGTGACCTTCCATCATAGAAGTCCCAACTACATCTCTACAACTGCGAAATCCTAACTTGATCCGAACTTTAATACAGCTCTTGTCTGAACTTTTATTCAGCTCTTGTCTGAAACACTACCGACAGCTCATATTTTATGTCCTGAACTGAATAAGAAATGGGGAATTTATCTGACTAAACAACACATTCAGATCTGCCAGGAAGAAAAAAATGAAAGCTTGCTCTTTTAATAGTACTAAAAGATTGATGTTCATAAACATCTTTACGCAAATCATCCTGAATCATCTGTCTTTAAGCAAATCATGTTAATGAAGAGCCGGGCAGCACCGGACAATGTCTGGGTGTATCGTGCAGGGGACCTGGATCCCAATCTTAAAGTCAGACCTCTATTTGTGGTCTGATTATAAGACGGAGCTCGAATGTAAGACGAGGGGCATTTTTCTGAAAAAAACCCTTGTCTTATATTCAAGCAAATACGGTATATATCCCAGGCCTAACTCAAATTTATGGCTCAGCAATGTGTCAGATGTTCTTATGCTTTATACAATAATTTCTAAGCAATGTTTCATGTTAATTTAATTATTTTGTATACATAGGCTTGCGACGTTGTATAAATCACCAAGTCACAAAATGGCTACAGTACCATACACAGTCACGGTAAGCGAGACGTCACTTATGTTTTGAGATATTAGGCCACAAACCATGGTATGGTATTAAGGGGCATATTATATAATACCTTAAGCGTTAATACATCTTTTATTGTTCTTTATCATATTCTTTTTCATCAGAGTGAAAAGGGGCCTCACTGGGCTAGGTGGAAATGTTTTATTATTCCTGTTTAGTAAATTTAGCCTAGTTTATTCAGCTCTTGTCTGAAACACTACCGACAACTCATATTTTATGTCTTGATCTGAGTAGGAAATGGGGAATTTATCTGACTAAACAACACATTCAGATCTGCCAGGAAGAAAAAATTGAAAGCTTGCTCTTTTAATAGTACTAAAAGATTGATGTTCATAAACATCTTTACGCAAATCATCTTGAATCATCTGTCTTTAAGCAAATCATGTTAATTAATAATAATATTGTCATGTACTCCTTTTTCTTTAGCAAATTACAAGTGCACTGATATGATTTTTTTGTGGCATCACCGTTCTACTAGTAGTTTAAGTTTGTGCTATTACAGATGGTTTCATGGTCTATAACAGGGCTGTCCAAGATTTTCCCGCAGTGGGCCACTGTAATTTTTCATTAATATAAAATTCACATTAATGTGCATTGTGTGCGCAGGGCCGCCATCAGTGGGTGGGGGGGCATGATGAAGCCAGAAGGTCCTGGCTTCATCATAGAAGTCCCGACAGACATGCCGAGCAGCAGCGGAGGATGTCTGCACACATCCAGAAGACATCGACCGGCTGTTAGCGAGGGGTATCCAGGTCCCCTGCAGCTCTGCGGGGGGCCTGGATCGCAGTCTTATAGTCTGACCTCGATTTGAGGTCAGACTGTAAGACGACCTTGAATATAAGAAGAGGGGTTATATTCGAGCAAATATGGTGTGTGTGTGTGTATATATATATATATATATACATACACATGTACTGTCATTTTTATGGTATTCTGTGTATAGTCAGCCACTTTAAATAATTGTTTTATCTGTTACTTATTCCCCAGCATCAAGGTTTCCGTGATATTGAAGCCTGTGAGCTTGACGTAAGCGCACCTCAGTGTGAAATTAACCCACGAAAACGTCCCCGTGATGATGATGATACATTTCAACAATAGATTTGTGTTCCATTTCTTCTCCACAGCCTTATCAAAGGGTCACATGTAAATATTTACTGTATATAAAATGTTACTAGATTATTTATATTTGTTTATCATTAATTGGTGAATACCTTTCAAATATGGGGATCCAGTTTACGACAAACTACGACATATACTAAAAAACAACCATGGAATTGTACTGAAATGCAGTATTTGCATATATGCTTCTTTCTTAAAGTAGAGCGATCCCTTTGATTATCTAGTGCTATTAGTTGGTCAAGGTTGTGACTTACTGGTACCTATTTTTTTAATTTTCATTTGAATAAGTACTAAGGTTTACAATACAAGTCTTATAGCTGAACAAAAATGAAAGTGGGATACAGTAGTATAGGTAGGGAAGAGTAAGGCACAATTCTTCCAAATATTTTGCACTTTAAAATAGTTTAATAGTCTATATTACATACATAAGTTTGTGTTGTTGGTCAAAAAAGAATGAAAATCTGAGTTTTTAATGGTATGACACATTTTGTGCCACAAGTAGATCATATTTGCATTAATACACATACTGAAGCTGCTTTTGTACAGACCATGTATGGATACAATGCAGGAACAACTTTGGTGATTTATGACATTATTCAAGAAAATGAATATTCAATTAATAATAACTCTATATTTTTACTTCCTCAAAAAAATCATCTGTATGAAAGAATGCATCCAAATCTGTGGTGATGCCACTTGGACATAGCCTGAGCGACAATGGCACCATGACACACCCTGGTCCATCTCTGGCAGAACATGATGGCCACATGCTCGATTATGTGGTCAAATGTAGCTAAGCAATTAGGACTTATTCAGACTTATTTAGAAGAATCAGGAAAACAGTAAACAGCCAATCATTAGGGGCTGTGGAGAATATTCGATTCAAACAATCTGTGGTCAGTTTCTCAAAACAAATTAAGTCTTATTTTAAAACAAATGCACACAACAGATGGCTACCAAACATGCAGTCTGTAACATCCATTCTACACCTACAACTAACATCACTGAATGCCACAAACAAAAACGCTGATTGTGGAACACTTTTTATTTCCGCAAAGCCAATAAAAGTCATGGCACTTCATGCTATAAACTGTTAAGAGCAACTCTAAAAAATGTTTTGTTGCAGATTTAGGTGCAAATTTCCTTTTTAAAGTTTTAGTGACCAATTAACTTTCACAGTGGATGCTAAAGGCATCTTTCTAGAAATGCACACATTGATATGTTAATAACCTGTGCTGTCAGCCTGTAGGAAAAACTATAAAGGCCTGGGCTACTTGTACAAAATAAAAGCTCTTTTTCATGCAAAACAGATCACTTTGGGGCTTTGTGAAGGACCTCTCCATTATAACAGCTTTACCTAAGGTCTACTTTTTTTAAATATAAACCTCTGTAGAATTTTTTGAGATTGAGGACTTACATTATAATTTTGAATTCCTGAATACTGATCAGTACATGCTGTTGGCGGGCAATGGAATGGTTAAAATAACATTTTTATTGATTATGTACATTCTGGGCCCCAGAAGCTGGGGCCTATTCACTGAACTTCGAGTATTTAAAGAGGAGGTGGAATTTTACTTGGAATAAAATAAAAATTCGTCCTCTCTACCTCAACAAAGTCTAATTCGAACACCCGTCTCAAACTCACCGTCAAGGAAAGCAAGAATAATTAAACAAAGGGAGTTCGCTTTGGAAGGTAAGTTGGACTTCAATGGCCATTGGATCCCCCTCCCTGATATCATCACGGCCAGGAACTTGGAAAAAAAGTCTCACGTCCCCCATTACATTTACATAAATAGGGACTTGGCCCTATTAACCCCTAATAAAAAAAAATTGTGGCCAGGGCCTAGCCACATTAAAGACTCCACTCTTCCCAATTAAGGCCCCCACACCTCATAACATAATCAATTTAAGATAATTCAAACCCTACTTTTCCTTCATACACCTACTTTGCCTAAGAAGATGTGGGTTAATCAGTATAAATTACCTGACAAGAAGCCACCCTTTGATTGCCAGGAGGTTGGGCAGTTATTGACAGGGTTAAAAGGGCCAAACAGCCCATGACCAGAAATTAACTTTACTTTGCTAAAACAAAAGTCTTGCTTGTCCTTATTGTGTTTCCTTTGAGGTTTTTTGGGTTCCAGTCACAACCTTGTGTACTGATATTTTTATAACCGGAAATAAATGTGTCTTCTAGCATTTTTAAGGTGTATTAGCATTACTTTACCAGCAGCATCTCTTGTAAATCACGTTGTATAGAATATGGTAATAAAACCTATTCAGAAAACATGGTTACTCATACCTCTAATTATATTCCACTACTTACACTTACACTTGAATACCTAAGTTGAAGAAATGTCAAGGTTGTAATGTTTACATGCATCATGAATGAATGCAAGACAACGCATTTGTCTTCTGCTTACAGAGCCCAACACAAAAACATGAGGCAAAGCTGGTTCACATTTTTACATCAGATATACACAAATGTCTGGGGGTTTTTTTGGTGCTGATTGCTTGCTCGAAGAATCAAACAGATTCTATGTACCATTATGTGAATTTTTTTTAAATACCGTATACCTGTCTTTATAAGAAATAATTACTGGCTTAAAAAAAAAAAAGTACCAAAAATATAATGCTGGTACCATGCAGAACTGTTAAAGACAATAGTGTAGAAACCGTTTCTACCCCACTAGACCAATATTGTAAATTGTGTGCAATTAGGTAAATGGGTGCACCAGTGCAGTAACATGGAAAAAAGGCCTTTTTTTTTTTTTTTTGCAACTATGATGACCCGTAAGAGCTACACATTTGTCCGTAGCCACAAAAACACTGGAGTGATCGTTGGTGTTTTATTAGTGGGAACCCTGGCAGAGTCACATCTTGTCAGTTCCGCATTCTCCGCTGCTTTCAGCTATCATACAATGGACCGCAGTGTGCAGCACGAAAATGAGAATGTGTGTAGAGTGAATTCCTTCATGTATGCCTGTATATGAAAGTGGATGTGCCATATCTGCTCGACTATAACATGACTCCCCAAACTTTGGGTCTTAATTCATGGAAATAAAAGAAAAAGCCTAAATATCAGGTGACCCTATAGGGAAAAAAAAATCATATTCAATTAAAATGGCATTGGAAAAATGCGTTTCTTTTTTTTATTCAGACTCTGAATTATTCAGACTCTATTTACTCTGTCCCCCTGCATTACAGTTTTTATTAATCACCGTGCATTATTACCCCCAAAGCAAAATATTGCACCCACAGGACTTGCCCCCACACCACATTGCAGCACCCACTGAACGTGCTATTGCACCCATTATACTTGCCCCTGCACCCACTGTGCCTGCCATTGTGCCCAAAGGACCTACCATTGCCCCCAAATGATTTGCCCTTGCAAAAAAAGGGCCTGCCATTGCACACAATGACTTGCTTTTGCACTGCACCCAAACAATTTACCATTTCACCCAAAAATTCCCATTGCACCCTAAGGACTTGCACATGCAACCAGAGTACTTGCCTTGCTCACTGGTGTCTAGTGGGGCAGCTGTAGGATGTCTGTGCACTTCTTGGTGTGCACAGAAATGCTGCTCAACACTTCAGGTGGACCTTCTGAGTCAGAACTCTGACAGGTCATGTGATCTCAGTGTTCTGACTCAGAAAACCTGGTGGGAGCACACAGACATCCTCCACCCAGGGCCAGCCTTAAGTGTTCCGGTGCCCTGCGCGGGCTTCCCCTGTGGTGCGCCCCCCCCCCCGTCTCCTTCACCCCCCTATGTATGTGTCTCTCTCCCTTCCCATGTTTGTCCCTTTCCTCTTCCTTGCCATGTCTGTCTCTCTCTTTCCCTCTGTTCTGTCTCTCTCCTCCCCTCCCTCTGTTCTGTCTCTCTCTCCCCTCCCATAATCTGTCTCTCTCTCCCTGTCCCTTGTTATGTCTCTCTCTCCCCCTGTTCTGTCTCTCTCCCCCCCCTCCCCCTGTTCTGTCTCTCTCCCCCCCCTCCCCCTGTTATGTCTCTCACTCCCCCTCCCCCTTTTCTCTCTCTCTCTCTCTCTCCTTCCCCCTGTTCTGTGTATCTCTCCCCCTTCCCCCCTGTTCTGTCTCTCTCCCCCCCCCCCTGTTCTGTCTCTCTCCCCCCCTCCCCCTGTTATGTCTCTCACTCCCCCCTCCCCCTTTTCTCTCTCTCTCTCTCCTTCCCCCTGTTCTGTGTCTCTCTCCCCCTCCCCCTGTTCTGTCTCTCTCTCCCACCTCTCCCCTGTTCTGTCACTCTCTCTCCCCCTCCCCCTGTTCTGTCTCTCCCCCCTGCCCCTGTTCTGTCTAGAGTCTGCTTTACGGGGAGCCACGAGCAGCAAGAGAAAGTGCTGCTCGGCTCCCCATGCTTAATGCAGACTCCCCATGCTTAATGCAGGCTGCCCATGCTTAATGCAGGCTCCCCATGCTTAATGCGGGCATGGGGAGCCTAGCAGCACTTTCTCTTGCTGCCCGTGGCTCCCCGTGAAGCAGACGCTGTTCTGCTTCACAGGGTAGGGGCGGAGCTACACCTCTTAGACGGTTAGCTCCGCCCCCTCTCCGGAACTAGCAGAGCATGCCGAGCAAAGGGCTGGTGAGGGGGGATCTTTTGATCTCCCCAATCCAGTGCCTCTACCGGCTTTTTTTAAACTATTTTTTTTTTTAATAGGCAGGCAGTTGCCCCCTGGGCTGTTGCACCCTGTGCGCTCGCACAGGCCGCACACCCCTAATGTCGGCCCTGCCTCCACCTGAGGAGGATCCTCCACCTGAAGCACCTGGATCCTAGCATTATACTCAGACCTCATTTGAGGTCAGGTTTTGTCACAACTGGACTTCAAATACAGGCTCATTCAGGATGTGAGCCAAGAGGTGTACTCTAGGATTCAAGCCCTTGTCCCATTCACTGTGTTTTCCCCAGGTTCAGATTGTATCCTATCCTGTAAACCCCTGTAATTATGTCATCTTACGCATTGTCTTCATGTTAGTAATTCAGTGTCCTGTTGTACAGTGATATCCTTCAATTAGCAAGTTACTTTAATTGAGTGCACTCTGTATGTATCTGTACTTGACACCTTTGTATCCTGCAAGGTGTGAGGCAGGATTTCCCCATTGTATGTGCTTCTGTTAAACTGATTATATTGTGTTCACTATGTGTCTTACTGTGTGTATTGTAATTAGGTTTACTCATGGTAATTCCTATCTGGTTTACTAATGTCTGTGATGTCATGTTTATGTGTATATAAGTCTGTGCTGTTGCACAAATAAAAAGAGTTGTTCTTCTTGCTGTACCTAACTGCTAGATGTCCTGCCTATTTGGGTACAAAGAGCAAGGGTCCAGGAAAGACTTGCTGGGTGAATGCTGAGCTGTAAATTTTTGCACCGGGGCCCGGTGGTTTCTAGTTACGCCTCCTTTTATATATATATATATATATATATATATATATATATATATATATATATATATATGTGTGTGTGTGTGTGTGTGTGTGGCTTATTATGTGGATGCAGAAATGTATAATGTATATTTATGATCAATTCGTAACACTATTCGGTCAGAACTAAGGTAGCAAATTATGCTTATCCAGCATTCCCTGTCTAATGCAGCAGCCTAGACAGACAGAGCATAAATACAATATTAATACATTTTATACGTTTTTTGTTTCCTACATTCTGCCAACTCAGAACAGACTCCATTTGTTCTTCTTAGGCCAATAAAGTCATGAAAATAAAATATAATATTTGAATGAATGCGTTTCTATTCATCTGTTCTGAACAGATTATTACTCTATGTATTCTTTATGCATAATTTGCTTTTAGATTTTACGGCCTGCAGTTTTGTATATGAGAATGAACATTAAAGCATTAACTGGAATGAGAATTGCTTAAACTAATACAAGTTTGCCCATCTATTTGTCTCTGTAGTATCGTGTATGACTGGCGAATTATATATTTAGGGGAACTCTGTGGCACCAGCCCCTGCCTATATTAGGAGTCTCATAATGATTTAATTTTGGGGAATTCTTAGGTACAGAATATTTTATATTGGGGATTATGAAGATATTTTCCCTTGACATAATAAAAAGAAAAAAATATATATTTTTTTTTCTTCATGGCTTATATCTCATCTGCATATATGATCACCTTCAGTTTTAGGTTATTCACATCACTCTCAATTCAAGGAAAGTAGAAAGTAACGTATTTCACAACATTTGACTACAATCTACTTCATCAATGGGTATATTCTCAATTTATATATATGGAACATCAAGAATGAATGGCACACTTAATCCAGAATCCATACACCAAGGTGCTACAATGACCAAATAGACAAATACCAAAAAAAAAAAAGATTGGATGTACTGAAAATAAAGTAACTTTGTACTTTAAGGTTAAAAGCCGTGAATGCCCCATAATTTTTTGGTATTTCTATATACAGTGAGAGTGTCACTAGGGTTGGGGTCAACCCCAGCCGCCCCTTGGATTTCCTTCCATACCATACTATACAGAATCCTAAGTAATTCCAGTCAGATGGCCCATTAAAATATGCCATACAGGAGCCCCATAAATTATGCCACATAAAGAAACCAATTAATTATGCCACATACAGGAGTCCATTAAATATGCCGTACACAGAAGCCCATTAATTATGCCAGTGGGCATTTGTTGCAAAGCACAAAATATTGAAGAAGCACAACTATTAATGTAAATAGAAAATACTTCAGTAATTTTTATTTTATTTCAGTTACCCAGAAGTAGACTGTAGCAATGGAACTACTAATTCTGCTACATTTCTGAATTTGTTGAATGACAATTTTTTGTCTCAGCTAATACAGACACCAACCAAAGGGGATGTATTTATGAATCTGGTAATAACTAACAAATAGGAGCTTATCTCTAACATGCAAGTAAAGGAGCACTTGAGGAATAGTGACATTAAATACTATAATTTTAAAAAAGGTTTAATATATCGTGTGGTCTTGTTGACTGGGATGGATTATTTTTGGGAAAACAACAAAGTTGTCAAACTAACACTACATGTACATATAAGTTTATACCCTTTGGAATCAAGTGTAAAAAATAATAATAAAAAAAACAAAACAGTGTGGCTAACTAGTAAGGTAAATCAGGAAATAATTAAAGTAGCATTCAAACATTAAAAAGCTAAGGTTTCTGGGGCGTGGCTAGGCACGCAACGAAACTGGCAGCAAAGTGAAGGAGCTCCTGCTAGGGCCGGGGATAAAACACAGATATAACAGAATTATACGAACAAAAAGCAAACTACCATAGCGAATTACAATGTCTACACACAGACAAAGAAAATACCAGGAGAAAATGATGAAATTCCTTACCCCAAGGGGAACCAAGAGATCGCAACAGTTATCAGAGGCCTTGCTTCAAAATGGCGCCCATGCGGACATCGAGGAGGAAGAGATGTCTGAAGCGGATGAAACAGCCTCTGGATCATCAGCCTCAGCGATGGTACCTGTAGGAGATATGAAAAAAATGTTTGCCACCCTGCGTACGCAGATCAAAGATGACATACAAGCATTCACCCATCTGTTTACGGCTGAGCTTCAAGAATTGGGGGACAGGACCAACAAAATAGAAATGAAACTGGACGACATGGTGACCACACAAAACTCACTAACAGATCGACATGATGATCTACAAAATGAAATAAAATGGTTGAAAGAAAAACTTGGGGATATGGAAAATTGCTCACGGCGAAACAATTTGAGAATAAGAGGAGTCCCAGAGGATGTACATCCGTCTCGCCTGCAAGAGTGGGCCATTGCTCTTTTTGCCACCATGCTGCCTGAAACCACTACTACGGAGCTACTAATAGATCGGATACATAGAATACCGAAGCCCAAAAGTCTCCCGGCTGAAATCCCAAGGGATGTGATTCTCCGACTACACTATTTCCATATTAAGGAGAACCTACTGAAAGCAAGCAGGCAACAAGATCAATTGCCAGAACCTTTCCAAAATATACAGATTTTTTCTGATGTATCAGCCGCAACTTTAACGCAGAGGAGAGCACTCAAGAGCATTACTTTAGCTCTCCGGGAAGCGGACATTAAATATAAATGGGGCTTCCCCACAAAAATAATTGTCAACCATAATGGAGTCACAACGATAATTTCAACAAAAGAAGAAGGCCTCCAGTACTTGAAACAAAGGGACATTCCGCTACAGGAACGAGAAGACACGGATCAAAGGAAGAAACCGAGAATGGAGAAAGAGTGGACAACGGTCCAGGAAAATGGGAAAAAACCTTTCGTCCAGGGAGTGCAAGTCTCCACACCTGTACAATAAAAGAGGGCACTTAAAATAACATCAAGAAATCACCATCTTCTCACGGACTGAGAATCCTGTTTGTAGCCTACTACTGTAACACAACCGCCCGCTAGACACCACAAATGAAGATGGACGTTACAAGGACCCCATTGAACTTTGCCAAAAAATCCATCTTAACATCCCACACGAGTTGGATGGCCTATGTTTCAAGAAGAATCGGAAACCGGCTTAAAGACAATCCCAGCAACGAGAGGTTTAATTCGGCAAACAAGAAGACTTACATACGGAACTTAACTGAACTTGACATGCAGTTGAGGAAAAACATACCTAACTAATCTTCTTGTCAAAGTTTTCAGGGGAACAATTGATGAGGTAAATACAGTCGATACCTGTCACTTTACTTTAGTAAGTTAGTGAATGGAGCAGTCTATAGATGTAAAAGGTCAATCCATTGTCAAAAAAAAAAAATTAAATACATACATTAGGCAAATTATATGGGCAAAGGAAAATCGGGGCATATATAAATACAGAGGGGGGTGACTAGACGCTACCGTGTTTACTCCAAACAAAATACAGGAGGGCCACAAACCTGTTATATGATTGTGAAGCAGTGGCCAGGCTATAAGGACAGGAAACGTAAGCAAGAATAAGTTGACTATTGTTTGCTACTGTTGAAGTTCAATGTTAAATACAGTTCTGATTATGAGTTAATAAGCACAGGATCATTCCCCGGTCCTGGTATTCTCCTTCAAGAATGACACAGTTCTCTAAATTTACATTCCCGAAACCCCCTCGTCTGGGAACGAGGAATATGTGCATAAGGATATTAATCCAGAAGTTCGATATAATGTCTTTATTAGCACAATACTTACCTAACCAAATCTTGGTATCTACTTGTCTATTTCTCTATTTCCCCTTTCTTTTCCTATTATCTTTTCCAAAATTTAAGGAGCGACAAAGCGAAGGGCAGATTACCGAGGTGCTGCTTCAACATACCAAAACAAACCGAAAAACAGACGGAAAATCCAGGAAAATCCAAGATGAAAAAACTGGGAACGGACAAGATGTGGAAAACTATTGGCAACAGAACCCACCTATGCCGACCATCCCACAGAAGTGTAAGTAAAGAACAAATATACTTTCACACAAAGAAACAACTTGAAATAAAATATGCTAATTCACAACAGAACAACACAGTTAACCAGACATGAGCATAACATTTTTATCTATGAACGTAAAAGGGCTCAATTCGCCCCACAAAAGGAGATTATTCTTTAAAGAAGCCCAAACCTCAAACGCTCAGATACTATTTGCACAAGAAACGCACCTTGCCACCAACAAAATTCCTCACATGGCCTCAAGACAATACCCAGTAGTATATCATTCCACAAATAAAAAAAAGAAAGCAGGAGTATCCATCTGGATACACAGCTCGATGGCAGTTACCATTCAGAAAGTTAAGAGAGACCCAAAGGGCCGTTTCATAATTCTACTAGCAACCATTAACAACACTCAGTATACCTTAGTTAATATCTATGCCCCCAATTCGGGCTCAGCTCAATATCTCCGTTCCACGGTAGAGAGGGCGCTGGATATCAGGGTAGGATCGGTGATAATCTGCAGAGATTTTAACACACTGGCAGATCCAACGTTAGATACCTCCGCAACTTTGACATCGCAACATCTAAAAAACACACAAACCCAAAGTAAGATTATGCAACAGGTGATACTAGAGCATAAATTGCATGATGCCTGGCGTACTCAACATATTCAAGATAGGGATTACACCTTTTACTCTTCGGTCCATATGTCATATACAAGACTAGATTATTTTTTACTAGATAAAAATACCCTGCAGAGAGTTAAAGAATGTAGCATAGGGGCGATCCAGTGGTCAGACCATGCACCAATCTACCTTACACTAAACGAAAGTTTCTCATATAGAGGCAGGGGAACTTGGAGACTGAATGACTCTCTTTTATCACATAAACATCTCCAATCCTCCAACCTCCAAGCTGTCTCTGAATATTTCGATTTGAATGTTAAGCCAGACACAAACCCTGAAACTCTTTGGGAAGCGCACAAAGCAGTTGTGCGGGGCCATTTCATATCCCAAGCCTCACATGAAAAAAACAAAGGGAAAAAAATCTCAAGTCACAGAAGAGCTACAAGATCTAGAATCCCAAAATAAAACAAAAGTGACACCACAAAGAACAAAAAAAATACAACTGGTTAAAGCTGAGCTGAATAAAATACAAATATACCATACGCAATTAATGATAAGAAAACTAAAACAGAATTATTACAATAATGGCAATAAAACCGGTAGACTGTTAGCTAAGCGCCTGAGAAAACAAGAGGCTAAGCAAGCTATCCCATTTATACATTCGCAAACTGGGGAAAAAATATTAAACCCAGCTAAAATACCTGACATTTTCGCATAATATTATGCTAAATTATACAACTTATCAGAAGATAAGGAAACACCCCAACCTTCAATACAAAAGATAGACAGCTTCCTCCAAAATATTCATTTACCCAATATTGGGGAACAACAGGGTAGTAAGCTGACAGCTCAGATTACACTGAAGGAGGTCACCACATGCATAGCACAACTCCCAAACAATAAAGCACCAGGCCCAGACGGCCTCACCAATTTATATTACAAACAGTTCTCAGATATATTGGCCCCTCATTTAGTTAAAGTTTTTCAAGCTTGTAGCAGGAAGGGGTTATTCCCACCCTCAATGCTCTCTGCCCACATCACTACGTTACCAAAACCAGGGAAACCCCCCACATCCTGCCCAAATTTTATACCAATTTCCTTACTCAATAACGACATGAAAATCTATGCTAAAATATTAGCGAATAGGATCAAAGACATACTTCCCACACTATTACACTACGATCAAGTGGGGTTCGTAAGTGGACGTCAGGCATCAGACAATACAAGGAAGGTGATAGATATTATCTCATGGGTCCGTAACCAACAAACGACTAACCTCATCCTTGCCATAGACGCGGAAAAGGCGTTTGACCGCCTCCATTGGGGTTATCTGGAAAGAGTGCTCCAGAAATTTCAATTCCCACCTGACTATATAAAAGCAGTATTAGCCCTATACTCCTCCCCATCAGCGGCTGTGTCATATGCAGGGTTCCTATCAGAACCTTTTAAAATTTCGAATGGATCTAGGCAGGGGTGCCCGCTCTCCCCATTACTCTATGTTCTTGCGTTGGAACCGCTGGCTGCTGCCATTAGAGCCCACCCTGATATCCATGGCATAACCTTTGCCCCTCAGCAAGAGACAAAAATAGCTCTCTTCGCTGACGACATTTTGATTACTTTGTCACAACCTGAACAATCTCTCAGACACTTACAAATTTTGCTAAAAGAGTTTAGTTCCATATCATATCACAAAGTGAATGAATCTAAGACACAAGCTTTGCCTCTGGGGATACCTCTTAACTTGCTGAACGCTCTTAAATCGGAATATACATATGACTGGAGAACAAAACATATCTCGTATCTTGGCATCAAACTAACGAAGAACCCACAAGATCTTATGGAATGTAATATAAAACATCTTTGGAAAGTAATTAAATTAGATTTAAGAAATTGGGCCCAAATGTTTATCACATGGCTAGGGCGAATAGCTGCAATTAAAATGACGATAATACCTAAGTTTTTATACATGTTCAGAACTCTACCAATTCATATTCCGTCAGTTTTCTTGAAAGAAGTCCAAGCTGCTTTGCTTCAATTTATCCATGGTCATAAATCAACCAGGATTGCTAACAAATGGATAATGATTCCTTACTCCCAAGGAGGATTGGGTGTCCCCTCACTCCAAAGATACTACTACGCGTCTAGAATGGCGCAAACACTACTGCACCACTCCAGGCCAGGTAGGGTGGCATGGGTGGACATGGAAGTTTCGCTCATATCTCCGCATAGAGTATGTGAAATGCTGTGGAAAACACGGAAGAAAAGTGTTAAGACTCAGGAACTACTCCCAAGTATAAATATGTCATATGATATATGGTCGCATTATGCATCATTTATTGGAGAACTAAACAAATTCACTCCAGCAACACCCATAAAAACTTTATTCATCCCAAACATCTCCCTAAAGTCCTGGCAAGAAGCGGGTATTGGTAACTTGGAAGACTTATATACACAATTTCAATTAAAATCGTTTGAAAATCTACAAATCCAATACCAGATAACAAAAGAGGACTTGTACAAATACCTACAAATAAGACATACTCTACAGAACCACCCCAACACCCTAACAGATGCAACACATGTTCCGCATGAGATAACATTGTCATGCATCCACATTTCCAAAGCTAAAAAAACTCTATCAATGTGCTACTCAGCAGCGATGCCTCCATGCATGTACTCCAATTTCCCATTCATTAAGAAAAGGACTTGGGAAAGAATCTCACACCCACACAATGGAAACAAGCATTCGATTTTCCCAAGAAGATATCACATTGTGCGAACCACTCGGAACTGGCTAGGAAAATTCTGTACAGGTGGTACCTAGTGCCCAGCAGACTAGCAAGAATGTACCCGGGCTCATCAAACCTATGCTGGAGGGCCTGTAGCTCCCCTGGAACTATGCTTCATATTTGGTGGAATTGCCCACAAATCAAGCCATTATGGGAATCTGCTTTTGAAATCATACAAAAAATAACTGCGCTACAAATACAACAAACTCCGGAGTTAGCCCTGTTGCATATTTTTCCATACAAAATGCTCTTACCCCACCAGATCATCATAGGCCATACACTCTTAGCAGTAAAAACCCTAATAGCTAGAAATTGGAAATCAAGGGTCAACACGTCCACGCAAGAATTAGAAAACCTTATAAATCATAATATACAAATGGAAAAGTTACACTACTATAATGTGGGGAATCTGCATAAATACGAGGAAGTTTTAAAAGCATGGTCGATGTACTTTGATCCAACCCCCTAACCAGAAGAAATAGCAATATTAAAATACTTGGTGCTCCTTTTACCTTCTCTATCCTACTATCCCTATCTCTCTTTTCTCTCTTAATCTTTCATTTCTCCTCAGTTAACAAGTCATTTGCTCTCAGACGAACAAAACAGGTTTTTAATTAGTTACTGTAATTACTATTTGTCTGAATTTTCACAAAAGTTTTCTACACGGCAATAGAATTGATATTAATATTTTACTATTTTACTAAGATGGTGACGAACTCTGAGGATATTTAAATCATAATTTTAACATGACCCAACTAGAAACACCAAGGGAGAGTTAGAATGAATCATCACTATTCAATAATACTAACATGTTTTATGATGTTATATACAATTGTATAACAGGTGTTTTTGATATTATACTTTATTATAAAAAAAAAAAGCTAAGGGTTCAGCATAGGCATTTGCCCAATATATAATGATGCCAACATAGTTTGTAAAAAGTGATTAAATTAGATAAATTGGAGAATGGAAAGATATGGAAAGCAAGATGAAGCTAACAAAAATGTAAATACATAAATGGAAAAAAATTAAATACTGATCACATCCACCTCAGCACCCATATCTATAATTTTACTCAATTCTTCATGGAATGCAGTTAAGTTTTTTTCTTAGGGGGCGGAGTGATGTTAGACACACCGGGTCACGTGACCTATCAACACTGACCGGGGGAGCCGAACAGGCAGCATGGTAGGACACCATGCTGCCTGCCACTAGCCACCAGGGATCAGGGTAAGTCCTGGGGTGAGGGTGCATGTAATGGGGGCAATGGAGGCATATAATGAGGGTGATGGGACATGTAATGGAGGCACATAATGGGGGTGATGGAGCATGTAATGGGGGTGATGGGGGCATGTAATGGAGGTGATGGGGCATGTAGTGGGGGTGATGGGGGCATTTAATGGGGTATGTAATGGGGGCAGTGGCGTCCCGAGGGGGGGGCGGGGGGGGCGGCCCGCCCCGGGTGCCACTGACTAGGGGGGTGCTGCCGGCCCCCCCCCCCCCCCCCCCGCGCTGCTTACCTTTTTTATTTTTTTTTTTTCAGGCGGCCGAATCCTCTGGATGCGGCCGCCGGGTGAAAAAAAAAATAAAAAATCACAGCGACCGGATGTGACGATACGTCACATCCGGCGACTGTGTTTCCCTCCTCCGTGCAGGAGGGAAGACTGCACGGAGGAGTCGTCCGTCCGGGAGAAGCAGCGATTTGGTAAGTGATGGGGGGGGGGGGGCTGGCACTATATTACTGGGCTCTGGCTGGCGCTATATTACTGGGTTCTGGCTGGCACTATATTACTGGGTTCTGACTGGCACAATATTACTGGCCTCTGGCTGGCACTATATTACTGGGTTCTGGCTGGCACTATATTACTGGGTTCTGGCTGGCACTATATTACTGGGCTCTGGCTGGCACTATATTACTGGGTTCTGGCTGGCACTATATTACTGGGTTCTGACTGGCACAATATTACTGGGCTCTGGCTGGCACTATATTACTGGGCTCTGACTGGCACTATATTACTGGGTTCTGGCTGGCACTATATTACTGGGTTCTGGCTGGCACTATATTACTGGGCTCTGACTGGCACTATATTACTGGGCTCTGACTGGCACTATATTACTGGGCTCTGGCTGGCACATTACTGGGTTCTGAGTGGCACTATATAACTGGGCTCTGACTGGCACGCTATTACTGGGCTCTGAGTGGCACACTATTACTGGGCTCTGACTGGCACTATATTACTGGGTTCTGAGTGGCACTATATTACTGGGCTCTGAGTGGCACACTATTACTGGGCTCTGACTGGCACACTTACTGGGCTCTGGCTGGCACTATATTACTGGGTTCTGGCTGGCACTATATTCCTGGGCATCTGACTGGCATAATATTCCTGGGCACTGACTGGCACAAAATTACTTGGCATCTGACTGGCATAATATTCATGGGCACTGATTGGCACAATCTTACTGGGCATCTGACTGGCACAATATTACTGGGCACTGACTGGCACACTATTACTGGGCACTGACTGGCACACTATTACTGGGCACTGACTGGCACTATATTACTGGGCTCTGACTAGCACAAACAATAATACTGGCTCTGACTGGCACAATATTCCTGGTATCTGACTGGCACAATATTACTGGGTTCTGAGTGGCACACTATTACTGGGCTCTGACTGGCACATTACTGGGTTCTGAGTGGCACTATATAACTGGGCTCTGACTGGCACGCTATTACTGGGCTCTGAGTGGCACACTATTACTGGGTTCTGAGTGGCACTATATTACTGGGCTCTGAGTGGCACACTATTACTGGGCTCTGACTGGCACACTTACTGGGCTCTGAGTGGCACACTATTACTGGGCTCTGACTGGCACAATATTACTGGTATCTGAATGGCACAATATTACTGGTATCTGACTGGCACACTATTCCTGGTAACTATAATTGTACAATTTTCAAACATAGAAAAAATTGTGGGTGTTTTCTTGCATTTTTATTGTGGGGAGGGGGGTGTCACACTCGGGGTCCGCCCCGGGTGCCAAATGCTCTAGGTACGCCCCTGAATGGGGGTGATGTAGGTATGCAATAGGGGTGATGGGCATGTAATGGGGGTAATGGAGGTATGTAATGGGGGTGATGTAGGTATGTGATGGGGTCATGTAATGGGATGATGTGGGTCATGGGGCATGTCGTGCAGTGTGGGTAGGGGGGTGCCCGAATTTTGTCTGCCTAGGGCAGCACAAAACCAAGGTACACCACTGGATATTGGCATGTATTAAAAGGGGAATTGACTCACAGGATGTTATTCTGCCTCTTTACAGGTCCATGGTAAGACCCCACCTTATGCAGTTCCATTCTGGACATCTTGTCTAAATAAAGGCATTATGAAACTATTGAAAGTGGAGGGCTACAAAACTTATAAGTGGAATGGAAAGTTTTAGTTATGAAGAAAGGCTAGAAAATTGTAATTTGTACATGCTATAGAAGCAGCATCTTAGAGGGCATATATTAATGTTATATCATTTATATATGTGCTATAGTGTTGTATCTGGTGCTGTGGGGTTATATTGTGTGCTATAGTGTTGTATCTGGTGCTGTGGGGTTATATTGTGTGCTATAGTGTTGTATCTGTTTCTGTGGGGTTATATTGTGTGCTATAGTGTTGTATCTGGTGCTGAGAGGTTATATTGTGTACTATAGTGTTGTGTCTGGTGCTGTGGGTTTATATTGTGTGCTATAGTGTTGTTTCTGGTGCTGAGAGGTTATATTGTGTGCTGTAGTGTTGGATCTGGTGCTGAGAGGTTATATTGTGTGCTATATTGTTGTATCTGGTGCTGAGGGGTTATATTGTGTGCTATAGTGTTGTGTCTGGTGCTGTGGGGTTATATTGTGTGCTATAGTGTTGGATCTGGTGCCGTATGCTTATATTGTGTGCTATAGTGTTGTATCTGGTGCTGAGAGGTTATATTGTGTGCTATAGTGTTGTATCTGGTGCTGTAGGGTTATATTGTGTGCTATAGTGTTGTATCTGGTGCTGTGGGGTTATATTGTGTGCTATAGTGTTGTATCTGGTGCTGTGGGGTTATATTGTGTGCTATAGTGTTGTATCTGTTGCCGTATGCTTATATTGTGTGCTATAGTGTTGTATCTGGTGCTGAGCGGTTATATTGTGTGCTATAGTGTTGTATCTGGTGCTGAGAGGTTATATTGTGTGCTATAGTGTTGTATCTGGTGCTGTAGGGTTATATTGTGTGCTATAGTGTTGTATCTGGTGCTGTGGGGTTATATTGCGTGCTATAGTGTTGTATCTGTTGCCGTATGCTTATATTGTGTGCTATGGTGTTGTATCTGGTGCTGAGAGGTTATATTGTGTGCTATAGTGTTGTATCTGGTGCTGAGGGGTTATATTGTGTGCTATAGTGTTGTATCTGTTGCCGTATGCTCATATTGTGTGCTATGGTGTTGTATCTGGTGCTGAGAGGTTATATTGTGTGCTATAGTGTTGTATCTGGTGCTGAGGGGTTATATTGTGTGCTATAGTGTTGTATCTGGTGCTGTTGGGTTATATTGTGTGCTGTAGTGTTGTGTCTGGTGCTGTTGGGTTATATTGTGTGCTATAGTGTTGTATCTGGTGCTGTTGGGTTATATTGTGTACTATAGTGTTGTGTCTGGTGCTGTTGGGTTATATTGTGTGCTATAGTGTTGGATCTGGTGCTGTTGGGTTATATTGTGTACTATAGTGTTGTGTCTGGTGCTGTTGGGTTATATTGTGTGCTATAGTGTTGTATCTGGTGCTGTTGGGTTATATTGTGTGCTATAGTGTTGGATCTGGTGCTGAGAGGTTATATTGTGTGCTATATTGTTGTATCTGGTGCTGAGGGGTTATATTGTGTGCTATAGTGTTGTGCCTGGTGCTGTGGGGTTATATTGTGTGCTATAGTGTTAGATCTGGTGCCGTATGCTTATATTGTGTGCTATAGTGTTGTATCTGGTGCTGAGAGGTTATATTGTGTGCTATAGTGTTGTATCTGGTGCTGTAGGGTTATATTGTGTGCTATAGTGTTGTATCTGGTGCTGTGGGGTTATATTGTGTGCTATAGTGTTGTATCTGGTGCTGTGGGGTTATATTGTGTGCTATAGTGTTGTATCTGTTGCCGTATGCTTATATTGTGTGCTATAGTGTTGTATCTGGTGCTGAGCGGTTATATTGTGTGCTATAGTGTTGTATCTGGTGCTGAGAGGTTATATTGTGTGCTATAGTGTTGTATCTGGTGCTGTAGGGTTATATTGTGTGCTATAGTGTTGTATCTGGTGCTGTGGGGTTATATTGCGTGCTATAGTGTTGTATCTGTTGCCGTATGCTTATATTGTGTGCTATGGTGTTGTATCTGGTGCTGAGAGGTTATATTGTGTGCTATTGTGTTGTATCTGGTGCTGAGGGGTTATATTGTGTGCTATATTGTTGTATCTGTTGCCGTATGCTCATATTGTGTGCTATGGTGTTGTATCTGGTGCTGAGAGGTTATATTGTGTGCTATAGTGTTGTATCTGGTGCTGAGGGGTTATATTGTGTGCTATAGTGTTGTATCTGGTGATGTTGGGTTATATTGTGTGCTATAGTGTTGTGTCTGGTGCTGTTGGGTTATATTGTGTGCTATAGTGTTGTATCTGGTGCTGTTGGGTTATATTGTGTACTATAGTGTTGTGTCTGGTGCTGTTGGGTTATATTGTGTGCTATAGTGTTGTATCTGGTGCTGTTGGGTTATATTGTGTGCTATAGTGTTGTATCTCGTGCTATGTGGTTATATCTTTGCTATGTTGTTCTATCTGTTGCTGTGGAGTTTCAGCTAGAGCTCTGGATATTTATCTGGTGCTGTGGTTTAAATCTTGTGTCATGGGTTTTTAGCTGGTACCGTGGGTTAATATCTGGTGTTGTGGGTCTATATCTGGCACAGTGGATCTATATTTGGTGCAGTGAGGCTATATCTAGTGTGGTTGGTTTATATCTGGTGCTGTCAGGGCCGGCCTTAAGTGTTCCGGCGCCCTGTGCGGGCTTCCCCCATGGCGCCCCCCCCCGTCTTTCACCCCCCTATGTATGTGTCCCTATGTATGTGTTTCTTCCTTGCCATATCTGTCTCCCCCCCTCCCACCTGTTCTGTCTCTCTCCCACCTCCTGTCTCTCTCTCTTCCCCATTGCTTGTTCTGTTTCTCTATCCTCCCTCCACCTGTTCTGTCTCTCTCTCTCTCCCTCTGTTCTGTCTCTCTCTCTCTCCCCCCCCTTCCCCCTGTTCTGTCTCTCTCTCTCCCCTCCCCATGTTCTGTCTCTCTCTCTCCCCCCTCCCCCTGTTCTGTCTCTCTCTCTCCCCCCTCCCCCTGTTCTGTCTCTCTCGCCCCCTGTTCTGTCTCTCTCCCCCCTCCCCCTGTTCTGCCTATCACCCCCTGTTCTGTCCTTCTCTCACCCCCTGTTCTGCCTCTCTCTCCCCCTTCCCCCTGTTCTGCCTCTCACTCCCTGTTCTGTCCTTCTCTCACCCCCTGTTCTGCCTCCCCCCTGTTCTGCCTCTCTCTCCCCCCCTCCTGCCTCTCTCTCCCCCCCTCCTGCCTCTCTCTCCCCCCTCCCCCTGTTCTGCCTCTCTCTCCCCCTCTCCTGCCTCTCTCTCCCCCCTCCCCCTGTTCTGCCTCTCTCTCCCCCCTCCCCTTGTTCTGTCCTTCTCTCACCCCCTGTTCTGCCTCTCTCTCCCCCCCTCCCCCTGTTCTGCCTCTCACCCCGTTCTGTCCTTCTCTCACCCCCTGTTCTGCCTCTCTCTCCCCCCCCCCTGTTCTGCCTCTCACCCCCTGTTCTGTCTCTCTCTCTCTCCCCCCTCCCCCTGTTCTGCCTCTCACCCCCTTTTCTGTCCCTCTCTCACCTCCTGTTGTCTCTCCCCCCCCCCCCCCTTGCCTACAAGTGTCGTTCAAGGGAGGGGGCGGAGCTAACCGGCTCAGTGGTGTAGATCCGCCCCCACCCTGTGAAGCAGAGCAGCGTCTGCTTCACAGGGGGCCACAGACAGCAATAGAAAGTGCTGCTCGGCTCCCCATACTTATTGCAGGCATGGGGAGCCGAGCAGCACCTTCTATTGCTGTCCGTGGCTCCCTGTGAAGCAGACGCTGCTCTGCTTCACAGGGTGGGGGCGGAGCTACACCACTGAGCGGGTTAGCTCTGCCCCCTCCCCGGACATAGCACAGCATGCTAAGCAGAGGGCTGGTGAGGGGGGATCTTTTGATCTCCCCCATCCAGTGCCACTACCGGCTTTTTTTTTGTTTGTTTTTTTTAACTTTTTCATTTTTTTCTAACTTTTTTTTTTTAACGGCCGGGCAGGCGCCCCCTGGAGTGTTGCGATCGCACAGGTCGCACACCCCTAAGGCCGGCCCTGGGTGCTGTGGATCTGTATCTGGTGCAGGGTTTATCAACCCTTTACATGCCTTCACTGATAATGACAAAGCTCCTCCACTTCATGATAACTTGTCAAAAAAGAGGCGCGGATCAGAAAGGATGACGGTAAAATTATCCCCCCCCCCCGAAAAAATTTATGCGGATGCCCATGGTGAGAGGTATGATATTTGAAACACTTCCTTCCTCATAAGCATATCTACCTTTTCAGGGTTTGTTTTGGAGTGGAATTTTAAATTAATTTAGAGTGGATCTAGAATTAACCAAGAGAAAATATAATAGCTCATGCCCAGGGCGGTGCAAAGATTTTTATCTACACATGTGAAGGTGCATTTTGGTGCCCCCCTCCTCTGATCTGCCACGCCCCCCACCCCACCAACCCTCCATACATTTTATATAAAAAGTCTAATGTATAGTGTGAAAAACAAATCTAAATATTCAACTCACATGCTTTAAATTTGTTCTCTATTTTAGAAATTAAACATACTAGGTATTGTTAAAGGTAGGAAGTGGCTTTGCAAGGGACTATGGGAGATGTAGTTTACAGACACGCACTATGCCACCCTCACACACTTATGCTATGGCACCCTCACACACACGTATACTGTGCAATCCTTACACACAATTACACTATGTCACCATCACACACACTTACACTATGCTTCCCTCATACACACACACTTCCACTATGTCACCCTCACACACATGTACGCTATGCCACCCTCACACACACTTACACTATGCCACTCTCACACACACGTACCCTATGCCACCCTCACACACACTTACACTATGCTACATTCACACACACACTTACACTATGAAAAGCATTTATTATTTAGCAACTTTGCCATGCCATTTAGGCTCTCACCTCAAGGACTTCCTTCTAGCCGCAATCCGCTATGCTCGCCGATAGCAAACATCACGCGACATCACATGAACTCTAAGTCACGTGACTTCCGCGTCACGTAACTCCGAACACTGTTATCCGGCTGGCTCTTCACAAGCCAGCACAGGCTAACTCCACTAGCTCCAAATGTTTTTATTTTTTTTGGACATGGGTGGCGCCCCCCTCATGGTGGCACCCTAAGGCGGCCGTTTGTGCTGCCTTGTGGTATCGCTGGCCCTGCTCATGCCAGAACACCCCCATCATTGTATTCTTTGGTGGTTATGTGTAGCACTATTTTGGCCAATTAAATCATGCCCACCAACTTTCATTTTTAGGTTTCCTGGAGAATGAATAGTGGTCATGTGCAGTAACGCACAGCTCTACCCTCCGAGGTCCCGCATTGCCGGGGACAGAAGCGGAAAGGTGCATTACCTATGGTTCATCACATGCTCTTTGTGTGCTGGGCTTAAGCACAAAGACTAAAACCAATACAATTTATACAAATAGACATTAAAAAAAAAAATCAAATAACACTGCAATGCCTAATTTGTATTACCGGTAATAACAAAATGTGTTTGTGTGGAAAATAAAGAATGGTATGAAAGCAGTCATTAAAAGCAACTGTTATAATTCAATCTCATTTACTTTTTTGCTTTTTGAATATATCTAATGAACATATGAAATTGTGTCTTTTCTTTCTCTTTTATTTTTTATCCTCTGGAGCTGTATTTGCTGATAAACACACTATGTAAATCCAGTCACTTATTCTGAAGCAGAGATGTGCATGAAATTGCAAATGCCAGTCTGTTAGCATATGAAAATCCAATTTTGTGTGTAAAGATTTACAAATTGCAGTGGAAGATTGCTTATCAGCAGTAAAATGAGGACAATACTACATTTGCATCTTGAGCCCTTCTACTTTTGGTCAACAACTGTTCAGTCATGCTAAACAAAATCAGGCAAAATAGTGTCCATTGATTTCTTAATACTCAAGATGAAAGAACAAATAGGTTCTAGTGGAATTGATAGACTGTATAATGATTTCTATTCACATTTTATATCTTTAGTTGGATTGCTGCAAATCCATTTGGAGATTATTCAAAGATGAATGCTCTCTTGCACCTCCTTGTGCAAGGTGGGAGCATTAGGAGCCCCAATGGCATGGGCTTCCGCCAGAGGGGGTGCTTGCTCTCGTCCGAAATCTCACTTACCGCAATGTCAGCACCGGGCCATTTTAACCAATTGGAAGGGGGTCACTGGTTAAGGGGGCCCCCGCTGCCCATATGACTGTCTCACACTGGGCCGCCATCAGAAATTTCAGGGCACCTTACTGAAAAAAATTCTGCCCCTTCCCCCTGATTGTTTATCAATTAATTTGTGACTAAAAGCCTTGGGTCAGCATCCGCTGGATGTCACAAACTAATTGATAAACTATCAGGGGGGGGGGCATAACTAATGTGACCAGTGGCCTGTAACAAAATCCAGACAGATATAGTCAGTGTCAGAGGAGTTAACCCCTGGATGGCTTGATATATACAGGCAATGTCAGATGAGTTAACCCCTGGATGGCTAGACAGATTTAGGCAGTGTCAGAGGAGTTAACCCCTTGGGTTGCTAGACACATCACTCATCCACACTGACACACACACACTCACACTGACATACACACACACTCACACTGACATACACACACTCTCACTCACACTGGCATACACACACACTCACACACTGACATACACACACTCTCACACTGACACACACACACACACACTCACTTACACTGAAATACACACACTCACACTGACATACACGCACTCTCACTTACACTGACACACACACACTCACTTACACTGACATACACACACTCTCACTTACACTGACATACACACACACTGTCCATTTTTAACTTACCTGCTGCCTGCAGGCATCTCTGTGCTTTGAGCTCCTTGTGTGAAGGAGGTCTCAGTCAATCACGGGAGGCTTCTGAACTCTCAGCCAATCAGGAGACATCTTTCTATCAAGCTCCCCCAGGAAAAAAAAGAAAGAAAGAAAAAGACGCTGCACTTGAGCAGCAACTGCCCCATATAATGAGCACAATAACGCTGTCATTTTAAGAGAAAACTTAACACTGGCATACTAATGGGCAAACTGGCAGTGCCTTATTAATGGCAAAATAATACTGGCATAATATTTGGCAAATTGACCGTGGCTTAGTGATGGTATAATAATACTGGCATATTTTTGGTAAATTGGTTGTGGCTTACTAATGGCAAAAAAATACTGGCAAATTATTGGGCAAAATAATACTGGCATATTATTGGGCAAATTGGCTATGGCTTAATAATGGCAAAATAATGCTGGCATATTATTGGGCAAATTGGTTGTGGCTTATTAATGGCAGAAAAGATGATGCAGGATGAAATGACATGATATAGATGGATCATGGAGGCAGATTGCCAAAAAAAATGGGACAACATGATGACAAGGGGATGGGGCAGAAAAAATAATGGAGGATGAAATGATGTGATAGATGGAGGCAGATTGCAAACAAAATGGGACAGCATGGTGTCAAGGGGATGGGGCAGAAAAAATAATGGAGGATGAAATGATGTGATAGATGGAGGCAGATTGCAAACAAAATGGGACAGCATGGTGTCAAGGGGATGGGGCAGAAAAAATAATGGAGGATGAAATGATGTAATAGATGGAGGCAGACTGTAAACAAAATGGGGCGACATGGGGCAGAAAAAATAATGGGGGATGAAAAGAGGTGATTAATTGAGGCAGAATACAGACAAAATGGTGACATGGGGCAGACAAGATGTAATGGAGTAAAAACGGTGACAGACATGGAGGAATAAAACAGATAAAATGATGGGGAAAGAGATGGCAAACATGGAGGAATAAAGCATATAAAAAGGGGAAATAAAGATAAAGAAATGTCATGGATTTAGGAATGTGGGTGTTATCTGTCGCTGTGTGCTTATATTGTGTGCTATAGTGTTGTATCTGGTGCTGTGGGGCTATATCTTTGCTATGTTGTTGTATCTGTTTCTGTGGAGTTTCAACTAGAGCTTCAGATATTTTTCTGGTGCTGTGTTTGATATCTTGTGTCATGGGTTGATAGCTGGTGCCATGGGTTAATATCTGGTGTTGTGGATCTATATCTGGTGCAGTGGATCTATATTTGGTGCTGTGGTATTACATCAAGTGCTGTGGATCTGTATCTGGTGCAGTGGGTTTTTTTCTTGTGCCATCTGGTGCTGTGGCAAGTGAAATCTGGCACTGAGGGTGTAATTTGTTGCTGTAGCTAGTGCTGTGCATGCGACCTAGTGCTGTGAGTGGTATCAAGTGCTGTGGCAACTGCTGTGAGTGTAATTTTGTGCTGTAGCTGGTGCCGTGTGTGCAATCTAGAGTTGCGTGGAGACAAATGCTGTGGAAAGTGCCTTGATCATGTGTGTATGAATAATGTGGGGCAAAACAGATTAGAAATTGCTAATCAGACAATGGCAGCTTGATCCTTCTATTAATCTTTTGCATCAGGTTTATTAACACTTTGCATGCCTACACTGATAATGACTAAGCTCCTCCACTTCATGACATTGTCAAAAAGAGGAGCGGCGCAGCAAGAATGACCGTAAAATTATGCTCCCCCCCCCTGAAAAAATGTCTGCATATGCCCATGCCAAATGGTAGGAATTCTATATCTTAGAAGTTTCCATCTTCCTCAATAAATATCTCTAAGAATACTACCTTCATGATTTTTTTGATTTTCTTTATGTTTTCCTGCAATTGGCTTTCTTCACTTTTTAAAAAAAAAATGTTTATTTCACCGATACAAAAATCCACATATACATAAATATGTAAAACATTAAAAAGACGATACAACACAAAATCAAGACTTTTAAAGTTCTTAATGTGCAAACAACAAAACTAGTGCCTTTTCAAGACAAAAACGATGCCCCCTATAATAATGTTCTATCTAAGTGTAGTCAATAAGTAAACCTCAGTAGCTCCTTTCAATGTGCACCAATTCATACTTATGCCTTAGACTTCCAAAGTCCTTATTCTTGTGCAGACACCTACATGTCAAATTACAAGACAAGACACAAATGAACATACAAGTGGTCAAGTTTCTCTAAATCCAAGTTATTCAACTACTTAGCTGAAAAGACATATGGCGACTCAGTCAAATGGGTGAGTTTTCTAATTCGTCATTTTGCTCAGAATTTTGTAACCAGCATTGCCAAATTGGGAAGAAGCCTTCTGGGTTGGCATAAGCTTAAAAGAAACCTTTTTCCATTGAGGCAATGTGTTGGATCCACTTCTCTACCTCCGCCCACCAAGTTGATGGCTTCTAACTTTTCCAGTGCCAAGCTATTACTATCTTCATCACCAAGAGAATTTGCATCACTAAATATTTTTTAATTTGGGGAGTGCTTCCAGACCAAAATGGAGTAGGACCGTTTGTGGGTCTGGAGTGATGGAGACGTTTATCACTTTAGCTACCAATGCAAATATTTCCTTCCAGCTATTAAATAACCTTTTGCATTCCCACCATATGCGAAGACTTGTACCCATTCCCTCTCCACATCTCCAGCACGTACCTGATTCGTTAGGATTACATTTCTTTATAACATAGGGTACTAGGTGTGCTCTAAACATTATTTTATTTGCCATTCGTGCAAGTTTAGACAATGGGGGCTTCTCCAATCCTCCCCTACCCCCAGCTCGGCTGCCCAGCTAGCCCAAGGCTTAGGGAGTCTGTTTGGCTCTAGGTCTTCTATCAAGCTGTACCATTTTCTCAGGAGGCCCTTCTGTGATCTAGCTCCTAATAACTTATTCAGTTTCCTAGCTATGGGTCCCTTTGTTCTCTCCCATGCGTGCTTGCACATAATTTTGGATCCTATATACATTGACGTATATAGAAATTGGAATCCACAATTCCCTGTTTATCTGCCCTATACTCTTGATTCTTTTTTCGCTAAATAATTGCTCAGTTCTTATTATATTTTTATTGGGCCAGGAGGCCAAATGCAAATCTGCAGTCAAACATCTACAGTTGTAGACTTAAAGATGATGTTTTCTAATTTATTTTTCTTTTTGAATAAATGCCATACCTTTAATAATCTCCCCAGCATGGTGTTATAAGACGTCCCAATTAATTCCTCACTTAAGGGCACGGTGGGACTATAATATTTTTGGCAGAAGTATGCTACTTTTTATTTTTATTTATATATTTACCATTTATACTTAGGGTAATGCTAGACAATTATTTGCTAAATCTAAAAAGTAAAAAATGATTAAACAGTAAAGAAAAAATGACAGGATAGAGGGCTCAAATGGTTGTGCTTATTTAAATTGTTCAGATTCATAGCTGTGGTAATTGTTTAAAGAGCCACTAAAGTTCATTAATACCTGCCAGTGGGGGGCTTCTCACTTCTCCTATAATAAAGAAAGAAATAACCAGGGCACTGGGGAAAAACTCTTCCCAAAATGATCTTAGATGCAGACAGATTGACACAGTTTGTTCCCTGAGGCCCAATAGTAACAAGTATCATTCACACTATTTTGTTCTACATGATACTACTACGGTTTTGCACATGATAATGTTTTTAATTCACACCTCAAGACTTTGGCAGAAAAATTGTGTTTAGTTTAATAACTTTTACAATCAAGCCTTAACACATTCATCACTCATTGCTATCAGTATGTGAGGATTAATAGCAGGAGGTCAGTATGCAGGTATACAGAGAAATAATCAGGGTCAGTACTCACTGGGGTGAACCGATGGTAAATGTTTTGTGGTTTGTAGTAACTGAATATAGCGGGAGCAGTTTGGTTCCCGTCAGACATCCACGGGACATACAGCATACACCGGCAATGGTAGTTGTAATCCACAGGGATAAAAAGATAAGGGAAATCCAGAAGACAGTCCAAGATCAGGGGCACAGGCAGACGAGAAGAATTTAAAAAGTAATCCAAGGGCACAGGCAGGCAAGGATAATCCAGAAACAGTCCAAGGTCAGGGGCACAGGCAGGCAAGGATAATCAGAGAGCAATCCAGGGTCAGGGGCACAGGCAGGCAAGGATAATCCAGAAGCAATCCAAGGTCAGAGGTACAGGCAGGCAGGGTAAGCCAAAAACAGTCCAAGATCATAATATAAGTGGGAAGTGAAAATCGCTAGGCAAACGGACAAGAATCACCAAGCATGGTGCTAAGCTTGGGGATTCCTTTTAAACTTTGCGCCCCGGTAGGGGGCGGGACGTCACGATGAGCGTGCCGGCTCGTTGCGTGACGCTTGTCGAGGAAAGATGCGCGCCCACCCCTCCTGGGTGTCGTGCGCCGATGGAGCTCCGATCCTCAGATTCCCCGGTGCTCCGTGACACCCAGCGAGGGCTGGGTATTCCGGAGAGGAGCTGCGCGGTGGGACCTGACACAGTAGTTGCACTGGTATGTGAAATTATTACCTTTGTATAGTGAATAGCACTAGATTGTGACAGATTTTATCAGCTATATGTGTATGAATATACACCGATCAGCCATAACTCTATGACCACCTGCTTAATACTGTGTAAATCCCTTTTGACAGCCCTGACCCGTGGAGGCATGGACTTCACTAGACCTCTGAAGGTGTGCTGTTGTATCTGGCACCAAGACGTTAGCATCAGATCCTTTAAGTTCTGGAAGTTGTGAGGTGGACTGCACTAGTTTGTCCTGCACATCCCACAGATGCTTGAGTTGGATTGGATTGTGGGGAATTTGGATGCCAAGTCAATAGCTTATTGCTGTGTTTCTCAAACTAAGATTCAAGTCAAATATCTTGTAACATGTGGAAAGTGTAACGCTCAATACATTGGTCACACCAGTAGGAAACTACGGGAGCGCATGAGAGAGCACACATCAGATGTAATAACAAAAAAACAACCATAAATTGTCATTTTCCGACATGCAATAAATGGATATCTCAAATATGTTTCTTGTATGGGAATAGAATGCTGTAAGCTAGGGGCGGAACTAGCATCGGTGGTGAACAGTCGCATGGCGCTGGAGCTCCCTGATTTTAACGGCCAAATACCAATATGTTTGGAGATAACAGAGCCAATTCACTCCGAAAACCTCTCAATATACGAGTGGACACTATGGGCAAGAAAAACAAAAAAACAGACTCTCCACAAATGGCCCAAAAATCGGATATTGCGACACTCCTGTCTAGAATGCCTAGGCCGCAACTGAATGTGGAAGCGGAGTCCTTCTTCCCACCAGGTCCTGATTCAGATTCTCAATTGGATGACTCTGATGTACCTTCATCGGCTATTTCCCCTCTAAAGAGGACCAGGGAAGCACCTAAGGAAGCATACGCAGCTAAAGTGGACATCCACAGTGGACATCCTCTGACAACCTTGCCCAGCAGTATGCCCAGACGTCTGAGGTTACAGCGGCCCTTATGGTAAAGGTGACTGACCTACATAACAAGTAAGTACTGTTTGAAATGAAGGCTCTCCATAATAATGTCAGGATCCAAGGAGTCCCCAAGGCGATTGTCCCTAACGCACTCAGTTCATACCTGAGACAACTGCATACTAGTCTGAAACAGAATACAGATACCATTAACCAGGCTCCTCTGGACTTTTTTTCTGGTACACAAGGCACAGAGGGCGCCGTCGGATGCTCCATGGGATGTGATATGGAGGCTACTATCTTTTTTAGACAAAGTTACGATGTTAGCAGCATACCGCAAGAAAGGACAACTACTCATACTCACATGTTTGAAGATTTACCGCCTTCCATAGGGGCTTGGGGGCTCTATGAGCCCACTCACGACACATCTGAGAGAACTGGACATCAAGTACAAATGGGGAATACCACACTCTTTTTTGGCTTCCCTCAACATACCACCAGTCACCTTGGCTGAAGATGTGGAGTCCACTCGAGCACCTGGTCAGGAGGACGTCTGAAGTATCTCCTGCATTCTTTTAGTCCGAAAAATTGCTCATCATACAGCAGGAGGATCACAAATCCCATCAAGATGAGGCGGCCCTCACCAGGATGCTTGCCCCCTTATGTCCCGACGCCCCCGCTGTAACTTTATGCGCATGCGCAGTGAACAAATTCTCCTGCGATTGCGCAGGAGAATTTGCTCCAGAAATTTGTCAGAACACCGGTGTTCTGACAAATTTCTGGAGCAAATTCTTGCCCCCTTATGTCCCGACGCCCCGTGTTACTTACCACCTTAAGAACACAACGGACGCGCGCATTCCCAAACGTCTGGATAGGCGTGCGCATGCGCTGTGTATAGCTGTGGTCGATGATCTGGTGAGAAGGGGTGTGCGGGGGGTGTGAGGGGGCGGGAGGTGGGTTGCGCAGCTGGCGCATGCGCGGTGGTCACAAAGTTACAGCTGAGTTATCAGCTGTAACTTTATGCGCATGCGCAATGAGCAAATTCTCCTGCGATTGCGCAGGAGAATTTGCTCCAGAAATTTGTCAGAACACCGGCATCCCCCTCTCGGGATCCCCTCGCCCCGCTGTTACTCGTCTTGAAATTTTCAACTCCCATTCTCCTCTTCCCCCTATCCGAAAGCTTTTTACATACCTTTTACTCCTTTTCAATGGTTTGATGCATTATCTAAAAGCAGTCATCCTGATCTGCGTTGACTCAGTGAGCTAACCTAACTGGGTCTCGCTAACTGTCCTTTTTCTCAGTATACCTTTGGCAATTTTATGGTTAATACTTGTTCATCCGTAACTATTGTAATTGTATCTATGTTATCTGAAGTCAGTTAAGTATAAGCAAGACATTAATGAGTGAAAACGTACCACTAAATGTTGTATAGTCAGGACTACTGCTATTCGAGTTCCACTTATCTGACCCCGTTTCTATGAATTTTGTTCTTTTGTACGTTTGATTCAAAATATCTTAAACCAGGTCAGTTACCCATTCATTCCTGCTATCCCAATTGGCTCCTAATACAGTAAACTTTTTAATCCCATCTCTTCAAGGTTTTTAGCTGGGCTACATATACCTTAAAAAAATTTCACATTTGCATTAATGGTATTGAATGTACTATCTGTATAATTTTATGTTTTACTATAATGTTGATGTCACATATTCATCGTACATACTGTGTTTACTTTGTGTTGCAATAAAAATTATGATTTAAGAGTTCTGTAAGCTTGGTCCACAAGGAGGAGATTTAAATGCTTTATTAGCTAAAAGGGAGGTCCATTGGCTCTTTTAAATAGACACTAGAGTCCCTTTGGGTCTGAACAAGGAATGGGAATTAAACTGTTTTATAGAATAAAGTTATTAAATTCTATGTTGCACTTTCCCATGATCTGACTCTATCTATGTATCTATAGCACTTGAGTAGCCATGAAAGGCAAACTCTAGTTATATTCTGGATGTTACCTTTATAAATTAATTATGTGATCATGGCTTTAAGATCTGCTGTAAATAAGCCATCATTTGTTGACCATCTTGCCAAATTTTTATGTTCATTATGTTTGCAGGTAAATGTTTGTTTGCCACCTGATAATTGTCACCAAGGGGTTAACTTATTATCTAATTAGTCCACTGCTGTTTTTGCAGGTCCTCTGTTGCCTTTTTTAGCGGACACCCAGTCTAGGATAAGTGTCTATGATTAAGACTCATGACGAAACGCGTGAGACTGTTCCTCTCCGATGTTTTTTAGTTACGTATTTTCAATAACACAACTTTTTTTATACAGACACTACGCCGAACTGTGGGCTTATTTGGATTGGTAAACAGTGACTTTCTGAACCTATTTGATTTCATTCAAATCACACCTGTACCATTTTTGCTTTGTGGCAGGGTGCATTATCATGCTTAAAGAGACCAGTGCCATCAGGGAGTACAGATTCTATGAAGTGCTGTACATGGTCTGCAACAATGCTTTTATTCAATTTTCTCTTCTGTTTGTGCTTTGGATGCATTTTGGGTTCTTTCTGTTTAATATGTAGTCATGTAGTTAAGCTGTCAGTGCACTCAGTGCACACCGCCAGCTGGTCTGTAACGGGTCCAGGACCCTGCCTTGCACCCGAGGCAAAGTTCCTGAACCCAATTGTCGGGTTTCCAGGCATGCGATAACAAAATGACTTTGCCTCTAATTCACTCCCTGTGCTTCACTTACAGGCAAGTTTAAGGGGGGACAAACATAAAAAAAATAAAAAAGTTAACCCTTCCTTTTTTTTTTTTTTAACTCAGTTTTTACGTTTTTACTGTGATCAGTTTCCTTTTTTTCCCTAAATAAATTACCGTATTTGCTCGAATGTAAAATGACCCTGATTATAAAACAACCCCCCAAACTTGATATTCCTTTAGGAAAAAAACTAAAGGCCTGAATATAAGACCCTATAGGAAAAAAGTTCAACTTGTATATATTCACATGTAAATAGCTTTTTCATATTTAATAAAAAAATATGATATAAAAAAAATGAATTTCTTGTTTTTATTTACTTTTATGTGCCAATGCTGCCTCTCTCTCCCCCTCCCCCAGCTTTGTCTCTCTCCCCCCTACCCCCAGACTTGCCCAATGCTGCCTCTCTCCCCCCAACGCTGCCTCTCTCCCCTCCCTCCCTCCAACGTTGTCTCTCTCTCTCCCCCTCCCTCCCTTCCCCCAACGTTGTCTCTCTCTCCCTCAACCTGGTGGCTAGTGGGGGCAGCTGGGGGATATCTGCTCAATATGTGCAGACATCCTCCATGCTGCCCGACACTTACGTCTATTATGACGGACAACCAGAAGGTCATGTGACCTCCCGGCTTCCGTCATCATAGATAGAACTATCGCGCAGACATCCACCAGCTGTCCAAATCTCCCTGGTGGGTAGTGGAGGCACACGCACTTAGACTCATACTCACACACACACTTATACTCATACACACACACACTTATACTCATACACACACACAAATACACTTATACTCATACACACACACATTTATACTAACAGCCACATTCTTACACTCACACACACACTTATACTCATAATCGCACGCACAAACACACACTTATACTCATACTCGCACGCACAAACACACACTAATACTCATACTCGCACACAAACTTATACTCATACTCACACACGCACTTATATTCATACTCGCACACACACTTATACTCATACTCACATGCACACTCATACTCACACACACACTAATACTTTTACTCATACTCACACACACTTTTACTCATACTCAGACAATCTTTTACTTATACTCATACAAACTTATACTCATACCCACACACACTTTTATTCATACTCACACACACACATACTTGTTTAGCTCTCACCGCTTGTCTGCAAGCATCATTGTAAATTATGGGTGCTGCCGGTCATCTGCCCCCTATAATTGGGCACATGCGTGCTATTTGAGGAAGCTTTCAAGTCGGAAAACAAACAGTTCATTGCTTTCTGACCTGAGCACTTGCTAGCGCATGCTAGTTAGCTTTAGCCTTTATTTATGGTTATTAAAATGAGGTGTTTGTTATCTATTGAAAAAACCTCACTAAATAATCAATAAACATTCCAGGGTTGACTCAATATGCGCTGATAATCAGGTCCGAAATGATGCCTCCAAAAACGTTTCATAGCCTATGCCCCACTGAAATCAAAATCAGCCAAAATGCACCCAAATAAAGTGGTAAGATGGACTTTGGCTTATTTCAGGCCATTTCAGCAGGACTTCAGGCATTACAAATATAGCATGATAAAAGACAGAACCTTTGTATAGACACCAACAATTAAAACAATAGCAAATAACCCTTTTTGACATACGCTGCCACTCTCAGCACTCCTCAATGTGCTGTGTATAATGGGTCAGTATATAGGAAAATGAGGGCGCAGGATGTCATATAAGGAAGATAAAATAAATATACATAGACCAGTACAGCTTAACAAGCGAAGTGTTACGTGACGTTTGAAGTGAAATACGGTACACTCATAAACATCTGTGGTATTCGAGGCTTTTAAAACACCTGCAGTTCAGCAAAATTATCTTTTAACCCCTTAGTGACAAGACATTTTCACCTTGACTTTCCCTTGGTGACAATGGCTGTTTTGACATTTCTGGGGTGTTTGTGTTTGGCTGCAATTTTCTTCTTTCTCACATACTGTACCCACACAAATTATATGTTATTTTTTATCGTCATAAGAAGGGATTTCATTAGATACCATTATGTTCATCATATCTTTTAATTTACTTTAAAAAAATCATAAAATATGATGAAAAATTTTAAAAAACCCCACTTTTTCTAACTTTGACCTAAAATATAATTTAGACAAATACAATCATTAAAAAAGACCCCGTCTAAATAGTTTCTAAATGTTGTCCCGAGTTCAGAAATATGCATGTTTCCAAATTTTTCAGTATTTTTTTGCGAGTTATGGAGCAAAAATAGTGTTTTTTGTTTTTTTCCTATATTGACCTTTTGACCCCAACCCGAACCCAAAATTTAACCTTAACACTAAATTTAACCCCAGCATGCTGCTCCGTCATTATGGCTCCCACGATTGCTCCGTGGGGCGATCGTGGGGGCCCCAGAAAAGGAATTTCGGTGCAGGCAATAAACCAGCACCGTTAAAGCTGTTTTCGCGATCCAAACCCTGACAATATAATAATTCTATGCAAATATTTTTGTGTTTAAAATATGTTTACTTTAATTCTTTAACACTTTTACACGTGTTCTCAGGAGGTGATCAGCGCCTGTTCAGTAGCTGAAATCTATAATTTCCATTGCAAAGATTTCACTATCTGAAGTTCTGAACGCTTCTGATGCTTCAGTTTCCCAACAGCCTGAATTTCCAATTCAGACTCCAATTCAGGGATAATGAGTAGCTGCATTTCAGTGATTTGTGAAATTCGGCTACAGTGCACAACTTGACTAATATTTATAACTTTGTTCACCTTGAGGGCAACTTTACATAATTGGAGGAGGAAGGTAAGGTGTTGCCAAACTGCTCACAGAACAGCTCTACTTCATTGTCCTGAGTTAAGCCTCACTTGGCTTTAATGAAAGAAGCTACTCTTTGGAGCTGAATTTGAGGGTAAGTTACCATGACAGACTTGGCAGTGAATTGTAGCTGTTAAATAGACCCACATTTACAGAGAATTATTATATAGCCGATCAGTTTATGCCAACGTCACGTTAAGTGAATTCTAGTGCATTTCTGTAGAAATCATTGTTACATTAAAATGTATTCATACAGCACCTTTCATTTATGCAGTACAGACCAGTGTTAATTCTGTTGACTAAACATTTTTGTCATAGTTTTCGACAACTGCATGTTTTCAGTGAAAAGCTAAACAATAAACTAACTAAAAGCTAAACAAAAAAAAAAAAAAAGGGCTAAAACTATGACTAAAATCCATTGTAATTTTAGTTAACTGATTAAAATGTGACAAATGGGAATCAGGGGCGGATCCAGAGTCTTGTTTGGGGGGGGGGGCACATTCCGTCTGTCTTTCCCTCTCCCCCATGTCCTTCTTTTGCTCTCCTTTTCCTTCCCATGTCTGCCTGTCTCTCTCCTCTCCCTTCCCATGTCTGCCTGTCTCTTGTCTTGTCCTCCTTCCCATGTCTCTCTTTGTATCCTCTTCTTTCCCATGTCTGTCTCTCTCCCATTGCTTCCCATGTATGTATGTCTCTCCTCTCCCTTCCCATGTTTGTCTGTCTCTCCTCTGCCTTCCCATGTCTGTCTTACTCCTCTCCCTTCCCATGTCACTCTCTATTCTTTTTCCCATGCATGTCTCTCCTCTTCCCCATGGTTGTCACTCTCCTCTACCCCATAGCTGTCTCTTTTCCTCCTCTCCACCATCTGTATTCTCTCCTCTCCCCATCTTTGTTCTCTCCCCATCAGTGTTCTCTCCTCTCCGCCCCCTTCTCTCCTCTCTTTCCCCGTTCTCTCCTCTCTTCCCCCTGTTCTCTCCCCTATATTCACTTCTCTGTCCCTCCTGTGTTCTCTCTTCTGTCCCCCATTCTCTCCCCATGGTCTCTCCTGAGAGTGGAGGACACACTAGGCTGGCGCCACCGTAAGGCTGCTAAGGCGGCCGCCTTAGGGTGCCACAGCAACAGCCAGCCCTAGGGGGGGGAAATGCCAGGTGAGAAAAAAATGGCCCTTTAAAAAATAAAAAAAAATGCAAGCACACTTGCCGGCAGAGATGGAGGTAAGAAGAGATCAGAAGATCCCCTCTCACCATCGCTCTGCCTGCCAGGCTGCACGGGGAGCCGAACAAGCAGCCGAGAGAAACCTCCATGCTGACTGTTCGGCTCCCCGTGCAGTGTGACAGGGAAGTGCCGACAGGTCATGTGACCGGCGCTCTGACATCATATGCGCGCCAGTCACGTGACATCTCTGCACAACCGCCTGGGAGCCAAACAGGCAGCATGAAGGACACCATGCTGCCTGCCACTAGCCACCAGGGAAAAAGGGAAGTGCTGGGGGCATAATACTGGCATATTATTGGGCAAATTGACTGGAGCTTATTAAATGGCAAATAATTCTGGCATAATATTGGGCAAATTGGAAGGGGCATATTAAATGGCAAATAATTCTGGCATAATATTGGGCAAATTGGCAGGGGCATATTAAATGGCAAATAATACTGGCATAATATTGGGCAAATTGGCAGGGGCATATTAAATGGCAAATAATACTGGCATAATATTGGGCAAATTGGCATATCCTCCCATTGGGGGAGGGGGGAGAAAGAGAACAGGGGAGGGGGGAGAAAGAGAACAGGGAGAGAACAGGGGAGGGGGAGAAAGAGAACAGGGGAGAGAACAATGGAGGGGGAGAAAACAGAAATGGGGGAGAGGAAGAGGGGGAGAGAACAGAGATGGGGTAGGAGGGGGAGAGAACAGAGGGGGGAGAGAACAGATGGCTGAGAGGGGGAGAACATAGATGTGGGGAAGGGAAAGAGATGGGGAGAGGGAGGGAACAGATTGGGGGACATAGATGTGGGGAAGGGAAAGAGATATGGGGAGAGGGAGGATAGATGAGGGATATGGGGAGAGTCATGGGATTGGGGGGGGGGGGGGTTAGCACCAAAGGACTTTTGCCTGTTTATCAAAAAATCCTTCCATCGGCCCTGAGGACACATTAGGTAAGTGAAAAGTCAGGAAGAGAAGGTGGTGGAAGTAAGTACATTACGGGGCAGTGACAGCTGGATGGATCTGGTAAGAGATTACTAGATGGTTGTGCTAGTTGGATGAAATGTAGCCTTCTTTGAAGAGGTGAGTTAGGTTTTTAAAGGAGATGCACTAGCATTACTCTACTCTTTGATCCTTCCATAGTATCACCTTGGTCTACAACCTGCTTCCATCTCAATAGCTAAAAACAGCCCCCCATTAAAAAAAAACAATTTGCCGGCATAGGCGCTGGCTGGGAATATCAAAAGATCTCCATTCACCAGCCCCTTGCTGGTGAGCAGTTAGTGATGTGTCTGTGCGCTGCCCAGGTGCACAGACATCCTTCCATGTTGCCACTGGTGCTCCCCAAGCGTGTTCTGAGGTCAGAGCATCGGGGGTCACATGCCCTCACTTTTTGTGAATAGCTTTCATAATGATTTGCAGTGCTACTAGCATAGTGTATATCATGTACTTCTCATATTTCCTTTTTCATATTTATACTGTATAAAATAACTATTTAAGTGATAAGGGACTGAAAGCATTGATTTTGCTAAACTGATAGGAGTTAACAGAGAAATATTGATCAAGGATAAGGGAGAGTTTTCTGTTGTCATTCTTTGGGGGGGAAAATTTACTCAACTTTATGTGGCCCAAGAAACTTAATACCTACCCTGAAAAATCTTCACTCTCTGGCCCAAACACTGACAATTTTGAGATATAATCAAGGAGATGATCTTCCAAAGATGCATTTTATTCCGTTGAAAAATTACCTTTACATTGTGAATTGTAGACACTATTGTTAGCACCATCTAACGTGTCTAGGACAGTTCCTTGTAGTGAGTTCACTTCGGCAGTTAGAGCACTGAAAGTTTAGAGTGGCTGTTTTGGCAGTGAATTGTCAGCACCAAATAGTAACCCCCTAATAAAGTAATCCCCTCTTACCCTAAAAGTACCTCTAACCCCAAACCATAACTCTCAAACAAACCCTTATATTAACCCGATCCCTAATTCTAACCCTAAAATAAATCGCTAACACCCTAAAACTAACCTGCACAACCTTAAACAAACTTTCTCAAAGTCCCTTGATGAAGTGGCCATGAAGAACTGTCCCATTACACCAACTTACACTTTGATTTCCAACTGGTCACCCGAGTCTAAATGTGGCCCTTTGTGCGGCCTCTGTAATGGCTACAATACCTCATAGGTATTAAAGGGCGCGCGTGTGATGTAATCACGGGATGTCTCGTGACCACGTGTACACTTTTCACAGCAGCAGCTTCTTTTTTCTTCAGCCGGAAGTCACGTCTGGCGACTTTAGCCTACAGACGGCCAAGGACACGAAGCAGCCAGGAGGTAAGTACTGGGGAAGGGGGAGGAACAGGGCAAATGAATGGAAAAATAATACAAGCAAATAATGGGCAAAATAACAGTGGCAAATAATGGGCAAATGAATGAATGACAAAATAATACTGTCAAATAATAGTCAAATGAATGAATGGAAAAACAATACTGGCTAATAATGGTCAAAATAACACTGGCAAATAATGTGAAATTAATGAATGGCAAATTAATGAATGGCAAAATAATACTAGCAAATATTGGGCAAAATAACACTGGCAAATAATGGGCAAATGAATTAATGGCACGATAATACTGGCAAACAATGGGTAAATGAATGAATGGCAAAATAATACTGGCAAATAATGGTCAATATAACACTGGCAAATGATGGGAAAAATAACACTGGCAAATAAATGGTAAAATAATACTGGCAAATGAATGATAAAATATTACTGGAATATTGATGGCAAAATAAAAAACTGGGGAAGAGGGGAGGAGGGTGGTGGTGTATTAATGGACAAATTGTCTGTGATATATTAATGGGCAGATTGTCTTTGGCATATTATTAGGCAGGCTAGTAGTGGCATATTAATGGGAAATTGGCTGCAGCATATGGGCAGGCTAATAGGGCATATTAATGGGAAATTGGCTGTGGCAAATTTATGGACAGGCTAATAGTGGCATGTCAATGGGAAATTGTGGCATATTGGCAATCTGTCTTTGGCATATTTATGGGAAGGTTAATAGTGGCATATTAATGGAAAAATTGGCTGTATCATATAAATGGGCAGGCTAATTGTGGCATATTAATGGGGAAAATGGCTGTGGCATATTAATTGGCAATCTGAATGTCTGGCTGTGGAATATTAATGGCAGGACAATCGTGACAGAATGGGCAAATTGGCTGTGGCATTTTAATGGGCAAATTGGCTGTGGCCAAAGTGATACTGTGGCATGTTCTGTGGGGCAAAATAACATGTACTATGGGGGAAAGTGACACCGTGGCATGTTTTGCAGGGGCAGTTCAGTGGGACAAAGTGACACTGATGTAGGTTCTGGTGGGCAAATTTACACTGTGGCATGCTAAATTGTGTGGGTGCAATATGAGTACAAGGCAAGGGCTGTGGTTACTGTATAGTGCTGTGTTAAGACCTTTAGGTGCAATGTGGGTGCAGAGAAACATAATTAAAATAAGAAATTAACAATTTTTCAATAACATTTTCATTGCATATGAAAATAGTTGAATATAATATTAAAAAGTTCATATACGAATACATGGAGCTAGTTATATACATATATTTGGGATCCACCTCAAGCTTTTGAAAAGGCTGCAAATATTTGAATGTTTTTTTTTGTTGTCAGAAAAGTAATATTACTTTACTGAGAGGGTGGTGGATGAATAGAATAGTCTTCCTTAAGAAATGGAGGAGATTAAAACATTAAGGAGTTTAAGCATTAATGGGATAAGAATAAGGCTATCCTTGATACAAGATAAGGCCAGGGACTAATGAAAATATTACTTTACTGAGAGGGTAGTGGATGCATGGGATAGACTTTCAGCAGAAGTGGTAGAGGTTAATACAGTGTAGGTCAGAAACGTAGTATTATTTTACTGAGAGGGTAGTGGATGCATGGAATAACCTTCCAGCAGAAGTGGTAGAGGTAAACACAGTGAAGGAGTTTAAGCATGCTTGGGATAGGGATAAAGCTATCCTAGATATAAGATAAGGTCAGGGACTAATGACAGTATTACTTTACTGAGAGGGTAGAGGATGCATGGAATAGTTTTCCAGCAGACATGGTAGAGGTTAATAGAGTGAATGAGTTTAAGCATGCATGGGATAGGCATAAAGCTACCCTAGCTATAAGACAAGGCCAGGCACAAAGTGGAACATTTGGGAGGCATATAAGTGGCATTTCTGGGGTGGAGTTGCATGGTGGGGTCAGGGAGCCTCTGGTGTGTGATTATGCTGATCTCAATCTTAGATCATAGATGTATATTATATATGATGTGGTAAAAAAGTAACACTGTACTTCTTAATTGCTAAGACAAATTGGTATAATTTGCGTTCTAGCATCCTTTTTCATTATTTCCATTTTCACACTTGAGGTTTCCATGTCACCCGTCTCTACAGTTTCTAGACGTACTTTCTTTTTTTCCACCCCGTAACAAGACAGTTTGGCAGTGAAACAAAAAATAATCTTCAGAACAGAAGGATTTATCTCCTAACATTTATCAGCAATGTGTTACAATGCTGAATACAGCACGTACTTCCAAGATACTGTCAGTAAAGTAACCAAATCAGATGTAGATCATTTTTTCCAAAACACATTGAACATGATCTTGTCTCCATTTAACATGTTTCCAAAGTCAAACATGCAGCACAGAGAGAATTTTTTATACATGCCTATTACCAGGGGGTCTGAAGGTTGCCCTGTAACCAGCGCTGTATTTAGTGTGAGGCAAAAAAGGCAAGTGCCTAGGGCGGTGCTTACCTTGTCTGCCTGGGAGTAGCAAAAAACCCCAAAAACCTGCCCCTTAAAAAAGTTTTTAAAAAACGCCTCTTGGAAGATCTCCCCTCATTATGCTCTGCCTGCAATACCGACTCCCCATGCGGTATGAGTGCTGACAGGTCACGTGACCCAGAGCTCTAATGTCAGACATGTCCCGGGACATGTGACCTGTCAGCACCCACCCAACTACCCACGTGAGAAGCCAAACAGGCAGCATGGTAGGACAACATGATGCCTGCCACTAGACACCAGGGAACAATGCTGCCCAGGGTAAGTCCTGAGGTGATGGGGGCATGTAATGGGGATGCTGGGGGGAATGTAATGGGGGTTATGGAGCATGTAATGGAGGTGATTGGGGCATGTAATGGGCTAATGGAGCATGTAATGGGGTTATGTAATGGGGGTTGTGACGCATTGGATAGAAATAATGGCCCACCTTCTCCCAATAGACTATGGACTATGTCTGTGTATATGATAGGTTTTAGGGGTACACACTTTGAAGCCACCAGCATCACCCTGTCTTCAATACAGCTGGACTTCTAACACAGGATGCATATGACCAGCTCACTTAGGATGTCAGGTAAGCCATTGTGTACTCCAGGTTGAGATTGTCTCCTGTCCTTCACACTCCAGTCTCTCAGGAGGTGTTAAGGAATGTTATGTTGCTGTTGCAATATGTTAAATATCCAGTTTCTGGTTAATATGTGTTAAATGTATTTTTGTCATTATCTCAAATTCCCTTTTGTCTTTACGTAAGTCATTCAGTGTCCTTTTGTAAAGTGATGTCCTTTGATTAGGAAGTTACTTTATGTGAGTGTAGTCTGGAGGTATCTGAATGGATTTTGCCATTGTATGTCCTACTGTTATGTTGTGTTCATTATGTGTCTGTATTTAAAGGTGTTATGTTATATCCTACTGTATCTAATTACCTGTTTTAAATAAGTCTCTCTATTGTTTGAGGCTTACAATGTTATAATTGGTTTCCCCTGTGCCTCTCACTTGGTTGATGTCATATTTGTCTGTGTATAAATATCTGTGCTGTTTTAAAATAAACGTTCATTCCTGTTCTACTCCTATACTGGTGTTGTCTGGTACTTGGAGTAAATGGCTGAGGGTCCTGTCTGGTGAATTGGAGTAGCTACCTATAACACTGGTTCTGTCTGGTGGCTTGAGGTGTATGGGACCAGTCCTCCGGTGGAGGTGATTACTGCAGTGCTAACAGAGGTGCATCGCTCAAGATGGTGGCGCTTGAATGGCGGGCACAAAAGCTGTTTGACTATGCTCAACAGCATGCCCCAGAGATAGAGGGGTTTGTGGAGTTATCCATTTTACCACTTAAAGTTGCTGACCCAGGAGGGGTGGATGGGACTGCTGTCTCCACACTTGGGAGTGTCCAGTCCGGCAGTCCACATTCCCCTTGTTCCAGATCCTGACTGCGACACTCCTGTAGTTTCCAGTCCGGCAGTCCACTTTCCCCTTGGCTGGGTAAATGGCTGAGCGTCCTGTCTGGTGATTTGGAGTAGTTACCTACAACACTGGTTCTGTCTGGTGGCTTGAGGTGGATAGCGCAGTAAGGAAGCAGAGCTTTGAAGTAGGTACCCAGCAGGGGTATCAGGGGCTTCTGTCACAGGGGTGATATGGAAATGTAATGTGTCTGCAATGTGGGGGATGGGGCATGTAACAGGGCATTTAATGTGTGTGCAATGTGGGTGAAGGGACATGTGATGGGGCCATGTAATGGGGATGATGAGGCATGTAATGGGGTGATGGGGCATGTAATGGGTTGATGGGGCATGTAATAGGGTGATTTGGCATGTATTGGGTGTGCAACATGGGCAATGGGGCATGTCCTGGGTGTGCAACGTGGGTGGGAGGGAGGGGCGGTGGCTGAATTTTGTCAGCCTAGGGCATCACAAAACCAAGATACTTCACTGCCTGTAACTGTTGATTAACTATAAATACCATAATTCTCCATTAACTTTATAAATGACAGATTATTATGTAGTTGACGTGCAGAAACAGCTGTAAAGCTAAGATACCAGGAGCAGAATCACATAGGTAGTTGCCTACTCTCTGTGAATTCTTTACCATTAGACTTCAAGACCAATGTATTTCAAATATACTGAGCATTTTGGTAGAAATGACAAGAGCAGTAGGTACCATCATATAAATTAAAAGCAGTCTAGTTTAGTTGGGAGGTGCTTTTTAAATACTTTATTATAAAAGAATGACATGTTATATACCCTCCAAATGTCCCATTTTATTTGGGAAGCTCCTGAATTCATCCTCCGGTTATTTCAATTCTCTGGGATGCCAGTAGGCAATGGCTCATTGGTACTGCACCATTCCTGCAATCTTCTCAACATATTATGGATATAGTCAGTAGTGTATCTTGGTTTTGTCCTGCCCTAGGTAGACAAGATTTGGGCACCCCCCCTACCCATGATGCACACCCATGACATGACCCATAACCCACGTTGCACACCAAGGACATGCCCCATCACCCTATTTACATGCCCCCACCACCCCATTACATACACATTGCCAGTATTATTTGCCATTAACATTCCCCAACCAATTTGCCCAATAATATGCCAGTATTATTTGCCATTTAATATGCCCCTGCCAATTTGCCTAATAATATGCCAGTATTATTTGCCATTAATAAGCCACAGCCAATTTGCCCAATAATATGCCAGTATTTGCCATTTAATATGCCCCTGCCAATTTGCCCAATATCATGCCAGTATTATTTGCCATTAATATTCCCCAGCCAATTTGCCCAATAATATTCCAGTTTTATTTGCCTTTTATAAGCCCCAGCCAATTTGCCCAATATTATGCCAGTATTATTTGCCATTAAATATGCCCCAGCCAATTTGCCCAATAATATGCCAGCATTATTTGCCATTTAATATGCCCCAGCCAATTTGCCCAATAATATGCCAGTATTATTTGCCATTAATATTCCCCAGCCAATTTGCCCAATAATATTCCAGTTTTATTTGCCATTAATAAGCCCCTGCCAATTTGCCCAATAATATGTCAATGTTTCCCATTAATATGCCCCCATCCCCCAGCACTTACCTTTTTCCCTGGTGGCTACTGGTAGGCAGCATGGTGTCCTCCATGCTGCCGAACAGGTGACCTGTCGCGCATCTGACGTCAGAACGCCGGTCACGTGACATTCGGCACTTCCAGGTCACACTGCACGGGGAGCCGAACAGGCAGTACAGAGGTTTCTCTGTGCTGCTTGTTCGACTCCCAGTGCAGCCTGCTGGCAGGCAGAGGGAAGGTGAGGGGGGATCTTCCGATCTTCCGGTAAATACAGCGCTGGATATAGTTTGCTTTGATAACCATAATGGCTAATGATGTATCAATGTGTAAGCATTAAAAAGCACCACATCATTAATGTACCAGTATACACATGGATAAATATGTCATTTTGTAGTTATTCCATGAACTACTGATTACTGTTAATCGTATTACTCAAACACACATGCAATTATACAGTGCCATGAAAAAGTATTGTGAAACTAAATATCAGTTAAAAGAAAAACAACATAAAATAATGATACTTTTATTTAAAGGTTATATAATGCGGCGGCGGGGCCTGTGAGCTGAGCCACATAGACGTGTTTCATTAGAGCTTTCGCTCCATAACTGAGGAACACAGTTTTTAGAGCACCCAAACGTGTAGTTAGCACTGATTTATTTTTCAACAGCATACTTTGGAAATCCAACAAGCCCTCATGGAACAAGACACGTGCTTTACCAGGCCTAGCTCATCAGGACATACCCCCAGCGATGGAAGCCCCTTCACAAAGGGAGACATGGATCAGCTCAAAGAGCCTTAGAAGAACATGGCGCACATAACACGGGCTGGATGACATAACTAATCTAAAGACGCAGAATTGCAGGCTGCGTGATGCAATTGAGGCTTTGGACAATTGCTCATGCGAATAAGGATCATACCTGAGATCTTATTGCTTTCTTACATAAATATTTTAAGCTCATTCTGCCAACAATTTTGACACTGGTGCTTCATAGCACACACCACATCCTCAGGCAAAAATCGGCGTATAACACGCGCCGGCGTATAACACGCACCTAATTTTAAGAAGGAAATTTCAGGAAAAAAAACTTAAGAACTTAAATTAAGAACTTTGAAGCCCAATATGCCATTTTAATATGCCAGGATATTGCCCCCAATATGCCATTTAATATGCAGGATATTGCCCCCAATATGCCATTTAATATGCAGGATATTGCCCCTAATATGCCATTTTAATATGCCATATATTGCCCCAATATGCCATTTAATATGCAGGATATTGCCCCTAATATGCCATTTAATAAGCAGGATATTGCCCCTAATATGCCATTTAATATGCAGGATATTGCCCCCAATATGCCATTTTAATATGCCAGATATTGCCCCAATATGCCATTTAATATGCAGGATATTGCCCCCAATGCCAATTATTATGCCAGGATATTGCCCCCAATATGCCATTTAATATGCCATGATATTGCCCCCAATATGCCAGGATATTGCCCCTTAGTATGCTCGTTATGCCACCCTCCTCCCCCAGACCCCAGTACTTACCTCGTTCCTGCTCTGTCCCCCGGTGCTCTGAAGCTGCGTGGCTGTGAGGGAAGCGTTGTGAGCTTCCCTCCAGCCGCGCGGTCAATAAAGTTTGTTTTAAAAAAAACAAACTTTATTGACCGCGCGGCTGGAGGGGAGCTCACAACGCTTCCCTCACAGCTTCAGAGCACCGGGGGACAGAACAGGAACAAGGTAAGTTTTAGATTTTTTTTTATTTTCGGCGTATAACACGCACGCACCATTTTCCCCCTATTTTCAGGGAGAAAAAGTGCGTGTTATACGCCGATAAATACGATATATATAAAAATAAATAACACACATTGGCCTAGAAAATAATCATCCAATTAGACTCAAAACCTGGATAATTTACTTTAAGTAGTAATGCCTGCAACCAAACACTTCCTGCAGGGCCGTCTTTAATAGTGATTGGACCCTGGGCAAGCATTTGCTTGGGCCCCCTGGACCCTGCCCCCTCCCCTGCATGCAATCCTGCCATCCATCGCAATGTTACCCCCCCCCCACACACACACACATATGCCATAATTGTTGTGCCATTCAGATGCCAGTAATATTGTGCCTTTCAGATGCCAGTAATATTGTGCCATTCAGAGCGCAGTATTATTGTGCCAGTCAGAGCCCAGTAATATTGTGCTATTCAGAGCCCAGTAATATTGTACCATTCAGAGCCCAGTAATATTGTGCCAGTCAGATGCCTGTAATATTGTCCCAGTCAGAGCCCAGTAATATTGTGCCAGTCAGAGCCCAGGAATATTGTGCCAGTCAGAGCCCAGGAATATTGTGCCAGTCAGATACCCGGAATATTGTGAAATTCAGACCCCAGTAATATTGTGCCAGTCAGATGCCAGTAATATTGTGCCAGTCAGATGCCTGCAATATTGTGCCATTCAGAGCCCAGTAATAATGTACCAGTCAGATGCCTGCAATATTGTGCCAGTCAGATGCCTGCAATATTGGGCCAGTCAGAGCTCACTAATAATGTGCCAGTCAGATGCCTGCAATATTGGGCCAGTCAGAGCCCAGTAATAATGTGCCAGTCAGATGCCTGCAATATTGGGCCAGTCAGAGCCCAGTAATATTGGGCCAGTCAGAGCCCAGTAATATTGGGCCAGTCAGAGCCCAGTAATATTGGGCCAGTCAGAGCCCAGTAATATTGGGCCAGTCAGAGCCCAGTAATATTGGGCCAGTCAGAGCCCAGTAATAGTGTGCCAGTCAGAGCCCAGTAATAGTGTGCCAGTCAGATACCAGTAATATTGTGCCATTCAGAGCCCAGTAATATTGTGCCAGTCAGAGCCCAGTAATATTGTGCCAGTCAGATACCAGTAATATTGTGCCAGTCAGAGCCCAGTAATATTGTGCCACTCAGAGCCCAGTAATAGTGTGCCAGTCAAAGCCCAGGAATATTGTTCCAATCAGATGCCTGTAATATTGTGCCAGTCAGATGCCTGTAATATTATGCCAGTCAGATGCCTGTAATAGTGTGCCAGTCAGAGCCCAGGAATATTGCGCCAGTCAGATTCCTGTAATATTGTGCCAGTCAGAGCCCAGGAATATTGTGCCAGTCAGATGCCTGTAATATTGTGCCAGTCAGATGCCTGTAATATTGTGCCAGTCAGAGCCAAGGAATATTGTGCCAGTCAGATGCCTGTAATATTGTGCCAGTCAGATGCCTGTAATATTGTGCCAGTCAGAGCCCAGGAATATTGTGCCAGTCAGAGCCCAGGAATATTGTGCCAGTCAGATGCCTGTAATATTGTGCCAGTCAGATGCCTGTAATATTGTGCCAGTCAGAGCCCAGTAATATTGTGCCAGTCAGAGCCCAGGAATATTGTGCCAGTCAGAGCCCAGGAATATTGTGCCAGTCAGATACCCGGAATATTGTGAAATTCAGACCCCAGTAATATTGTGCCAGTCAGATGCCAGTAATATTGTGCCAGTCAGATGCCTGCAATATTGTGCCATTCAGAGCCCAGTAATAATGTACCAGTCAGATGCCTGTAATATTGTGCCAGTCAGAGCCCAGTAATATTGTGCCAGTCAGAGCCCAGGAATATTGTGCCAGTCAGATGCCAGTAATATTGTGCCAGTCAGATGCCTGCAATATTGTGCCATTCAGAGCCCAGTAATAATGTACCAGTCAGATGCCTGTAATATTGTGCCAGTCAGAGCCCAGTAATATTGTGCCAGTCAGAGCCCAGGAATATTGTGCCAGTCAGAGCCCAGGAATATTGTGCCAGTCAGATACCCGGAATATTGTGAAATTCAGACCCCAGTAATATTGTGCCAGTCAGATGCCAGTAATATTGTGCCCGTCAGATGCCTGCAATATTGTGCCATTCAGAGCCCAGTAATAATGTACCAGTCAGATGCCTGCAATATTGTGCCAGTCAGATGCCTGCAATATTGGGCCAGTCAGAGCTCACTAATAATGTGCCAGTCAGATGCCTGCAATATTGGGCCAGTCAGAGCCCAGTAATAATGTGCCAGTCAGATGCCTGCAATATTGGGCCAGTCAGAGCCCAGTAATATTGGGCCAGTCAGAGCCCAGTAATATTGGGCCAGTCAGAGCCCAGTAATATTGGGCCAGTCAGAGCCCAGTAATATTGGGCCAGTCAGAGCCCAGTAATATTGGGCCAGTCAGAGCCCAGTAATATTGGGCCAGTCAGAGCCCAGTAATAGTGTGCCAGTCAGAGCCCAGTAATAGTGTGCCAGTCAGATACCAGTAATATTGTGCCAGTCAGAGCCCAGTAATATTGTGCCAGTCAGAGCCCAGTAATATTGTGCCAGTCAGATACCAGTAATATTGTGCCAGTCAGAGCCCAGTAATATTGTTCCACTCAGAGCCCAGTAATATTGTGCCACTCAGAGCCCAGTAATAGTGTGCCAGTCAAAGCCCAGGAATATTGTTCCAGTCAGATGCCTGTAATATTGTGCCAGTCAGATGCCTGTAATATTATGCCAGTCAGATGCCTGTAATAGTGTGCCAGTCAGAGCCCAGGAATATTGCGCCAGTCAGATGCCAGTAATATTGTGCCAGTTAGAGCCCAGGAATATTGTGCCAGTCAGATGCCTGTAATATTGTGCCAGTCAGATGCCTGTAATATTGTGCCAGTCAGAGCCAAGGAATATTGTGCCAGTCAGATGCCTGTAATATTGTGCCAGTCAGATGCCTGTAATATTGTGCCAGTCAGAGCCCAGGAATATTGTGCCAGTCAGAGCCCAGGAATATTGTGCCAGTCAGATGCCTGTAATATTGTGCCAGTCAGATGCCTGTAATATTATGCCAGTCAGATGCCTGTAATAGTGTGCCAGTCAGAGCCCAGGAATATTGTGCTAGTCAGATGCCTGTAATATTGTGCCAGTCAGATGCCTGTAATACTGTGCCAGTCAGAGCCCAGTAATATTGTGCCAGTCAGAGCCCAGTAATATAGTGCCAGTCAGAGCCCAGTAATATAGTGCCAGCCAGATGCCTGTAATATTGTGCCAGTCAGAGCCCAGTAATATTGTGCCACTCAGAGCCCAGTAATATTGTGCCAGTCAGAGCCCAGTAATATTGTACCAGTCAGAGCCCAGTAATATTGTGCCAGTCAGAGCCCAGTAATATTGTGCCAGTCAGAGCCCAGTAATATAGTGCTAGTCAGAGCCCAGTAATATAGTGCTAGTCAGAGCCCAGTAATATTGTGCGAGCCAGATGCCCAGTAATATTGTGCCAGTCAGAGCCCACTAATATTGTGCCAGCCAGATGCCTGTAATATTATGCCAGTCAGAGCCCAGTAATATTGTGCCAGTCAGAGCCCACTAATATTGTGCCAGCCAGATGCCTGTAATATTATGCCAGTCAGAGCCCAGTAATATTGTGCCAGTCAGATGCCTGTAATACTGTGCCAGTCAGCCCCCCGCCCCCCCTTCCCTAGTACTTAGACTTCACTGCTCCGTTTCCCCCTGCCGGATGTCTCCTCCGTGCAGTCTTCCCTCTTGCACGGAGGAGGGAAACAGTCACCGGATGTGACGCGATGTCACATCCGGCGTCAGTTTTTTTGGGTTTTTTTTTCGGCCGTCGCATCCATTGGATGCAGCTTGCCGAAAAAAAAGCGTTCACAAGCGCAATGCGCTGTGAACGCGGAAAGAAGGGGCTGGGGGCCCACGGGGCAGCTGCCTCGGGGCCCACAGGAGTAACTGGGCCCAGGGCAGCTGCCCCGTTTGCCCCGCGTTAAAGACGGCCCTGACTTCCTGTAGTAGACACATTAGTCTCTCACAGATTTTGGCCCACTCTGCCATGCAGAACTCGCTTGCAATATAACCCAATCTCAATAGAGTTTATGTCTTATCTTCACTTTGACTACATCATTACAATACCTTCAATTTCTTGATCTTCTATCCAGAGGTGGACTGACAAATCATGGGGCCCCCGAGCAAAAGAAGATCATGGGACCCCCTTATGCCCGCCCATATGGAAGCCACCAGGGCTGCCATCATAAATTTCAGGGGCCCTTACAGAAAAACATGTATGCCCCTCCCCCCATATATCTCCCTCTCGCTCCCCTACCCTCCCAAAGTCATTTTATCCATGTCTTTGTATATCATGCCAATGATTTAAATGCCCCCCAGGATATGCCCCATCACATGCATTACACATCCAGGACTTGCCGTTGCCCCCCAGGATATGCCCCAATACCCGCATTGCATATCCAAGACTTACCCCATAAATATGCCACAGACAGTTTTTCAATTAATATACCACAGTTTGTCCATTAATATGCCACAGCCAGTTTGTCCATTAATATGCCACAATTTGCCCATTAATATAACACTGTTAGTTTGCCCATGAATATGCCACAGCCAGTCTGCCCATGAATATGCCACAGGCAGTTTGCCCAAGAATATGCAGTACCACGCTTGAATTCACTGAGCTCTTCAGAACAACCCATTGTTTTCACAAATGTTTGCGACCGCTGGGATAGGTGCTTGATTTTTACAGCTGTGTAAACCCCCTGAATTCAATAATTAAGTGGTGTGTCCCAATACTTTTGTCCATGTAGTGTATATGTATCACTGTGATGCCTGTGGTAGAAGTGGAATGGCTGACTTGAATACTATATTCTAACCTGGACAAAAGATTGACCCAACCTGGGCCAAGTCTAAAGGCCAAGTCTAAGACAGTGAAAAAAAATAATTTGAAGGAAATTCTCCATTGTATGAGTAGAGTGTAGCTAAAAGTTCTACATCAGAACACAAGAGCAATCAGTAACTAGCGTATGCTGTATTTAGCATCCATCCAGCTGGGTCTCAAACGCCAGAACCCAGCATGTGCCATATGCTTTCATGTAGCGCAATATAAAAAATGTATTATATTTAATATATTATTCACAGAGGGAGACCTAACATTACTGATACATAGTTGAAATAACAGATTTACTGAAAGTTAAAAAAAAAATCATAAAAATAGGTAAAATGTTTTTTATTTTTTGTAAGCAAAACCTTAATTTACTTATGCATAGATTTGTTAAAAATCTCCATAGCAAGTTTGGATATTAATATCACAGGAAATAGAAATGAGAGGAAAGTCATAATTTTAGAAAACTGAGCCCAGGTAGATACTGATGGCACAGATACAGATACTAAACTTTATTTTTCCCTTGTGCGTGTAATACAGAAATACAAATAATATATTTGTAAGATTAATATTAAAAAGTCTGTCCCTCGTAGTCAGAGGAGCTGTGGAATTAAGCATTTATGAAAGGGATTCATACGTGGTGAAGTCTAACTTTTATTTTGTACGTTAAAAAAGCATTTACATTTTTTCACCTTATTTAAGTGTGCAAGTGTACATATAGTGAAAATGATACATAAAATTAAGAAAGGTACGTTGGTATAATCATTTGGTTATTAATGAATAACCCCACACAGGAGAAGGATATATTTATGCCCCGCAAGTTATTTTGGTTTCGTCACAGCACCCTCCGTGACCTACTGTTGTTATTCCAGGCTTCCCCTTCTGTGTCCTTGTTAAACACCCCTGATGTCCCTGTCCGAGGGCTCATATTGTGTATCTTATTTCCCCTGGTCCCTTCAGTGTTTAAAGCCCTTTGATGAGCATGTATTCCCCCCAGCAGGAGAAGCTCCTCCGGTACTTGTAGGTCAGCCCAGCCACCTGGAGCCTTCACATTTGACTACAGACAAATTAGGTAGGCGCTCCCTAGTGTCTGGAAAGCATTGTCAGCCTATTGGCTGATAGAATAAAGGGATGAAAACAACTCCCCCTGTTTTGTTATTGGTCGCTCCTTACATCCCATTGTGCTGATTGAAGTCAATGGGGACACGAACTTTTGGCCATTAAAATGCCTCTAAAAAAGTCCTGGAAAGGGCTAGAGGGCAGAAAAGGAAGTCAAATGTGGGTAAGAGTAGGACAAGTGCCCTGCAAACAAATATGGATAGGGAAATAACTTCAAATAACATAAAATACATTTTAAATACAACTGAGCCATAAAATAGCACTAGATGGAATCTTTGATTTTAGCTTTGGAAGAACATAAATCTAAATTTAAAGCATGGCTGCCAGGAGGATGAACAGAATTATCCATTTGAGAGAGGGTTGGAGTGCAGGGTATTCTCTTTCATTTTATACTAAGTGACCCATAGGTTGAGGAGGCGGTGACCGTGGCGGTGTAGGTGGAAGCGGCGCTGGAGGAGGAGATAGCCAGAATTTTTCAAAGTGCGCTGTAAGCACAGTATTGGACTGTTCTATTTGACTCTCAGATATGAACTGCACCGCAAAACGCAAATGTACTATTTAAACCCAAAACTATTAGAATTTTTTAAAGTGCGCTGTAAGCACAGTATTTGACGGTTCTATTTGACTCTCAGATGTAATACATGTAATGCTATTGCTATTCTATAAACCGAAATAGAGTCCCCATTCATATGAATAGGTCAATTAACCTATTCGGATGAATGGGGACTCTATTTCGGTTTATAGAAAGCAAATTGCATTACATGTATTCCATAAGCCAAAAGTCTATAAACCGAACGACATTCGGTTTCTAGACTTTCGGTTTATAGAATACATGTAATGTTATTGCTATTCTATAAACCGAAAGTCTATAAACAGAATTTCTTATGAATGGGGACTCTATATGTAATGCTATTGGCTTTCTATAAACCGAAATAATGTAATAGCCGAACCCCGAACTCCAACACGGACATACAGTGAAATGTCCGTGTTCGGGTCTGGGGTCCCAAAACCGTAAAGTTCGGTACGAACCCGAACAGTGCGGTTCGGGTTCACTCAACACTAGTCGCCAGTTATTCTGGCACCAATTTCAAATCCTGAAATGATTGAATTACTGATAATGTGTTTAACAGCTCCATTTTTTAATCTTTTGTTATCAGGTCTTATACTGTATATATATCCTTTGTTTCCTGCAATAAATGTTGTTCATTCTTGACTGCTAGTAGTCCAGGAAAGATGAGATCATGCTAAGCAATAAAAGGAAGCACCAGAAAGGTGGCAGCCCTCTTTGGATAATATGCCACAAGGAATTGTCGTGGCATTAGTGAAGTAGCTCCATCCACAGTACAGTTGTGGCTACAAAGCAGGGTATGTTATTTTCGGTAGCTGCCCAACAAGACCAATATTATGATTATGTCAGTACTCTCAAACAGTGGTGTCGCTGGGGAGGCTAGTGAGCTTTGAGGATTTTGCCTCCCATTCCTTTCAATGGGAAAGATTCAAACCTTTATTTTTGCCGAATTTGGTTTAGTCTCAAAATGAAAGTTGGCCTCCTAAGTTGAATGTTAGTAAATAGACCCATAAGGGTATCTTATTGAAAAGCCACAGCACAGTTTTTTCATATTTCATAAAATATATGATTGAAACAAATGCATTTCTTCTTTTTATTTCCTTTTATTTGCATTTATTCCCCCTCAGACTTACCAATGCATCCCCAGACTTGCCTATCTGCCACACCAGATATCCCATCTGCCACCCCAGATTTGTCATTTGCCACCCCAGATTTGTCATTTTCCAACCAATGCCCTCTGACCCTCAGACATGCCTTCTGCCCCCCAGACTTGCCATCTGCTCCCAAACATGCTATATGTCACCCTATGCTTGTCATCTGTCCCCAGACATGCCACCTGCCACCCAAATATACCCTGTCATCTTATGCTTCCCACCTGCCCCTCATGCTTGCAATCTGCCGCCCAGACATGCCACCTGCCTCCCCTAGACATGCCACCTGCCCCGCCAGACATGACTTTTATTGTCTAATTTAATTCAGTTAGGTAATAAAGCTTTCACTCTACAGTAATTTAGTGTGCAATCTTTATTGGTTATCTGAATTAAATTCGAGTGCAAGGTACATTGGTTATCTGAATTACATTAAAATGCAAGCTTTACTGTCTAATTTACATTAGAGTGCACGCTTTATTGGGTATCATCATTACATTAGATTTTGAGCTTTATTGTCTAATGCAATTCAGCTAGCTAATAAAATGCACTGTAATGCAATTCAGATAACCAATAGAACTTGCACTCTAATGTAATTCAGTTGGAGTCAGTGGCGTCCCGAGGGGGGTGTGGGGGGTGCGGACTGCACCAGGTGACACCCGTGCTGCCGGCACCCCCTGCATTGCGCTGCTGAACTTTTTCTGGCAGCCGCATTTGCTGGATTCGGCTGCCGGAAAAAAATAAATAAAAAAAACACTGCGGCTGTAAGGGGGAGGGGGTGGGGGGGACGGCGGGAAAATAACAAACTTACCTGCTTCCTGCTCTGTCTCCCGGTGCAGGTCCGTGGCTGTGAGGGAAGCGTTGTGCGATGGGCATGATAAGACTCACAGATGATGATGTGCATGATACGACTCACAGATGATAATGGGCATGATAGGACTCACAGATGATGATGAGCATGATAAGACTCACAGATGATGATGGGCATGATAAGACTCACAGATGATAATGGGCATGATAAGACTCACAGATGATGGGCATGATAAGACTCACAGGTGATGATGGGCATGATAAGACTCACAGATGATGATGGGCATGATAAGACTCACAGATGATGATGAGCATGATAAGGCTCACAGATGATGATGGGCATGATAAGACTCACAGATGATGATGGCATGATAAGACTCACAGATGATGATGAGCATGATAAGACTCACAGATGATGGTGGGCATGATAAGACTCACAGATGATGATGGGCATGATTAGACTCACAGGTGATGATGGGCATGATAAGACTCACAGGTGATGATGGGCATGATAAGACTCACAGATGGTGATGGGCATGATAAGACTCACAGATGGTGATGGGCATGATAAGACTCACAGGTGGTGATGGGCATGATAAGATTCACAGATGATGATGGGCATGATAAGACTCACAGGTGATGATGATGGGCATGATAAGACACACAGATGATGATGGGCATGATAAGACTCACAGATGGTGATGGGCATGATAAGACTCACAGATGATGGGCATGATAAGACTGACAAATGATGGGCATGGTAATACTGACAAATTATGGGCATGATAACACTGACACATAATGGGCATGATAAGACTGACAAATGATGGGCATGATAACAGTGACAAATGATGGCCAAAATAATATGACAAATGAATGGATGTAAGAAATATAAGGTCCTTTAATGTCTTACATGAGCAAAATAATGTAATTAATAAGTAATGATGGTCTGTGCCTTTGTAAGAGGCACAGACAAACCTGGAACGGAAATGCCCCCCTTCCTTGCAATAAGATATAACAGCAGTGAAGGGGGACATATTTATCTACATTTTTTTGTTTTGTTTTTAAGATAAAAAAAAAAACAAAGCTCACTTGTATGTGTGTATGTATGAGTGTATGTGACAGACTGTATGTATGAGTGTATGTGTCTATGTGACTGACTATATGTATGAGTGTGTATGTGATTGTGTGTATGTGCTGTTTCCTAGATTTTTTTGCTGGCTCCTAAAAATCAAAGTTTTTCAAGCCCTGGTATAAATGCAACTAGTTATAAACATAAATTTGGGGTCCACCTCAAGCTTTTGAAAAGGCTGGAAATATTTAATATTTTACAGTTTTTTTTGTGGTCAGAAACTTAATATTTGTTTGCTGAGAGGATGGTGGGTGCATGGATTTGTTTTCCAGTAGAAGTTGTAGAGGTTAATACAGTGAAGGAGTATAAGCATAAGGCTATTCTAGATATAAGATGCGGCCAGGGAGTAATGGAGGTATTACTTTCTGAGAGGGTAGTGGATGCATGGAATAGCCTTCCAGCAGAAATGGTAGAGGTTAATATAGTGGAGGTCAGAAACTTAGTATTACTTTACTGAGAGGGTAATGGGTGCATGGAACAACCTTCCAGCCGAAGTGGTAGAGGTAAACACAGTGAAGGACTTTAAGCATGCATGGGATAGGTATAAGGCTATCCTAGATATAAGATAAGGCCAGGGACTAATGAAAGTATTACTTTACTGAGAAGGTAGTGGATGTCTGGAGTAGTCTTCCAGTAGAAGTGGTAGAGGTTAATACAGTGAAGGAGTTTAAGCATGCATGGGATAAACATAAGACTATCCTAGATACAAGATAAGGACAGGCACTAAAGAAAGTATTAATTTACTGAGAGGGTAGTGGATGCATGGAATAGTCTTCCAGTAGTAGTGGTAGAGGTTAATACAGTAAATGAGTTTAAGCATGCATGGGATAAGCATAAGGCTATCCTAGATATAAGATAACGTCAGGAACTAATGAAAGTATTACTTTACTGAGACAGTAGTGGATGCATGGAATAGTCTTCCAGTAGAAGTGGTAGAGGTTAATACAGTGCAGGAGTTTAAGCATGCATGGGATAGGTATAAGACTATAGTAGATATAAGATAAGGCCAGGGACTAATGAAAGTATTACTTTACTGATAGGGTAGTGGATACATGGAATAGTCTTCCAGTAGAAGTGGTAGAGGTTAATACAGTGAAGGAGTTTAAGCATGCATGGGATAGGTATAAGGCTATCCTAGATATAAGATAAGGCCAGGGACTAATGAAAGTATTACTTTACTGATAGGGTAGTGGATACATGGAATGGCCTTTCAGCAGAAGTGGTAGGTTCATACTAATGTATGTTTTATGGTGTACACACAGCTCTCTGACTGAATTATAAACCAGGTCTTACTATATTTCATGTAAAGGTGATAATATCCATATGCCTGATGTAGATGTTGTGCTGTGAATGTATCTTTTGTATACCAAGGATGCTGGTAATGCTGGTGGGAACTTGGTGATATAATCTACACTGTGACAATAAGGTGGAGTTACATTATGCTAATTTTGTGTAGTGGGCGGAGCTTTGGGCAGTAGGTGTGGTCAATATTAAAGTAAGTAATTGGAAGCTGAGCTGCAAAATGTCGCTGGAATTTTTTTTCAAATGTTGGCAACTATGATATTGAGGGGCAAAATCCTGGCATATTAAATGGCATATTGAGGGGCAAAATCCTGGCATATTAAATGGCTAAAGAATGGCATATTAGGGGGCAAAATCCTGGCATATTAAATGGCTAAAGAATGGCATATTAGGGGGCAAAATCCTGGCATATTAAATGGCATATTGGGGGGCAAAATCCTGGCATATTGAGAGCAAAATACTGACATATTAAATGGCATATTGGGGAGGCAAAATCCTGACATATTGGGGGCAAAATACTGGCATATTAAATGGCATATTGGGGGAGCAAACTCCTGGCTTATTGAGGGACAAAATACTGGCATACTGAGAGCAAAACCCTGGCATATTAAATGGCATATTGAGGGGCAAAATCCTGGCATATTAAATGGCATATTGAGGGGCAAAATCCTGGCATATTAAATGGCTAAAGAATGGCATATTAGGGGGGCAAAATCCTGGCATATTAAATGGCATATTGGGGGGCAAAATCCTGGCATATTAAATGGCATATTGGGGGGCAAAATCCTGGCATATTCAGAGCAAAATACTGGCATATTAAATGGCATATTGGGGGGGGGCAAAATCCTGGCATATTGAGGGGCAAAATCCTGACATATTGAGGGCAAAATACTGGCATATTAAATGGCATATTGGGGGGCAAACTCCTGGAATATTGAGGGGCAAAATACTGGCATATTGAGAGCAAAATCCTGGCATATTAAATGGCATCTTGAGGGGCAAAATCCTGGCATATTAAATGGCATATTGGGGGGCAAAATCCTGGCATATTAAATGGCATATTGGGGGGCAAAATCCTGGCATATTAAATGGCATATTGGAGGGGCAAAATCCTGGCATATTGAAGGGCAAAATCCTGGCATATTAAATGGCATATTGGGGGGCAAAATCCTGACATATTGAGGGCAAAATACTGGCATATTAAATGGCATATTGGGGGGCAAACTCCTGGCTTATTGAGGGGCAAAATACTGGCATACTGAGAGCAAAATCCTGGCATATTAAATGGCATATTGAGGGGCAAAATCCTGGCATATTAAATGGAATATTGAGGGGCAAAATCCTGGCATATTAAATGGCTAAAGAATGGCATATTAGGGGGGCAAAATCCTGGCATATTAAATGGCATATTGGGGGGCAAAATCCTGGCAGATTAAATGGCATATTGGGGGGCAAAATCCTGGCATATTGAGAGCAAAATACTGGCATATTAAATGGCATATTGAGGGGCAAAATCCTGGCATATTAAATGGCATATTGAGGGGCAAAATCCTGGCATATTAAATGGCTAAAGAATGGCATATTAGGGGGGCAAAATCCAGGCATATTGAGAGCAAAATACTGGCATATTAAATGGCATATTGGGGGGGGGGGGGCAAAATCCTGGCATATTGAGGGGCAAAATACTGGCATATTGAGAGCAAAATCCTGGCATATTAAATGGCTAAAGAATGGCATATTAGGGGGGCAAAATCCTGGCATATTGAGAGCAAAATACTGGCATATTAAATGGCATATTGGGGGGCAAAATCCTGGTATATTAAATGGCATATTGGGGGGCAAAATCCTGGCATATTAAATGGCATATTGGAGGGGCAAAATTCTGCCATATTGAAGGGCAAAATCCTGGCATATTAAATGGCATATTGGGGGGCAAAATCCTGGCATATTAAATGGCATATTGAGGGGCAAAATCCTGGCACATTAAATGGCTAAAGAATGGTATATTGAGAGACAAAATCATGGCATATTAAATGGCATATTGGGGGGCAAAATCCTGGCATATTAAATGGCATATTGGGGGGCAAAATCCTGGCATATTAAATGGCATATTGGAGGGGCAAAATTCTGCCATATTGAAGGGCAAAATCCTGGCATATTAAATGGCATATTGGGGGGCAAAATCCTGGCATATTAAATGGCATATTGAGGGGCAAAATCCTGGCACATTAAATGGCTAAAGAATGGTATATTGAGAGACAAAATCATGGCATATTAAATGGCATATTGAGTGGCAAAATACTGACATATTAAATGGCATATTGGGGGGCAAAATCTTGGCATATTGAGTGGCAAAATCCTGGCATATTAAATGGCATATAGAGGGGCAAAATAGTGTGTCTCAGGTTATGTGTGTCACTGTGTGTGTAAGTGGTAAGGGTGTGTGTAAGTGTGTCACTGTGTAAGGGTGTGTGTAAGTGTGTCACTGTGTCTGTGTAAGGGTATGTGTGTGTGACTGCAAGGGTCTTTGTGTTTAAATGTGTGTTAGGGTGTCAATGTGTGACAAATTTAGAGTATGCGTGTTGAATATTTAGATGTATTTATTTTCCACACTATACATTATACTTTTATATATATAAAATGTATGGAGGGTTGGTGGTGTGGGAGGAGTGGCGGGTCAGAGGAGGGGGGCACCAAAATGTACCTTCGGCTGTGTAGACGAAAAGCCTTGCACTGGCCCTGACCGGATATGACGTAACGTCACATCCGCTTTCTGTGTTTCCCTCCTCCGTGCAGGAGGGAAGACTGCATGGAGGAGACGGCCGGGGTACAAAGAGCAGAGACAGAGCAGCAAATAAAGTAAGTGCTACTGGGGAAGGGGGAGGAGGGTGGTATAAAACGAGCAAAATCCTGGCATATTGAGTGGCATAATAATCCTGGCATATTGAATGGCATAATAATCCTGGCATACTGAGGGGTTAAATACTGGCATATTGAGTGGCATAATAATCCTGGCATAATGAATGACTAAATCCTGGCATATTGAGTGGCAAAATAATCCTGGCATACTGAGGGGTTAAATACTGGCATATTGAGTGGCATAATAATCCTGGCATATTGAGTGGCTAAATCCTGGCATATTGAATGGCTAAATCCTGGCATACTGAGCGGCAACATAGTCCTGGCATATTGAATGGCTAAATCCTGGAATATTGAGGGGTTAAATACTGGCACATTTTAATTGGCAAAGTGATGCTGTGGCATGGTCTGTGGGGCAAAATAACAAGTACTATGAGGAAAGTGACACTGGCTAGTTCTGTGGGGCAAAGTGACACTGTGGCATGCCAAATCGTGTAGGTGCAATATGAGTGCAAGCCAAGTGCTGAGGGTGCAATATGGGTGCATGGCAAGTTCTGTGGGTACTGTATGGTGCTGTGTTAAGTCCTTTAGGTGATATGTGGGTGCAGAGGAAGGGAATAAAAAATAGGAATGCAATTTTTCAATAACATTTTTATTAAATATTATATTAAATAATTGGCATATTATTTGTGGCATATTTATTGGGCCCCATGTGTGGCATAATTAAGGGGCTCTTTTGTGTGGCATAATTAAGGGGCGCTTGTGTGTGGCATAATTAAGGGGCGCCTGTGTGTGGCATAATTAAGGGGTGCCTATGTGTGGGGCATAATTAAGGGGCACCTGTGTGTGTGGCATAAATAATGGGGCTCCAAGGTGAGGCATAAATAATGGGGCTCTGGTGTGGAATAATTTATGGGGCTCTGGTGTGGAATAATTTATGGGGCTCTGGTGTGGCATAATTTATGGGGCTCTGGTGTGGCATAATTTATGGGGCTCTTGTGTGGCATAATTTATGGGGCTCTTGTGTGGCATAATTTATGGGGCTCTTGTGTGGCATAGTTATGGGGCATCAGTATGTGGCATAGTTATGGGCTCCTGTGTGTGGCATAGTTAAAGGGCTCCTGCGTGTGACATAATTTGTAGGGCTCCTGTATGTGGCATATTTAATGGGCCATCTGACTGGCATTACTAAGGAATCTGTTTGGCATGGTATTGGAGGAAATTCAGGGGGGTGACACCATGAGTTACCGCACCGGGTGATACCAACCCTAGTGACGCCTCTGGTTGGAGTTCAATCTTTATTGGTTATCTTAATTACATTACAGTGGAAGTTGTATTTGTTATTTGATTTCTGGAAAATTTAGGGGTATATTTATCTTTGCTATTTGAGGTGGAAGTTGGTTGGTGGCTATAGTTCTTAGCTTGTTAAACATACAATTGAATTATTGTGGTGTTTTCATAAACACTGTGACCATTAGAATCCAACATAACTGTCCTTGTTATAGATAGATTAATGACATTTTGACATTGTACAGTCAAGTGTTGTTGTTTAATCATACAGAAGCCCTCTTTTGTTTCATCCTCGTTCAAAAGACAGTTTTAATCAACTAGAAGTGCCCTTCTGCTTGATTAAAATGGATTCTTGGGTTTAGTCCCTCTTTACAATTTAGGGAATTTAGCAACTAATCTAGACACAATTTAGATTTGATCTCTGTAACAAATTTGTCTTAATAATTCTCATGATTGGAAAATTAATATACACCGATCAGCCATAGCATTATGACAACCTGCCTAATATTATGTAGGTCCCCTTTTGCTTCTAAAACAGTCCTGACCCATAAAGGCATGGACTCCACTAGACCTCTAAAGGTGTGCTGTGGTATCTGGCAGAGATGCTCGATTGGATTCTGGGAAATTTGAAGGCTCTCAAACCATTGCTGAACCATTTTTACTTTGTTGCAGGAGGCATTAACCTTCTTAAAGAGGTCAATGCCATCAGGGAATACAGTTTTTCCATGTTCATGGTCTGCAACAATACTTAGGTAGGTGGTACGTATCAAAGTAACACCCACATTAATGTCAGGACCCTTGGTTTCTCTGCAGAACATTGCCCGAAGCATCACACTGCCTCCTCCAGCTTGCCACCTGTCATTGATCATAATGTTATGGCTGATCGGTATAGTAAGTGCTTATTGTCTTTGTAAAAAAGATGTCAGTATAGAGGAGGTGAATAGTCTATTCAGTATAAAGGGTGATATCATTTTTGTAGGATACATTAATATGGTGCATGGTCCTATTGCTAAAAGTGCAAAGAGTAGATCTATTCTGAAGTAATCGCAAGGGACTGCATGTAGCAGAAGCTAGTTTTTTGAGAAAGCAATGTTTCATTTGACACTCACAAATAGCATTACAGAAGTATCTATGGGCAACACCTTGATATCCAGTGGTTTAGTATCCAGGTACATGAAGAGATTCCTCACATAAAAATGAAGGTTGGGCGTGCAAATAAACATAAAATAAAAGATAACAGGTATTCTTTTGTGAGCAAATTAAATTTATTACAGGGATGAATAGGAACATCATACTTACCTCTCAACATTTCAAATGTCCAAAGAGGGTCATTTTTATTTTTGTGGGTGTGGATGAAGATGTTATGCTTTTTTTTGTTTTTTTTGTTTAAATGTTTAACTGTGAATGTGGAAAATAACAAATGATTGAAAATGATCTATACTTTTGTTATTCTCTACATTGACAGTAAAAACAATGTTTAGCTAAAAGTAATGTAAGATATTGTACTCTCTAACAAACGTAAATGGTTTTAATGCATTTTTTAAAAGTCGAACAAATGGTTAAGAGATATAATATTTGTGGGGGGCATGTCAGGGGGGATGGATGACGTGGGTGTTTGACTGAGTGTAACTTGTGTGTGTTGATGGTGGAGTGTGATGTGACACATTGTAGCCTAGCCTCCTGGTCTCTCACAGATTGCAATAACTGCAGGAATGGCTCCAAGAGCTTGCAATCTAACTCAAGGTAGCATTTCTGTTTATGTAATCTTTACATAACTTATTTAGGAAATGCTAACTTGGCTTAGATTGCAAGCTTTTGGGGCCATTCCCTCCAGCCTTCTCAAAGTCCAAAGCATGCAGGCAGGGCGGTCATCAGAAATTGTGAGCCCCCTTACAGACCAAATGGTCTTCCCCCACTCCATTCCTCATTGCCCCTGTATCCTTTTGCCATAGCACCACCATGCACACCCAGGACTTGCAAATTGCATACCCACTACTGATCCCAGCCAGCACCTACTTGCACCCAAAGGACATGACCAAGCACCCACATTGCACACCAAGGACTTTCCCCAGCACCCACATTGCACATCCAAGACATGCCCAAGATCCCACTTTGCACACCCAGGACATGCCCCAGTATACATATGTCAGACCCAGGACTTACCCCAACAGGGTTAGGTTAACTAGACCTATAAATCATAAAAAACACATGTCAGACAGGGAATTTCAGCAAAAAAACATTTATTTAATTCTGTGTCAGAGTAGTTTGGTCTGTTCTTTCAGGGCTGTCTTTATCACAGAGCAAAGAGGGTAATTGCCCTGAGTGGACACACTACAGGGTCCACTGAATCTGCTACTTGAGCCCTGTAGTTTTTTTGTACTTTATTTTCTCACTTGCCAGGTTGGATGACATTATACTGGTTTAAGTTATTAATTTTATTACTCCCCTCACTCACCACTAAACCCCTTTCATCATGCTATTGCCCACATTCCCTAAGCTTAAGCAACTGCCATTGATTGTATTCACCCCTCTGTCTTTCACCCTATTTGGCCAGCTTCCCTTAGATCCCTCCCTTCATCCTACTGGTCTCTCTCCCAGTCACTCTGACTTCATTTACCTTGTGATTTGCTGGTTTCTGTTTATTCCCTCCTCTTTATTCGTGTTTCCTCTGCCTGGGCAGGAACTGATAACTGGTAAGATCATTACTCTATAAAAATAAAGTTGTTTAGACTCTCAGCCAGTCATGGCAATACTCAACAACTAAAGTGCCAAAGGTTAGGTATTGTATGATTATGGATTGGTACTGCAGCTGCTGTGGAATGCACATCTCATGATTCTCAGCAATTCATTTGGTTGGCTGAACATCATGATACATGTACCAGCACCTTTAGTGCCAAAGGTTACTACCACTGCTGCATAACTACCAAGTGTCCTTTTTTGGAACCAGGCCTTTATCTTCCTTTTTTTTTTTTTTTTATAATACTTTCCAATGTTTATCTTGTGTTGACTGTAACTCCAGTGATGTTAAGCAAGCAACATTGCTAGTTGCTAACTGTGGATGGGGCTGTGTGAGTGGGAGGGGGTAATGGGGTTACAGTAAGTCTACAGTACAAATACTAACTACAATAATATTCCACCAGCCATATTGGGGAAGAAGCCCCGTGGAGACCCGGAGCGTGACAGGTATGTCACAGAGTGCCGGGTGTCACAAGACATCCAGGCGATTATAAGAAAAGAGCTAAGTGACAGGGCAGCATAGTGTGATAGGCACAAACCACTCTGGACTTGAGACCCCTTCCCCTCATGCACCATGAGAGTTAAAAAAAAGGGGAACACTTATTAAAAAATCTATTTTCATTGTTAAAGTCTTCTGATGTGTCTGTCTGAGATAGTGTATGTTTGCATGTGACACAATATGTGTGTGCGTGTGTGCGTGTGTGCGTGTGTGCGTACGTACATTTTTTTTTTCAAGAGCTCACCCATGGAGTGAATAGAAAGGTAAAACCGTATTATGAAAAAATGTAATAATGTTTTACCTTTCTTTTCACCACATGGGTGAGCTCTTGGAAATAAATGTTTTATTAATATTTACATAATTTTATTGGGGAGCATTTCATCCTTTGCCCCAAGCAGCACAATGTCTTGGGCCGGCCCTGCATCTCATAATCTTTATTTTGCTAATCAAAACAAGGTTTCAATTGCAACTACAAGCTCCAATTCTGCTATTTTACTAAGTTAACCCCTTAGTGACAAGACATTTTCACCTTGACTTTCCCTTGGTGACAATGGCTGTTTTGACATTTCTGGGGAGTTTGTGTTTAGCTGCAATTTTCTTCTTTCTGATATACTGTACCCACACAAATGATATGTTGTTTTTATCGTCATAAGAAGGGCTTTCATTAGATACCATTATGTTCATCATATCTTATAATTTACTACAAAACAAATCATAAAATATGATGAAAAATGTAAAAAAACAAACCACTTTTTTTGACCTAAAATATAATTTACACAAGTACAATCATTAAAAAAAAAAAAACTCTAAATAGTTTCTAAATGTTGTCTTGAGTTCAGAAATATGCATGTTTCCATATTTTTCGGTATTTTTTTTGCGAGTTATGGGGCAAAAAACAAAAATAGTGTTTTTTTCCTATATTGACCTTTTGACCCCAACCCAAAATTTAACCCTAACACTAAATGTAACCCCAACTCCAACCCTTATGCTATCCCTTAATATATTTTAATTTAATTTTAACCCTATCCCTTATGCTAAAAATTATTTAATTTTAACCCTATAGGCTAATCTAACTATATAACCAGTTTTTAGCTAATTAAATATTTATTTTTATTTTTTTACATTGCTATGCTACTTAGCTACCTCTAGGGGCAGTCAAGTAGCATTTTCAGAGAGACAGAAGTGGATTTACTTTCACTTCCGAAGCTCAGACCACCAGAGGCATAGCCATATTGCATATTGCTCCGTGGGGCAATCGTAGGTGCCCCAGATTGGAAATTTTGGTGCTGGCTAATGCCTCAGCACCGTTAAAGCAGTTTTCGTGATCATTGATCGCAGAAATATTGTGCCATTCAGATGCCAGTAATATTGTGCCATTCAGATGCCAGTAAAAATTGTGCCATTAAGATGTCAGTATTATTGTGCCATTAAGATGCCAGTAACATTGTGCCATTAAGATGCCAGTAATATTGTGCAATTGAGATGCCAGTATTATTGTGCCATTAACCCCTTCCCGACCTTATGACGAGTTAACTCGTCATAAGAGCCGCACCATTAGCGACCTTATGACGAGTTAACTCGTCATGCAGTCTAGCCGGCGGTGCGCTCCATGGGCACCGCCAGCTAGTCTGCAACGGGTCCAGGACTAAGCCTCGCACCCGAGGCAAAGCTCCTGGACCCGATCGGTCAGTTTCCGGGCATGTGATCGCGGTGATTGCTCAATCACCGCGATAACATGCAAATTAGATGGCAAAGTCAGTGTGTTCACACACTGACATTGTCTCTAATTCACTCTCTGTGCTTCACATTCTTATAGTGAAGCACAGAGAGTGACCTGTAAGTAAAAAGAAATTAATTACATACACAGAGGTTAAAAAAAAAAAAATGTAACCCTTTCATTGCTGATCACAGTTTTTAACTGTGATCAGTTTCCTTCCACTTTATGGCCCTCATTTAGTTTTTTTTTAACAGATTTTTTTATTTTTACAATTTATAAAGTTTTTTTTAATAAATAAAAGTAATTTTAATATATTTATTTAATAAAATTTAACCCCTGCATGCCTGTTGCATGATTTTTACTGATCTGACATCGCACACTTCAGAGTTTTTTTTCTGTCTTTTTTGTTATGGGGGGTTAGGGAATCAATATTTTTCTTTTTTATTAGTTAGTTAATTAGGGGGGATAAGTGGGTTAGTGTTGCACTAGTTATGTAGCTTATTATTGGGAAAATAATGGGGAAAAACTTTTTTTTCCTCAAAAAATTCCTCTTTTATATGTATTTTTTAATACTAAAATGTAAATCATTTTTATGTATAGGGTATCAAAAGAAAGCTCTAACTGTCCTCTAAAAAACAACATATAAGTTGTATGGGTACGTTAAATATGACAGAGGAAATTTATGTTTCAAAAACCGTGTATTAAAAATTGAAAAACGCTCTGGTCCTTGGCCCTGGAAAATCCCTGGTCCTTAAAGGGTTAAGATGCCAGCAATATTGCGCCATTAAGATGCCATAATTATTGTGCCATTCAGATGCCAGTAATATTGTGCCATTCAGATGCTATTAATATTGTGCCATTAAGATGCCATAATTATTGTGCCATTCAGATGCCAGTAATATTGTGCCATTCAGATGCTATTAATATTGTGCCATTAAGATGCCAGTAATATGGCGTTCGACAGGGTCAGCTGGGGCTACATGTCAGAGGCTTTACAGGCTTTTGGGATAGAGGGAGAAATACACCGGGCAATCATGGCATTATATCAGGAACCAGAAGGTAGAGTAATCGGCTCAGGCATACGGTCAAACTGGTTCCCGCTAACCAACGGCACACGTCAGGGCTGCCCCCTCTCACCTATTCTTTACGTCCTGGCACTTGAACCGCTTGCTAGGGAGATAAGAGAATGTCCGGAGGTAGTAGGTTGGGGAAAGGGAGGCACCCAAAAAATAATGCTTTATGCAGACGATATCCTGCTTACAATACAGGAACCTCTCAACTCATTGAAACGAATAATGACGTTGCTTGATCAATATAGCTACCTGTCAAATTATAAGTTAAACATCACTAAATCAACTGCCCTTCCAATAGCAATGAATAAAATACAAAAAAGAGAGGTAGAAGGCTATGGCTTCATCCTGTCAGAAGAATCCCTCACATTTTTGGGGATTAAGATCTCAAAAGACCCAGAGGAGTGGCTCCAAATGAATCTCTTACCTATGATAAGAGAGATGAACAGCTTATTTAAAAAATGGCGAGGCCTATTCATATCATGGATGGGCAGAGTCAATGCAGTAAAATCATACATCTTACCCAGATTTCTTTACATCTTCAGAATGCTACCTTTTGCCATCCCAAAAGGTTGGCTAGAACTTATTCAAGGATCCTTTAACAGATTTATCTGGGCCTCGAAACGACCTAGAGTAAACTCACAGATCTTAATAAAAAGTAAGAAACAAGGAGGGGTGGGATTGCCTTCAATACAAGAATATTCACAAGCAACACTACTGGCCCAGACCTTTGTAACATTAAATGAACGATCAAAAAAGGAACCCTGGTATGAGATAGAGTTAGGCGAAAACAAACTTGTTGGAGATTTCCCAACATACTTCTGGACTCCAGAAAGATATGTGGTAGAGAACGGAAACACATTGATGGGCTCCCCCCTCCCGCATATTTACAGAAACTGGAGGACCATTAAAAAAAAAATAGGGTTGGGAGATAGGCTACTTCCCTTTTTGCCCCTGTCTATCGTTCAGAACCTGAACGTAAACCTGGACCTTAGGAAATGGGGGGAGAGGGGAATTAAAAATATCTCAGACCTGATGGAGGGGAATGTGATGAAATCATTTAAGGAGCTACAAGAGAAATATTCCCTTAACGGAGAAGATATTTTTAAATACCTGAGAGTAAGAAGTTTCCTTGGGAAACTAGTAATCGACATTCCCCTTACGAAACCCCAAAAGATCTTACAGGATACATTAGGGAAATCAGATCTCAATAAACTGACTACCAAAGCTCTAGACCTAATAAGGGCAATAAAACACCATAGGGTACCACCAGCTTTAAGCAAATGGGAGAAAGACCTAAATTTAATAATTGAAGAGAAGGAATGGAACAGAGCACTGTACTGTAATTATAAAGTAGTACATTGCCTAAACATCAATGAACTCCAATTCAAAGTAATGCACAGATGGCACCTAGTACCCATAACGCTTGCAAAAATGTCAGAGACAAACACACCTAACTGTTGGAGATGTGGCGACAGGAAGGGAGACGTAATGCACATATGGTGGAGTTGCCCAATAATAAGGCCCTTTTGGCAAAATATCTCTGAGAAATTATCCCGGAATATTGGGAAAGAATGGACTCTATCACCAGAGAGAGCACTCCTCCATTTAAACTTTCCAAAAAACACAGGGAAAGAAATCTCATTTGTAATCGACTTACTCTTAGTAATAAAACTAGAAATAGCCAGGAATTGGAAGACCGCAGAACATTTAATATGGGCAAAAATTAAATTACAATTGATAGAGCAATGCTTAATGGAAAGAGGAATTATATCACAATTCAATTGGAATAGCAAAAGGTACAAACAATGGGATGATTGGGTTAATTTTCTGAAGGAAGGCCAACTAGATTAATGTGAGAGGGGTAATTATATATAGATATACTAATCAAACATTCCCGGTGTTCAGAGCGGAAAGAACGCAGGAGGTGGGAGAAACGGGAGCAGTAGTTCACATGTATGAATGGAATAAATGTATGTACGTTACGTCTGATATAAGGCCCAAAGTCCCTTCACACCTCACTAATAGAGATGGGGAGGAGAGGGAGCTGGGGGAGGGGAGAGGGAGGGTGGGGAGGGGGGATGGGGATCCGGGGAGACTGGACTAATTGGCAGGAAAATAAATAAATCAATAAAAAAATCCCTCACATAAATTAGAGATGCTACACACGAATATACAGAAAGCTATTAGCAAAATTTAATTTATAATCATAACCACTATTTAATATTCACAAGGGTCAAATAAGGAGGGTGGAGGAGGGGGAGAGGGATGGTTAAGTATTAAGGGAAAAGACAGATAAGGAACCTCCCCACCATATATGGTAGCAGACACAATGATGTAACCTACAGGCAAGTTATCTACCTAACGCCAACACTGAGTGTCAGAAAATAAAAAAATAAAAATAAAAAAAAATAAAAGAAAGATGCCAGTAATATTGTGCCATCACAGTGCTCGTTATATTCCCCCGCTTCCCCCCTTCCCCAGTACTTACCGCCTGGCTGCTGCTCCGTATCCCCGGTCGTCTCCTCCATGCAGTCTTCCCTCCTGCACGGAGGAGATAAACAGTCACCGGATGTGACGTGATGTCACATCCGGTGTCAATGGGTTTTTTTCCTTGCGCAATGCGCTGCGAAGACGGCAAGCGAGGGCTGGGGGCCCACGGGGCAGCTGCCTTGAGCCCCCCAGGAGTAACTGGGCCCAGGGCAGCTGCCCTGTGTTAAAGACAGGGCTGTAGCCCAGCTTGAGGCTCATGCCTTTATCCACGACTTGAAAAAAAAAACCTTGCACAGAGCCACTGACTGGAAGATCTCCCCTCGCCATTTACTTGTAGACAAGCAGGAAGCATGCCTGTCAGTGCCTCTGTGGCATGGTTTTTTTTTTTCAATTCCCAATGTAAGGCTAGCTTTTTTTTGCAGTCCTAGAGGGACAGAGAGCAGCAGGAAGGTAAGTACTGGGGCCTGGGGATGGGACTAAAAGTTTTTGGGCTGAGCTGTCAATGGCATATTAATGGACATTGGCTGTGGAATATTAATGGGTATAGTAATAGTGGCATGCTAATGGGCAAATTGGCTGTGGCACATTAAGGGGCATACTAATAGTGGCATATTAATGGTCAAATTGGCTGTGGCATATTAATGGGCAGACTAATAATAGCATATGAATGGTCATACTAATAGGGGTATATTAGTTGGCATACTAATAGTGGCATATTAATGGGCATACTAATAGTGGCATATAATAGTGGCATATTAACCCCTTGCCGACACAAGACAGACTAGTGTTAGTGACACAGGACGGACCTAGTCCACCCTGCACCAAAACAAGCACTGAAAGCAATTTTTTTTCACTTTCAGTGCTCTACTGGTATTGCTACGATGCTTCCATGTGGAAGCATAGTGCAATACTAAAAAAAAACGCAGACGGCATTTTGATCACTCCGGAGATCGATTGAAATGCCTGTTTTAAAGGCGCAGTGCCTGTGGGAATCCATTGGAAAGTCTGGTTGCAGAATGTCAAGTCTGGGGGTGCATTAACAAGTCTGAGGTGCAGATTGACAGGTCGTAGGACAGATTGACAAATTTTGGGATACATTGTCAAGTCTGTGGGGCAGATTGGCAAATATGGACGTAGAATGGCAAGTCTGAGGGGCAGATTGGCAAATAAAAGGAAATTAGGACAATAGATGCATTTTCTCAATCATAGGTTTTATTAAATATGGAAAAAAACAGTTTACATGTGAATTATTATTTACTAGTAAAACTTTTTTTTTTTTTATAAGGTCATCTTATATTTACTGGGGGCCTATGATTGTCTTATTCTGGCCCTGGCCAGATGCCAAACCTGGAGCCTCCATGCTTTGTAAAGTAACCACTGACTCATATACAAATACTGAATCCAGCATACAAAACTCTAACTCTTTGGGCAGGTGATAGTCCTACCCTTGTTTCCACAAGGCAAAAAAACAGCCTTTTCTGGACATTCTACAATAAATATTCTAAATATTATTCCAGAATGACCTACAAAGCTATTTTCATTGTGTGAAGGATGGTCATATCTATGTATAACTATATTGATATGTACATACTGTTACTATTTTACATCCTCTGTCACACATTCAGCGTTGCTATGGCAACTAGGCGGTTGGGGCTGTGTTCTAACTCCAGCCGTCATCGAGCGCAATCATACCCTCTATTCTGACCACACCCATCTCGTAGATCCCGCCCCCGGGAGCTCTCCAGCAGCTTTCCTGCACGCGCTCAGTGCCACTGTCAGTGTTGCTACTGCTTGCGGAGCTCATTCTGCTGCTGTACTTTCCTCACTATATCTCTACGGCCAGGAATGAGAAGCGATGTCCGGCACGAGCGAGGAGAAAAACTGCCGCAGGTTCCTGGAGCTTTTTCTAGGGGAGTTTAGGGGACCTTTCGGAGAGGAGGACCCCATACCATTTCGGCCCATGGCTGATCACATCATTCCTGATGAGGTGGAAGGAGAATGCCTGGACCTGTGCCTGCAACAACTCTGCAAATAGTTAAGTCGTTCAATAACCTAATATCCTTCGCAATTTGGGTGATGCATAGAAATGTGTGTGTTTGGCTTGGTTTAGGACAGTGATGGCTATCTTGTGCTACTTTGTGCTAGCTGTTGTGGACTCTCGGTCTCATGATGCGCAGGTAGCCACAGCGCTGGCTGAGCATACTGGTACGTGGAGTCCACAGATTCAGGAGTGAGAAAGAGTTGCTGTCACTATTTGGGGTAAGGCAGCACATGACTGCTGTGTGATTGCTTATGTAGAATTAAATGCTATAAATAGATAATAAAGCGCTCTCTAGAGACTTTGCATGCATTATTAGGATGTGGCTGGAAGATTTCTTCTCTGCTGGTGAGAGCTACATGCAAGATGCACAAGGTGAACTGTTGCAGCTTCTAGTACAATGAAGACTAACCTTTGACAATCCACATGTTGTGCACTACATTTCCCATGATGTAGAGATGGCTGACAGAGCGCAGTGTGCATTGTGGTTCTCAGACACCTAAGTGCAAAAGGTTATCCATCATTGATCTAGTTATCCATACAAGATGCTTTAGCTGTTGTCAGCTACTGTAACTTTAAAAATGGCTGATTGAGGGAAGATAAGGATTCTTTGAACAATGGATTGGGTTTTTGCTGCCATAACAATAATTCACAGTCATCCGGCATGTTGTACCTCACATACCAATAGATGCCCTTCTTGATTGGGAATATGTGAAAATCTAGAAAACTAAATGATGAATGGAAATCCAGTGGTGACTGTTTAGCTGAAAGGACAATGACAATTATTTGAGTGACAGAACTGTGTCATGCCTCCTTAATAGCAAAACATATAGAGGTGCAATTGGTAACCATTAGCTCTCCAGCTGGTGTACTACATATCCTATAGTATTCAGATGGCATAGGAAAATAGCCCCCAATAGCTGGTGTTTCAAAGATTAGTTCTCACCATGTGAGTGGATTATTTGCAAGGTATTCCCAACTCTAACCCTAAAATAATAGTTTCAAAAATAAGTAAATGTGCTGTTGATCAGCATTATATACTTGTGTCTCATATGAGAGATACTGAAACATGGGCTTACAGGATAACTGGAATTTTAAACCCTTGTGCCTTGCAATGTCTGTTTGATCTCTGGGTAGCTCTCATTATATACATTTATGTATCACAGAAGCAAGGCTTAATCACTGCAAACAAAATCCCCTCTAGATACCCAAAGGTCAGGGAGTGCATCTCCCATCATAGCTTTCTGGTATCTGCAGTGCATTCCTCTCTTTCTAATTGCTTCACAAGGAGGGATGGCTAAACTCTTATAATCAATGAAAACATCAAAGCTACCAGTTTAACCTACTCTCACTAATTAATTGATATGACCACTTACCCTAGTGGATATATTCACATCTCCATTTTTTCCAGTTCCTTAGCAGTTATTGCAAGTGAATGCCTGTGATCATACCCTTGTATGATGTAGAGTGACAAGGTCATCTAGGTCACCTGTTGGAACTGGAAAATGGGATGCAACAATAATTTTAAGAAAGCTAGGCATGTTAATGTACTTTAAATTATATTATTTTTTAATATGGATATGATGTCTTGAATCACAAGTCTGATTGTGAAGAGTTAACAGACCACACACTACGTGAGGTTTTCTGCATTATGTGTAATGCCTCAGGTTCTATGTTAGATACTATTTTAAAAGTCAGGACAGGCTGTACCACTTCAACAATGAATGTCTGCAGTCACTTATTTCTGATACTGGAGACAGCTTTCAGATTACATGTCTTTATATAGGAGTCATAAAAGAGCCACACTCCCTGAATGCAAGAACTACCCTGCGTATCTCATGTCACTATGTATAAAGAATGGAAAAGCTATACTGTAGAAGTCGTTGCGCCTAAATGTAACAACGACAGGGGTGTGCAATAGATGTTCACCCTTCTTTGGCATTTAACCTTTTCAATGCTGGGTTAATGAGCAATACATTGTTTTTTAATGCTCCGTAGTCATATCTGATACAAAAAGGTTATGGAATGTGAATAAAGCACCTCTCTCTGTTGTGATATATCATATTCATATATTTGGGTATTGGCTCATTTCATGTAATACATTTTCCTGAATTATTTGTATTTAGTACTCCCACTAGTCTCTCTCTATTATATATCTTTTAGAAGCCACATCACAATGTTGACAGAGCTGTGTATGCAGTGGGCTTAGGTAGTTAACTCTTTAAAGGACAACTGTTGGCAAAATATTATGTTCAATTGAAATATTGTACCAAATGTAGGCATTTTTAATAGAAACATGAAAGAATACAAAAAAGAAGAATCTTATCAAACCATCTTTGCTCTGTCTAACTCTATTAGGGCAGACATATTTACAATATGGAGTCAGATGGGTCAGATCTCACTTCATCTGACCTGATATTTAAATAAAGATGGTTCAATAAGGTACTTTATTTGTATTTTTTCCTTAAATTATTTATATTTATAATGCCTACAAACTGATATAATTTTGCAGTTAAAAACACATTTTGCCAACAGTTGTCCTTTAGGTGTGGGAAGACTATGTATTTAGAGTGTATTACAGCTCTTTGCTAGCTTACAGTCAAATAAAATTTGGAAATGGTGAAAAGTATTCAGTTACAACGAGTTACACAGTATGTTTGCATATTAAATTAGCTATTGTGTGGTTGTATTATCTCTATTAAATTCAATGTGTTGGTTATCATTTCTCTCCATCATCTAAAAATCTACAAGACCTTATATATATATATATATATATATATATATATATATATATATATATATATATATATATATATATATATATATAATATTTTAGTTCATACATCGGCCCTGGAAGCAAAAAATGGATGCCGTAAGTCTTAATCCCTTTTTATTGAGAATGATGTTAGTTGTTGACCATAATCAGCTGCAAGGTCACATTTTCCCAGGCCTAGATTACTTACACATTATTACCATCATTTGCAGACATGTATGTATAAAATATCATGTTGTCAGTTAAGTTTGATCACTGCCGAATTAAACACTATGTGAGCCTTTTTTTGAAGAACCGAATATGTTTTTTTACTGAAATGCATGGATAATAAGCAACATATTGTTTGTTGCTTTTTTCCTCCTCCCAGCCGTTGGCTTCATATAAATAAGGACTATCGTTTGCTTTTTCTCTCGATAAAATAAATACTGTCAGCGTATTATGCAAAAACAGGCTGTGAAAATATGCAGAACCCAAGGAGTGTTCTTTTATTTAATGATCGGAAGATTGTGAAAGGTGTTACTCTGTAACATATCAAAAAGGAAACACAGCGAACTGCTCTGTACAATTAAACAACAATTAAATGTTTTTACCAGAGACATTTCCCTGTTTCATGTCTTCAAAATACAACAATTTAGAGGTAGATTTCATATCAGTTCGTCTCAAATTCTTGAACAACCAGGTTCTATAATGATATAAAATGTATCTTCACGTGTTGCTACAAACTGGGACTGACGTCTGCACTGACTACAATCCTATCCTATCTTTTTTTTTAAAATTTTTATATTAATCTTCAAAATTGTAAACATATCTGACGTTTTTTTTAGAATTGTTTACCTGATGGATATAACTTTGCAGGACTATAATATGCTCATTGTATACAACAGTTCAGGTAAATGGCAGTGTTTTATTCTTTCATTTCTTGACCTGGCTATCTAGCCTGCATCCCTACTTGACCGTTTTATGGTAAGTGGTAGAGCAGATGGCACAGCAGGGACCCTCCCACTTTGTTAGCGTGCAGACTGACAGTCATGTCTTGCAAATACATACTCTTGAACACAGAGGCAGAGTAAATGGGAGCATCCTGCATGGTAGAAGGATATGTGAGTGTTTAACTGTTTGTGTGCCAACAGGACACATCACCAACTGGTAATACGATGGTTATGTCTAAATTAAATTAAGGAGCTAAAATAATAATACTGTGTTAACCATACGACTACAGGAAACAAGCAGAGTTAAAAGGATACAATGATTTCCCTGCTACTTTGAAACCAATAAATACGTTAAAAAAATCTGGTCTTGAAGCTTGCACTACATTTTTACTTCGCCAATAAAGGGTTTCATTTTAACTTTACATCTTGATGCTTGCACTACATTTTTAGTTAGCTAATAAAGGGTTTTTTTTTAACATGACATCAGAGGCATCTATGTTTTTTTTCTCAAGTGGGCCGCATGATCTGAAATGCATGTGTGTATTACACTGTTTCATGTTATATGGCTCTTGATTGGTGTGTTTGGAACTTATAGGCACCTGAGTGGTTTTGAAACATTTTTTTCCTTATCTGGTCAATACTTGAGCGCCTACAATTCACATTTATTTTTCACTGCATGTATAGGGCTGCACTATTTACAGTAGTCATGAAGATGTTTGGTTGTTTAGCGGTCATACAAAAGTCTACAGAAAACCGCTCAAGTCATAGGCCAACCCTACATCTACACCTCTCACTGTTGTGATCAAGCTATCTTAATCATGTATGATGCTCCTCCCCCTCTGCTCACAGTGAGCAGAGGCAACATGTGTAAAAGTATTATCTGGAAAACAAAGCCTGACGTAGATATGCAAATCATTTATTAAAGAAAAAACATTCCAGAATAAATCAATTAATCATATAAGCAGAAGGGAACATAAAACTTGACAGCAGCCTGACATATTTTCACTATTGCTTAAACTTACTTTGAATGTTTTTATTAATAAATTATTTATTGTTGAACAAAAATGCAGAAGTATAACATACCTTATGGCACAGAAACCGCAAAAGAACAATTCCTTATGACATACGATGTTATAAATTAGAATTATAGTATTCAACATTTCCCTTTCCCAATTTTCCTTCGATAGAACTGAACAGCCTGAAACAACAGTGACGATAACTTTGAAATGAAAAGTATGTTTTGTGAACTGCATCCATGTCACAATATAATAATTCAAGTTTTTCCAACTATAACCAAATAAACAACAATTAAACCAAGCCATTGTCACCTTCTCCTTCCCTGTGTTTGGCCTTTACACTTTTTGAATGTTAATTCTTTAATACATGATTTATACATCTATTTTGGGGCTTCGAGAGAAACTCGGCTAATGATTTATGCAAGTTTCATTTTAACTCTAATTGTTTACTAAAACAAGTAGAGTTAACATAGTCCAGTATCTGTAGCAATATTAATGTCATGAAAGACAAATACACCCAAAAACAGAATATTAAAAATTGAGTCTGATTTTCAGTTTTCATGGGAATTTCATGCACAGATTTCTTAATTATCTACATATAATTTCAACCCTATGTAGAACTTAATCCCGTATTTTTGCCTTTGGTTCTATAAAGCAAGTATGATTACATTTCCTTAGGATGGTGAACAATTCTTATGTGCTAAAATATTTCTCGTTATGTCTAATATTATGCCATTTGCTGATAGATGCTGCAAGAGGTTGTACTTGGTCTTGGCCGTTCCAAGTATTATTTATTCTTGCTTGGTAATATTCCAATAATGTCTGTAGCTAAAGTCTAGCATTTATTATTACCAACCCTGTATTATTTTAAGCAGCTCCTTCACTTGAAGATTTCTTTAAATAAATCATTTTAAAACAATATCTGTAGCAGATTAATTTCCCCCTTGCGAAGCTATGGTAAATATAGCAGTAAAAACGGTGTGATATTTTTTGCCGGAGGATGTGACCATCTTGGAATTGAATCAAGAATTTTGAACCTTCAGTAACAAATTTCCAATAGAAAAAAGGTTGCAAATGGAACCTGGGATATCCTGACGTGATTAACTTAGAGCACGCCACTGCATGGGTGTAGGAACCCCCAAAAATCTGGGGGGGACAGCATTTTTGCTCGCCGGGTATATTCTTATTCAGTAAACTGGGTGTTGTTCATAACATTAAATTTTAAGTTCAACTGCTAATATTTACACATTAACAGCATGAACAACATTACTTACCCAGTCTGTGTCTCTGTGGTCCCAGCAGTGCACATACCAGCCAGCAGCTTTGCTTGAAGAAGGTTCCTACCTGCCAGGCTGCCACTACTCCAGTCCAGCCTGAGACATGTGCGTCCACCTTCTGCAGTCTGCACCACATTCCGCCCGTGCTGCAGTGAAACCGGAAGTAGACCCCGGGGGGCTGATTATGCTGTTCGTAAGTTGTCCGAAAGTTTACAGCATAATCAGCACTCCTAGTACTAACCAGGGCCGGACTGGGAACAAAAAACAGCCCTGGAAATATTTGTATACCATCCCCATAGCATTGCGTCAATAGATTATTGTTTAGAAAAGGGAAACACATGGATTTTTAAGCACATTTGAAGGGTGTATTAGTTATAGATAAGACTGATATACACCCCTGCACAGGGCAATACATAGCCCCCAGTATGTACACAAGGTTACATGTATTGCCCTGTGCATGGGGTATATACCAGGGCAGTGTGTGAGATATAACTTTGTGTACATGATGGGGCATATATTGCCCTGTGAAGCTGTATATATCAGTGCATGAAATATAACCTTGCGTACCTGCTGGGTGTAAATAAAGACTTATCTCAGCATCCAATTTGCACTGACGTGGCGTGCCCCAGCACCAAGATTGAACTCACAGCACTTGCCCCAGCATCCAGAATTTGACCCAGCACTGATATTGCACTCACAGGACTTGCCACAGCACCCAGGAGGAAATACCCTAGCACGCAGATGGACACCCAATCAATGGTGCATGCAGGAAAGATAAAGGTACCAGATATGACATATTGTGCCCTGCATATTTTGCCGCCATTGGCAGATCCTGCCCTCAGCGACAAATACAGTGTCTCACACGTACAGTCAAACATATACACAGTCACATACACACACCGACACATACACACATTGACATTTGTCATAACAGAGCAACAAAATCAATAGAGCTGTCAAGAGCGAGTCCCCTGCTCTTTTTATTGCCGGGAAGCACTGTGATATACCCATTTATTACATTCTGCCCCTCTCTCACACACCTGCACTCTGCTGCTCAATCACACACATTGCAACTCACACACACTGCCACTCACACACACACACTGCCACTCTCTCACATACACTGCCACTCTCTCATACACACACTGCCACTCTACACACACTGCCACTCTCACACACACACTGCCACTCACTCTCAGTCCCACGTTTACATTCTGATATTCACTCACGTATGTATTTTCTCCCCCCACCCCTTTCATTTCTTTCCCTTTGTATTTTATTCCCCACCCCAGACATATCATCTATTCCTTCCCTGTATGTATATTTTTCTCCCCCCACCCCTGTCATCTTTTACCCCCTGTATGCAGTGGTGGGATTTTGCCCCTCATTATGCAATTATTTTGCCTTTTAATATGCCAGGATTTCCCCCCTCAATATGCCAGGATTTCCCCCCTCAATATGCCAGGATTTCCCCCATCAATATGCCAGGATTTTCCCCACAATATTCCAGGATTTTCCCCCTCAATATGCCAGGATTTCCCCCAGAATATGCCAGGAATTTGCCCCACAATATGCCAGGATTTCCCCCCTCAATATCCCAGGATTTCCCCCATCAATATGCCAGGATTTTCTCCACAATATGCCAGGATTTCCCCCCTCAATATGCCAGGATTTCCCCCCTCAATATGCCAGGATTTCCCCCCTCAATATGCCAGGATTTCCCCCACAATATGCCAGGAATTTGCCCCACAATATGCCAGGATTTCCCCCCTCAATATGCCAGGATTTCCCCATCAATATTCCAGGATTTTCCCCACAATATGCCAGGATTTCCCCCCTCAATATGCCAGGATTTCCCCCACAATATGCCAGGAATTTGCCCCACAATATGCCAGGATTTCCCCCACAAGATGCCAGGATTTCAACCCCAGAATATGCCAGGATTTCAACCCCAGAATATGCCAGGATTTTCCTCCTCAATATGCCAGGATTTCCACCCACAATATGCCAGGAATTTGCCCCACAATATGCCAAGATTTCCCCCCTCAATATGCCAGGATTCCCCCCATCAATATGCCAGGATTTACCCCACAATATGCCAGGATTTTCCCCCTCAATATGCCAGGATTTCCCCCACAATATGCCAGGAATTTGCCCCACAATATGCCAGGATTTCCCCCCACAATATGCCAGGATTTTGCTCCCTCAATATGCCAGGATTTTGCCCCCTCAATATGCCAGGATTTTCCACCCACCCCCATCCCTAGTACTTACCTCCTTGCTGCTGCTCTGTCACTCTGATCTGCCGGTCTGTGGCTGTGAGGGAAGCGTTGTGCGCTCCCCTCCAGCCAAGCGGATTCAATAAAGTTTGTTTAAACTTTTTTTTTAAACACACTTTATTGAAGCCGCTTGGCTGGAGGGGAGCGTACAACGCTTCCCTCACAGCCACGGACCTGCAGATCAGCAAGGAGGTAAGTACTGGGGAAGGGGGGGACGCGGTTATTTTTTAACAAAAGTAGGCAGCTGCATAATTAAAGCAGCCCCAGGGCCGGCGGCCTACCGGGAAATTTCCTGGTATCCCGGTAGGCCAGTCCCAAAACCTGGGGGGGATTTCACCATACCTGTCCCCCCCGCATTATTTCCTGGGGGGGATCCGTCCCCCCTGGTTCCTACGCCTTTGCGCCACTGTGCAAGGAGAAGGAATTCTTATAACTGCTTGATGATGCAGAGTATCCAATTCACTCAAAAAAAAAATGTATTCAAACAGTACAGGCTTGTTAGAAATATTTTAATCAATTTAAAATACAAAAAGCTGAATAGGCTGTTAATTGATTGATATGAGGCTAAATCATTGACTCTGTAAACTGTTTCATCTTCTGGGTTCCAGGTTTGATTTCTGTTAGGCCAGCGCAGCCTTTCATTTTTAAGGACTTTCAAATGAGTAAAATTAAGTTGAGGGATACTAAGATTTCTATGCTTGAAAAGATGAGAATACATTCTGTATGTTGTAGTAAGATGCTTTGTTGTTAATACTTTTCATTATTTAGCTAATATTCTTCATATATTTTGTAGCAGTGTACTCTTAAAGAATACTTCCCCGTACAAAGGACTGCAAAGGGCCTACCTGCGTGCTTTAAAAACATGAAAAGGTGTTCATGAAAAATTCTTTTAACATCCTTTTAATTAATGAGTCAAAACATTTTAATGTAATTATGGCTTGTAAAGAAATGGAAAATCTAAGGTTTTTAAAACCATTTACATTGAATTAGCAGGGAAGCTGTAATTCATCCCTATTGCTTGTTAATTCCGTTGTGTGTCTTTGTGTGTCCCCTCCATGCAGAAATATGGGGCCTGTTGACCAAATTATGATGACTTGACAGCATAGTAGAAAAAGTATTTGCACACTTGGCTATTTAGGCCTGATTTAATTTTTTTTATTTTTTACCACAGATCACATTTTATTTAAAAGACTCGGATTTGTTCTGTGAATTTATGCGTGTTAGCTTAGAATATTCTTTGCGTGTACTGAGGCTTTTCCACTGCATTCATGCATGACCTGACAATCTCCTGAGGTGTCCATACGTGTTCTGAGGCTCGTCTTTTTGTCCAGTTTCATTACACCAGAGACATGTATGGTACTGCAAATGCAGGGCTTGGCAATATGTGGTCTTCCAACTGTTGTTCATGTACAAATCCCATGATGCTCTGCCAGAATATTGTCGAGCCAGTGCTTTGGAGCCTTTCATGAGTTTAAATGACCTTTAGAACTGAAAAAAGAGATTAAGCGTTTACTGTGACCTGTAATATAAAACTTGTTAATATTCAAATCTATGTTGCATTTGTTGTATTTCAATCCACCCCTGTATTTTGCAAATGGTTGTCAGTTTTTATCCCACTCCATTTCCTTCTTATCAAAATATGTACCTGAATGTAGGCTGAAAGCTAACTGTGTTCAGTAACATTTTTATTGATATTTAGTAAGCAAGAAAATCAATGTTTAGCTGTAAGTAAAAATGCAAACATGTTTTATTGTGCATTGTGCAAATGTGTTTCATTTTGTTATATATGTGTTCTCCATAAACATTTTATAATGTACATTACTGTGCAAAAGTTGTAGGCAGGTATGACAAATGCTGTAAAATAAGAATGCTTTCAAAAATAGACATGCTAATAGTTTCTTTGTATTTATTATTTACAAACTGAAATGTTAGAGAACAGAAGAAAAATCAAAATCAAATTAATATTTGATGTGATCACCCTTTGCCATTAAAATAGCATCAATTCATCTTGCACACAGTTTTTAAATTAACTTTTAATGAACTCGGCAACATTGTTCCAAACATCTTGGCTAACTAACCACAGTTCTGTGGATTTAGGCATCCTCAGTTGCCTCTCTCTTTTCATGCAATCCCAGACAGACTCGATGACGAAAAATGGGCCATACCATCAATTCTTCTTCTTCTTTACAGTGACGATAGTTCTTAATGGCTTTGATGCCATTCCTTATGGTATTGCCTGATTCATAAGTATCTGCCTCTCAGCATTGAACTTCATTTGCAGAAATGCACCCCTAATTTGCAGAAATGCTGCGCAAAACTTTCACTGTTGTCTGTAGTCCGCTCTCCAGCCCTTCAGCAAACAATCTGCCTTCTGATACAGCCAAATATTTAAAATTTTAAATCAGTATAGAGCACTTGCTGCCATTTTTCTGCAGCCCAGTTCCTGTATTTTTGTGTATATTTGAATCTCTTGGCCTTGTTTCCATGTCGGAGGTATGTTTTTTTGGCCGCATATTTTCCACAAAGACCACGTCTGACCAGACTTCCACGTACAGTAGATGGCTATACAACTGTTTTCTGCCAATTCTCAGCTGATGGGCACTGCTGGATATCTTCCGTATTGCAAAGGGATGTAAGCATGATGTCTCTCATCCGCTGCACTAAGGTTCCTTGGCCAACTATTGTGTCTATTGTGTCCTCAATGTTATCCGAAACTTTCACTAATGCTCGTGTGTGTGCCTGTTAAGAGTAGTCATCTTCGTTATTGTCCCGAGGATTACTTTAAAGCTATTTGTATGACATTGTGTTTTGACAATGATTGTGTTTCAGCCTAAATATATTAACAACTGATAATCATTAGCACCTGTTTAATATATTTGTTGAATCATATACCTGACTATATGCTCACAACCCCCCCGACTTTGTGCAAGTGTACCTAGAAAAATTGATGCTGTTTTAGAAGCAAAAGGTGGTAACACCAAATATTGATTTTGATTTAGATTTTTCGCCTATTCACACACTTTGTATATTGTTAATTGATGAAATAAATTATTAAAATTTCTGTTTCTGAAAGCATTCTTAATTTAACACATTTTTTCACACCTGCTTAAATGTTTAGCACAGTACTGCATATACAGAAAAAACTGATTACTGTGTCAATATTATTAAGAATACTAAGATGACCTACCCTTTTAGTCAAAACAAGTCAATATGTCAGAGAGTAAAATCTTAAAGAAGCAATACAATTATTTATATATATATATATGTGCAATGACTACATAATGGAAAATACAAATAATTAAAATAAATAAAAAATAGCTGTTAAAGGCATGCACAATCACTATTTTACCTACTGAGTAAATAAGTAGTAGACACACAAGGAAACAAACATGATGGATAAAAAACCTTGAATCTTTGGTGTCCCAGTTAACATGCGTTGTGGTTGATCAGCATCTGGGCATCAGAATCGTACATGCGATCTTGGTTGCCATCTGTGTGCCAGTGCAGCTGCACATGTACATTTGCACTGGCATACTTCACAGCAGTGTTTTACATGTCACCTGGCTACAACGTTACAATATATTCTATCATCTCCCTTACTTTGAAGAAATATGTATCCTCAATATAAGGATTATATTGGTGCCCAACATAACGGCAATATTTAATCTGTTCCTATCTATCATTTATAATCTGAACCATAATATAAAAGGATAACTGGAAAACTCTCAAGTGGAGGATTTATAGTATTCTAATAGTTAGTTTTCATTTGCTCATGAGAAGATGTTTAGCATCAACGTGAGATTTTACGTATATTTTACGTATCCTGCCCACGGATTTTATCTTGTCTGACTTTCAGGATGGCAGTCGTCTTAGGCACTTGGCCATTAGCTGAACGGAAGCTGCTAATCATTTGGAAATGTATATAAATGGGGCCAGGTATCTTATAGTAAAGACAGTATCCCACCAAGGACTGTTCTCAGGTATTGAAGAATTAAAATCATTGTTTCCTAGAAGGATGGTAGATACCTTTTTATTTTTACCTTCACATGGATAAATAGTTTTAGGCATGTCAAATCTGATAATTTCCTGAATTTTAAGATATAGGGTTTTTTTTTAGCCAGTAAAACAAGATATTGGTCAGTATTTGTAAGTGCTTTGCATTTTTACCAGTGGTTCTTAATTCTCATCTGTCATTTCATGGATTTTACCTTTCAGCTTGACAAAAGATCATCATCTTGACAAATAACCTCCAGAGGATGATACACAATAATAGTGTATTGCTTTCACGTGCTCCTACACTTTTTATATATTATTATGTAATATATTTTACGAGGTCTATTGCTGTTGTAAATAAAATAAAAAATGCTGCTACACACACACATTTGTTTCGGCTCATGTGACCCACTTCAGAAAGAACTTGGACCCTTCCACAATAGCTGATTTTGAACAATTCTCGTACTTGCCTTTTCCCCCGCTATACTGTTTTGACCTATTTTTGTTAGGATTAGTGAAAGAAATCATAATGTGTTTCAATGTCTGCTCTTGTTGCCTGCTCATTCTAAGCAGTTTGTCTTGAAAGCCTTGAGACCACCACCACAGTGGTAGACCCTGCTATTATGACAAACATTTGTCAAAAACCACATTGACTGTGCTATGAGTCATTCATTAACTAATGAAAACAGATTGGTCACCATCTATTAATTGTTTACCACTAATTATATTATACTTCTGTGGGTAGTTTCCATTATTGAATAGCACACGCAAACGCGCACAGGTAGGAGAAATTAAATAAATATAAATAGCCATTTATGTATTTTTGAGAGATTTTAGTTTACTTATTTGTGAACAACACCACAATAAACTAATATTTTTATTTTTAGTATCATAAAATCACTAGAAAGCCATATTTATTTTCTTATCATTATTATTAATTATAATAATAATAATAAAGTATTTACTTCTATTTAATTTTGTTTACTATTAAAACGGACTATAAAACTTTTAATGATAAAACTATTTTGGAATGGCAGGATTTTATAGAGAAAGCAATATATTGAGAATGCTTAATGCAGATTATTTTACCTGATTCCCTATTTGTGCTTTTATCTTTATTGGCCCTTTATGTTTAAATTGCTTGTGTGCTTAATAAGCAGTAAATGTCATGAATCTCCATTAATAAGCAGTAAATAACATGAATCTCCCTTATTGACTCACTCAGTGTGTACAATGATTCATCACTTCATTTGTGAAAGTAGGTAGTAAAAGTACTCTGATGGCTCCAGGTAGTGTACACATACAGTAGCATTAGTGGCTAAAATCTTCTCCATCATTCCTTGCTAAGATGTCTGCATTGTGTCTTCTATTAGTCAATAATCACTGCTAGTGCTTATCACGTTGCTGTGAATGCTGTTGGATTTATAGGAAGAGCATTAGCCAAACTGTTGCATATATAGCTCAAGACCACAAAGGTGATAGGGTTACTGTAATTCTTTAAGACTAGATCCATATCTATTTTACATAATTTTACATGTTAAATTTTAACAAACGATAAACTTAGGCAAACATATTCCCCCCTTTCGGGGAAATGCCTATTGGCTGTTATTTTTAAGACCATCATGTAGTGTCATTTTGCATAATTTTCAAGATTCTTATTACCCTTGAAACTTAGACTGGCTAAGCGTAAATTGATGTAAAAGCAACTATATGTATATTATTTACCTTTACAGCGATACTGATGTCATTGTATCTATACTCAACTGACTTAGTGATGTAAATGAGGGATTCAGAAGGTCAGAAAAATTTAGGCCTCAATCTGTAAATGTCTAAACTGAATTCAGAGATCTTTTCCTCACGACTTCTTATCGAGAGCTCTGAGCGAAATCTGTATTTGTCTCTATTTGTCTTTTTTTTTTTTACTAAGTCAGATTAGTTCTTTTAAAACAGGATTACTTTCAGATGTAAGTGTGTCTGTCTGCAAGCATGGGAGTGTAAGAAGCTGTTTGGAGATCTTCTAACATCCCATTCCGCACATAGTACCAATATTTGTAGAGCATGACAGCTATTGACTTAGTGACTGCTGCATATACCCTATCATGTATTATTTTTATTCCATTTATGGTCCGTAAATATAGATAAAGTAAATTGCTTCTGTGCATAATATTAGTGCCTGGCAACCAATGACCAATCTTATTACCTCCACTAGAAAAGGAATGTGAACTACGTTCACTGTATTGACATATTTTTTATAGTATCAAAATTAATTTGTGATCTCTGTAAAATATCTTCATTTATCACCCATTTACTTTCTGTCATGTTTCCATGCATTTTATGAGATAGGCTTTATTTATACTTCTAGTGACTGCATTTTGGGTGCTAATGGGTTATTTAAGTCATTTATTCAGCCAGGTTATTTTTAATACAGAATATTTCTATTTATTTATTTTTTTACTCTAAGACATACATACTAAGTATAGATAGGCCTGTACTTCGTACTGTGTTTCTAGCATGGTTCCTCACAAAGTATTACAGCAGGGCCTAGGCAGCTCCATAAATTGTATATTGGTTTATCCCACTCTACGCAGAAGATCAATAGATAAAAATGAAGATTCTAAAATATAGCTGGTGAATTGGGATATAGCTAAAACACCATTGGAGTGTATAGTAATGTTGTTTCCTGTGTTATGTAGAGAATAAGAATCATATTTAAAGGGACCCCAGCATATAATTATAATAATGCAGGGAGCCTATAAAAATAACTTAAGTACCATATATGTTATATGACAGACCACTTTTCAAGCACAGTAGAATTAAGTTGCAATATACAATAAAGATGACCAATATAAAGAATAAGAAAAATAATGAGGACATCACCATGGATACTAGTAACACCAATTTTATCTTTCTTTTCAATCACAGCTACTAGAGATCTGTAATTGAATGTTCGGTACAATTATACTCTATTGTTATATGATGTGTCACATTCTTTATAGTATTTAATTTTTTGTGTGAATTAATACAGACTTGAAAATAAGTAAGTATAAGATAATTAAATCTGGTTTGTGTTAGATAAATGCAATATGCAATATGTTTTATAGTTTCTATTCACCTGATACATAACCTCTCAGGACTTCAAAACATTACTGTTTTAAGAATTAGAAAGCTATAGCGATATGGGCAGTCAAATTCTTCTTTCATAATTAAAATTAGCTCTACTACCTGGCTTTGCACAGGATTTCTATTCTTGTATATATATAACTTTCATATTCCCTTATATTAAAACTCTAAAGAAAAATTGATGCTTGCATGAAAGTTTAAATCTAGAAAGCAATGAAACGTTCGGTGCTCATTCATCTCCTCAGCAGTTTCATTGCTCGTCTTCACAATTGATGTTCAGCAAGTCGCACCTCTGGTTTCCTCAGCAGTTTAGTTGCACCATCTTGTAGCAGTTCGCAATCATAGTTCTACATGTCGCTCCTTGTTGTTTTTTCAACAGTTTCATCACTTTGTAAAACAGCTTGTTGAGTTTTGTGCATTCCACGTGCTTGTCATCTTTCCTATTTTGATTGATTGGTTCATGATAGCGACACGCTATGCATACTATGGTTTTGAAAACATTTTTCGTGTACTCAACCATGAGGCTGAATTGCATGGTTATTCGGGGTCACATATTTGAGTAGATTCAAATTTGGTTTCTGATATGACTCCAATGTACCCCAAATCTTTTTAAACTTCAGGGCAATTAGCTTCGAAATATTGCAAGTGCTGTGAAGTTGCATTGTTCTATGTCACCAGTAATGTTATAATTTCAAGTTGTCTATCACCAATGTCCATACAGTTTGTAACAAAATGTAATTAACTCATAAATCAGGAAAGGAACTATGTAGAGAGCTAAAAATAGTCGCATTGACCCAGAAATTCCAGCATTAATAAGCCGTGCAAAAATCATGATTCTGGAGTACAGCATTCTTGACGTTTTAGCACTTCACAGAAAAAAAACAGACTTTTTTTTTTGTTTTTTAGTTAAGAGCAGCTTTACTACATGTCTTCGCCACGGAATTTAGAGTCTTGTCACTGTTAGTCACTTTCAGTAACTCTCTCGTAGGTGATCGGATGATCAGTGATCTGCACTCTTTCATCTCTTCAGCAGTCTTGTAGACTGCCACCCTTGAAATGTAATTTTCTGTTGAAAGTGAGATTATGACATCACTGGTGATGTAAAGCAGTTTATGTGGTGCCTAATCACCTTAATATATTCATAACCCTGGAAAGGAACACCATAGAGAGCTGAAAATAGTTGAGTTGACCTAGAAATTCCACTATGAATAAGCTGTACCGATTTCATGTTTCAGCTTTTGAGATTTTTTTCCTGCTTAAGACAAACAAACAAACATTTTCTATTTTATAGTTAAGATATTTAAACATATACACAGTGTGTGTATATATATATATATATATATATATATACACACCAGGGCTTGACAAATTTAATTTTGTCTTAGGAACCAGCCCCAAAAAATCTAGCATCAGACAACGGCACAGTCACGCAGACATATACACAGAGAGAGAGTCGGTACCATACCTGCACAAACACACAGAGAGACAGTCAGTCACCTACATACAAATACACACAGAGACAGTCAGTCACCAACATACAGACACACACACAGAGACAGTCAGTCACCTATATACAGACATGCACAGACACCCAGAGAGACAGTCAGTCACCTACATACAAACACACACACAGAGACAGTCAGTCACCTATATACAAATATGCACAGACACACAGAAAGACAGTCACCTACATACAGACACAAAGAGAGACAGTCAGTCACCTACATACAAACACACACACAGAGACAGTCAGTCACCCATATACAAATACACAGAGATATAGACAGTCACATGCACACACAGAGACAATCAGTCACAAATATACACACACAGATAGTCAGTCACATACACACATAGAGACAATCCATCAAATACGTACAAAGAGAGAGTCAGTCACAAACTGAGACACAGTCACATACAAACACATGCACATACAAAGAGAGACATTCATACACAGTCAGTCACATGCACATATATGCACACAGTCAGTTTTTTAAAATATTTTAAGAGGAAAAAAAAGTAATTCTATTGATCTCACCCCCTCCCAAAATTAAAAAAAAAAACTGTTTCCAGGGGGAGGGGCGCCAAATGGGAATGACCCTCCCTGGTGCCAGGTCTAATGCCCTAGTCGCCATGGCAACAGTGGCACCCAGGATTTGTTGAGCCCTGATATGTATATACCCATATATATTTATGACAAATGTGTGTAACTTAGGGTCTTTTCACTAAACAGTGAACTATCCTTAATTAGCAGCAAAAAAAAAAAAGGTCCAATTGGATAAGCTGTTAATAAAGTTAACTGCTGTGTATATATGTATGTATATATATATATATATATATATATATATATATATATATATTATATATAATAGAAATCCTGGTCCTTGCTCTCCAGACACAATGGGATCAATGCCCGGTGCAATACCGGCAGACAATGTATTAGTTGGAGAAAGGAGCTCTCAGGGTATTTATCATCTATTCTTGATAAAAGTCTTTGTGGGACTGAAATGTTGGTCTTTGTGAAATTAAACTCTCATTCTTCATGATATCAAGTCCCCTACATGCCCCTTTCTCCAACTAGTACATCCATGTACACCGACCAGCCATAACATTATGACAACCTGCCTAATATTGTGTAGGTCCCCTTTTGATGCAAAACAGAGCTCTGAAGATGTGCTGTGATATCTGGCACCAAGTTAGCAGCTAATCCCTCTAGTCCTGTAACTTGCGAGGTGAGGTCTCCATGGATCACACTTGTTTGTCCAGCCACTGATACTCGATTGGATTGAGATCTGGGGAATTTGGAAGCCAAGTCAACACCTAGAACTTGTTGTGTTCCTCAAACCATTCCTGAACCCCTTTTCAGGGGTTACAATTTCCATAAAAGGGTTTTTCATGGTCTGCAACAATGCTTAGGTAGTTGGTACGTGTCAAAGTAACATCCACTTGAATGGCACAACCCAGGATTTATGAGCATAACATTGCCCAAAGCATCACACTGTCTCCACCGGCTTGCCACCTGTTAGTAGTCATAATGTTATGGCTGATTGGTGTACATGAGCCATATATTGAGACAAGTGATCTTCAACAAAGGTCCATACATGAACACCAGTGTCTGTGGCAAGGTCTGTGCTAGTCAATAGAACAAAATGAAAATTTCCATCACAATATCCAGTAAATGCCCAACATGAACAGTGTTGGTACATATCCCTCTTATCGCCTTCTGTCCAGTTTGCACTGAAAGCGATATATGATCCCTACCTCATAGCCAAATCAAGTATTCATTGTAATCATGCAATATATATATATATATATATATATATATATATATATATATATATAAACTTTGGATAATTAGTTATTACACATTATCCACATTGGTTATGCCACATGCAGTGAAAGAAAGACTTTCAGTATATCTTAACGCAAGGAGGAATGGCTAATTGTGACAAGATGACAAATTGAATAGCCCTACCAAGTTTCGACCAAGTGTTCTCTGACGCACATTGTAGAAAGCTTCACCCACATAAAATGTTTGAACATAATCTCTGAGGAGCCTGCAAGCTATTCTGACTTACAGTGGAGGGACTCTCTCTTTGCATAAAATGAGTCACTTTGCAGAAAGCATACTCAGTAGTGTCTTAAAGACAAGCCCTCCATCAAGCAGTCGTGATACGAACACATTCCAACTGTGTAAATAGGAAAAAATTGAAAATTAGGAAATGCCAAGGGGAGAAAACATATTCTAAATGATGTTTGTAAAAAGGACCAGCACTGTTGAGAAGCTTGCCTTTCATTATTACGTGTGATGAATAGACTCATTGGCGGAGGTGGATGAAAAAGCAGCCTAACAATTGTGACTTTTATCGTGGGGGAATAAAACAGTAACACAATCAAAGGTTTAGGATTTAACATGCAACTAGACAGATTAGAAAACTGAATATCTTAAAAGAAAGTATTAATTATAAGATTGATTCATTAACATGGAAACTTATCAAATATTACAGAACTATGGAGACTATATCAGAATTATTTTTAACAGTCAAGAAGTGACTTTTTACTATTTGAAAGGAACATTTTGTTAGTTTTCATTGCGATTGCTAAGGGATTGTTTGTATCTATATTAAACTCCTTACAAAAAGTGTGACAAGTGGTAGGCTCTACACCAACATGGCCTACCGAAACCTAAGTTATTTCAAATTAGAGTTTATTAATTCCAGTATGATTTTTGGCATAGGTAAAAAAAAAAAAATAAGATGCAGAGACAAATCTTTCTATCAAAAATGTTATGTAACAATGGATGTGATTCATTTTAAAATCAAGTTCTTACCAAAATATAAAACATTCAGACTCGGGCTACTCAGCAATGGTGTTACAAAACCAACCCATAGGCAATTAAAATCTATATTTTAATGATCATTTTCTGTTATTTTACCAAAAAATGTATTATTAAGATTGCATGCTTACCATGCCAATGACAAGTAAAATAATATTTGCTGCCATTTACCATAGAGTTGTTCTGTTGGGAGCCTCATTATTGCTCTGGAAGCCTTAGAGGGCCAAGCCAATGAAGCATTTTCCTATTTTCCACATATTTCAGTAGCACAGTTTGTGCCGCTAAAGCTTCCTTCAAGGTCTAATTAATGAACCAGCTGGTGCACAGGTGCCTGCTCCTACACGGTGTCATTTTTCTGCCAAGATAAAATCGACGGACTGTTTGAAAAACAAGAGCCAATTTTTACATTATTTTTTTTTTTTTTGCCGTTTATAGCTGTGGGATTTCTGCATGACAATAAACTAAGGCAACTGACAGAAATCTTTGTAATCAAAGAAACTGGGGACATTTACCCTGTTTTACATGAGATAGCACTAATAGCAGCATGTGCACTCCCTAAAATAGCGCAATTTATGCCGCGATTCGTGCTATTGCCGCTGGAACCAGCCATGGCCGGTCTTAAAGTGACAGGCCAGTGACAATAGTGACTGACCTGTCAATTATGCCCCCTTACCCTATGAAAATCGGGTGAGCAGTGTTTCAGACCACCCAGAAAATGGGCTGTCTTACCTGCAGTAGCTGAGACAGACTGTCTCAGCCATTGCAGTGTGGATTGTGATTGCTGTAAAGGCTAACCACAATCCATTGCCATCCTCCCCCAAATTTGGGGGAGAGATGGGGTAAGTTGATTCTGGTTGCCTTAACATTAAGGCAGACCAGGATAAACTATTATTTTTTGCATTTATGATGTGATCTATGTGAAAATCAATAACTTTTTTCACATGCAATAAATGCAAAAAATACAGTAAATGACAATCAGTGTTGTGTGAACACTGTCAAAATTCTTCCTCTCTCTCACTGATACACTTTGATCTTGTAGCAGAGATAGGGTTGCCACCTTTTCTTCAGAAATATACTGGCCTTGGTACTGTCTCCATAGACTTAACATTGGCCTGATACCGGCCAGGTGGCAACCTTAAGCAGAGAGAGAGAGAGAGAGAGGAAAGATATATACTGTGTCCCAAAAAAAAAAATAAAAAAAAAACACAAACACTTTTTTTTTACATTATTACACTCTTAGTTACAATTTATACAGTAAACAAAGGGTTAAGTTTAAAAAAAAAAAAAAAGGTGATAGCCCTATTTGCCCTTAAAAAACAAAACAGTATATGATATGGGGGAGGGGGGGGGGATTAATTTAAGAAGCAAGCAGGCACTTTTATTTAAGCACACACATAGCTAACGTTGTAAAATAGCTATTGTCCAGAACAGACATCAAAACAAAGAAAAACATTGTTCACCATTCCAGATCTTCATAAAATATAGCATTTTCAATTAAATTAATTGCATAACATATTTCTTTATTGGCTAGCCTTACATGCAACACTAAATGCATGAAAATTTCATATTTAAATGCACAGTTATGAGGAGATTGTTTCATTGAATTCTAGCTTACAAAATACTTCCTTGTTATCTGGTAAAACTATTCTTTTCACTATAATGTCCTGTCTGGTTTAGCACTATCATACCGCTCTGGATTTTAGTTGTCTTGTCTTGTCATACACATGTTGTTTTTTTGAGATAAAGGGATGAACACCTGTTGAAAGCACAGATAGCTTGCAGATGTACATGACAAAGAAACTGCCTGTCACTTGCAACTGTGCATCACAATGTCTTTTTTAGTGACCTGTGCTAGTATATTTGAATTCTCTTATTTATTGAGCAGTATGTAGCTGTAGATTGTATATATGTATGTGAATGTATATATCCACACACATCTACTGAAATACATAATGTATTTAGAGCAGGGCTTGGCAAATCCCAGATATAACCATCCAGATGCTCCTCCTTGCCACTTGGTCAATTTGTATTCTGTGCCTCGCTCACCGCGCTTAGAGTCCTAGTGCCACATGACATTAAGATGCTCAGCGGGAAGAAATTTGAACAGGTCTGTGCCTGTGTGAGAGGTGGAGCAAAAGGTGACCACCTCCCCTGCAATGAAGTAAAAAAGCAGCGAAGAAATGACATATTGAAAGATGCACCTTTTTTCTTAAAAAAAAAAAACCAAAACGTAAAAACTACTGGCTTCTATGTGAAACTCTGTTTGTGTAAATGACTTTTTGTGTGACTGTGTGTGTAACTTTCTTCATGATTTGTCTGGCTCCTAATTGTTTTTTTTAGCTGGCTCCTAAAACTAAATTCAATTAGTCAAGCCCTGATTCTTCTAATCCTAGATGTCCAACTGCAGCTCTTTACTGAGGCTGTGACACAATTCTCTTTTTGAGAGGCTATCTGGGGAATATCACAGTTGCAGGGTATCAGAATCCAGGGGGTTTCACTTTCATGTCTAGGTATTATATCAAATATTTCTTTTTACCAGCTTTCTAATACCATAAAATTACAAAAATCCGTTCCTGGGATGACCTGACGGATGTCTGGAGCATTTCTCTATATAGCTCCCTGTAATGATTTTCTTCCTAGGAGAAGGAGCAGGACCGATTTAATGAAGAATTTACCATTCTGCTTTATCTCATACTTTGTGTTCTGGCGCCATGGGTCTAAAGATAGCAAAGAGAATTAAAAGAAGATGGAAAACCAGGAAAGCTACCACTGTCTTTGACCTGTGGTCCTTGCATATTATTTTCTTGGGTTATCTGGTGTGGCTAAGATGTTTGTATACTGGAATTCTTATTTTTTTGCCTTTTATTGGTACTATAAACTATGCCTTTTTATATACTGTATATTTGGATCTCTGGGTCCACACAACTGTTAAATAGATGTTTCTTGGAAAGTTAATGTTATTGTAGCAAAATGTGGGTTATTGTATGACATACCTCAAATATGGCATATATTTGTAAATAGTTAAAAGGTATTTGCTGTGTTTAGAACATGATTACAGGTTTCTTTTTGAGGAATACCATTTACTAGTGGCTGGTTATTTTTAGTGTGTGTAATAATGGCCTGGAAAAGGAATATTGGGGTTTTGTCATGCGACAGCAATCTGTAAAATTGTAAATAGTACTCATTTGCACATTTATTGAAATACATAGAGATAAAAAAAATGTTTGTACCATTAATACTATTATTATTATTATTATTAAGATGCAATGCATCTTCTTCATTTTACCTCAACTCAAGGTGTCAAAACATTCCCAAGCTACAGAATATTCTCAATGAAAGTTGAAAGACAGTGACATTAGAATTTTATTTAAAGCTGAAATTCATCTTTTACCGTTGTCGAGCTTTGTAATGGATTAAGTATTCTCAAAAGAAATTCAAAAGCTTGAGCACAGATATTCCCAGTTTATACTTAAATCTTTTGTGGATAGAAATTGGCTTGTAGGCCTTGGAACTCCAGTGCACATATTTCTTCAAAGAATATGTGGAAAATGCATCTATTGTCTAACCCTTAAATCCAATGCGTGTCCTTAGGAGAAATTCTGTGTTAGCAACATGAAATGAACTACATTTTTATTCCTACTGTGTCTTTGGTGCACATTGTGTTATTAAATACTTAAACAGGAAAAGATGATATTGTTTTATCAGGGTTTTATTACACTGAATGACGAAGATTCAAGAGAGATGACTGTCAGTCCCTTGGGTGGATTTCACTCTTCTAAGCTGTGGCTTTGGAGAAATCACCTTTCTTTTTCAATGTCTGTATCTATGCTGGAAGATAGTTACTGCACAACCTGTCATGCTAAAGTACTCTTGTATAAGAACACAATATATCCAGGGCCGGTGCAAGACTTTTTGCCACCCTAGGCGAACATATATTTTGCCACCCCTTGCTGTTCCTAGGCATTTACACACACAGTAACACTTTCAGTGTTACATACATATGCAGGCACATGAACACACACATGCAATGTCACATGCAGCCAAACATTCAGACACAGTCACACATTCAATGTCTGTCTCACTCTCCCTCCATGTCTGTCTCACTCTCCCCATGCCACCCATGTCTGTCACGCTCTCCCGCTATGCCTTCAGTGTCTGTCTTGATCTCCCCCGTGCCATTCATCTGTCTGTTCCCCCTTTTGTCTTTCTCTTCTTCTTCTTATCTTCCCTTCTTCTGTTTCTTTCCCTCATGTTTGTTTATTCCTCTTCCCCATGTATCTCTCTCTCTTCTCCCCCCAAGTCTCTCTTTCTCACTGTCCCATGTCTAGTGTCTCTCTCCTTCTCCCTCCCTTCACCACATGTCTGGTGTCTCTCTCTCCCTCCCTCCTATGTCTAATGTTTCTCTCTTTCTCCCACCCCTCAACATGTTTGGCGTCTCTCTCTCTCTCGCATCCCATGTCTGGTGTCTCTCTCTCCCCCCACCACATGTCTGGTGTCTCTCTCTCCCTCCCATGTCTTGTGTCTCTCTCTTTCTCCCTGCCTCCCCCTCCCACATGTCTGGTGTATCTTTACTTCTCCCTCCCCTCCCCCACCCCATGTCTGGTGTCTCTATCTTTCTTCCTCCCTCCCCCTACCCCATGTCTGCTCTCTCTCCCTATCTTCTCCCCACCCCATAGCCTGGTGACTCTCTCAATCCCTCCGCCCCCATAGTCTGGTGTCTGTTTCCACCCCCCCATAGCCTGCTGTCTCTCCCCCCCCCCCCTCCCCATAGCCTGCTCTCTTCCTTCCCTCCCCCCTTCCTAGTGTCTTACCTTCGGGCAGCATCGGGGCTCTGTCCGAGCTGCTCGTGCTCTCGTCCTCAACACGGACTGAGCTGATGCTGCTCACTTCCCTGCATGGGTGCGGACTGGCACCTCCAACTCGGCACCAGTCTGCCCCCCCCCCCCCCCCCCGCTTTTTTCAGCGCTACACAGGTGCATTTAAAAATGAAAAAATGAAGAAAAGAAGAATCGTGGCTGCCTGATGCTGGAAAACTTGTATCCCGGTCCTCAGGCAGCAGCCGCCCCCACACCGCTGGCGCCCTAGCCTATAGGTAGAGCTGGCCTTGAATACATCTCATGAGTAATGCCTGCTTTGGTCATCCTGACAGCAAGGGTTATGCCCCCAGTTGATTATAAATAAAGTCATAGTGTATTGAAAACCTATAATTAGACTTGAATAAAATTGCTACAAGGAGATAAACATATTAGGCGTTTACTCAGTAAATCAGAATGTGTTTTTTAGCTAACAGAACATTCTGTGCCTATTGTGTTGTGTCTATTTCAATATTTCTATTGCTGTTTTTCTTCCACTGAAGGGTTTCTATTCCTTTAAGGACAGGGTGACACAAAACAGCAGGAGACAAAGCACAATGGGCTATAAATATGGCACGGAGGACCTTGTAGTTCTAACAAATTTAAACGGGTCAGCAAACCGCAAATGTAAAATTCAAGTAGAGATAGGTTGTCCAGGCAGTTTGTAAGATTAGCAATGCCATGCTAGATCAAAAATAAATGTTTTATTAAAAGAGATGGAAAAGAGAATGTAATTCATTATTTCCTTTTAGTAAAACAGTTTAGTTTTAACTCAAAGGAAAGGGCCAAGATACTAGCATGTAATATGTGTACCATGTAATATGTAAATACCAGCACAGTGGCAACCTTAACATAACAGAGAAGAGAGGCAGATGGGGCTATTCACTAATAGGTGAATTGCAGGTGGGATGAACATTTCATCTCATGAATTTAGCTATACAATGTTCAGGTACAAACCTGGTGAGTAAAGCAAATTAGTTACGCTGCGACAAGGAACTCTGGAGAAATAAGGCTGCCTATGCCCAACAACTTAATTCAGCAGATTTCAGGCACGCTCAGTCTTTCTACAGGAAGCCCGTTCAGCTTTCCGAAGCAAAAGTTCTCCCATCCTGTCTCCATTGATTAACACATTGAAGAAAGATACATTTCGATGAGATCTCACCAGTTCCATTTGCTTAAATCGTATCTACAACTTTGATTTTAATACTCACACTATGGCTTTGGCCTGTGTATAAGGACACACATTTCCTTGTTTTTATGTTTGTTTTTTTGCTACTCCATTAACAGTAGTCCCTGCATGCTTGGGATCTTGCCTGACCGCAAAACGCATCAGGGCTCCTTTGCTGCATCAGGGCTTTACTGACTTGGTGTATTAGTTAATTTTTAGCTATTGTACTATTTTACTATTGTCTTTTTTTTGCTATGGTTGTTTTGTATATTTTTTGTATTAAACAGCCGACTTATTACATGTACTTACCTTGCTGTGTCGCATTCTTATCAATATTATCCCCTTCCCTTACTTCAAGCGCTTTCACCATTTCTACCTCCATTCCTATATATTTTTGGGAAGCATCGGGAGCTGCTTTTGGTGAAAACTCTCTTTTGGTGAGTACAGCTGCTTCTTTTCTGCTTTTTCTTCACCCTTTTCTGAGGCGCACATCTTCCTTGTACCCATTTCTATCCATTTGTTTGCCTATTTCCTGTTCAGTTGATTACTGGTTTCAGAGATATAGGTGCTACGCAAGCCTTCGGTGCCTGGTATTCCTTGCTTAACCTTGGGGTATTGGCTGTCAGGATGAAAACCCCAATAGTGTCTCTGCTCCCAGTTTCACTGTACTCGACATGAGATCCATGAAGGAGAAGTTACGTTTTGCCCTTTTGGCCCAAAGGTCCGTTTGTCTGGACTAGTGAAGAATCCTAAATCCCAAAACATTGTCTCCTAACTGTGTTGATCTCGTCCAAATCAGTAAGATGTCATGATATAGCACATCCAGTTGTTAACATTTTTTTGTCAGATAGCGTAATTGTGCGCGTAATTGTGCGCGTATTTGTGCGCGTAATTGTGCGCCTACCATCTTGCTTGGAATAGATTTGCATAGTTTGGGGCACAGCATATACCCATGGCTTTATGGGGTTGTTGGTAATATTTTCCATCAAATAAGATGGCATAAATATTTAAATACTTTATTCAGCTTCTGGTCCTGGCTACACAGATGGTGCTGGTGCCCATGTTGATCCAAGACAGACTCATCTGAGGAAGATGGCTGCGTGGCCTACAAATCTAGAAGTGCAATATGGTGCAGCCCTAGCCTATCGTGTCAGTTTTGACTAATTTCCTATGTACAACTTAGGGATCACAAAGCTAACTGTTTACCATGGTGACACATTGCTCTCATAGAGAATATCTATAAATATATGACAATCAAGAATGTCTATTTATATGTGACCTTCTCTTATCTTTTTTTCACTGAACACTGGGAAAATGATCCCACACCACTTTTTCTAGAGACTACTTTTATATCATCACTACTCCCACTTGCTTTAGTTGTGGTGATTGGATATACTAGTTTTTCTGTTTTTTTTTTTTTTTTTTTTATTTCTTTACACGCTTTATGTTTCCTGTTATTCATTTAAAATGCAATAAGAATTAATTGTTAAAAAGGGGTCTTAGAGAAGGGGCCCTGGGCTATAACTTCTAGTTTAATAAGGCAGAGAGATAAGATAGGAAATTCTAGACCCTAGCTAACTAAGACTGTATCCTGATCCTGGAGGGTGAAGTGCTGCTAGGAAATCTAAACTTCTATTTGTATAAATGTCTCAGAGATGCTGCATTTTCAAAGTTTACATAAGTTAACAAATGTGCTTGGAGCAATGGTATTTCCCCATGTCTTTAATAATACATATTCCTGCCTAACCGAGCAATTCCATCTATTTGTAATCCTTGGTGTAATGGGTAAACTGTAAACTGTTCGTGCTATCAACTGAAAATGATCATTTAATTTGTAGTAAAACTTACGTTCAATAGAAAGCTATATTTGTGCGTGGTTCATGGCTTGAAGGATAAAACTTACCAGGAAAGGTTAAAGCATCTTAACATGTATAGCTTGGAGGAAAGACGTAACAGGGGGGATATGATAGAAACATTTAAATACATAAAGGGAATCAACACCGTAAAGAAAGAGAGTATATTTAAAAGAAGAAAAACTACCACAACTAGAGGACATAGTCTTAAATTAGAGGGGCAACGATTTAAAAGTGATATCAGGAAGTATTACTTTACTGAGAGGGTAGTGGATGTATGGAATAGCCTTCCAGCAGAAGTGGTAGAGGTAAACACAGTCAAGGATTTTAAGCATGCGGGGGATAGACACAAGGCTATCCTAGCTATAAGACCGGGAACGGGGGACTAAAAAAATAAAAATCAAAAAAAATTGGGCAGACTAGATGGACCGAATGGTTCTTATCTTCCGACACATTCTATGTTTCTATGTTAGCTAGTAATGGTTTAATGATGGTAAGCAGAAGATAAACAAGAGTTTCTACTCACTAAAGAAAGAATTGCAGGGAATTGAGATAGGAATTTCAAACTGGATTGGAGAATTTCCCCAAATTGGTTACATTGACCTAAAATTTGAAAGTCCCATCTCAATTCCCTGCAGTTCTCACTGTAACGAGTTGGCCGCCTGATATGCTGTTGTTCATCTTTTCTACTTTACACATTTCTTCATCTTTTCTGTTAAAGCTACACGCTTATATCTCACAATCATTTCCATTATGTCTGTTTCTTGAGTGTCTAATTCAGTTACTTGAATCTCAAATGTACATTTTATATTTGTTTTCCTTCTTTATCCCAGTCCTCAGAGTACTTACATGGCTCCTTATTAATGTAGTCATTTCACATGTTAATTAAATCCCACTAAGTCTCTCTGAGCTACCCTTTCAGGTTCTCCAGTATGTTTCTGTACAGTATCTCAAGAGATTTTGTTCACTTATTGGCATATACAAACAGACTCTACTTATAGATAAGAAATATAGATTACACAGATAAATCTTACAGCATACAAATCACTCATTATAGTATAGTAAACACTTTCAACATAGTTTCTAATGTTTAAAATGTGTTAAGCAGGGTTGTTGTTTTTTTTTTTTAATAACAATTTGTTACTTACAAATCAGTACTTTCTATTAATTTTCTTTGGACACAGGGAGCATTTTGCATAATTTCCCCTCCACAGAAATCAATAGAGACCCAACTAAGATATAAATATGTCACACCAAATGAAAAACTATAAAGATATATATAAAATTTGGTGCTGCTCACACGATGCATATGTTGAAATATTATCCACACATTTCTACATTTCTCAATGCCTTAATGATATGTTATTCAATATGCATTGATTTTACAAAATATGAAGGCACTCGTGATTATTGTGTTACTGTACCTTTAAATACCATAATTATGGCCAGTGATTTTAAAACATACTTAAAATATATATATAAAGGGATCACACTTGAACTATATAAACACAAAATTGGTTTCCCACAATTCACCAAAAAAATATTAAGTATCAGTATCATATATGATGTTTAGCATCTTCAGCCATACTAAACATCAGAACAGAACAAGACTATTTGCATCTCTCTGCTGTTCTGGAAAAAAGTGAAACATGCATGTACACGTTATGTATATTTTGGTGTGTATAAAGGGGGTAGCAGAGGCATTATTAAGCACAAATCTACCCACACCAGACAAGCCATTGTCAGGGATTCTGTGTACATACCCAGAATCTCCGGTGGTGGTTTTAGCCTTAGAAATTTGCAAACAAGATGCCTTATTTCTTTTAACTTTTGTCAGGTGTTCTGACAATGTGTTCCCGAATATAGTGCTTATCATAAAGTGAACCATGCATCATCGTGCGATCACACACATTACAGATTTGACAGCTGGGAGGAAATGGCCTCTGCGATGTCTCCAACTACACTTCTCATGATGTCTCCTGCCTCCAACAGTAAGAAATATGACAACTAACTAGCCTGCTTCATGGCTTAAATTTTGGATTTTACCTAAAATTAGTATTTGCCACTTTGACCATTTTTTTTACTGGCCACATATCATTTTTACAGACTGCTTTGCAGTATGTAGCTGTCATATGTGACCAGAAGGAAATCAATTACCTAATCATGTAGTGTGTCGCACAGAACCATGTTTATTAGCTAATTGACATAAATGACTTCTACATATTGCAATGCAACCTGCAAAAGTTATATGTGGCTGTTAAAAAATGGCCGAGGTGGCAACTCTACCTACAATTAAGTATTTTGTGACGGAAAGAGTCAGGTGGTTTATCCTGAAATTTGCTGCTAAGTGAGATGCTTTTGTAGATCGATGCAATGTTTTTAATTTGTGTTTGATAGAAAATATTGTAACTGCACTCAAAATCATTATTCAGGTGAAGTTTGGTGAGTAGCTGATCTTTGTCTTAGATGTGGGACAGTCTAGTCTCAAAACCCACTTTGGTGCAAGATGAAGATTACTGCTTGTATAGTGCACAGGTTTTTTCCCAGTGTGATTTGATGCAGGCATTCTGTGTAAATCAAATTTTGAATATTTTACTCAAGCCCTCCCCAGTGAATACTCTGCATGTTTAGTGCAGGTGCGGCAGCACTGATTATATAGATACTGAGAATATAAAGTTTTGTTTCATTTAGTCACGGCCTGTGCTCTTCTAATTGAATACATTATGTGGACCTTGCTCTTGTACACATTGGCTCCTGCAGAAAAATGGAAATTGCTTTTACTCAGCTAGTGTGGGCAGTCCTGGCTTCTTGCAAACTGCTGTAATTACACAATTTCATCCAGCTGCTAGTATTTTATATTTTTAACAATGAAACATGTAAAACATGCATTTTAAAGTACTTTGAAATCAATTAATATGCATTAATATTTGGAAGATCCATTATGTGCACCAGACAGACCCTTTAACAATGCCTCTGTTACCCCCTGATTTTCAAGTTAAGTGGAGGGGATTTCCCATCACCTTAACCTCACCATAACTTATGTTGTTTGGTGTATACATAAAGACACTGAGATAATAAAATTAACACACAATAAAGTGGAAAGCAGCAACAGAGAGGGAAGAAAGTTTAGTTAAAACATCATCAGAACTATAGCAAGACAAATCTCTTTTTAAGTCAAACTTGGTACCAGTGATTTATGTTGTGATTTAACTCAGGTCTTATTGACAATTCCCCTTTGGACGTTCTCTTCCTCAAGGTGAGTTTATTTCATCTAATTGCTGGCGGCTTGCTTTTCAGCATGGATTGCTAAGCAGTTCGTAGCAAAAGGTTTAATTTTGTTTCTCTTTATCAGACATTTATTTCAAATGGCATCTTCATGCGTTGGTGACAGATTGCTCCTTATTTGAAAACCAGGGGCTATATTAAGCTTAGTGCAACAGGGGAAAGCACCAGATCCTAAATTCCTTAACAAACCTGCTGCAGGCTGCAGCTCCTAAAGTGCTATCGGCTATATAGACCAGAAATATTCCTATACCAGAGGCTCACCCATCTTTTTTTCAATATAATGTTGGATGCAAAGTGTAAACTGAAGAAAAACCGAAGAAAAAACAGAAGTTTTATTTTCTACATTTTATTTCCTTTTAAGTCAAATATTCTACTCCGTGTGCCTATTTTTTTTCTGGCAGTCTAGCAGGATTTGGTTAACCCCTTAGTGACAAGACATTTTTACCTTGACTTTCCCGTAATTTTCTTCTCTCGCACATACTGTACCCACACAAATTATATGTTGTTTTTATCGTCATAAGAAGGGCTTTCATTAGATACCATTATGTTCATCATAACTTATAATTTACTACAAATAAGTCATAAAATATGATGAAAAAGTTTTTTAAAAAAAAACTTTTTTTAAATTTTGACCTAAAATATAATTTACACAAATACAATAAATAAAAAAGACCCCATCTAAATAGTTTCTAAATGTTGTCCCGAGTTCAGAAATATCCATGTTTCCATATTTTTCGGTATTTTTTTTGCAAATTGTGACCTTTTAGGGTTAAGATTAAATAATTTTTAGCATAAGGGATAGGGTTAAAATGTAATTAAAATATATTAAGGGATAGCATAAGGGTTAGAGTTGGGGTTACATTTAGTGTTAGAGTTAAATTTAGGGTTGGGGCTGGGGTCACCTCCCTTCATACTATATTTGCTTGTCTGTCTCGCTCTCCCTCTATGCCATTCATGTCGGTCTCCCCTCTTTTGTTTTTCTCCTTTCCCCCAAGTCTCTCTTCCCCATGGGTCTCTTTTGTCTCTATCCCCATGTCTCTCCTCTCCTTTCCCCCTCAGGGGAATCAGCAACATTGCAACACAACCCCCCCCCCCCCCCAAGGGTTTAAATCTAGGGTTAAGGTTAGAATAAAATTAGGGTTAGCATAAGGGATAAGGTTACAGTTAAATTAGGATTAGCATAAGGGTTAGAGTTAAGGTTACATCAAAGATTAGGGTTACATTTTGGGTCAGGATTGGGGTCAAAAGGTCATCGTAGGAGAAAATGGCTAGGAACCAAAAAACCGCTACTTTCAGTTATTACCCTATAACGTGCAAAGTAACATGGTATATTTCTAAACACAGGCCAAAATCTAGAAACTATTTTAAAGGGTCTTTTTTACCATTTGTAATTATGTAAAAGATTTTTCAGGTCAAATTTAGAAAAATATAATTTTTTTCATCATATTTTATGATTTTTTTGCAGTAAATTATATGATATGATCAAAATAATGCTATAAAAAGAATGCCCTTTTTATAAAGATAAACACAGTATATCATTTGCAGTAAATGAGAAAGAAGAAAACTACAGCTAAACACAAACACAGCCTGTGTCACCAAGGGAAAGTCACGACCAAAAATTCATGCTAATATGGGGTTAAAGTGGAATGTCTGTAAAGTACAGACTTGTATGTAACGAATTAGTCTTATTTTTAGTAGCAGTGTCACTGAGCATCATACTTCTAATATGTTTTTCGAAATGGTCTGGCTTAGTAGATTTCTTACAGTTCCTTTGATGTGCTTCTGTAATTCAAGACTTTTGTTTGAAAATACAGGACCTGTTAGTTTGGGTAAAAGCTTTGAAAAAATGTAAGAAATGTAATAGCTTTGTGCAGAGAAATATCAGTACTTTTTCTCTTTGAATTTGGTGCAAATGTAGGTACTCTGAGATTGTAAAATGGGCGTCTGTAAAAGGGTGTGTTAGGCATTTGGTTTTGGAATCATAAATCTGTTTCCGTTTCAAACAAGATAAACATAACTCAATTAGGATAGATATGTAATGAAAGTGCTACATTATAGTCTGCAAAACTACACATTAGAAAGAAATTGAAAGTTAGCAAATATTCTTATTTGTAATGATAATCTGCACTCCAGTACACTGGAAGAATCCTGTGTTGGAGTGGAGTTAATACTCCTTTTATTTTGTACTTTTATCTTTCGTAAATCAGTAGTACAGCCAGAACTGGGAATTCAGTTTTTGGAGTTTCCACAATGACTTCTGGGACATGGTGGGCAGTATTAGGTTGGAGAGTGGCTAACGAGGATAGGAAAAGGGGTGGAGACTAAATTCAGAAAGAATTACTTGATGGAACAGCCAGAAGAAATATTGCAGTTCTTACCCAGAACAAGGCAGTCCATGAAAGACTCATTTGACATTGCATAATTTAATGCTAATACTTTACTAATAAAGTGGTTTTACATTATTAGTTATGTTTGAAGCAGGCAAGTTTCCACACTTCATTATAACCTTACACCTCACGAAAGAGAGAAGTAATGAGAACAATAACTCATTTCAAATGTAGGCCTATTCTTCTGGCGCACTTTACATTGTGTGTTTTGTGTGACTTTGTGGTTCCCGCCCAGGCAATCAGTGATACTCACATTCTTTATACTACAACTCTCTGCTAATAAAACAGCTGCCACTCAGAAAGCACAAACTGCTGCTAGCAAAGCAATATTAATCTCACAATACATGGCATAGATTGTTATGCTGGATGTGGCACTATGAGAGGAACACGCCTGGGATGAATGGTGACAGATGGATGCCTTGCTAAAGCAAATCAGAAACCATTGTAGCATATTCCTAGTGGGTTTTTGAAATGATGTGTTAAGGCAGGAGGAATAGAAAATTACAAATTAGGAATGGCAATTATCCCATATAAAATAAACTCTAGTTCATTCCTTCTGAATTATGTATATTCATAGATACTGTAATCCAAGATACAGTGGAGAAAAGGAATCTGCTCAGTCCAATGCAACCATTCAAGACTGTCTTGTGTTATTATTGTTAATGATAATGGGTATAGTAGTACAAAGCTCATGTATTAAACAGGATTGATGATAATATAGAAAAGTAGATACATCCAAGTAATATGTAGAGCTGTGCACAGCTCTATACATTACTTGCTTACTTGTACTTGTAATAATTTGTTAAGGAACGGAGTTAGGGCCTGGTTCTCTAACACACTGTTAACTAATACTGCTGCATATCCAGGCAGTGCATCTCATTATCAATGAATGCCATCAGGTAGGACAAGAGTTCACTCACAAGGTGTAGGCTGGTTCTACTGTATTCAAGCAAGACTTTTATCACAATTATAATGCTGCATGGAGGCTTCAGCCATCCTAGCTGGTCTGCATCCAGTCTTACCTTACCTCTGCTTGTGTTCTTTTTTCTTTTTTTTTTCAAATATAAACATAAACGTTTCTACATCAGCATAATAAACAACTGAATATAAAAAAACACAATAGATTTACAGTGTGCAAAACGTATTCAAAACATTAATCTTATGAAACATAATACGTTAAATTATAGGAATATAAAATGTATTAAAGAAAATAAAAAAGAAATACAAAAGAATAAAATTAAGGACCTTAGCGAAGAAAAGGAGGGGGAAGATAAAGGGGCATACGGGGTAAGGGATATATATATATATGGCCCCAGGGGTGGTAACTTGGGGTGGTAACTTGTTTCCATGTGTTCCTGTTTGGTTCCCTGTCTGCCCATATGAACCTGCATTCCTACTGTGACCAATTTCTGTTCCTGCGTCTGAACAATTCCCGTTCCATGTCTGTTTTTTCCTTGTACTCGTTCTTGTTTCATTCCCTGCCTCTATAACCTGCTCCAAGCTATTATGTTTGTTACAATTTGCTTCTCTCCAAGTAGAAGTATGCATCTCGTGTCCCTTGCTTTAATTTATGTTTAGTTAGCTTGCTATGTTTTATGCAAGGTTAGTGGTTAGGGCTTGCCAATCGCGAGCTACAGTGATGTGGTGGCAATATTAATATTTTGTTCCCATTAGATTAAATTAAACCCTCAAAATTACCATCTATTGCAGGTTCTACTGCTAGTCCTGTGCTTTAGGCACAAACATCTGGTTTGTTTTTATAGTTTTTATCTGCTGTGTTCTCTAGCCCTGTTCTTGTCTGTGTATAGGTTGCCATATGTTTTTGTCTCTGGGTTTGGCTTAGCCATATCATCCTACAGGGTCCTGCCTACCTCATGTGTTGTTCCACCTACCAAACCTGGCTCAGGGATCCTGCATGGCTATATTCTTCCCTTCCTTGGACCGGATGCCTGCTGCTGTCAAAGGGCCTAGCATGTGGCTTGGGTTCTGCCATTGGACACATCTACTATGGGCCCTTTGGGACCAGTTATTCCATTTGGAGCCTACCGCCCAGCCTTTAGAATACAGTGCCGTGACTCTAGAAACAGGCATGCAGTCAAAGGAAGAAACGTGTTTGGCCATACTCTGCATGAAATGCAAGAAACCTATAAGACAGAAAGTAAATAGACTGATGTAGATAGGATTCCCTGTTACACCTGACATTGAAGTGGAGATGAAGAGACATGCTTCAGAGTAAAGGTGAGGGCCGAATATGGAAAAATGTGGCCATGTAATGAGGCTAAATCCAACTGAGAAGGTGGCTGGATATAGGTTATGTCAGGCAGAGAGCAAGTAAAATTACAGTATATATCAGCTTGCTGGTTACAGTAGATTTACCTATTATTACCATTTTAAGGCATATGTAACCATTTTTAAACCTTTAGTTTCTTGTTTTTTTTTTTTACAGACTACTTCTGTAACAAAAATAAATTCCAGTGGCTATTCAGGACTGGATCTGCTTAGCTCAAGGCATTCCAAACCAAGTAGAAACGATAGTGTGCCCACTGTGCCCAAGATAAATGACCAGGTGTTTGTTAGATATATGCGTTAAAGTTTATTTTATGAAAAAAATCTAAATTGCTGATCTGATGTAAAATAGGCAGCTATTATTAAAGTGCCATATCATGGTGCTAAAGAAAAGTTATGATAATGGGGGCACTTTACAGCACTAAATGAAGTAGATGCTTACAGAGAGTAATGACTTGAGGAAATGAATTCAGTAGAAAAGATTCATCACAAACCAAGTGAAAGAGGAATGTGAGATGAGAGACATGACAATTCAGGAATAATGAACAGACTGATTAAAGGAGTATTTTGAGATAAGAGGCTAGCAAATAAATTGTTTCGGAGTTATATTGATATAAAATATTCTTAACACTTTCCGGTTCTGGTCATCCTGCACATTCCCCCAGCATGATTGTCACAAGGCTAGCAAATGTATAGCTGACAGAAGTATATTCATTTGGGACCTTGTCATGGTCTGCAAAGTAATTTGTCCCTTAAACACTAGTTAGGTGCATAGAACATAAACATATTACAGATAAAAACAAACATGTATATCACACACCAGGCCCAGTGGTGATTTTTTTTTTTGTTTTTCAGATCATAACTTTTACTATTACTTTTATTATCTATTTGCTATTACTTTACATTTTAGATATTACATTTTGATATGAATACAATTTCATGAGATGATATGTTTTAAACACTGTCATTTACCTATACCTAGTTATATGCCATGTGATGTGTACATTTTGATAAATACCAGATAATTAATCAGAATGTTTATGCATGGGTAATGCATCAGTAGAATGTGAAGATTTATCAAAGAAAATCAATGGCATTGACTTTGCTGCACAGACATTTGACGGATGAATAATGTATAGTAGCCAGTATGTCGGCCATGGTTTGAAGGAATGTCAGAGTAATCATTTGCCAGCTGTAAATCTCCCAATAAAGAGGTTTGGTTACAAATCCCCGGACCTAATTTCATTACCTGTACATGCAAATAAGTGAGTTTATGTCTGTGTTCTTTTTGGTTTTGAATATATATATAAATATAATATAATATACCATTCTTAAAAGAAAATGTAACAAATATTCTCATAATGCTGTCAGTATACCATCTAGCAGCCACAAAATACTTTTTGGAATACTTTGGAAAAGGCAATGAGGAGAATGAAGAATGAAACTTTGGAGGAAAAAAAGGGAAAAGTAAAGGAAAGAGTAAAAAGGAGGGAAAATGCTGAATGGCAAATGAAGAAAAAGACCAAGAGAAGTTTCTGTTACTTCATAGATGGGATAGATATATAATGTAAATACAAATTCATAGGATTCATGCCGTGTAGACCTAGGTCACTCAAGAAGGCACCCAAAACCAAAAAAGATTTCGCTTTAACGACTGGCCCAGAGAGATCAAAGCTGCAATTGAATGCTGCGTAATATACTGTAAAGCGGACATGATCTCTAGGAATAACCAGCAAAAAGTAATGAAAAAAAGCACTCCCGTACTTGCAAAATATTATACAAATTTATTGTGTCCACACAATGAAAAGGATGCAGGGTATGCACACAGCAAGTTTGACGCGTTTCACTCTAAAAGTGCTTCGTTATAAGCTCATTATGTCTAGAACCCTGCTTTTGAAGAGCAAACATTTTGGCCTAGCTCCTCACGCTTTACCTGAGACAAAGAGAATTTAATATCTACCGTTATTTGAGGGTCACAATATATTAATCCAAAATAAGAGGAAGTAAACCATTATGTGTATACTATAATTTATTGACGTACAAACAAATTCTAACATTATCCCTCTGCTTTCTGTTCTACTACTGATAACAGAATAAGATGGCCATACTTCAAGTGAAGTACTACTTTGAATAGATTATTCTTCAAAGCTTGAGGTTAATAATTAATTACCTCCGAGGAATGACGGAGATAACGGAAGCAGGGATGGCAAGGATTACTAGTGACTGAGGTTTCCTTGCACTGTTGGCATCAGAGACCCCCAATAGTTCATGTGATTTACAAAATACACTACGATCGTTATTGGCGTGTGACATTTCTCAGAAACCTGCATACAAGCTTTTCTCAATATTTTGTGCCAGCATGTAGTTATCTGGAGAATGTAAACAATTCAAACATATGCTATGATATTTTTCAGATTCTACGCAGACATGCATCTTTTGGCTTAGCTGTAAGCAGAAGGTAACAATACCAATTAGAATTACAACTAACACTGAAATAAGAAATAAAGCAAATAGAGAAGTGATTTATGTGAAAATGGAGTATTTATGAAAACATTGTTACATAAAATATAATAACAAACTCATAAGACCCAGAGAAACCAGATTCATAAGACAGGGCCTAATGTAACTTAGTTTTAGGGCCAGTAAAAACATTTTTAGGAGCCTGAGAACAGCACATGCAATCACGCAATCATACACACACATCACACAGACAGTTTCGCTCTCACACATACACACAGTCAGAGACAGTCAGAGGTTTTGTAGAGGATTAGCTCTTTTAGCCACAAAATTATCGTTCTGAGGCTGTTGAATGCAGGAAGCTCCGGCACTATCTTCGCCCCAAAGGTTTACGTTTTTAAAGGTAAACAAGTTTAATATTTGGCTATCTGTTTTTAACACCACAATCTCGTTTTTTTTTCACAGATTAGCAAGGACATATCAGTGAGCAGCAAGGTCATTCTTGGTTCAAGTGATCTTGCCGATGTTCAGAGAAAGATATCATTGCTTAAAATACATTTTAAAAAAATCTGTCATCTTGTATAATTGAGCATTGTGAAATGAATGATGAAGGGAAGAGAATGCAGTGAACCATATTTTAGTGAAGCATCAGCCAGCCACATATGTGCGCTCTCTAAACAAGGATGACCAGATGTCCCACTGTGTGCCACTCACACAGTCGAGCACATATACACACAAGCCGGCAGTTTTGGGACCTTTTTTTTTTTTTTAAGACAACGTATATCTTTTTCTCAATGTCCGCCCCCCCTCCCCCCCCCCCCCCCCCGCTGCAACCTGGTCTGTGCCTCTCACACAGGAACAGACCATCTTACTCCTTCCTTGTCTGTCTGTCTCCATTTTCCCTATGTCTGTCCATGTCAAATTTGTCTCTCTTTCTCCTTCTCCTTCTCTTTTTTTTTTCTCTCTCTCTTCAACTCCCTTCTTTTTTTTTACCTCTCTTTCTCCATCTCCTTTTTTTATTAACTCTCTCTTTCTCCATCTCCCTTCTTTCTTTTTAGCTCATTCTCCTTTCCATCCTCCGTTTAAATACATAGGCTGTAGAATTGACGGTCTCACTTGCACTAAATCAGGGGCGTCCAACATGCGGCCCACGAGCCAAATGAGGGACATCGAGGTGGGGCCCCCGTGAGACGCACCTCTCACCTCCCGTGTGAGAAACACCTCCACACACACACCTGTGTGTAAGTGACTGTGTGTGTGTGTGTGTGTAAGTGACTGTGTGTATAAGTGACTGTGTGTATCTGTGTGTATAAGTGACTTTGTGTGTGTGTATGTGTAAGGGACTCTGTGTGTCTGTGTATAAATGACGGTGTGTGTGTGTGTGTGTGTGTGTGTGTGTGTAAGGGACTGTGTGTGTCTGTGTGTGTGTGTAAGTGACTGTGTGTGTGTAAGTGACTGTGTGTGTGTAAGTGACTTTGTGTGTAAGGGACTGTGTGGGTGTCTGTGTAAGTGACTCTCTCTGTGTGTGTACATAAATTAGTATGTGTGTGTGTGTGTGTAAGTAACTGTGTGGGTGGGTGTGTTAGTGACTGTGTGTGTGTGTGTGTGTGTGTGTGTGTGTGTGTGTGTGTGTGTAAATGACTGTGTGTGTGTAAGTAACCCTGTGTGTCTGTGTGTGTGTAAGTGACCCTGTGTGTCTGTGTGTGTGTAAGTGACTGTGTGTGTGTGTGTGTGTGTGTAAGTGACTGTGTGTGTAAGTGACTGTTTGTGTGTGTATAAGTGACTCTGTATGTGTAAGTATCCCTGTGTGTCTGTGTAAGTGACTGTGTGTGCGTGTAAGTGACTGTGTGTGTGTGTGTGTAAATTACTCTGTGTGTGTGACTGTGTGAGTGTGTAAGTGACTCTGTGTGTGTGACTGTTTGTGTGTGTGTAAGTGACTCTGTATGTGTAAGTATCCCTGTGTGTCTGTGTGTAAGTGACTGTGTGTGTGTGTAAGTGACTGTGTGTGTGTGTGTGTAAATTACTCTGTGTGTGTGTGACTGTGTCGGTGTGTAAGTGACCCTGTGAGTGTGTGTCTTTGTGTAAATTACTCTGTGTGTGTAAGTGACTCTGTGTGTAAGTAACCCTGTGTGTGTAAGTGACTGTGTGTATGTGTGTGTGTAAGAGGCTCTGTGTATCTGTGACTGTGTGTGTGTGTAAATTACTCTGTGTGTAAGTGACTCTAGGTGTGTGTGTGTGTGTAAGTGTAAGTGACTCTAGGTGTGTGTGTGTAAGTGACTCTAGGTGTGTGTGTGTATAAGTGACTCTGGGTGTGTGTGCAAGTGACTATGTGTGTGTAAATGACTGTGTGTGTGTGTGTGACTCTAGGCATGTGTGTAAGTGATGGTGTGTGTGTAAGTGACTGTGTGTGTGTGAATTTATGTGTGGCTGTGTGACTCTGTGTGGGTAAGTGTTTCTGGTGAAGTGGCCCACTGCAAAAAAAACACTCCTGCACTAAACTCAACCCAGCAAGTTATAATCATTTTTTTGAATATCATTGTGTTGACAAAATTCTGTAGGTGCTTAGTTTTTTGCATTATACCACCACATTGGCTGCTGCTTTATGTGTTAATTACATTTTTGATATATGTGCTAATAATCTCTAGAATCTGGATTCCTTTTCTTACAGCTATGGTATATCTCTATAATGCTGAGGGTGGTTAGATCTCCTGCTCTGTAATGAGTTTTTAGCATTTTGCTTTTGTACGAGCCAATGTTTTGACCTGGGGGAGCTTGCCACTTGGGGCCTCACCTACATGAATGAGTTCCTTCCCTTTATATCATGTATTCTGTTGCTCTGAATGACTATTCTCCGTGAAAGGTCAGTGTTTTTGTATATTCAATGATTCCAGTTCCCACAACCTGTGTTGAGAGGCTTTACATCCGAAGACTAGGGCTTTGTTTCTGTGTACACTGTATTTTCCTCATGACTCATTGCTAAGATGAAAGCAGCCTGCAGAATATATAATGACTTCTTAAGGATTTTGAAATTAAAAAAAAAAAAATACTCTGGTCTGAAAACTAAAGTAATTTTAACTTATTACATTGTTGTACTTGTTCATTATTTCTGTGCTTTGATTTGCTTTCAGTATAAAGTATAGTAATAAGCGTGCTTATCTACTTTCCCATCCGTAAGACTGATTCTGTTTGGGAACTGCAATATATTTAGCTTTCTGCTACAGGGAGTGCAGAATTATTAGGCAAGTTGTATTTTTGAGGATTCATTTTATTATTGAACAACAACCATGTTCTCAATGAACCCAAAAAACTCATTAATATCAAAGCTGAATATTTTTGGAAGTAGTTTTTAGTTTGTTTTTAGTTTTAGCTATTTTAGGGGGATATCTGTGTGTGCAGGTGACTATTACTGTGCATAATTATTAGGCAACTTAACAAAAAACAAATATATACCCATTTCAATTATTTATTTTTACCAGTGAAACCAATATAACATCTCAACATTCACAAATATACATTTCTGACATTCAAAAACAAAACAAAAACAAATCAGTGACCAATATAGCCACCTTTCTTTGCAAGGACACTCAAAAGCCTGCCATCCATGGATTCTGTCAGTGTTTTGATCTGTTCACCATCAACATTGCGTGCAGCAGCAACCACAGCCTCCCAGACACTGTTCAGAGAGGTGTACTGTTTTCCCTCCTTGTAAATCTCACATTTGATGATGGACCACAGGTTCTCAATGGGGTTCAGATCAAGTGAACAAGGAGGCCATGTCATTAGATTTTCTTCTTTTATACCCTTTCTTGCCAGCCACTCTGTGGAGTACTTGGACGCGTGTGATGGAGCATTGTCCTGCATGAAAATCATGTTTTTCTTGAAGGATGCAGACTTCTTCCTGTACCACTGCTTGAAGAAGGTGTCTTCCAGGAACTGGCAGTAGGACTGGGAGTTGAGCTTGACTCCATCCTCAACCCGAAAAGGCCCCACAAGCTCATCTTTGATGATACCAGCCCATACCAGTACTCCACCTCCACCTTGCTGGCGTCTGAGTCGGACTGGAGCTCTCTGCCCTTTACCAATCCAGCCACGGGCCCATCCATCTGGCCCATCAAGACTCACTCTCATTTCATCAGTCCATAAAACCTTAGAAAAATCAGTCTTGAGATATTTCTTGGCCCAGTCTTGAGGTTTTAGCTTGTGTGTCTTGTTCAGTGGTGGTTGTCTTTCAGCCTTTCTTACCTTGGCCATGTCTCTGAGTATTGCACACCTTGTGCTTTTGGGCACTCCAGTGATGTTGCAGCTCTGAAATATGGCCAAACTGGTGGCAAGTGGCATCGTGGCAGCTGCACGCTTGACTTTTCTCAGTTCATGGGCAGTTATTTTGCGCCTTGGTTTTTCCACACGCTTCTTGCGACCCTGTTGACTATTTTGAATGAAACGCTTGATTGTTCGATGATCACACTTCAGAAGCTTTGCAATTTTAAGAGTGCTGCATCCCTCTGCAAGATATCTCACTATTTTCGACTTTTCTGAGCCTGTCAAGTCCTTCTTTTGACCCATTTTGCCAAAGGAAAGGAAGTTGCCTAATAATTATGCACACCTGATATAGGGTGTTGATGTCATTAGACCACACCCCTTCTCATTACAGAGATGCACATCACCTAATATGCTTAATTGGTAGTAGGCTTTTCGAGCCTATACAGCTTGGAGTAAGACAACATGCATAAAGAGGATGATGTGGTCAAAATACTCATTTTCCTAATAATTCTGCACTCCCTCTATATTGTTGACTTTATTGACTTTTGGCTGCTCTCTGTATAGTACATTCCCTGTAAAATATATATGTCCTGGATATGAGTAAAATTCTCTTGAAATTTTAAGAAAATATATATTTCCCACTACTCCATTGTAATAGCCCAGGGACTTCAGAAGTGGGTCACATGATCAGAACTGCATATGTCCATTACAGTTCTGTTTTTTATTTAGACTTATGGTGAAGAATAGTTGTTTGTTTGGTTAGCAGTAATTCAAAAGCAGTTCTAAAACAGTTTCAATACATTTTATTCAAACAAAACTATACATTTATTTATGACATTATGAGTTGTTAAGTAAGTTGAGCAATACCTTGTTGTCAGATGGGTTCAGAAAATCTGTCTAGCTGCCCTTTATAAGCCCACATTACAAATAAGCAATATTAATATTTGCAATATAGGTAAATATAATTGGGTTATTTGTCCTACTATATTCTGTTAATGACAGTGAATATAATAATCATTACTTACATTGTCTATTTTTGAATATACTCAGGGGTAGATATCAACATTTTAATTGTGGACATTTACTGGTCTTTTTGATGGACAAATTAATTATGTTCTATGGACCTGGTATGGACCTAAGTACATACACTTAGCCTAGACTTGAAAATACTGTTATTTCTTTGCCGTCTTGTTTGTATGTGGCACACGCTGGATTACATTCCAGTTGGCTCATCCATAGTAGGTTTTAAGTAAGCATTATACAATGCATAATGCTCAAGCGTTATAGAGTAGATGCATACCTCCCAACTTCTGCCCTTGGCAAATTAGGACTTTCAGGAGGGGAACTTAGGACGTTAGTGCTGTCACTCAGGCTGGCAGTGATACTGCACATGTACAGATCTCTATTCGTGCATAGTATTCTCCAGTGTTACTAGACAATGAAAATCAGGACTGTGGGATTATGGTCTTGAATCGGGTCCATCCTGTTTGAAGAGGACTGTTAGGAGGCCTGAAGATGTGCAAGTTCATCTATTTGAACGTATGACAACAATTCTGTATATATATATATATACATGTTACCCAACTGTTGGATTCTCCAGTAATTGGAGAAAAATTCTTCAATGCAGCTGAATGGGAGAACTTTTCTAACTCCAATTCCTGTCTCAATTCCCTGTAATTCTCTCTTTATTGAGTAGACCATTAGGTCTTATTTATTTCTGGGGTCCGTTTGTGTTTTAACTAGTAAAATGACTTATGTTTTCTACTTATTTGTATTGTACTTAATTCCATTGCCGTTATAATATGTTTTAAAAAACGTTGTTATAATATAAAAAAAACAGGCGTGTGTGTCGTCCATTAGAACTCGTGTCACATTTCTGGTAAAGGGAGATTCTAATTTCCCTGTTTTCAAGGATAATGTAAACACACTGTACTTTTCTGTCTCAGTAAATTGGGAACACACTTCACTGGGCTTTGTGTGTCTCAGCACTTTGTCTACAACACAAGGAATTTTCTGCATAGTCCTGCATTGTATTTTTCTTCTGTCGCCAGTTCAGAAATTGACTTTAATATTAACCTTGGTGAAATTATTTTATTGTATATGCTGATTTAATAATAATAAAAAAAAACCCTCATCCCCCTTTTTACCCTTAACCTGTTGGTGACGCATTACATTTCATGACAAACTATCCCACTGAAGACAGTTATTGCGTGGCACATCACACAAAAACTATCACATTTCACATGTTGACATATCTGTTAAGGTTCTTGCACATGTGATTGCTGTGATAGCAGTATGCGTTTATCTGTCTCAAGCACTACCTGGCTTGATGGCTTTAGCATATTCCCCCACGACAATTGCTATAAACGACATTTCCTATGTTACTTAGTTAGTTCTCAGCTGGTTCAGCATAATAGGAAACGTAGTCAAAATTCCACATTTGAAAACTGTAATGACAGTATACCAAATTTAACCCTGTACCTGTCACATAAGCCTGTGCATGTGTGGTATCACTGTACTCAGGAAAGCTGCTGAACATATATTGTTTGGCAGTAACATATAACTACCCGTGTAAATTCATACCTATTATACAATGTCTGTAAAAAAAATCTTCTGCAAAATACCCCAAGTGTGAAATGCACACTCAGTAAAGTTGGTCCCCGCTATCTTGGGCTTCCATTTCCAGTGTGTGATGTTCTTGCCGTTAAAAACACTACTATATAACCGGTATTCCAGCAGGAAAGTAACAGAATATTACGTCCATTTTGCTTTAGACCATTTCCATCGATTGCTTTCTTACTCATCTACTATATCTCCACTGGCTCCACACTAGTTTATCTAGTGTTTTTGACATACTCTTATAATCACTGGTACACTGTGTGCGCTTGATACCGAACTAACATTCTCACTGTATACTCTCCTCTAGTTTTATGTCTTGGATTGTCTATGTGTTCATTAGTGTGGAGATCTCGTACGTCTTCATTTCTGTTCACTTTTCTAATTGGTGTTCAGCATAACACCAAATACACAGTCCCATACGAACCAGATCAGACTTCTCCCCCTTGTCTGCTACACTAACCGTTTAGGTGGTCGGTTTGTTTTGTGTCTTTTGAGAAATATGACAGATATCAATGTTACAATGTCAATATTGGTAATTTTGATAATATATGGTTTGGAAAGCAATGTGCTACTTGTACTAATTGTCTTATAAATTCCAAAAATTTGTAATCTAGACCAGTGTTTTCAGCTAGTGGATCCTGACCAAAAAGTGGGTCGGGAGCTGGTGTGGAGTGGGTCATGGACATGTTTTGTCAAAAAGTCTAACTTTTGATTGGGGGGAAGAAAGATGATGTAGTGACGCACGCTACGTTCACCGCCTGAAGATGAGAAACCCACCAAGGAATGGATGGCGTTGTTTCCATAGTGACGCTGATATCTCCCTACTAGGTTTAGGAAACAACCAAGGCCAAAGAATGGACATTGAACACATCTTCAGAGCTGCTTTGTCTATTATCACTCCAGACTTTGAGACATATTTGTCTGGAACAAAAATCATTCCCAGCTTTCTTATTAGTTGTGATTTAATTTCAATGACTTTATATTTTGTTGGGTTTTTAGCTCATGTTTTGAATAGTGCCTATATACATTGTGCAATACTATGCAAATTGTAATGTGGAATAAATTGCAATGTTTCAGAAATTAAATTATTTTTGGGTTGTGACTTAATGACCAACGACAAATGTGGGTCCTCAGGTTAGACAGGTTGAGAACCACTTATCTAGACGACACACGAGGTACTCCCAAACTCAGGACAAATATTTTCATCTATTTTTCAGGTTTTTGTTTCAGTAGCAATTGAAAGTGGTGGCAGCGCGCTAAGGAGTTCTTAATCCTTTAGAACTCACATCAACCCAAAAGGGATTTCCTAAAGAGCACAAGAGAGATGCCTTTCCCTCAGCAAATAAGTATCCTGATGTTTTTATTAAGACAAATATATCAAAAAGGATGCATCAAATATAAAATCAACAGTGCAGAATGGTCTAAAAATTCACCTGCCGTGCGGGAGATAAAAAAACACATTCACAGAACATAAACTGATAAATCATAGTTTAACCTTGAGAAAGGAAACTTCTGTACACAATTTGTTTTATATAATTACTTCTGAGGATGCCATTGTCACAGGTGAAACTTGTCAGGTGGTGTATTAAACCGTAAGGTTGTTTTGATGCAAATGTGGAGTGAAATAAGTTATAACTAAAAGTGTGTTATATGATGTGTACCCTTTGTGCTTTTGTAATACTTTTTCATGAAATTAAGTTTATTATATACACTTTGTTAAATATGTGATAGTAAATCAAATTGAACACTGCATATTAAAATGAAACTTAATGTGTTTTTTAATTAAAAAGTCAAGATTGTAAAGTCAGTTTTGCCGGAGCCATAAACATTTTTTTCTAATTTAATTTAGTGATGCATGTCTAGCAAATCTTGTTTACTGAGGGCAGCTAATGCCGGAACATATGGCTTGACCTTACACGGTGGAAAACCCTTAAGCTCGTGGGCTTCCTTAAGATTCAACGTTTCATTTTTGCACAGAATCTAACATTCAATAGATCATCCTAAATATTACAAGACAGAAAGCCAATCAAGATTTGACAGATAACCTTGCAATTTGTCTTTTACAAATAGTATAATCATGTACACAACATATCCATCTACCTTCTCAAGAACAATATGTGTTTACTAGCTGTCTGTCAAGATCCCTTAGTGAACCCTCGCTCGCAGCATTTATATCCTGTTGATTCTGCTTTCATTGATATATGTAGCAGACATGTTCTTAGCACAAGTGATTCACAGAATTTAGCTCTCCCTGGTCACATTCAATGGCCTCCTGTTAAAGTAAAAACTGGCATAATAGTAAATTAACGGGCTGTTTTGATTCCCACCTGCCAGTAACAGGTACAGCAATATTATTACCCCACACGTTAAAAATTGACCTCCATGTTTTCAATTAACACACAAACAGTAATTCAGTGCCTGTCAGTAAAAGGGGGGAGGTGTCAATTTTTTGCCTACCTACTTTGCACACAAAAAAATGAAATGTCAAAATGTTGGGTGAGCCACAGTGGCTTAAATGGAAGCATTTATTCCATGTTACTTTGTGTGGATAGGAGAGGTTGAGGAATCTTCCAGCATTAGAGTTAGGCATGCACCTGTGGCTCTGGTCCTGGTGGGCACTGTGCAGTACCATAGACAGGTAAGAGAGACCTAAGGATAGCAGAGGGAGTATTGTGTATTTGTAGATAGGATAAGTAATTCATAGCTAACCATTTGTACCTCCAGCTGCTGTAGACCAATCTTCATGTGATGCTGCAGTCTACTGTTAACTTTTGGTGGCACTTGTAGCCCGTGGACTACTTTTTACTTTCTGCTAAACCATCCAACTCACTAGCTGAGTATCATAGGAATATAGTCCACAGATAACTCTGGCACTCTCGACTGATGTGGCCTACTCTTCACATAATGCTTAGGTAGTCTCTTAGCTGGCACAACATTACATGATTGACAGCTTACTTTTGGCACTCTAACTGCTGTAAAGTGACATTTCTGTGATGGCTCCAAAGATTTTTCCCTCTGTTTTACTAGATCAGTCCTGTACGGTAGCCTTTGGACTGTCACATAGTAAATCTGTTTATGCAGATTAGTATACCCATTTCACATACATAAAGAGGGAGTACTGGCAAGTACAAGATTAAACTTGTAAATTTGTTCCTTTATTAGCCAAAAAAAACCCTGTGGTATTATTTACCAACGGTAATTCATTAAGGCAATCTTTGACAAGGGTGTAGCTTTGTTTTTCCTTAAGTTATAAGTGATACTACTATTTGAATCGGAAATATTATAAAAAAAACTAGAATACTATTGTAGCAATACACATATAATGTTCAAGCCAAATTTACACTCGCACATTTTCCTCTCATTAAACATACTGAATTGATTATCATGTTGTGATTTTTGTTCTTTAGGAATAAGTACCTCCCATTAGCTATATCAAAAGAGTAGAATTTAAGTAATAGTTACTGCCTTTTTTTCTTGAAAAGCACATGAATCTCTACACAGTGCACACAAGGTTTAGAAGTGAGGAGCGAAGACATATATGATAATTTGAAGATGGAGGACTCCTAGCCTTCTTTAAAGGGACACAAAACTTTCTTTTTTCACTTGTGTTTATGAAATATATGGGGTGCTCCTAGTGTGAGGATAAACAGACATGTAATTTTGATTACATGCCAGCTTATCCTCTGACTAGCAGCTGTGTGAAGCAAGCAGGCCGGTTTGGCAACTGTTTCTCTGTTTCTCTCTGGGAATGCTTATTTGGACTCCTAGTCTGTTGAATGAGTCGAGCCCGCGTTCTGATTGGCATTGTGCATGCAGACATAAGCAGCATTCACCAGCCTCCCGACCTGCTCTGCCTCAACACTGAGGCAGAGCTGAACGTAAATCTGTGTATATATATATATATATATATATATATATAAAGATATGTGTCAGGTTTACTCTGCAGAAGAAAAATTAGCGTTAACAAACAAAAAAAGTTTTGTTTCCCTTTAAAGATTTGATGGGCTACTTCTTTCTTGAAACATTAGTTTCTGGTAATATTGGGACATGCAGAGAGATATGAGTGTCAGGACGTAGGTGATATTGAACAAAAGAGGTAGTAAAACCAGACAAGGAGAAGTAGATTTTATTAATTTGAGCATATACATGCTCGAAAAGCCAATTTCCTTTCTTGTCAGTAAAAAAGCCATTACGGATGTATTTCACACATTGGATTGTGGTGTGTCTTGAATGAATAGTTTTGCATTTTATTGCATTAAATGTAATGACAGGGGTAGGCACCAACATAGTTTATGGAGGACATTTGCTGGATTTTGTGACAGACAATTTAATGATGTTCAATACACATTCATAGACCTAGCTACAGACACTGGTGACCTTACATTTTATCTCCGCTTAAGGTCCCAAGCACTTGCCCATTCCGCTTAAATCAACATTATTTTATCGTCCTGAAATGCTTACTCTGTTACACATTTATGTGTCATGTTAAAAGGCATACTTACCATTCCTCTGGTAATATTACATGTATTGCATTCTACTGTTGTTTTCATTAATAGGCAAGAGCAAAGCTTTGTAATCTTGAATTTGTAATAATAAAAGCCTTTATCCATTTTATCATGTGAGAGAAACAGAGGTATGGCAGTCCCGCTGAGCAGCCTTTTTTGCTAAAATAAAAAGAATGATAACTCTTCATTATCTGTATATCACTTTGAATTGGGTGCGGGCTTTCAAATGTGCTGCCTTATGGTTTTAAATTACTTTATTATTCCCACAGCAATGCATCAATATGAGGAAGCAAACACTGGAATGTGATACAGATTTATTTCAAGAGCTTTGTCCATTTGATTAGTAAATGCGTGATAGCTCACTGCTAAGGAAAATAAACAGAATACTCTAGGAAAGTCACTGACCATACACCAACACATTTATGCTTTACCTGATGTAAATATATAGGTTATTTTTAACGTAATTTTTCTTTAGATTGCTATGATTACATTCGTTTGTGTACACATATTAACATACTCCTAGTCAAATTGGGGGTTATGTATAAACACGGTGCACATGCAGATTGCACCAAATACTGGCGCAATCAGTGTGTGCACCAATGTATAAAGCAGACTCATAGACGTCTGCATTATCTACGTTGAATGCATAGATTTAGGTTGTGTCAGCAGTCGTGTATGTAGGCTATGTATAAAATATCAGGCTCTGAAAATGGCCTGATTTGTGTTGGGAAACCTCTAACGGAAGTCATTCCCCCCCCCCCCCCCCCCACTACCAAGTGTCGTGAGTTATAAAAAAGCACAATCACCGTTATACATAACAAACAGCGATTGTGCTTTAAAAAATAAATAAAACTCCCAACACTTTAAAGTGTTGGAATTTTTATACAAATCCCCCATAGTGTGCAGATTCATTCCAATTCCCGCCCTGCTGGACATCACACCATGTGGCTGTCATGTAATTCCAACACTGGGCCCATCTCACATTTGTAAATTGACCTCCCTAGGTTTACCCAATGGGAGTTATTTATTAAAAGGTAAGTTTAGGGAGGTTTCATGCTTAATTTGCTTGCTTAGTAGTACAGACACTGTGTGAGTTACAGGGTCACATATGGTACGTTTCCCCTGCTAGAAGAACTCATTAAGGAAATACTCATCTCAACTCACTCATACCTCACTTTTAGTGAATAGCTCCCATGTTGGCAGGGATGCATACAATACACTTCTACATGTAAGATATGTTGCTCTTTCCCATTGCATTGTGGGCAACAGCGGAAGTGCTGAAGGCACATACTGTGCTGTCAATATTGTATGTGAAATGGATGATAGAGAGGAAAAAAATGCTTTGAGATTTGCAAGTGAGATGGGTGCAAAGATGATGGGAAAACAGAACCAGTAGATTTGGGCTGTGACAAGAAGAATGAGGGTATCGTGAATACAGTCTTATGAGACATTGTACTAATAAAATGTTGAGAAGGGAAGATGCCAGGCACTGTGGAGATGGGAAGATAATGCTGGAAAAAGAAATTGAATTGTGAAAACAAAATGCTGAAGGATATTTTGAGAGACGGACAGATAACTGAACAGCAAAATGAAAAGATGTAGAGATAGCTGAGAACTGCAAAAGACAGTAAAGTAATCCTTTGATGGTAATAACTATGTATTAAAACTGACACCATTTATGTCAGAGGTCTTCTAATCACTGTCAGGTAAAATACCATGACATCAGTGGATATACAAGAAAAAAAAAAGTTAAATTATACAGTTTATTGGCTGAGAAATTGATTGCAAGCTTTTGAGACCAGTTTCTACGTCCCTAAAGTTCAAGGCATTCCCTAGAAGCTGTAAAGTAAATGAAATATGAGCACAAATAATTATCAGTAAGGTTTACCAACCAGATGTTAAATGTATTATTCTACTCAATGCTGTGTATAGTAAAAGGCATAATTTTTTTTTATTTTGGTACATTTTGACAAAATGTATATTTTGCCTCTATAATTCATTTAATAGAAGAAGTTAATTAGAACTATTGGGTTTGTTGTCAGATCACTTTTAATCCCATTAGTATTCATTTAACTTCGAAATAAGATCTGGACTTAAATGCAAACAATTAATTTGAAAATATTAAAATAAAATTAGCAAAAAATATGTGCTGTAACTACGTGATACCACATTCTGTGAGTCAGGACATAAGATTCTACATTACATAGTGTTAGGTCTGATTTAAAGTAGTTTCCAAGGTAACCATGAGAAGTATCACATACTGCATGGATATAAACACAGGAATACTTAGTAGACAGACTAACCTTGGCCTCTTTTTTTGTTTTAACGTCTTTTGAAATATTTAACCACTTCAGTAAACCGAGACAGATCATTTAAAGCCTGTTACACTAAACCAGCAGCAAATCTGTTCAAGGTGACCTTGTAGTCAAATGGACTAGTGTTATGTTTTGTGAGTGGGAGCTAAAGGACAACGAAACTTAATTTTTCACTTCTAATTTAGAAGCACAAATGAAAAATGACTTGCTCCTACTGTAAGGATAAACTGGCTCTGACTGGGAGCTGCCATGTTTCCATTGGAAGCATGCAGTCCAGTTTGGTCGGCGAGAGTGAGAGAGACCTGCACACTGCAGACCCAGATCAGATGAGTGGGGCAAGATCTGTCAACGCACGCCAGCCGCCATACCAGATGTGTCTCAGCATCTATTAAGATACATGGCCGGTTTACTTCAAGGAAGTTTTGTAACCCATGCTTCCTTCAAGAAACTTTAATTGTTCGTTTTTTTGCATAATGTAAAATCAGTTGGATACATTTTTGTGTGGAGCCTCAGTGACCAGACAGTTTGCTTATTAAACTAGACCACATAATATGCCAATAATAGGATGGAAGTACTGAGAAGCCTATAATGTGTAATTTGCCTTTCCCATTTAATGTACCCACACATATTGTGATCCAGAGAGTGATAGCATTGCTTCCAGAGCTTCGAATTTGGTGTTGCTAAATGCCTCAACATCGAGGCAGTACAACAACACCATAAGAGTAGAGGAGGTGATCATTGGTCGCTTCCGACCCTAATACCAAGCTAAAGATCTCACAGTGCCATTTTCCCTCCCATTTTCATTGCAGACTCTGCTCATTTTTCCTATAGGGTAGTCATATATTTAGGCTTATTTTTTTTTTGAAATTCCAAATACAAAGACTATCCTATAGGAGAAAAGTTGAACTGCTTTTTCATAAGTAAAAAAAATGATGACAGAAAAAAATGCATTTGTTGTCTTTATTTCCTTTTATTTGCCAATCTGCCCTCCAGACTTATCCATCTGCCCACAGACTTAGTCAATGCATCCCACCCACAACCATATGCCCCCCAGACGTAGCCAATGCATCACCAACACAGCCATCTGCCCCCCAGACATAGCCAATGCATACCCAACACAGCCACCTGACCCCAGGCTTAGCCAGTTCTGCCCTCTAGACTTTTTTAATTTTTTTATTTATGAAAAAAAAGATATATACATAAACATATAATAATTGTATCTTACTACTATGTCCTTGTTACATTTCTTTCTCTATTTCTTCCTCTGCTATACCACCCATTTTACCTTAGTTACCCTCAGAGACCTTTTATCCTCAGGAAGGCATACATCAAGGACATTGTAATCAAATGAATTAGTTGTGAGTTCTCAACACCAAACACAAATTCAAACACATTGAGCATTACAACCTCCTAAACATCTTGCAAAAGACTAAAAGGGGTTATTAGTTAGATCAGTTCTCCTTTAGAGACCCTCAGATTCTATCTGTTCTTTCCAAAGATTCCAATATTGATATTCTTGGTTATTCCATGAATTTTGTGCTATACTACATCTTTCCATCTTGTACTGATAAATACATTGGTAAGAATCTTGGGCCATGTTGGAACCTTATCACTCCAATTTCTAGCGATATGTATGCAATTTTATAATTCTTATTTTTTTATGGGAAGTTCAGATGAAGAAGTGCCCTTTCAGAAGATAGAGCCCACTTAGTACAAAAACTGTGCATAAGCTGATGTGAGAGGCCCTGCCAAAGGAGCCTCATAGGTGGACATAGCCACCAAATGTGGACAAAATCTCCCCTTGTCATCGTGGAGAAAAGTTGGGGTACATTTTGCTAAAACTCAACGGAACCAAGTACAACTGATTTGTATTGCGTTTCATTTAGGTTTCGGCATTGAACTGCTGTATAACATGTCTCCAGGGCCCTACACCAGTCTTTCTCTTCTATTTTTTTTTATTTTTTACAATAGTTTATTAAGTTTTCAGGTATATAAAACAACGAACATACATTTAAAGCAAAACATGTTACATAGAGTGAGTATCAAACATTTCCTTTTGGAAATTTGTAGTTTACAATCGTGTATCTTCTTCTTATTTTTTTTTTTTTAAATGCAAATCTTTTTTTACATTTTTTTATACAATAGGTACCCATTATTTCCTCTTATACTTCCTCTTCTTGCAAATGGTTTACAATAGTCGTGTTTCTTTGAGTTGTTAAAATTAACCAAAACCATAGCTTTCCAGCAAGAACCTTTGCACTTTCATTCATACCACACGCACTCCTCTCAGTCACTGAAGTCACATTCTCATCATGGGGCAGGGGAGATGGGGGAAAATTATTTGGTTTGCCATCATGGGTCGAGTCCCAGGGGTTTTATATATAGAGTTGTTCAGGTATTACTGTAAGTTAAAATTGAAGTAATCAATACAGTATTACTTAACTGTTATAACTTGTATTGATTTTTGCCCATTCTTCCCATATACATTCATACTTGATCAATGCTTTAAAGCTGTTCTTATAAAAATATTTTTCTGAGGATTCTTGGAATTCGATTTGAGTTTTAATTTCGTTCCAATATGGGATCTCCACTTTCCTCCCTTGCCAAGCAAATTTTGAATGCAGACAGGACATTAATACATAGAATTATACCGTATCGGTCACTAGTTGGAAGCTCCATATGAAAAACAAAGAGTTGTGGTGTTAGGTCTTTTTTATAGGCAAACAGAGTGTCGAGCAGGAAGGTCAATTTTTCTTTATAAGTTTTTAGAGCCCTACACTCCCACCAAATATGAAATTGCGAACCTTGTTTTTCTAAACACCTCCAACATAAATCACTCTCTTCTAGGTTATATTTTGCCACACAGACCAAATATCACCTGTTTAATAATTTATAATATTGCTCCTGAATATTAACACAGTGGGACGCCTTGATAATTAACTTAGCGGTACACCAAAATTCATATGAGAAAGAGTGCCCCATGTCAGTCTCCCACTGTACTATCGCCTTGGCTTTCCCACCTTGAGTGAAGGACTCAAATAATTTCAGTCTTGGAAATTGCATTCTTCCGTGGAGGTTGTTCTAGGAAGGGGTCCCATTCTGTTTGGTCTATTGGTAAGTATACTCTAAGGAAATTCTTTATTCTAAGATAGAAATTCTTCTATTTTTAGTTGGAGATCCTTCTCCCATTTATCTATTGCTTTTGTAATCAGGCTACCTTTGATTCCCTCGTAGCCCCAGAAAGTAACTTTTTATTTCCCTGTTGTTGCAAAATCTTCCCAGGTTTATCAATGGTTTCAGAATGTTGATGAATCACTAAATGTTTACCCAAAAAATCCTTTATTCGTAAATATTTAAACAGGTCCTGTCCTTTCAGGTCAAATCTGTCTTTAAGGTCAGCAAAAGTTTTTATTTCCCCTTTTTCTGTCAGATCTTCAACCCTTCTAATCCCCTTGGCAACCCATGAAGTGACATCTATATTTTCCATTAAGTCATTGATCAAAATTAAAGGGAGAGATGGAATGATCTTATTTAAAAATCACAGCTCTGTCCTTAACTTATTCCACATTTCGAGGCAGTTCCTTAGGGGAATACTTATATCCCTCCTTAGTTCTTTCTGTTTGGGATTCCCTATTGTCCAGAATTATGAGGCGAGAGTGGCCACATTTGTTGTGTTTAATTCAAGTTGATACCATTCCTCCTTGTTAGCCTCAGGAGAATGTGTTAATACAACCTGAGTCAGAATTGCTGCCTCTGCATAGTCTTTGATGTTTGGTATCCCTAGCTCTCCTTTTTTTGGCTTCCTAGAAAATAACTGGAGGCCAAGTCTAGGTTTTCCCCCTTATCACACGAACCTTGAGAAGGATGTTTGCATCAGTTCCAGCCATGGGGTGGGTATTTTTTGTGGGGTCATGTGGAAAAGGTACGTAAACTTGGGTAAAATGTAGGCCCTTACTATATTACATATAACGCTGATGTGTGTGTATTTTGTGTGTCCACCCCAGCGTATCCTCTTATGATCTAGTTTTCTCTTATTTCTCTAGCTAGGGGTTCTAGTGTTGGGATGTAAAGAATAGGCGATAATGGGCATCCCTGCCTCGTACCATTAGCCAATCGAAACCATGTAGACTTAATTCCGGCTCCTATTACCCTTCCAGACGGGGAGGCTTACAGGGCCATTATCGCCTTTTGTATATTCCCCACCAGCCCCATGTACCTCTACCATGTATCCCCAGCTGACCCTGTCAATAGCTTTCTCAGCATCTAATGTCAGTTGGGGCCTCCCTCCTCCGTTAGTCTGCTGGAAAACAATCACCAAACGCCTTATATGTACCCCTGCTGACCTCCCTGAGACAAAGCCCACCTGATTGGGGTGTACCAAATCTGCAATTGCTAGTTTCAACATATCCGACAGAATATGTGCGTAAATCTTTACATCTATATTCAGGAGGGCTATGGGCCTGTAGCTCGCCACCTCTACAGTCATGTGTGGGGAGTCCTCCTGTTGAAATAATTTATAAAACATGTGTCAAACCCATCTGATCCCAGGGATTTATTATTTTTCTGTTTTTTAATCACACTTAAAATTTGTTTATTTATTATCTCCTGGGAAGGTTTTGGATACTCTTTCACCTTAAAATATTCGGCTATTTCCTCTGGCTTAGCTTGTGAAGGGAGATTGTACAATGCTTGATAGTAATCGTTAAAAGCGTTTACAATTGTTTCGGGGGATAAGCAGATCTGGTTTTTATAGTCTTTCCTGAATATCTTACTGTTTTTATTCCTTTTTTTTTTTTTACATGTTGGACAAAAGATTTTCTGCCCTGTTCCCCTTATAGCTGCCTCCCAGGCTTTGCCCATGCTGCTCTCACTCCCCCAGACTTTGCCCCTTCTGCTCAAACCCCCTCCGGACTTTGCCCATGCTGCTCAAACCCACCCAGACTTTTCCCCTGCTGCTCAACCCCCCCCCCCCCGACTTAGCCCCTGCTGCTCAAACCCCCCTAAACTTTGCCACCTGCTGCTCAACCCACCCCCCCAGACTTTGCCCCTGCTGCTCAAAAAGCCCCCCCCCCCCCCCAGACTTTAGCCCCGGCGGAAGTGCCGGGCAGCAGCACGAGGATGTCAGCACACATCACGCAGACATCCTACACTGCTGCCTGGCACTTCCGCCAAAACGTCTGTGGCGGACTGCCGGAAGGTCACGTGCCCTCCCGGCTTCCATCATAGAAGTCCCAGCGGAAATTCTGGGCAGCAGCGGAGGACGTCAGCGTGCATCGCGCAGACATCCACCGGCTGCATGCGAGGGGGATCCAGGTCCCCTGAAGATCCTCGGGGGGACCTGGATCCCAGTCTTATTGATGGACCTCGATTTGAGGTCTGATTATAAGACGAACCTTGACTGTAAGACAACACATTATGTTTTCCACCAAATTACTTGGCTAATTAATATTTCCTCTGTGTTAATACATAATACATATTCTCATCCTCTTCTGTTACAAGACTTTCCAACTTAAAATGCAGAATAGTTGATTCCTCTTTATGACAGATATTTGTATTATATCATATCATGCTTGTGGGTGTTATTTGTATGAAGTCATTCTGAAAGGTTCTAAAAGTGGAGCAAACAGCAGCAAAATCCAATGTCTTTCCATTGCTCAAGCTGTAATAAGTGTAACCGTTTACTAGTGATATCCCTGTGCGAATGGCTTAGAAATGCTTAAGAAGTTTTAATTAAAATTATATTACTAATAATAAATCACAAGTATTTAACTAATTAACAGACTTCCTGCTTGCTTCCCATAGGATTATGATTAATTACACAGTGATGCCATGTACCTGATTTCAATTATTTTATTTGGTCTTTCCAGGTGCAATCCTGAAAATTGCTACTTGGTTAATCTCTCACTAAGGACATGTTTACTTTTATAAGCCATGTACATTCAGACCTCTGAAAAAGGTTGTCACCCAGCCGATATTTTACTGGCTGGCCAACGTTAAGTCAATGGAAGCAATAGCTGGTGTACAGGAGGATTAGTTAATCATCAGCTGGAGAGCCTCAGTTGGACACTACTGGTCTTAACAAACTTTAAATGAATTGTTCTCATGTAATATTATGTCAGGTTAACTAACGAAAAAAATCATTAAATATATCACTACAAAAAATATAAACAGGACATTATTTACCCGACTCAGACATATACATCTCTGATTTATTAAAGATCTTATTTATGATCGTGTTTACAGAGAAGACATTTTACATAGTCAGTAACAGAGGCTATACTAGTTTGAAATCACCATGCATGTGTTATATTTATTAAAACTGCAAAGGTTTCTGGGGCAGCAATGTCTGCATCACTAATAAAGTAGCATATACATTTCTGATTCCATGGCATTGGTGATATTGTAGCCCCGATTAGTTAAACACAGTCAGTTTTCCTTATGGGATTATTGAATTTTAAAATACATTGTAATAAATCCTAACATTTCAAATGGACTGGTAAGTATGCCACACGGAGAACACAGCTAATTAATAACTGGACTAGCTCTGATGGAGACTCAATTAATCTAATGGCATATATTATTCAAAATAGTCAAATGACAGATATGCTACAAGAAATAGATATATTGCATTTCAGCTATAGCCATCTTGAACAGTAATATGACCAGCTGGAGAGCAATGCCCCATTGCCTCTTAGCCCAGCCCCCCCACTGTAAGCATCCAACAATTTTTTCACACAGGAAGGGCTTGATGCTACTGCTTATTGTATTTTTCAATTAATATGTATGCAAATAATCATATCACATTTATAGTAGAATATCCAAGCACCTGCTTGTCTGTAAATTACATATCCCACAAAAAAACAGTGATGGCTAACCTTGGCATTGCTGATTTTTGGAAACTAAATATCCCATTATTATATTAACAAGGTAAGCTATCAAGTTGCGTATGGATGATGAATTGTTTAAGGTTTCTTCTTTTGATATACTTTAAGAAATTATGTTAGTGCCTCAATTTTTGCTAACTTATTCCTGGTTCTGAGTTAACATATGGTGAAACCTTTTTGATCCACAGGATATGTATCAAGTTCATGAGGTGTTTTATAGAGCTAACACTGTTCTTCGATAATGAAATGGTACATTACAGAACCTCCCAAATCCCCCTGGTTGTCATGTCCTTGACCCTGGAAAATCCTGCACAGTTTAACCCCTTTGCGACAATGGACGTGTCAGGCACATCCAGCACGGAACTCTGTTCCCACAATGGACGTGCCTGACACGTCCTGCAGTGAAACGAGCGGTTTGACCGATCATCGAACACGAAAACTGCTCCGACAGTGCTGCTCTATTGCCTCGATGTCGAGGCAATAGCCAGCAGCGAAATTCTGCCTCTGGTGCACCCACGACCGCTCCACGGAGCGCTCCTGCAATATGGCTGTGCCCTCTTGTGGTCAGAGCTTCGAAATATGTTGCTATACGCTCTGAATATGTAAGCAACATTACAATGAAAACAAAAGACTTAATTAGCTTAAATCTAAGGTTAGGGTTAGTATAGCATCTAGGGTTACAATTAAATTAGGGTTATCATAAGGGATAGGGTGACAATTAAAATATAGTAAGGGTTAGCATAAGGGTTAGAGTTGGGGATAAAGTTAGGGTTAAATTTAGGGTTCGGGTTGGGGTCAAAAGGTCAAGATAGGAAAAAAACCTAAAAAACTATTTTTGGTTTTTGCCCCATAACGCGCAAAAAACTGCAGGTAAAACATGGAAACAAGCATATTTCTGAACTCGGGACAACATTTAGAAGCTATTTAGATGCGGTCTTTTTTAATGATTGTATTTGTGTAAATTATATTTTAGGTCAAAGTTATAAAAAGTGGGGGGTTTTAACATTTTCATCATATTTTATGATTTTTTTGGTAGTAAATTTTAAGATATGATGAACATAATGGTATCTAATGAAAGCCCTTCTTATGACAATAAAAACAACTTGTAATTTGTGTTGGTACAGTATGTGAGAGAAAATTACAGCTAAACACAAACACCCCAGAAATGTAAAAACAGCCCTTGTCACCAAGGGAAAGTCAAGGTCAAAATGTCTTGTCACTAAGGGGTTAACCATTCAGCACACTGTTAATTACTTTATTGAAAGGGAAATACCTTGCTGCCAGTGATTTGACAAGAAAGCAATGATTTTTGGTGATTACTAAAACAAAGAAATAACAGCAGATAACATGTAGGAGGTCAAGCAAAACTGACAGAACTAAAGATTACACACTTAATGCACACAAAGAATAACTAGTTTAAAATCACCATGCTTGTGTTGTTTATTAAAACTGCAATAGTTTCTGTGGCAGCAATGTTTTCAGAACTAAAAAAGTAGCATATACATTTCTGATAGCACTGTAGCATTGGTCATATTGAAGCTCTAGTTAGTTAAACAGAGTTTTCAAATACCTTATGTCAGGGCTCGACAAATCCCGGGTACCAGGTTGCCAAGAAAGGAGACCTGGTTCCCGGGTAATTCCACCTCATCTCTGGGACCAATGTTTTGTTTTTTCTTGTGTGCAACTCGAGGGGGCAGTATGTGCCGGTTTGCATACACTGCTAGCTCCGTCCCCTCGTGCATCGCACTTCAAAGTCTGAGTGCAGGGTATCACATGACATCCTTATCATGTGACAGTCTGGCGTTCAGCAGGATGGGATTGGACGATGGTCTGTGCCTGGTAGCCCAAGATGAAACAGATTGATCCCCTACCGTGCACTTGGAAACACACTTTTTTTTTTCTTGAAAAAAAAATCCCAAAACTTTTTTTATTTACTAAACCTATTATATCAATATGTTCACAGATTATTTAGAGTTGTATTGGTCTGGAGCTCTGTCATACACACACACTATATTCTGATCTCCCATGAGAGGAGGAAAGGCATTTGCATGCAAAATAGCATAGTAATGCATCGTGATGCCTGCACTACATTATGATTATTTGTAGAATTCATTTACAACAGTATTTCTCAGACAGTTATTTACTGTCCACCAATGAGGTGGGTCATCTGTCCCTTAAAATCTTTCTTTCAAATATACTTTTCAGACTTCTAAAACAGGTGGGTGTATTCTCTAAAACTTAAGAATAGCTTGAGGAGGTCGACTTTCATTTCAAGTCTGAGTCAAATTCTACACCCAATACTTTTTAGGTGTTGTTGTGATGTCTCGATATCAAGGCATCAAGCAACACAAAAATTGGCCTCCAAGGGCTCTGCGATCACTCCATGGAACAATCACTGGGAACTGCACTATAGCCAGCAAGGGCTCTGGAAGTGATCTTAGATCAACTCTGATGTTGTGTTTGCTAGATTGTATATCTAGAGGCAGTTAGCAGAATTCCAGGTAAAAAAAATGATCTAAAATTAACCTTGGTACTAGAATTAGGGTTAGTGCTAGGGTTGGTGTCTAAAGGTCACTGTAAGAGAAAATGGTTAGGAAACAAAAAATGTTACAGTTATTGCCCCATATCTTTAAAAAAACAAAACTGAAAACATGTAAACATTGGTATTTCTCAACTTAGGACAAATATTATAAACTAGATGAGTTATTTTTTACTGTTTAAATTGTATAAAATATTTTTCAGATCAAAGTTAGAAATATTTGTGGTTTTAATTTTAAATGATATGATGGAAATTATGGTATCTAAAGGAAGACCTTTTATGGCAATAAAAGCAGTAAATAATAATAAAAAAAAGGAAAATTATAGCCAAACACCGCAGAAATGTTAAAACAGCCATTGTCACGAAGGGTTAAAATAATTGATTATTGTTTTGATGTGAGTGGGAATGGTCAAAGAGGGACACTGAGAATTAAAATAATGGTAATCTTAGAATTATTGTAGGTGGTGAAGAAGGAACCTCGAGAAATTAAATGAGAGGTGTGCAGCTTGATATTACTTCTGGGGTGAAGCATGTACCTTGAGATGAAGTATGAGAAGGTGTGTTTGAGATCACAGGAATATTGAGATTTGGTTTGCTACCTTTTATTTAAAAAAATATTAGCCATGTTACTTCCTCATGGACTACACGTTGGCCTTAAGCCAATATTTTACTGGCGTGCCAGTAAAATAGCAGTTGGGTGGCAACCCAACATTTTAGTTACATTATTTAATTATGGAAAGCAAGGACTTTTAGAGACCTTGAAGGGGGTGCTCAGAACCCAGGAACACACATTGGGGAGACATCTGGTGTCTGGTGATGCAATGGGGGTCAATTTGGGGGCAATTCTCTAAAAGTGGAGCAATCACCATGAAAACCGATGTAATGTCATAGCTGTTCAGACCAATTTTAGAACCTTGCCCCAGAATTTACCCAAATTGTATCACTAAACACCAGATGTCATACTTTTGCCCAATAGCGTAGCAGTAACAGATTGAAGTCTGTATAATCTCAGAGTTGCACAGTTGTACAAACTTTCCATTCCACATTATTTAATACCCCCAATGTTCTATCCTCTTTAATATTACCCCCTATTAAGTTATTTAGAAAGCTTCCCAGACCTGGAATTGAACTTATTTGCAGAGGTTATAAATATTATTGCAATATATTTTGTCTAGATTTCAAAAGTATTGTTTTCATGTCTTAAAGATCTAGAGGTTTTATTCTGTCAGCGTTCCTTAGTTAACAAACAAAAGCACTGGCATTGAACCTTGTAAAAAGGTATCTCTTTAACATGGCAATGGCATTTGTAATCACAATCTGCCAGTGCTTCTTAAAGCTTGCCGATATAGCCATCCCATTCACTATGGGCATTCATAATTAGTTTGATTTTTCACAGCCATTATTGCTTTGATATACATTGTTTTGCAAGAAACTGGTTACTAAGGGTAAAAATTAAGTTCTTTTTTTTTCACACATTACTGGCTAATGTTGTTGGCATCTGGTCGATTCTGTTGTTCTGCATGTTAAACCTCTGGCAATTTACCTGTCTCCGCAAGACGTCTATAATTATCTAGCAACACATAGAAACTAAAGGATTCTGTACTGCTGGAGTATTTAGAGCGGAGTTTGTATGTATGTATTTTTTTTTTTTTTTTTTAAGCGTAGGTGCTTTGTATAATATTATATTTACATGTGAATGAGGAAGATGGAAAATAAATCTTTTTGTTGATATTTATTATTTAGAGCTGTATTGAGCTCTAGTAATTTGAAGCTCTTAGCTCCTCCAGCATGATAAACTAATTTCAAAATATAGTCGGGTGTGCTCAGTAAGTTTTTATGTGTCTGGTATTGATAAACATGGCTAAATTTGATATTGGAAAAACACATTAAAAGCAAGTGAAGTGAGTATCTTATGAGTAGATGAATTATATTATGCTACTTATGAAAGAAATAACTTGTTATTTATCACTCTAACACAGCATGATACTTCCATCCTTAAGGACAAAGCCACCCAAATGGCATTTTTGTGATCACAAAGTGATTGGGGCCAGGGACACAGTGGCAGAAATCTGATCAGGGTGTTAACAGACTGTGGGTTTTTGGTGGAAGCTCATGTAACATCACAGAGGCTTGCACGAACCTGGAAATTCGGGTAGGCAGTGAGTTAGAAAAATGAAGCTGGCATTCACTTTGAGCATCGGTTACATTTTCCCTGTCAGACTGAGGCCACTCAAAGTCACCTCATCTGACAGGTAGGATCCCGCTGAAGGTCTCTGCAGTGAGATCCAAAGCAAAGCTCATCACTATGCCATTGCTGTAGGCATTTTAGGCCTGTAATTTTTAGAACAGCATCATCTGACCGTCGTGAAGATATTAACCCCTTCGTGACACATGGTGCTTGCGTCCCAGATGACACAAGCACCAAAACATCACGTTTTGTTCCTTGCCACCGATCACCAATCAGAGGCGTGCCCGAATGCAGAAGTACGGGCACAGCGCGATTATGTAAAATGTAGCAGCACTGGCTACAATTTCCCTGTCAGACTGAGGCCACTCAAAGTGGCCTTATCTGACAGGTGAGATCAGAGCACAGCTCATCTAGGGGAGCCGTGGATGAGCTATTAAAGTGTGCTGCAAAGAAGAAGCACACAAATGCCAAAAATATACAAACTAAACCCAAGAGGCCAACTGCCACATGAATTCGACATCAGAGTCACTCATTATGTTTTTGGATTTGACCAGCATGAAAAGTATATAAAAATAACTGAAAGGTTAATTCGACAACAGAGTGATTTTGTGGTCAAACTAATGTGCATTTTGGTTATTTTAGTGTAGTTTCTGTCCTGGTTGAACTGAGAACAGAGTGATGTCGAATTAATGCGGCCATCAGCCTCTCGGTTATACTTCGTATATTTTGGGGGTTTGTATGCCGGTCTGTTCAGAGCACACCTCTGCTCTGAACAGACCAGCACACAAATTCCAAAAATACTACATCAGTGCGAGATTGTGCAAAGCTTGGGCGTGGTGAGAGCTAGTGAAATGTAACCGGCACACACTTTGAGCGGTGGTTACATTTTCCTTGTCAGACTGAGGCCACTCAAAGTGGCCAAGTGGCCTCTTCTGACAGAGTGGAACCCGCTGCAAATTCCTGTAGTGGGATGTGCACTACAGCTCATTGCCGGGGGTCAAATGTAAACCTCTTTTAAAACAGCCCATCTGGGAGTACTGTACTAAACCCAAACCCCACTTTAAACAGCCACCTCCTTCATTTATCTTTATGCTCACTTTGGAAAGTGTGTAATAACTCTTTTATTTTTAAATAAACATATTTTAAATGTATCATTCTCTTTATTGCACTTGGATTCTTGGACTATAAAAAGCTCTGCATTCCACATTAAATGTCCAGACGTTATGATGTGCTCCTCTATAGATGTGTGTCTTGCTCCTTGCAAATACTTGAAAGCTCCAGATAGTAGTCCTCAAATGGAAGCCATAATAGGTTTAATCCAATTTTTGGAGGTAAAAATGCTGAAAAGAACAAAGTTAAGAATGAAAGGCTCTCCTTCTTTTGTTACATTGGTATTAACTGTTCTAGGTCACTAAGACAGGCCTTCAATCCACTATTGGCCACAACTCTTATGACATTTCTCAACATGAAGGTTAATAAATAATCATGCACAAAATTCCTTATTACACACAGAAACAACCGGTTAGTTGGACTAGCATGAGAGCACTTGCTTCCAAGGAAATAATAGATGCATTACTACTGTCTCTGTTTATTACATAATAAGAGAACCCAAGTGCAAAGAAATCTCAAGTAAAAATTGTAATCCTCTTCCAATTCCCATGTATTTAATAATTTGGAACAGGGACGTTGGTTTGCACTTCTAGCAAGTGCTAGAAGTAGGATGTAGCATGCACTGAAAGTAAAGGAGCACGTACACATGTTTGCTGTGACTGTGCCGTTGACAGCTTTGAGAGTTAAGGCTCTCGTTACCATAGAGACTGTTTTTTACAGCCAAACCATTTTTAATCAAAGGGTGCATGTATATGCGTACTTGTCTGCGTGAATGTACGTATGTATATGTTTGTAGGTGTATATATAAATATATGCATTCGTTCTTGGATTTATCTATATATAGCTATCTGTATATTTATAGATATCTATATTGCCGTCTTTGTATTTGTCAATATGCATGTTTGTATATAGCTATGTATTATGTATTTATGTGTGTGTGTGTGTGTGTATATATATATATATATATATATATATATATATACACAAATTTATATATATATATATATATTGATGATGGGGTGTATATAATAAATGTCCTTGTTTTTGAAAAAAAAAAAGCACATTTTGGCCATTAAAATAACATAAAATGCATCAGAAACAAAGTGTAGACATTATGTATGTTGTTAATTACTATTGAAGCGGTAAATGGCTGATTTTATTGAGAATCTCTACATAGGCGCACAGAGGCCCATGATCAGCAACCATCACTCCTGTGTTCCAATGGCATGTTGTTTTAGCTAATCAATAAAGTTTATCGCTTTAAAAAGCTAATTGATCATTAGAAAACTGTTTTGCAATTATGTTAGCACAGCTGAAATATGTTGTCCTGATTAAAGAACAAATAAAACTGTTCTTCTTTAGACTTGTTGAATATCTGGACCATCAGCATTTGTGGGTTCTATTACAGGCTCAGAATGCCCAGAAACAAAAAACGCTCTTCTAAAACTAATCAGTCTATTCTTGTTCTGAGAAAGAAGGCGATATCATGCAAGAAATTGCCAAGAAACTGAAACTGTCGTACAATTCTGTGTAATACTCCCTTCACAGAACTGCGCAAACTGGCTCTAACCACAATAAAAAGAGGAGTCCTTAAAAAGGATATTAAGGAACTAGAAAAAGTGCAAAGGAGAGCTACAAAATTAATAAGGGGTTTGGAGGATCTTAGTTATGAAGAGAGACTTAAAAAATTGAATTTATATACGTTAGAAAAAAGGCGTCTCAGAGGGGATATGATAACATTATATAAATATTTGCAGGGCCAATATAAAGAGCTCTCCAGTGACCTGTTCATTAACAGAAAGGTACAAAGAACAAGAGGTCACCCCCTCAGACTGGAAGAGCAAAGATTTCATAGACAGCAAAGGAAGGGATTCTTTACGGTTAGGACAATAAAGTTATGGAACTCACTGCCAAGAGAGGTAGTGCTAGCAACCACAATAGATGCATTTAAAAATGGTTTGGATGTTTTTTTAGCAAAGCAGAACATACAGGGCTATTAATAATAGAATAAGCATTAATAAAAGAGCTTATTGATCCAAGGAGAAATCTGATTGCCTCTTGGAGTCAAGAAGGAATTTTTTCCCCCAGGAGGCAAAATTCGAAATAGCTTCCTTAGGGGTTTTTTGCCTTCTTTTGGATCAAAAGCTGTAATGATAGGTAGAAGGGTTGAACTTGATGGACTTGTGTCTTTTTTCAACCTAAATTACTATGTTACTATGTTACTATGTATGAGTGGGAGGCCCCGGTGCACGACTGATCAAGAGGACATTAGTTTAGTTGGTTATGAAAAAGATGACTCACTGGTCCTTAACTGTCATGAAAACAGCTTCATTTAATAGTACCAGTAAAACACTGGCCTCAATTGCAACTATAAAAAGGCAGCTCCGGGATGCTGGAGTTCCAAAAAAGTCCATATCTCAGACTGGCAAATAAAAAAGAAAGGTTAGGATGGACAAAACAACACAGACAGTGGAAAATTGGAAAAGAAAGTGTTATGTACAGACAAATTTACATTTGCGGTGTACAGATCACAAAGAAGAACATTTGTGAGACGTAGAATGAAAAAATAGTGCTTGAGGCATCTGTGCAGCATGGTGGCACCAATGTGATGGTCTGGGGGTGCTTTGGTGGTGGTAAAGTGACAGAGTTGGTGTAACGGAACCCTTGGTATTTTGAGTACCTCCATTAAAAGCTCTGCTTCCTTGCTCAGAGCTGCTCTTCCACGAGCAGCCTATTGTGGAAATAATCCAAACCACTAGACAGAACCAGTGCTGTGATTATTTAGCCCTTACAAGAGCTTTAGCATGATCTGCTCTAAAGTCACTAGACGAGACCAGTGTTAGCGTTAAGTAAGAATGACAATTTATTACAGGAACAGCACACATATATACAGACATAATTATATCAACAGGGGATTAGCATACAATACTAGGGGGAGGTCACTGTAGTTCTCCACTAGGTCCAGTCATTAAAGTGGTACAGGCATACAATGGACATTATCACTTAACAGTTAAACTAATTAACAGAGAAACATGGATGAGTCACACAGAACTTGTACAGCTTTAAACATTACATGACATATAACAAGTACAAGTTTATTTGTAGCACGTTTAGAACTGCAGTCCAATTACCATGACAATACTCCCCTGTGACAAACGGTAATCAATGCAAAGTGCAAACTTACCCACTGTGCCCACCTCCCCAAATCTAAAACCCCTTTTTACTGCCAGGGTCCATAATCTATAGGGAGGAGGCACGCCATTAGTTCTCTCCAAGAACCCCAGTGCTGGTGGGTTCTGTCACAGTTGGGTAAAATGGAAGGCGATCACTCCATTTTCCAATGCCTTGCCATACCCTGTGGACACAGCTTGATTAGAGCTAATTTCCTCTTACAACAGGACAATGAACCAAAGCAGTGAGTTGGTATTCAGTCTATAATGGAGAGGCCAAAACAGTCACAACCCTACCGAGCTGTTGTGGGAGCAGTTTGATCATATGGTATGAAAGAAGTAGCCATCAAGTGACTCTGTTGCCAAATTCGTAGCTGCCGTCGGCCCCTCGGATGTAACTGTTTGCAGCACACAAACCCCCAGAAATACACAAGATACATCGTACTCTGGACTGGCAGCACACCTGTCACTCAGGGGCATGATACGCACCTGATATATATATATATATATATAGATATATATTTATAGATATATATCTATATAAATTATAAATATATAGAAGTGTGTGCGTGAAACCTACTTTTATAGTGTATTCTATAAATAAAGTCTCTTTGGAAAAATATATTACTTAATGACAATTTAAATGTGTAAATGAGATGTGTAGGTAATCGTAACAGAAGGGCATAATTACAGTGTGATTAATTTGCTATGAAGATCTATACATAGTGCAATGTTCACAGTTGTGAGAAAAGTTCAGTAATTAGAGGACACAATCCTGTAACTTGGAAGCATGAGTAAAATGTAAATGTGCTACAATATGGTAATTCCATTAACTTCACACACCCGTTAGCAGGGCACCTTAAATCATTAGGCGGCTGGGATAAAACAGCTTGCGCTGCTAATCCTGGGTTAGTTATAAAAATAACCTTCATTAATGTAAGCATGGGACTTCCCCTTTTAATGGGATTCATTAGACCAGCATTCTGACATACATTCCACTATAATCTTCTTCTGGCATTATCTCAATCCTGGCAGTATTATTAGGCTGCTGTTTTCTTCTTGTGTTGTCAGTGGATCAATAAAGGCTTTATTCTCGAAAGGCAGAATTGCAGGGAATTGACAAGGGAATTTCAAAATTGAGGCCAAAGTAACCGAGTTGAATCACAAAGACAACTATCTAGTAGGGTAAGCAATGATTTACTCTCTCATTATTTGTGGACTGTGAAGTCCACTTTAAGTTGAAACGTTAGCATTTAGTTTCAAAATTAAAAAGTGTTTTAACCAGGAATTAATGCCTCTCTGGTGCAAGTCATAGGAAAATGTTTTTATTTTAATTGATAAAACAATATAATGTGTAGATAAAATACAATTAGATATGTAGATAAAAAAAGATATTGGAGGGGGATGTATAAAAATGTACGCAGTGTAACGTGTTGGGAAAGCACAATTGCTTTTCATTATGTATAACAGCAGTGACACCCTTTTTATACATCCTGACACTTTAGAGTGCGGGTTTGGCAGAGGTTCTCTGACACTAATCAGGGCTTTCCAGCTCCTGGTGCTTTATAAATAGGCTGTGCCGGGACACTGAGCGTCTGTGCAACCCGGAAGTGCAGTGCTGGCGCTGATTTAGACATAGATGTATAGATATATACATAGATGACACATAGATCCTGGCAATATTTTATGTTATCGGCGTGTGTGCCCTGTTTTTACATCATCCCCCACTGCATGTTCAGCAATGGCAATCATACACTCCAGATTGGCCTTTGCTAAGCCCCTAACTCCTTCATGTCCTTAAGGACCAAAGAGCCAAAACAGTGTCCTACAAGCCAGAAGGGTTAGATAAATTGAAGAGACACAGACTGTCACAGTAAACAAAGTTATGCCATGTCTGATGTTTCAGCAACCGATTGTGTTAAAATTGTGATTCCACATACTCTTATAATGCCCAGCCTGTGGATAAGAAACCCTGAAAACCGAGGAGTCTTCACTATTGAGTCATAATCATTCTTTTTTTAACCACTATTTGGATTTCCATGATTGTTCTACATTCAGAACAGTTTTTCTTAAAAATATATAGTTCTGTGTTTAGTGGAAGAATTCTGATAAAACCAAAGAAAAAAGTGAATTATTTTGTTATTCCATTAAACAGATGCAGTTGATTCACTATGTCTTGAGTATGAACCTGATACATTTTATTCCAAATTAATATATTTTTTATATATATAAAAAAAGGAGAGGGACGCTATGTAGTGCCAATAAGCGGTGGGGGCCGCTATGTGCTCCCCAAACTGTGCAATTGCTTTTATATTGTTATTTTAATATTAATTTTTTTTTGGGGGGAGGGTCATGAGATGTTTACACAGAAACCTGCTGACTGGGCACTTTTGGGGTAGGAGGATTGGCTGACATTTCCCTCCCTTCAGATTGAAAGAATTCAGATTCACACAAATAAAAATCAGGTTAATGACCATGAACATAGGTAAATAAAAGCCAGGCAACTTGCAGCTGACAGCTTGACCAAAAGAGAAGAAAAAAATGGAGTGACTTGCGATGCTTTCATGGCTGTATTCACCCGTCATGCTTCACTACACATAATGCAGTGGAGCCGGCTGAAAATCATAGAGAAATGTCACTTCGGTCCACTGGTTTCTCTGAAAGTGGAAGCACATTATTGAATCTATGAATGTTTTCACAACACTAGAGGAATTCACCAAAATCACATTATACGTTAAACTTTCAATCACAGCCATGGCACCCTTTGGCCACAAGGCACTTATTTCGATTACCTAGTCTAAAACTCGAACCCAAACAATTTTCCAACAATAACATATTATACTCTGTGACAATATAATTGCAGGAACAGGTATGTTATTTCAATGTTAAAGTGAATGTGACAGCTAGAGAGTAAATGACAAATATTCTTTCTGAAAAAGACACAATTCTGCATTTTATTTTTCTGAACTGGTAATAGCAAATGCTGCAAATAAATAGTTTGGGTAAAGTAGAGATTATGGGCTTTTGTTATCTTGATGGAGCACAATATGGAGTATTATTTTAATGTGTATTCGAATTACCTAACAGGAATGATACCATGCATCAGTCATATTAATAGACATCCCTACTGTGTCTAAAACCCAGAAGCCCTGTACTTACCAGGGAAATATGGTATTCTCGTCTTTAACCTTAAAGAAGAAAAAAGAATCGATTTTCATTGAAATGTGACATATTTCCGTTGTCAGCTATACAATAATCTGTAATAATAATCTTACTAAAGAAAGAGAGGGAAAAAAGGGGGTAAATGGAAGGAGTCAGGGGGATAAATTGCTCCTTGAACCATCATCATAAATTGACAGAGATATAGATGGACAGTATATAAAAAGCCATATACCTTATACCTAAAAAATTCATATCAATAATACAATAAGAGTTTTGTGTCAAATGTTCTAGTCCTATAGTCCAAATATTTTGGGCACAGAAAAAGCCTTTTCATATATATATATAGAAAGGGATTCCAATAAATTCACAATGTCTGAAAATTTCAGTGTTAAAGGATTTACCAATTTCTGGCAATCACAAAAATAGGCAGGACAAGCGTGCAAGCGAAAAGGCAGTGCCAAACTGCCCAGAACATATGAATATATACAAAGAGGCGTTTCACGCGTGAGAACCACGCTCAATCATAGGCTGTGATTAAGCATGGTTCTCACAAGCGAAACGCGTAAGGCAAGGTCCCCTTCTCTGTGTTGTTATTTTATTACCTGTGTTGTTCTAAAATTTTATTATTTTTGGATCAGTATCCTACTAATAAATTTTGATAGATTTTATACCGGATATTTGGAGTGCAGGCGTTTGTTCTCTCCTTCTCCTTCCTGTTACACATATGCCTGTGGCCTGAGGACTGCCGATGGCCCCTAAACCAGCAAAAAAAAAAAAAAGAATGAATGCTCCCCTGGAATCTGGCAAAATGCCTCCGAACCACCTTAAAAATAAATTATTGGGGCTGCCAATGTTTCCAAGACCCTACCTACCTCCCCTTGCCCAGGAAGGGGGGGAGGGGGGGGAGCAATTCACCTGTTTAAAAAAAAAATCACCCTTTGGGTGCTGGGTGCCGGGGGGGGGGGGGGGGGTTGAAAATTCCCCAAAGGGTGTCCTACAGATAAAATAATTACCTTTTCCTGAAGTCCAGTTGCAATCTGCAATACCCTCGATCCTCGTCTTTGCCCCCAGGGAAAGTGGCTACCCAAAAAATGTAAAAATTGAATCCACCTAGTCATATTACTTAAGAGTCTGGATGTTCTTTTAATCTCGTATACTACGTTTAACATAAAAGAAAATATTTCATATTTGTATTACCTCGTCAATATTATCACACACTGTTTCTTATGTATTTTTCATGTCATTTAAGTGATGCAATAAAAATTTTATTAAAAAAAAAACAGCCACCAGGATCCTTCTGCTAAGCACTTCAACTCAAACCAAAATGATTGGTCATCCAGACAGATCGGATTACAAAAGGTTCATCAATCCATTGTATTGTCAATACTATAGATTAGTGCAATTAGGATTAGACAGTGGAAAGAGCAATGGAGAAAATTATTACTCGTCTAGGCCAAACAATGGAATATATTGAAGCAACCTGAGCTTTCAAAGATGGATTAAACTCTCCATTGAAACTTTGAAATAAGACAAAATAACCTCTCACTAATCAATAAGATTTCTGAAAGATGCCTAAAGAGCACTCACACATCACCAGACATCTCTCTCTCTCTGCTGCCACAAAACACTGCTAGTCTCTGCTTTTGGGAGTGACAATTTGTGCACTATTCAAATGACACTTCTGATGGAGCTAAATTGGTCTGCTGTACAGATGACAATAGTACACTGTAACATGATCAAATTCATAGGTAACATTTTTCATATATCCAATTGTTTTTTTCTTTTGTAATATTGGGGCTTTTAAATGTTATTTCCTGTCCTGATTTATTGTCTTTGAAAATTCAAAGGCTTTCAAGAGCATCCAGAGCTTGCTCAATTCTCCTTCATCCACAGGATCGCATTCCAAATATTATTACCCAGCAACCTTCAGCGCTTTCTGAGCTTCATTATTTATGGCATTGCATGTTTGTCATTATATAATCAGAAATCTGTAGAAGCTCAAATGGATAGTAAGTATGCAGCCCATACAGGTTTAGTTCCTCTAGGTTTTTTTCCTCCTGTAATTCTTTTACAGCATGTGCTGTTAATCCTTTCTCATCATAATAAATCAAATGCACTGTTACTGATAAAGCATTTTCCCTGCTCAGGTATGGATTTTTAGGGCTATTTCTGGTGTCACAGAGCCAAGAGCTGAATGATAGCAATATTGAAGCACTCCCCAGATAATGCAATCGGCTGCATTCCCTTACATTGATTGCGAATGCTCTTCACACCTCCCGTCTTCTTCTGGACCCTTAACATCGATCATTTGTACTGGTGCAATTTCAGATTGCACATTCAATACACCGTTAATCTCATCACTGTCCCCATTGGCGACAAAATGGTTGATATCTTGTCATATGTTAAGGCCCTCATGCAATTGTTTTTTTTATATTTTACCAAAGGGTACGTGTGTTATACAGACTAAGAACTTTGACCACAAGTAATGTTTGGCCACAAGAATTTGTCCAACTTGGCTACATTGGCCTAAAGTTTGAAATTCCCATCTCCATTCCCTGCAATTTTCTCTTTTTTGAATAGACCCTTACATCTCTATATTATAAATACTCATATTTTCTACATGGAAGAAAGTGTGTTTTCAAAATGAATTCTGTTAATATCCTCACAAGCTATATTGTGAACTCTCTATAATCTCAGTTTAGTTTGTTTATTTGCTATTTACGCTAAGATTCTCTGTTTCTAGGTACTATGCGTTGCCTATGAAGACACATGTTTTTTGCATGTCATTAAATCTTGTCAGGATAACAGTGTTCGATAATTATGTATTCAAGATCCGCACTGTATATTTTTTATAGTAATTGTATATACTGTTTATTTTGTGGGCATCATTCTTTTTATATCTGACACCCCTTGACTTCCATATTTTTTTCATTGCAAAATTGTACTATATTTTACTGTGGATAGATTATTACTGGTACAGAAGGTAGAGCTGTCGACAGCTACTTATATGGAATCAGGTCAGATTATGAAATCTGGTGTTCAGCATAATTATAGTTGATATAGTAAAAGAAACTGCAACATCAGGCATTATTAGCAGAATTGGAAACATTTTCTATTTTGCCTGTCTTTCCCACTCAAACAGCACTGGTGGCATAGAGTTTAATCCAGACCTACTATGCCTTTTTAATGCTTGACAGCATTGTGACTATATACACATATTGTAGCTGGTGACAGCAGATACTGGTACTAACTGGAAAAAAAGGTACCTGGCGCTAGCGGAAGCGGTTAGCGGATAAATTGAGAGAGTCAGTCCTTTGTGAATGAAATTGCTCTATGATCTGCAGGGCTCTCATCCATCAGCAGTAACAGAGCACTAAGCACCTGTCCTAAGCAATGTAAAAGTAAGTATGTCACAGACTGTGCCCAGGAGTTTATACAATTTCTTTTTGCTGGATCTACGCCTAGGAGATGCTCACATTACACTATCATTAATGAACATTATGTTTCCTAATTGTTTTCTGCAAATATACTCTTAGTACTGACACTTTCTAGAGTGTTTTACTAAATATTTTGTCTTTTTTTCTAAGACAGATAGTGTTTTTGCTTTTTTTTGTTGTTGCAATTTTAATATTATGTTTATATTCAAGTATCTGTTTATTCATTTTGTACTGATTTGTGGTAGAGAGCTCTAAGTAACTCCTATAAAACTCTTCATTTGAATGTCTCAAACATGCCTCTTCATTTCTTGTTATCTATTTATCTATTTTCTTTCCATAGAGAATCCAATATTTACATTTTTTTAAATCATGAGGAGTTGGCCTTGCTTTGCAGATTTAACTGGTTTTTTTTACATTTTATTTTTTTTGGAGAAGATGTCACTATATTAATACAGGAAAACATAACCTAACCATGAAGATCCTAGATGCAGGACATTATTATTGTTAAGAGAGCAAATTCATACTTGATACAAAATAATCCCATTGTTGCAAGAAGTTAAATAATATACAGTGTCCTCTTCCCTATTTGTATTTTCGTGTGTTTTGCTTATGGTTATGAAAATGTAAAAAGTACCTTAGAAAAGCTAGTTGAATCTAGAAATATAAATAGTTTTTCTTAAAACCAAATTTAGTTTGTTTAAATCAGGGGTCTCCAAACTATGGCCCACGGGCAGTTTTTATCCAGACTGCAGCTACTTGCAGACCTGCTAATCCCTAATGCAATGTTCTTTTTATTTTCTGCGTGTAGGGGAGTGCGGAGAAGGGGAAGTAGTCTGTGCCAGCGATATTGACACAGACTGCTTGCTCCACCCTCTTGCACCGCAGTGGATGATCTGAGTGACAACGGTCACTTAACATCCCGGCGCTCATTGCAAAGGCTGCACGGCAGGCAGCAGCAGGAGAAACAAGGGCTTGGTGCTGGTCACAAAAATAGGTGTTGGGGTCAGGTCCTGAGTGCCAATCTGAGTTCTGGGCAAGTCCTGGGTGCTGGAATTAGTTCTGTGAGTGCATTCTGGGTGCTGGGGTAAATTCTGGGTGCATTCTAGGTACTGGGATAAGTTATGGGTGCAATGTGAGTGCAAAGGACGGAGCAAAAAAAACAACAACAAGAAATGCATTTTGTCAATAACCTTTTTATTAGACGTTAAAGTTGGCCCAAGATATTTTGTAAAATATACAACGTGGCCCATGTACTGAAAAGTTTGAAGACCCCTGGTTTAAATCATTGATTTTCAAATGTTGTAGTAGAAAAATAGGAGAATAAAAAAACAAATTGTACATGATTGATGCTACTGTTATATATCAGTGATCCTCATGAGAACAAGCAATGCAATATACTATAGCTGGTTTTGGAATGCAATAATACACAGGGGCATACACATTTCGGGTCACAGGACTATCCGATAAAAGTGTGTCGCTTATTCACTATTTTCGTTTCACTGTTATACATTTATATTAGAACTATGAATGCTAGCTACTTTTTCTTTTGAATTATTTGCTTTCAAACATCGTTGGCGTATGTAGCTGTGGCAACTGGAGTTCCCAGACAAGTTATAAACTCCCCCATACACACTGGACCATCAGTGAGCCCAAAATTTCCCTAAAGGGTTAATCATATTGGAATACCTTGCGCTGTCAGCTCTCATTTTCCACACATGATCCATACTATGTTTCTGATATTAGCATAGAAGCAGCATATGATTAAAAGAGGTGATCTCCGTATCACTAAATTAGAAGTCTGCTCTTTCTGAAATGACATTTGAAGATTCTCCCTGTATATATATATATATATATATATATATATATATATATATATATAGTCAGGGAGAATTATATATATATATATATATATATATATATATATATATGGATTCCAGTGTGACATATTTCTGCTTTCTTAAGTGGGAACTGACGCAAAGGCCTGTCTTTAATAATTCGTCACAATACTTTAGGTACATGTTAAATTAGCATCTTAGAAAAAAAAGTATATATATATATACATAAAAAAAATCCGAGTAGGAGGAGTAGAGAGGTTCAGACAGTTCCAGCTGTTATATTTAAAAATAGCAACTCACGTCCGTAGTGATAAAGGGTTTCCTCGTGTTGTCATGGTAACCACAATTCCAGAGAATCTCCACATAATGTGAAGTTGGGCGTTTTCCATTGCATTTATATTTAAACAAATTGTAACGTCAGCTGCAAAGGATTAACCCCTTGGATTAACCCACTTTTTTGGTTCTGTTTTACCTCTTGGAAATCCTCTATACATGTACCTTTTGCAATGTGAAAGTTAGGTGAAACATTTTATATTGACTCTTAGTATCAACAAATATGAACAGTTATAAATCCAAAATCAATCAATTAGTCCAAGACCAACTTGGATCTTTCTGTCCTTGAACCAACCTGTAAACTTACTCCAAGCTTAATACATTTTATATTTCATATTTAAGGAAAAACGTACAAATCCACTTATTAAAAATAATCCAGCATCCTTGTCTGCCCACTCTTTTAAATGAAGTGGCTCTTGAGAGTTTAACAGATCACCTTTTTTTACGAAGTAGAAGTAAAATAAAATCATACTTTCATACTTTCTACAGCTCATCCATGGTGTTCTTCTTTTACTGACATGGGTTTGGAATCCTAAATTCTGCCCTTGACACTGTATGTTTAACTTGGGCTCCATTAATATTAAACTCACATGTCATGTAGCAGAGAGTAGAGTGAGGCATTCATTATAGGTTGGCAGTACATAATTGGTTATTGTTCACCATCAAAAGCTGTTAGCTTATATGTACCCTCTCTTATTCATTAAAGCATTACTATTTCAAATCTTTCAATTAAACATAACTTAATGATTTGCTGACAGCTGTGCCTTAAATAGGCTTTGTGTGATGCTTCACTAGAAATTTGATAAACACTAGTACCATCATATAACACCTACATGTGCATTGCAAATTCTCCATTCTGGATGTTTCTTGCTAATTGCTTGAATGTCCATTATGTGGAGATAATCCTGCAAAGCACATCTACACAACCTGTGTTACTACAGAGTTTGAATTTCATAGTTAAATTAAGTTGCAGCTAATGATGGGGCATAGTATAGGTTAATACTTTTTCTTAATTAAGGCCTAATTAGATTTAAACATATTGTAATGATTTATATTTGTAATAAATTCCCAATATAAAATGTTCCTGTCCCTGAAGCAGCATTATGTAATTAACTATTGAACAAATGTACATTTATAAATAGGGTAAACTACAGTTGATTTATAGATGCACAGCTTGAAAAAAAAAAAAAGAAAATGTTTATGATATTTTTCCATTGGTTTTATGATTGTACAGTCTTTTGAATGGTGTTCCATTGATTCAAATTTGAATATTGCAATTTTTTATATCATGTCATTAAGGGTACAACATCTTAATGTTGGTCATAATTAATGACACAGATATGTTATATGTTTTAAGTCATGAAAGATAAGGGGTTATATATAAAGGCCATTTCTGGGGCAAGGTTCGAAAAATGATCTAATTAGCTGGAACATTCCATTGGTTTCCATGGCAATAGGACCACTTTCAGAACATTGGCCTGTATATATAACCCCCATAGTGTCAATAGTTATTTTCTTGCATTCAAACACTTGCAACATTGATGCTATGACTTAACAGTGGCAAATCCTTTTTAGTATGTGCAACAATTTCAGTTAGGACCAGGGAAAAACAAAGTGTGCATACAAGATCACTAGTGTCCTTGACAATATCTCTGAAGCTCCATAGAAAAACCATAAAATGGTCTTCACAGGTTCCATAAGCAATGGTGGTAGCTGCCTCAGTTATAGGTATGGATGGTTTTCGATGATGGATAAAACATCAGTGTGGATATCCTGCACCAGATAATTATTTCCTCTTTTTGTGTCATGCTTTCAATTTATGTATGTGTTAGAATAAATGTTAGCTGGTTTTTGCCTTGAACAAGCGGAGGCGCCCATTAACTGTTATCTTTTACATTCATTTGGAACTCAGTCTCATTCTTTCTAAGTTCAATAAATTAAACTTGTTAATATGATGTTATGTCATGTAATGTTAGAATAAGATGTCATGCTAAAAGCAAAGTAGAGCTCAATAGCTGTACTTCAAAAATGTTTTTATTTGCTACTCCTCATCCTGGACACCTAACGGCTATCCACAATATGAATAGCTTTAGCCAAACGTGGATTATTTTTATTTGATCTCTGCATATGTGTCATATTAAAGGAGTAATCCATCATTTTTCCATTTTTTTTTTTTTCAATTATAGGCTATTATTTTTGTTCATTTACTAATGTCTTGGGATTAGCCATGGAAAAATAGGAAACAAGTAGGGTTAAAATTATACCATTTATTGTCTAACTGAAAGTTTGGTTGTAAGCTTTCAAGACCAAGTTGATAGGTCCCTTCCTCAGGCACAGGCCAGCCATCAGGGGGTGACGGGCGATACTGACCCAGGTCACGCCAGGAGAAACAAAAAAATCCCCTCTGTTAAGCCGGTCCGCGGCTGTGAGGGGGAAAAAAAAAATGCGGCTGGAGTAACTTTATTGAAGCCGCGCGGCTGGAGGGGAGCGAAGAACGCATCCCTCACAGACGCGGACCTGCAGATGAGAGTACCGGGAGACAGCAGCAAGGAAGTAAGTACTGAGGAAGGGGGGAGGAGGGTGGCACATAACGAGTATACTGAGGGGCAAAATCCTAGCATATTGAGGGGCAAAATCCTGGCATATTGAGGGGCTAAAACCTGGCATATTGAGGGGTAAATTCCTGGCATATTGAGGGGCAAAATCTTGGCATATTGAGGGCTTAATTGTCAAAAGAATGGCATTTTGAGGGGTAAAATAATGGCATCTTGAGGGCTTAACCCTTTAAGGACCAAGAATTTCCCTAGGCCAAGGACCAGAGCGTTTTTCAATTTTAATATGTGGTTTTTTAAACTTTTTCCTCTCTCTCATTTAACGCACCCATACAAGTTATATGTTGTTTTTTAAAGGACAGTTAGAGCTTTCTTTTAATACCCTATACATAAAAAATTATTTACTTTTTAGTATTAAAAAATACATATAAAAGAGGAAATTTTGGTAAAAAAAAGTTTTTCCCCATTATTTTCCCAATATTATCTCCCCTAATTAACTAACTAATAAAAAAGAAAAATATTGGTTCCCAAACCCCCCTACACAAAAAAAGACAGAAAAAAAACTCTGAAGAGTGCGATGTCAGATCCATAAAAATCACGCAACAGGCATGCAGGGTGAAAGGAACCCTTTCACAGGGGTTACATTTTATTAACTAAATATATAAAAATTACCTTTATTTATAAAAAAAAACTTTATAAATTGCAAAAATGAAAAAAATTGTAAAAAAATAACTAAATGAGGGCTATAAAGTGGAAGGAAACTAAACACTGTTACAAACTGTGATCAGCAATGAAAGGGTTCTTTTTTTTTCTCTCTGGCAATGTTCTTTATTTATTTATTTTTATTTACAGGTCTCTCTCTGTCACTATAAGAACGTGAAGCACAGAGAGTGAATTAGAGGCAAAGTCAGTGTGTGAACACACTGACTTTGCATCTAATTTGCATGTTATCGCGGTGATCACTTGATCACAGGCCCGGAAATCCACCAAACGGGTCCAGGAGCTTTGCCTCGGGTGTGAGGCTTAGTCCTGGACCCGTTGTAGACAGGCTGGCGGTGAACACGGAGCGCACCGCCGGCTCGACAGCATGACGAGTTAACTCGTCATAAGGTTGCGAAGGGGTTAATTCTCAAAAGAATGACATATTATGGGGCAAAAAATGGCATATTTAGGGGCTTAATTGGCAAAAGAATGGCATATTGAGGGGCAAAAGAATGACATACTGAGGGGCAAAATAATGGCATATTGAGTGGCTAAATACTGGCATATTGAGGGGCAAAATACTGGCATATTACATGGCAAAATAATAGCATATTGAGGGCAAAATACTGGCATATTAAATGACAAAAGAATCGCATACTGAGGGGCAAAATACTGGGATATTACATGGCAAAAGAATGGCATATTGAATGGCTAAATACTGGCATACTGAGTGGGAAAATACTGACTTATTGAGTTGCAAAATATTACTGGCATATTGACCAACTGCTCCCAACCACCCTCCATATTACACTAGACTTTGATAACATGCTTGTGAGGGTAGGTGGGACGAGAGGGAGATATTGTCGGGGGGGGGGGGGGGGCAGAAAATTTGTTCAGTAAGGGGCCCTGAAATTCTTGGTGGCGGTCCTGCTCAGTCATAAATGAGGCTAAAACCAAATTACAAAACATATTTGCCAGCTTTAAAAAGAAGGCAAGAAAAAGATAGTGTATTGAACAATGTTCTCAACAGTAAATCAGTCAGGTCTACAGTCAGGGGAGGGCTGGCAGCCTTAGGCCTGGGGGGCAAATCCAGTCAAGTGGCCCATTGCACCATCGAATCGCCTCCCCATCCACGGCCATCTTTTCCTTGTTTTATAACGAATATTGCCAGGATTTTCCCCCACAATATGCCAGGATTTGCCATTTAATATGCTAGAATTTTCCCTTACAAAATGCCAGGATTATGCTCCTCAATATGCCAAGATGATGCCCCCTCAATATGCCAGGATTTTCCCCTAAATATGCCAGGATTATGCCCCTCAAAATGCCAGGATTATGCCCCTCAATATGCCAGGATTATGCCCCTCAATATGCCAGGATTATGCCCCTCAATATGCCAGGATTTAGACACCCAATATGCCAGGATTTTCCCTTCAATATGCCAAGATGATGCCCCCTCAATATGCCAGGATTTTCCCCTCAATATGCCAGGATTATGCCCCTCAACATGCCAGGATTTAGACACCCAATATCCCAAAATTTGGGCACCCCCCCCCCTACCCACGTTGCACACCTACGACATGACCCATAACCCACGTTGCACACCAGGACATGCCCCATCACCACATTTACATGCCTCCATCACCCCATTACATACACATTTCCAATATTATTTGCCATTAATATTCCCCAGCCAATTTGTCCCATAATAGGCCAGTCTTATTCTGCCATTTAATATTCCCCAGACGATTTGTCCAATAATATGCCAGTGTTATTCTGCCATTTAATATTCCCCAGCCAATTTGCCCAATAATATGCCAGTCTTATTTGCCTCGTAATATTCCCCAGCCAATTTGCCCAATAATATGCCAGTCTTATTTGCCATGTAATATGCCCCAGCCAATTTGCCTAATAATATGCCAGTCTTATTTGCCATGTAATATGCCCCAGCCAATTTGCCCAATAATATGCCAGTCTTATTTGCCATGTAATATGCCCCAGCCAATTTGCCCAATAATATGCCAGTCTTATTTGCCATGTAATATGCCCCAGCCAATTTGCCCAATAATATGCCAGTCTTATTTGCCATTTAATATGCCCCAGCCAATTTGCCCAATAATATGCCAGTCTTATTTGCCATGTAATATGCCCCAGCCAATTTGCCCAATAATATGCCAGTCTTATTTGCCATGTAATATTCCCCAGCCAATTTGCCCAATAATATGCCAGTGTTTTTTGCCCACCCACCCCCTTACCTTTTTCCCTGGTGGCTAGTGGCAGGACTTCCCTGGTGGCTAGTGGCAGGACTTCCCTGGTGGCTAGTGGCAGGAGGACTTACCTGGTGGCAGGCAGCATGGTCCCTCCATGCTGCCTGTTCGGCCTCCCGGCGGTTGTACCGACAGGTCACGTGATCGGCGCGCGTCTGACGTCAGAGCGCCGATCACGTGACTGTCGGCACTTCCGTGTCGGCACACTGCACAGGGAGCCGAACAGGCAGCACGGAGGTTCCTCTGTGCTGCCTGTTCAGCTCCCCGTGCAGCTTTGCAGGCAGAGCGGAGGTGAGAGGGGATCTTCCGATCCCTTCTCACCTCAGTCTCTGCCTGGAAGCGCGTTTTTTTTTTGTTTTTTTTTAAAACACTGGCCCAGCGGCCGTGTTTTACATAGTTTAGGGCGGCCTGGGGGGCAATTGCCACCCTGCCCCCCGGCCCAGCCCGCCCCTGTCTACAGTGATCCATCAGATTAAAATAGTTCGGTTAGAGCATATCTGATCCCTTCACTCCCTGGTTAGGGGGGCCATTAAATCATTAGACACAAAATTACCAAAGCAATTTTTGAGACTTTTGGCTCCCATTACTTTCAGTGGGGAAGATTCAAACCTGTTTTTTTTTTCTTCGTCAAACTCAGGTGCCGAATTTGACTTAAAATAATAAGAATATAATCGTGCAATAACTGGAAAGTGATCCAAGGGTTTACAAATCTGTTTTATCAAACCCATTTATTACATGCATATGTTGATTTATATAAAAGGAACTAGAATAAAATGATGTATTCATTGTTCGCAAAATTGTTTCTCAAGAACCTAGAATACGAGACAAATATGTTTTAAATGTGACTGTGGTTACGACATGACTGTGTGACACAATATGTAAATAGGGTTGCTATATACACAAGAAATTAATTTTGTAGTGTAAAAAAAGATATTCTAATTCCTTGACATAGGGGGTTAATGTATATAAAAAATAAGATTTTTAGTGCAAGCGCTTTTAATTACTTGTGTTTCAAAAAGTACAAAATCTAGCGCTACAGCATTAGTTACAATATTACATATTTCATTTGCGATAAGTAGTGAGATTTTATAAGTGCATGATTCATCCCATAGTTGCGAACTCATAGAATTTAGTGTAATAATAAAGCTAACTGAAATTCAAAATAGGAGACAGATATGACATTAGTTTTAACATTGTCATATATGTCTCCATTTTAAACAGTGTCATTTATGCACCCACTTTCCGAAGTGGCAAATCCCCCATAGAACCAAATCTCCCCTTTTCCAAAATGCCCTCTCCATTTAAAAATATGTATAATTTCTTAACTCTAGGGGTATTTCTCTCATATGTTACTTTTCTCTTTTGTGTTGACCTTTTATTGGTATGCAGATGGATCATTAGGTGGTTTATTCAAGGTGGTATATATACCCCATTAGTCAACTGCCTACCGGGCACAAAACGCTTAAGGCTATTATGATGGTGGTTGTAAATTTGTCAACCAATTTTAAATTGAAAGAAGTTGTTATGCAGCACCCTGGGTAAGCTGGTGCTCGAGCAGGGCTCCACCAAGGTCCCTTAATAATATAAAACAATACAGATACTCAGCACTCCAAATCTGTTAAATCAAATATTTATTCCATACATGCCAGTGTGTATTTGTCCTCACAGATTTGGAGTGCTGAGCACCTTGTTTCCGATTTTATATCGCACGCGATAAAGTATTAAAGCACCACTTACTTTTCCTTCTTTGTGATAAAGGTGACATGTTTCTCTGCACCATACTAGGATGCTAGGAGCTCTCTAAATGCACCTTCTCTATACTTCCTGTCGCTGTCATTGCTGACACAGTTAAGTATCTCACTGAAATATCAGAATTGAACATTCGTGATACAATATATCTGCACTTACTTTCTGATGACTGCATTACCTCCCTCTACCCATCCTGCTTTCAGTAGAGTATTAAAATGTGCAATGGAAAACACAAATCTGCAGCTAGTGATACAGTGAAGCTCTGAGCTAGGATTATCTATACTTTTATTAATGCTTGACCTCAGATGTGGGTGAAAATCTTTTCCTTGCTGCGCCTTTACTTTATTTGTGGTTGTATATGTGTCCACCAAGCTGTTTACATAAAATAAATCTGTAAAACAAAGACATTACACAGTTATATAAAACAAAAAAACGATAACTTGCCTGTAGTGAATATATAAATGGAACAGATACACTTACATATTCATTGCGTTAACCATTGCACTAAACTGCAACATATTGCAACGATTCTTTCAAACACATTGGTATTGCTTATATTCTCACCTGCTTGGTTATGCTTAGGTTGGTGCTGCTTAGAATGCAAGGCAGGAAAACGGCAGCTCCCTGGTGTTTCCATGGCCTGATATTAATGAATTCTAAGGATGTCTTCTCAAACACTTCCTCTTTCTTTGTAGAAATAACATCAATCCATATAATAAGACATATATTATTCCATAAATCCAATTCAGAAAGTCATAACCAAATGATGAACGAGAAACATAGGAAACCAGAAACTTCGTTCTTCACCAGCACCGGATCATATCATTGCGCTAAAATAGAGAAGAAAAGGCATATGGTAATATCTCATATGCAACCAAAACCATACTGAAAATAATATAAACAATTTTGATAAAAAATATATATGCTATAAATATAACCAAACATATGAATCACATATAGAGAAACAAGCCAAAGGGTAGGGATATTTACTTTACGTCATATACTAGTTAAATCTAGGAATTAATAAAGACATGGTGGCTCCTACTATGCAAGTTTAAAGTTTAGCAACAACAACAGAAGTAAAATGAGGATCTGGTCTAAAATAAAATTCATGAAATGTGGATTCATGTGACCAATCTTCAGCTTTCATGAGATCCTCTAATCTACAACCCAGTGAAAAAGCTTTAGATGCCATAGCACCTCTAGTTGAATGGGCACCAAATATAGAAATGTCAACACCAGCTTCCTTAAGAACCCATTTAACCCATCTAGCTAATGAAGTGGAAGACAGAGGAAAATGAGGTTGTGCCAGAAACAAATCGGAATAAGCTGAATCCCTAAACCCGGCAGTCTTGGATTCATAGGTCTTAAGGCATGCAACCGGACACAGTTGAACGTTATGGGGAAATGATGGGTAAGAAACCATAGTCAGTAATGTCTTGGTACATCTAAAGATTGTAAAAGAAACACTCGTCGGAGTAAAAACCCGCATTGAGAGATCCAGGGCCCGAACATCCAACACTTTCTTACAAGAAAGTAGACAGCACAAAGAGACCAACTTAGCTGACAGCTGTTGTAACGACAAGTCTCCATTAGAGGGCCAAGATTCAAAGAGACGGAGGACTACACTGACGTCCCAAAGAGACGAATATCTGGATGTTGGGAGACGTTGCAACCTAATGCCTTTCAAAAGGTGACAAATGACTGGAACTTTACCTGCTTGGATCCTGTGAAAGCCATCGCGATCCGTCTGGTGCCCAAGCTCCTTTCAAGGGTCCCAGAGTTGTAGATGAAACTCCCTGCACAAACCAGGGTCCCCTGAAACTAACCATGTCAGGAGGCGTAGTTGATAGTGATAGTGTGCCACCAAATGGTTAGGCTGGCCTTGTAAATCCGAGATTAGGTCCGAGATGTGTTGTAACAGTCTGGGATGGTCTACAGACAGTTCCAGAAGAGACGAGAACCATGGTTGCGCCCAAACCTGGTGACCCCATCTGAACTGTAGGAATTGCTGGTGCTTCGATGCAATAGGGACTGTTAAATAAGCATCCTGGAGATCCAGTTTCACCATCCAATCTCCTAGAAAGAGCAAATCCCTGAGATAATGGATACCTATTATACGGTGATAAGTTACAAAGGCATTTAGGGGTTTTAAATTCATAACTGGACGTACACCGCCTCCTTTTTTGGGTACCAAAAATATATTGCTCAGGAAACCTTTGGTTGGGGATGGAGTGGAGGTTATAGCTCCCTTTTCCCGGAGGTTGGAAATTTCTCGGGCTATCAGAATGCGGTGCTCGGGAGAAAAACGAATGGGTACAGGGTATTTGGTTTGGTATGGGGTTGAAGTGAATCCTATGCAATAACCCGCTATTGTATGGAGGACCCATGGGTCTGTTATGATTGAGCTACAGACACTCTGAGTGTCTGAGTCTGCCCCCTACCCCTTACCATATGGGCGTCTACCCTGGTTTTTCCATGGTTGGCCTCTTTGTGTGAAAAGTCCACATGGAGCAGGTTTATAATCCTGGTAGGATGACATTGTGGTTGGCCAGACGGCTCCTTTTTCAACCGGCCTGGCCAAAAATCTTAGGGATGAATACTTTTTTCAAATTAGTTTCGGCCTTGTCCAAGGCAGTGAATGTGGACACATAAGACCCCAGGTCTTTGACAAAATTTTCCCCGAAGCGTAACCCTTTAGCCTGGGGACCTTGCTCAGTAATAGCCATATTGATAAGTTTTGACTCAATTTTCATCAAAATAGACTTTCAACATTTTGTCGCCAACGTTGTATTGGTGTTACCTATTAGGCAGACAATATGTTGGACCCATGCCATGATGGTATCCAGGTCTAGATAGGAGTCCCCAGCCAGAGCTTATTCTACCATTTCAAACAACTGTGTAGTAGGATCCAAAATGTCAAGTACTTTATCTTGACACGTACGCAGTTTCCAGCCTGTTTTACTTAAAAATGTAAGAACTTTTGGATCAATGTCTGGGGTATTACAGACAAGGTCCGGCACCGTGGGGCGGGGATACTCTGTACTTTATCAAGGGGCTTACGTATTCTGTGGGCCAAGTAGTTACTAATATGCTCCGATGGGAACCACTCGGAGGACCGAGGGTGTAGGAGTGTGTCAGGGTTGAACATTGGCTCACCTTGCATGTCTAATAAGACAGAGGTATCCGAACCTTTACCAGTGACCTCAAGGGCAGGTGGAGTGTGATCCCCTGCCAGGGTATCATCCTCAGATGAAGACTGAGGTTCAGATATGTCTGGGTATGTAACTGCCTCCTCCATGTCAGAATCCGAGTCTGATTTCTCAGTGGAGGTTTTCGCCTTCTTTCATGATCTAGTCGATTTAGCCTTGGCTTTGGGCTCTCTTGTGTGGTAAAACCACAGTTCCTATCCTTATCTCAGGATAAACCTTGCTGGTCAATAAAGTTTTGGAGGCAGGTGCAGAGATGTGTTTCAGCTTTTTAGAAATTGTTTTGCTTGAGTAACTAACTTTGCCATAGTGGCGTCAAGCAGGGTATGGAATTCCTCAGAATTCATATAGTCCCCATTAAAGTCATCCCCTTTATCAGTGGTGACAGAGGTATTGGGCCTGTTAGAGGGGGAGGCCCTGTCAAAATCAGAATCATGAGAGGACATGATAGAGAATTAATTACAGTACTAGTATGTAGAGAAATTGACAGGATTCTGAGGCAGCAGAAGTCAAAGGAACACCAAAGGAGCAGTAAAAACAAGCAGTAGGACAGTATCATTCGCAGTAAAAATGGCAATAAATCTGCAGGAAAAGGTTCACTAGCAGAATAGAGCCGAATTCAGATGGAAATTTGGAAAAAAGCGCTCGGGGCTCCAATAAAATGGCCGCTGCACGTGAAACCAGAATAATCTAAAACAAAATGGCCACTGCGCATGCGCGACAGCCGAAATGTGGAAGTAAACGAAAACAGGCGAAATATGTTGAAAACGACTAAATACAGGTTAAAGAACAGTGAAAAAATGGTAGTAACGGAGGAAACAGTGGAGAAGGGTCAGAAAAAAACAGAGGGAAGGGGACACAACCGACCCCAGAAGAGTAAAAGTAGAAAGTCAAATGCTAAATGTAATGTACAAATGAGCAGTACAAAGATAAAACAAATTTAAACAAAATTTATGTATGTACAAATGTATGAGAAGCAGCAAAGAAAGAGAAAGTGTTTGAGAAGACAGACCTTTATATAGGGAGGGAAGGGTTTTATTATGATACATTCTGATTGGTTCACATTTTTCTGTTAACTCTTCTGTGCTGCTGAGGGAATTAAATAAGGAGATATGCATAATAGGAGGCTTTGTGTCTTTATTAATTAGCATTTACATTTTATATGAAACCCTACACAGTGATATCTATGTGATTCTCAGTATGCTTATACAAAACATGCACCTTGATGATAATGTCTGGTGTATAAGTGACTAACATCAGTTGTGGGTATATGCTGCACTCTGTTGATTTAGGTTGAGAGTGGAACTGTGTTACTCACGGGTTGAAAAATGAAACAATTAGAGTCAGGGCGATAACATTATTAGACCACTTAAAGGAATAATTAGCCCCAAAACATTTTTTTGGAATGGCTAGGCCCTTCTCCTTTTACCTCCTGCTATACCTCTGATAATGTGCATGTGAAGTACCTACTCTAGCTAATTATGAATCTGATCCTGTGTCTAATATTGGTGTGCCCCAGTAATTGTGAACTTGGCACTGCATATGCATGTGGGTCTTCTTAAATGCGCCTCTTACATTAACTGTGAAAGAGCTACATCTTATAAGCTTTTGGTGTTTAAGTGTAGTTGTGTTTAGATCCTGATTGTGGCATTAAAAACTATTTTGTTGTGTAGGAGCTTAGTTTCCCTATTTAGGAGGAATAGTCCCTATTTTTGTCCCATATCCCTATGTCCCTCTTTTTCTCCCTATTGTCCCCGTTTTCTAGGAGCTCCAATATTACATTTATATCATTGGATAATACGACTCATCATAAATGCTTTTGAAATCCAGTAACTGGTTTTATATATTAGGTGTTCCATATAAATAAATTAATTATTCATAATCTAAAACCCATCAAAAGCTCTCAATTGGTCAAAGTCACCTACAAATGCCCCACCCACAGCCACATCTCCAGCCACTTCCCCCAATATAAAAGTGTTCCTCTTATTAAAATGTTGGTATGTATGCGCTATGACACCTATATAGAGGTAGAAACAATGGATATTTACTATTCAGACTCGGCATTTTGGTTGTCGTAGATAATCTTTTTTTGTTATTTTAAAGCATTTCGAAATCTTGTGATATTTATAGTGTAACACAACATAGGATGAACAGTTAGACCCATACCTCCTGTAAACAGTAATTTTTTAAAAAAAGTTTAATTTAAAGTAATCTGCTAAAGGTCACTTAAAATAACACTACTATGCATAAACTTTTTTTTTTGAAATAATTACTGGATAATTACCAGGTTTTGTGGTTTTAATTTGAATGACATGTATTTGTTCATGTCCCCCCTCAAGCTCAACATGTACATCTCCTGCTTTGCTCTCAAGTTTCTTAATTAAACAACATTCTTTTCTTTGCCTTCATTATTCACACTGTTAGTCATAATTAGACCTGAATTAGAACTCAAGGAGACTTTGAATCTATTAAAATAGATTCCTAATTTTAGTCCCCTCTAGTTTGATGCAGCAAGACTCAGAGACTTAAACAAAAATATATAATTTTTAAGAGAAGAAGTTCATCAAACGGAAAATGAATAAGATGATTGCTCCGGTTATAATGACATACATTTTTTCACTGAACCCTTCTTTGCAAAAATGCAATTTTAAACCAGTATATTTAGATAGAGTTTGGTTGTGTAGAACTACTACAACTCCCATGAATAATTCAAAATAATAATTTAGGCAGTAAAATAATGTGTACCAGAAGGGTGAGACACCGGAGAAAGAACCAGGTATGGTTGCAAATCAGGACTGCCAAAACTCGGAACTGATATGTTCATGAAAACTGTCCCTCTGTACGGTACAACTCGTTGGAGATGCTCAAAATTGGTACCATCCAGGGGAGGGATGCCTACATTTGGCTTGTGGGGCATAAATAATCCATAACATAATGACTATATAAGGTCTTTTAATGTGAATTTTACTCTTACATTGAGGCTGTTGACTATAATTTTGCTCTAAATATTCAGAATGTTCAGGCATATCTGACCTCAGGACTTCCCATCCTCTATATACAAGCCAGAATTTTGTTTGAGTAGGATGGTTGCCCTCATACAGTTGGCAGGTGCATTTAGAAGTGAAAAGTAGTGCAGTGGCCCAGTCTTCCCCTGCTACCATTCCATTGTGCAAGTTGTTGGGTTTTATCCATTTATGGCTGAGCATCTACATGAAGACCATACAAACTCCTCTGAGAATCACACCTGGCCTGATGCCTCCAGTTAGACAATAGCACTCCAATCTGATCCATCGCTTTTCTATTGAAACTTTTACAATGCTTTTGTCCGTAGTTCTCACAGTCATGACAGGCACAAACCAGTGATCAGTGATCCTGATTTCTGTTGCTATGGTTTCTTGGGAATGAAGCAAGACAGATGCTAGCTTAAAAAAATAAGGAAAATTTCATGCTGTTTAGTCGTTTGTAATTTGCTATGTTGTAGTTCGTTCAAAGTAATGATTTGCATTGGTGTATCTTTCCCCCAGGAAGCAATACAATATATATAGAAATTCAATGTTGTAGCATTATGGTTTCCACAAAGTCATACCACAACACAGTTACCAAATGTTTTATTCCATTTCATTAAATGTATAAAGACTGCCATGCACTCCCAAACGCATTCATATTCTTGTTAGTATGGATCCTTGTGAAAAAAACCATAAACTAGTAGGTGACTTAACAAATTAGACATACCGTACTTCGTTGAAAGGTGAGGAGTTACTCCATGCATGTTTTTAGTGTTTGGATTGCAAGTTAAAGATAATTTCTTTAGGAACATCTGTGTGCAAAAAATGGACATATAGACACAAAATAGTCATCACATGATACCAACGTCACCAATTGGGGTTGGAGAGAGTGACATGCATCTTTGTGTGTGTGTTTATATAGATATATATATATATAAAACAACATGATATACTTTTGCTAGAAACAGGTCAGCAAAATTATCTATACAAAACATTTATATCATCGTAGGATGACATGCATACTTTATAAAACAAGCAAACAGCATTCCTTGCTGGGTGAGCAAACATACCAGTTTTGGATAATTTATAGTTTCTTTGTTTGTGATTAAATGCTTCAATTGGCAGTATAACAGCTATAATGTGTTGCCACAGTGATAAAGCATTGGCTGTAATACAGTCACTATGTGAAGTGTGCATTAGTGTCTTTAATACCTAAAAAAAGCAATATTTTTTGGCTTAATTCTTTTTAGGGGGAGGCATAATGGGGGAGGCCTTGTGCAAAGGTAAGAGGTAAAAGGTTAATTTTAACCAGTTGGTGAAGAGAAGTGCTATAGTGCACTCAGATACACAAAAAAATAAAATATTATAATCCCCATCATTGTGTGTGATATAGATTCCAAATTATTACATAACCGTTTTAGGATGCAATAGATCTATATGTTCCACTGGTAACAATGGTAGCATATAAGAAAAAGAAAAAACAAACAGGACGATAAAAGTGTAATATATGAAAGAATAAAACATTATAGTATTATGGTCCTGTCGGTCTTTTCTCTTTTTTTTTTATGCTACCATTGGCCTTAATGCATGGATCATATACATCTATTGCATCCTAAAAAGGTTATGTAATAATTTGAAATCTGTATCACACACAATGGTGAGGTTTACATTTTTGTTTTCTATGTGTATCTGAGTGAACGAATACCATGTCTCTTAACCATAATTTTCATTATCTGTGATTTGTTGGGTTATCATGGTATCTATGTTGCTGCTCCATACCATCTAGCATAATTCTGTGCTATTGAAATTCTAACTATTTACATAAGTAAATCGTAATGAAAACAAAAACAAATCTTTGCGAATGTAATTTTGAAGAATTGAGGGAGCGCTTTAACCCCTTAGTGACAAGACATTTTTACCTTGACTTTCCCTTGGTGACAATGGCTATTTTGACATTTCTGGGGTGTTTGGGTTTAGCTGTAATTTTCTTCTCTCTCACATACTGTACCCACACAAATTATATGTTGTTTTTATCGTCATAAGAAGGGCTTTCATTAGATACCATTATGTTCATCATATCTTATAATTTACTACAAAAAAATTATAAAATATGATGAACAAATTAAAAAAAAAAACTTTTTCTAACTTTGATCTAAAATATAATTTACACAAATACAATCATTAAAAAAGACCCTGTCCAAATAGTTTCTAAATGCTGTCCCGAGTTCAGAAATATGCATGTTTCCATATTTTTCAGTAGTTTTTTGCATGCTGCTCCGTCAATATGGCTCCCACGATCGCTCTGTGGGGAGATTGTGGGTGCCCCAGATAGGAAATTTCGGTGCTGGCTATTGCCTCGCCATCGAGGCAATAGACCAGCACCATTAAAGCGGTTTTTGTGATCGTTGATCGCGAAAACCGCTTGTTTCACCACAGGACTTGCCTGACACATCCATAGTCACGAAGGGGTTAAAAATCTTTAGAGTGAAGTGGTGGAAGTGTGTGCCCCCACACGACACTGAGACACTGCTAGCACATGACAAGCTTTGACATTTAAGATATTTTAAGGCAGACTAGAAAATGACATTACGGAGAATGCTGCAGGCTCTTGGGGAAGCTGGAGTTAAATTAAAAAGGAAAGCTCAGTGAAGAGAAAGAACGCGACGTCTTGAGAAAAAAATATTGTTGCCGAAATTATGTATAACAGCTTTAATTGGGCAAAATTACAAAAAAATCAGTTTCAGTCAAAAGGTTTTTAGGTCAACTCATTCGTATTGAGTCGTTATCACTCCCAGATATTCTAGTTAGTTTATATAATGAACTGATCAGATTTTGGAGGGAAATCAGTCTATCTACTGCATGCAGGCAGAGGTATACAGGAACATATTAGCCTCTTTCATAAATAGAAATACAGTAACAGTCATACGTTTGGGTATAATTGATGGAAACCAGGTTTATTTCATATGTTACAATGTTTTTCATCATATAACATATTTGAAATGCTTGGGAATTAAAACATATAATAAAATCAAACAAATAGGGCTTGAATATAAAAGCAATATTTAATTATTTAAAATGGTGTTTATTTATAAAAAAGGAATTGCAGGCAATTGAAAAGGACATTTTCATCTTAACGTCAAAGTAGCCAAGTTGGAAAAATTCTCCATTTCAGCTTCAAACTCGGCTATTTTGGGCTTAATTTTGCAATTTTCTGCAGTTCCCTCTTTCATGAATAAAGCACAATATGTTGTTTCTAACTTTTGATATTTAATATTAGCTTCTCACAGACAGGTCAATCAGTTAAAGGACAAGAAAACCTTTTTTCAAATGTACTTGTTAAAGATTAGCGCCCGCCAGACACCAGGTCCAGCATGTAGTCCAAGTGTTTGGAGGATAAGAGGAGTGAAGCCTCTTGCCATATGTTTTAAACTTTTTTAACCCTTAGCTTCCTAATATGAATAGTGTCCCCCTTTGTAAGTTGCAAGGTGGGGCCTCCATGGATTGGACGTGTTTGTCTAGCCCATCCCACAGATGCTTGATTGGAATTTGGAGGCCAAGTCAACACCTTGAACTCGTTGTTGTGTTCCTCAAACCATTCCTGAACCATTTTTGCTTTGTGGCACTGTGCATTATCCTGCATAAATGTCATCAGAGAATACCATTTCCATGGAAGGGGTGTACATGGTCTGCAACAATGATTAGGTAGGTGGTACATGTCAAAGTAACATCCACATGAATGGCAGAAATACTACATGATCTCTTGCACATTTACCACTTGTGTAACTAGACCTCCCCTTTTAATTTAGAGTTTAAGCTTGGTCAAGCAAGAGGGCCTTATTCATGTTTTGCTTCAGCAAATCTAAACTTTTTATATTGCTACTTGGTGTATCTGCTAATAACAAAAATCTGAGTCTGGAAAGTTCAGTTATGTAGATAAAACATTTGTCTGCCAATGCCAAAAAAAACCTCTTACTGGTTTTGTGATGTTAAATCAATGATGATAAGGATTACCACGATTAAACAACCTGGCAACTAGATAGCTGTCACAAAACAAGTTAAAGTAGAGTGGCCGGTTTGATTGACTTTTCAAAGTAATCAAGAGCGCATGACCACCTATTTTTAAGGATTGAACATTAGTGTGGTATTAATAGGGTTGCCACCTTTTCCTCAAAAAAATGCCGGCCATGTGTGGGCGGAGTTACAAGAGGGAGGGTCCATGAGGGGTGGAGCCACAAAGGGGGCGGATTATCACTGAAATTATACATATTATTTGTATATCATGCCAGTGAGAAGAGTGTGTGTATATATATAAAATAAATATATATATTTGTATATCATATACACACACAAGCTGTCTCTCACACTCGCAAACCAGCTTTCTCACACACACTCTCACACACGCGCTGTCTATCACACACACAGACAAGCAGTCTATCACACACAAAGACAAGCAGTTTCTCATACACAGACTGTCTCTCTTGCTCAGACTTTTACTCACTCTCTCTCTCACAAACTCTCCCTAGACACCCCCCCCCGACAATATCTCCCACTCGCCCCACCTACCCTCACAAGCAGGTTATATGTAAATGTAATATGGTGGTTGGGAGCAGTTGGTCAATATGCCAGTAATATTTTGCCACTCAATATGCCAGTAATATTTTGCCACTCATTATGCCAGGATTTAGCCATTTAATATGCCAGTATTTTGCCACTCTATTGCCACTTAATATGCCAGGATATAGCCACTTTATATGCCAGGATATTGCCACTTAATATGCCAGGATAATGCCAATTAATATGCCAGGATATTGCCAATTAATATGCCAGGATATTGCCACATAATATGCCAGGGTATTGCCACTTAATATGCCAGGATAATGCCAATTAATATGCCAGGATATTTCAAATTAATATGCCAGGATATTGCCACTTAATATGCCAGGATAATGCCAATTAATATGCCAGGATATTGCCAATTAATATGCCAGGATATTGCCACTTAACATGCCAGGATATAGCCAATTAATATGCCAGGATAATGCCACTTAATATGCTCGTTATGCCACCCTCCTCCCCCCTTCCCCAGTCAGTACTTACCTCCTTGCTGCTGTCTCCCGGTGCAGGTCCGTGGCTGTGAGGGAAGCATTGTGCGCTCCCCTCCAGCCGCGCGGCTTCAATAATATTTGTTTAAAAAAAAGTTTAAACAAACTTTATTTAAGCCGCGCAGCTGGAGGGGAGCGCACAATGCTTCCCTCACAGCCACGGACCTGCACCGGGAAACAGCAGCAAGGAGGTAAGTACTGGGGACTTGGGAAGGGGGAGCAAAATACCGGGCTTTTGTATTGCCGGTATTTTAGATATACCGGCCCCAAATACGAGCTGTGCCGGCCAGGTGGCAACCCTAGGTATTAAGAGCAGGTTTTGTGGAGATGGAAATAGCTCTGAAGATTATCTTCAGTTAGAAGAACTGCACATATTCTAGTTTATTTTTAATAATATGTGAAACTGGAATGAATGAGATAATATAGCAAACAAAATGCATTATTATGATAACTCTAGTCTATACAATGTCCAGTTCAGCTTTAGCATTAGAGAAACCAAAACTGCCCAGTAAGATCACATCAGAAAAAAAGAGGCTTAAATCTGAGTCTTCCATCTTAGAGTTAATTTGAATGGCCGAATGAGCAATTCCCATAATGAAGCAGTATGCTCTGAATGTTTAAAACGGCTTGGATTGTACAGGAAAGGCATAAACAAGCATTTTTGAGCATGTGAATAAAAAACTATTGACGAATGAAAGCTACTTTAAATATATGATGTATCCTCTTCTCATATTAATAAAGTGAGCTGAAGTGCAATTTTTTTATTTTTTATCATGTTCAAATAAGGTTGCCACCTTTAAAAAAAACATTACAAATGGCCATGCCATATAGACTTAACTTTGGCCACAAGCCTAAAATACCAGCTGGGTATGACTAAAATGTTTGATTTCCCATATTTTGCCAATTTTCTTATAACCGGAGTACATTGATCTGCTGTGTTTATCAAATAAGCAAAACTCAAAACTAAAAATAGATTTTTTTAAAACAAAAAAACAACAAAAATGAAACATTGAGGCGTCTAGAGTCGTCACCATGAAATGATTGGGAATGTGCAGTTCATTCACAATCAATCTATATAACGTTTATGTGCGCACACGGCCTAAATATAGCAACACACTGCAGGCAAGATAAACGCTGCTGTGGGTCTGGGAGACTCAAACTGCTTAGAAATTCAGTTTCAGCATTCTGGTTCTGAGGATGAATGTTAACCATTTCGCTACTTTTCTCTGGGTTAACATAAAACTATGTTATGTGTTAGAAAGGAAAAAAAAATACTAATAAAGAAAGGACGGATTTAGGCTTGGCTTAATTTCCTCCCCAAAAACTAGCATTCCAGCTATATTAGAAGAAATATAGTTTATATAAATTTTGTCAGGAATTATACGTAAAGATTTATCTTTTCTATATTCAATATTGGCGATTTTGGAACAAAATCAGCAATTTCCAAGCATTTTGGGTTGGTTTTTAGCCAAATTTCGGGCAGTTTAATTCTCCAGATTTTAGCTGGAGAATGGAATAGAGAAGTGTAAAGGAATTAAAGTAAACACAAAAATATTTATATATAATTCTAACATTAAGGGAATATATTCAAATAGTATATTTACATTAATATAAAAATGTTTACATTTTAATTACTTTTTTGAATATTATTTTATGTTAATTTTTAAATGTATTTATTGTGTCATTTTATTGAATTTAGTGGCCATTTTGGAGGTACTTCGCTATTTCAATAATGGCAAAGGAGTTCCTTTAGGTTTTTGAAGGGTAGTTTAATTTTTAAATATCAAATCTTGTCACCAGACTGTAGCAGTTTTATTTTCTGAAAAAATGTTCCACTTGAATATTTATACATTTTCTTGAGTAATATGCTTATGGGTTAGTGGAGTTTAATTTTAAATTGTATGCAAAGTTACATAAGTGAACATCTTTTGCTAAATTTAACAACAATTAATAATTTACCTTTCTTTAATGTTTATTAGGAAGTTCTATTTCACAAATATATGTCTTATAGTTAAATGAGGCACTAAAAACAGGTACATTAGGCCATATTTATAAACTAAGAACTGAAACAATCACCAGAATTAGGTTTTTAAAGATTACACATATGACAGCTCTCTATCCTACAGCGGGTATCCATAGGACCAGTAGACAAATTCTACTTATTTATGTGCTCTTCCTTCATAAGGTCAATTGTAGGTGATGTCTTTGCTATATCAAATTCCTGAGAAATTATTCTTGCGAGAAAAACTTTGTTACGCCATATGTCATTTACAGAATTCATGCAAAATCTTTTAAACATTTATGAATTTTATTTGTTACCTTCATATCTGTAAAAGAAAAATCCTAATTAGTAATAATAATAGTTTGCTGATCTCTTATATAATGTATTCCTTTTTCTATATATTATCTGCTTAGCAATCAGTATAGATAAGATCTAAAACATGCTTAGCAACAGTAACAATGGGTGTTGGCACTTTAATATCTATCACCACTACCTTTTGATGGCTACAGTATGGATAATGTAAATTGAACAGACATTATTTGTTGTTATATAAAGAGCAGCAAATTCGAGTAAAACCCTATGAGGTATAACATACTGATACATCTGCATGTTTACAAACTATCTAATGCCTCTCTCCAGTGGTGTATCTTGATTTTGTGCTGCCCTAGGCAGACAAAATCCGGGCACCCCCCTACCCAAGCTGCACACCCACGTTACACACCTAAGACATGCCCCATCATTCAGACTCACATCAAGCTCACACTCCCATCACACTCAGTCACACACTCCTACTCCCATCACCCTCAGTCACACACTCCTACTCCCATCACGCACACTCTGACTCCCATCACACTCAGTCACACACACTGTCTCCCATCACACACACTCTGACTCCCATCACACTCAGTCACACACACTGTCTCCTATCACACACACTCTGACTCCCATCACACTCAGTCACACACACTGTCTCCCATCACACACACTCTGACTCCCATCACACTCAGTCACACACACTGTCTCCTATCACACACACTCTGACTTCCATCACACTCAGTCACACACAGTCTACCATCACACACACTCTGACTCCCATCACACTCAGTCACACACAGTCTCCCATCACACACTCTGACTCCCATCACACTCAGTCACACACAGTCTCCCATCACACACACTCTGACTCCCATCACACTCAGTCACACACACTGTCTCCCATCACACACACTCTGACTCCCATCACACTCAGTCACACACACTGTCTCCTATCACACACACTCTGACTCCCATCACACTCAGTCACACACACTGTCTCCCATCACACACACTCTGACTCCCATCACACTCAGTCACACACACTGTCTCCTATCACACACACTCTGACTCCCATCACACTCAGTCACACACACTGTCTCCCATCACACACACTCTGACTCCCATCACACTCAGTCACACACACTGTCTCCTATCACACACACACTGACTCCCATCACACTCAGTCACACACACTGTCTCCCATCACACACACTCTGACTCCCATCACACTCAGTCACACACACTGTCTCCTATCACACACACTCTGACTTCCATCACACTCAGTCACACACTGTCTCCCATTACACACACTCTGATTCCCATCACACTCAGTCACACACACACACACACACACACACACTGTCTCCCATCACACTCAGTCACACACACTGTCTCCCATCACACACACTCTGACTCCCATCACACTCAGTCAGTCACTCAGACACACACATCCCATCAGCACTTACCTTTCCCTGGCAGGCAGGCAGCATGGTCCCTCCATGCTGCCTGTTCGGTTACCCGGCGATTGTGCCGACAGGTCACATGACCGGGCGCGCGTATGACGTGAGCGCGCCCGTCACGTGACTGTCGGCACTTCCGTGTCGGCACACAGCACGGGGAGCCGAACAGGCAGCACGGAGGTTTCTCTGTGCTGCCTGTTCGGCTCCCCGTGCAGCCTGGCAGGCAGAGCGATGGTGAGGGGGGATCTTCCGATCCCCTCTCACCTCCGTCTCTGCCTGCAACCGCGGAGGGTTTTTTTTGTTTTTTTTTAAAGGGCCGGATTTTTTTTTTTTTACATTTTTAAATTTTTTTAATTTTTTTTTTTTCCAGTGCTGGGGGGCGCTGCCGCCCCCCAAAATTTGCCGCCATAGGCATCCGCCTAGGATGCCTCGCGGTAAATACAGCACTGCCTCTCTCGCTCTCTTGTACATGAACCTTCTCATTTATCTTCCCAGACTACACTTTTTTAATACTATTCCCTATTCAGAAAGTGTTTTGTAGCCAGGGGGTTTAATACATAAATTTCTCAGCGTATCAGCCTTTTAAACCCGGCTGCCAGTTCTGTCTGTGTAATCAGGGCCGGCCTTAGGGGTGTGCGACCTGTGCGATCGCACAGGGCGCAACACTCCAGGGGGCGTCAACGGGGGGGGGGGGGGGGGGAGAGACAACAGGGGGTGAGAGAGGGACAGAACAGGGGGTGAGAGGCAGAACAGGGGGAGAGAGAGGCAGAACAGGGGGGGGAGAGACCGAACAGGGGGTGAGAGGCAGAACAGGGGGGGGGAGAGGGACAGAACAGGGGGTGAGAGGCAGAACAGGGGGAGGGGGAGAGAGAGGCAGAACAGGGGGGGGGGGAGAGAGACAGAACAGGGGGTGAGAGGCAGATCAGGGGGAGGGGGGAGAGAGAGGCAGAACAGGGGGTGAGAGGCAGAACAGGGGGTGAGAGAAGGACAGAACAGGGGGAGGGGAGAGAGAGAGAGACAGAACAGGGGGAAGGGGGGGGGGAGAGAGAGACAGAACAGGTGGAGGGGGGATAGAGAAATAGAACAAGCGAGGGGGAAGAGAGAGAGACAGGAGGTGGGAGAGAGACAGAACAGGTGGAGGGGGGGGGGAAGAGACAGACATGGCAAGGAAGAGGAAAGGGACACATACATAGGGGGGGGTGAAAGACGGGGGGGGGGCGCCATGGGGGAACCCCGCACAGGGCGCCGGAACACTTAAGGCCGGCCCTGTGTGTAATACTGCAATACTTTTTAATCAGATCTTTCACTGTTGTCCCTTAAATTAATGTTATAGCACTGTGATTAAGTGCTATAAGTGTGTGTGTTCTACAGACAATGGGTTCATATTCAGCATAGGCCCAAACAACAAGCATGGTAGGTGGATTGGTGTATAGATGGGGAACCATGGGAGAGCAGTAATTAATTGAAGCTATAAATGCTCTAAGTTACCTTTGCCAACCACTAAATACACGTCTCAAGCCACATACTAAGAGATAAAATGAACAACTTGCCCATCCATGAAAATCCACACAGGGTAATACAATGTGATTTTTGTGTGTGTGTGGGTTGCTCAGCTAAGGAAGATTAATTTTTGCTTCCTAGACTTTCAAAACAAGTTGAAACAAAGGAAATACTGTGTTCTGTGACCTTTACCGATAACACAGCTAGTTCAGGCCCATGAAATGTTCTAAATTGCAACCAAAAGAAAAAATGTATCTAAAATAAAACAGAAACAGTGTAGGAAAATGTACATGCTGGTAGGACAAGTTTTTGGATGAGGGAAATAACAAGCTCACTTTCTGCTATTAGCAACATACCGTATATAGGGAATTAAAGGGACAGTCTAGTCCCCAAACTCACTTTGGTGCAAGATGAAGGTCACTGCTTGTACAGTGCATAGGCTTTTATTCCTATGTGATTTGATGCAGGCATTCTGTATAATTCACATTTTTAATATTTGACACAAGCCCTTCCCATTGATTACTCTGCAAATTCACTGCAGGTGCGGCAGCACTGATTCTATAGACACTGAGGATATAAAGTTTTGTTTAATTTAGTCACTCCCTGTCCTGCTCAAATTGATTATATTGTGTGGCCTCTGAGTGACCTTGCTCTTGTACACAGTAGGATCTCTTAACAGTGCAACACATTGTCTGATGACATCACCAGAAATACAGGATATTCCATTCATTTGAATGGCATTATTCTCATTGGTTACTGCAGCAAAAAAAAAAAAGGAAATTACTTTTACTCATGTAGTGTGGGCAGTCATTGTTTCTTGCAAACTGCGGTAATTTCACAGTTTCTTCTAGCTGTAAGTATTTTATATTTTAAGCAATGCAAAATGTAAAACATGCATTTTAAAATACTTTGAAATCACATTAATATGCATTAATATTTGGAAGATGCATTTTGGGCACTAGACAGTCCCTTTAATCCTGGGCCAAAATGGCTGAATTAAACACGAATATTTATTTAAACTATTTGTTCAACTTGGCTATACGGTAACTCTTGTTTTTGAACCAGTGAAAATGCAGACATATACAGTTGTACTGAACAGTCAATAACACTTTTCAAATTTTATATGCAACTCCATATAAATATGAAAGGTTAGCCATTACTGGTCTTTTTGTCATTTAATTTCTGACACTCCATCTGTTGTGGGCTATATTTCCCATGATGCTAGCAGAGAAAATTGAATGCCATCTAAGCACCCCTGTGGACCTATGCGCGCATCAAAATCCTTGTGAATTTTCTCACCTTTGACAGGCAGTATTTCCCTGTCTGTTAGCAGTAATCTCCATCGCTGTACAATCCTCCTCCATAGACTTAGCTACAAAAAGCACATGAAGGTGTGTACATCAGCATCGTTTTGTGGAAGTGTTGCGCTTCATAAACCACTCATAATTATTAACATTTCATAATTATATATATCTATTATTCAGCTCTTGTTGACTGTTTTGTTGCTAAAACAAGGGTAAAATCCACAACAGTGAAGCAGTAGAATTCTTGGACTACACTAGGACTGCCCTGGACACTAAATGCCATATATGATATGGCTATATGCTTTCACTTTTATATATTTTTTTATTGCCATTCCAGTTATTATTATATGTAGGTGTACAATAATCAAATTGTAATAATCAAAGCATTATTTAAGTCCACGCGTTATCCTTCACAATGGCCTATCAATATGAGGCAGCCCACCTGCTCCCCCACAGCTATAGCTGTATCAGAATTTTACTAATCCTCAACCAATCTACTATGCTATGGTGCATTCAGACATCCCCCTGTCTAGTACTGGGATTTATCCGGTTCCCAAAGATTGGGACAAATCAGCTGAAACTGTAAGGAATCATCATCATGTACTTGACGCATGCCACTAGGTGACGTGATGACGTTGTGTTGAATAGCGGGAGAGTGTAAGAGGGAAGTTGTGTGGTTTTACATTATACCTCAAGGAAGGAGGTAAGTATCTGATTATGCATACACTGCTTCAGACTGGCTTCATATACAAAGATTATGCAAACACTGCGCAAGATTGGCTTTATATACAAAGATTACCGTATATACTCGAGTATAAGCCGAGTTTTTCAGCACATTTTTTGTGCTGAAAAATGCCCCCCTCAGCTTATACTCGAGTCTAAAACTTATCTCGTTCCTGCTCCGTCTCCCGGTGCTCTGAAGGTCCGTGGCTGTGAGGGAAGCTGTTTTGACATTTCTAGGGTGTTTGTGTTTAGCTGTAATGTATTTCTTTCTCACATACAGTACCCACACAAATTATATGTTGTTTTTATCGTCATAAGAAGGGCTTTCATTAGATACCATTATGTTCAGCATATCTTATAATTTACTACAAAAAAAAATTATAAAATATGATGAAAAATTTTAAAAAACCCACTTTTTCTATCTTTGACCTAAAATATAATTTATACAAATAAAATCATTAAAAAAGACCCCGTCTAAATAGTTTCTAAATGTTGTCCCGAGTTAAAAAATATGCATGTTTCCATATTTTTCGGTATTTTTTTGCGAGTTATGGGGCAAAAACCAAAAATAGTGTTTTTTGTTTTTTTCCTATATTGACCTTTTGACCCCAACCCGAACCCAAAATTTAACCCCAACTCTAATCCTTATTATATCCCTTAATATTTTTTTATTTTAATTTTAACCCTATCCCTTATGCCCTATAGGCTAATATAGCTATATAACCTGTTTTTAATTAATTAAATATGTATTTTAAATATTTTCCATTGCAATGCTACTTAACTACCACTAGGGGCAGTCAAGTAGCATTTTCAGAGCGACGGAAGTGAAGTTACTTTCACTTCCGAGCTCAGACCTGCAGAGGGCTTTGCCATATTGACGGAGCAGCATGTAATATTAAAAGGCATATTGGGGGCAATATCCTAGAATATTAAATGGCATATTGGGGGCAATATCCTGGAATATTAAATGGCATATTGGGGGCAATATTTACCAGTAGCTGCCTCATTTCCCACCCTAGGCTTATACTTGAGTCAATATTTTTTCCCAGTTCTTTGTGGTAAAATTAGGTGCCTCGGCTTATATTCGGGTCGGCTTATACTCGAGTATATACGGTATGTATTTACTGTTGCAGGTTGGCATTATTTGCAAAGGTTATTAATTTACTGCTGCAGATTGGCGTCATATGCAAAGGTTATGCATTTACTGCTGCAGATTAGCTTCATATACAAAGACAACTGGTTGCTAACATTTTAAATCCCAATACTACCCATGTCTTATAGTGTGTCCTTTAGATCAGATACTTATGAAATGAACAATGGAAAGTCTATGACAGATCCACTTTAACTGTGTCCACTTTCATAATTTAATTAAAATGCATCCATTTTGGTAGCTAGCATGCTTCGCTCATATATTCTAGCCTTGTCACTGTTCCCATTAAGCCTTTATTTGAATGGCTTCTGAGAAGCCTGGGTATGAATAACAAATAATGTTTTCTTTTTCATTACAATGACATCAGTGTTTCTATCCAAGCTTCCCACCATGTTGAATGGGGGTAAAGTCTAAACCTAAGTGGCACTATTTTCTTTCCTTAACATTGTTCTCATGCATGAGCAGTTGCTATGTCCTGGGACTTGGCCCAGATTGCATTTCTGATAAAAGCCTTTTCTGGTTCTCCTCACTTAGACCACCCCCTGATTGCTTATACATAGAATTCTTAAAATAACCGACTATGCACAGCCAGTATAAGATGATTAAAGGTATCCTGGCACCAGCTTGTGAAAGACAAAGCTTTTAACTGAAAGTGAGTTGCAGGTGAGTTGAGGTTCATTTCTCCTGCAAGAAAAACAGCGTTGACTCTGCACTGATAAATCTTCAAATATCTAACTATCCATTATGACAGGACAACTGAGCTCTTCTAGAAGTAGAAAGGGGCCACAAGTAAGAACATGCTCTTGTTTTTCAGAAAGCGTTAAAGCAATATATATCAGAGCCCAAGAATGATTATTTCCTTACAGTTTTATGAAATCTGACATCTACTAGTATTTTGCAACTATTTTATAAGATGTTACACTGTATGTTATGGGAGTATCCCTTCAAGGCCAACAATGGTTATGTTCTTCAGGATATATTGGGTCTGTTGCAGACACCTTTGGTATATGTCAACATCAGAAGTGTGAGAGGACTAAGAAGAAACCTATAGAGCAGTGGTGTCCAACTTGCAGCCAGCAGGCCAAATTTCTTCAAGGGTTTTTGTTTAGTCCCAATTGCCGTATTTGCTCGAATATAAGACGAGGTTTTTTTCTTATATTCGACGTCGTCTTATAATCACGAGGTCAGATTATAAGACTGGGATCCAGGTCCCCCGCAGAGCTGAAGGAGACCTGGATCCACCTCTAAAGTAGCCGGGAAATGTCTGCACGATGCGCGCAGGCATCCTCCCCTGCCGCCCGGCACGACCGCCGGGACTTCTATGATGAAGCCGGGTCCTTCTGGCTAGGCTCCACTAGGCACCAGAGATATTTGGGGAGGGAGGGAGAGAGATAACACTGGGGGGAGAGAGAGAGACCACGCGGGGGGGAGAGAGAAGCAATATTGGCACAAAAAAGGAAATAAAAACAAGAAATGCATTTGTTTAATATTATCATTTTTATTAAATATTAAAAAGCAATTTACATGTGAATATATACAAGTTAAACTTTTTTTCCTATAGGGTAGTCTTATATTCAGACTTTGTTTTTTTCCTAAAGGAATATCCAAAGTTTGGGGGGTCGTCTTCTAATCAGGGTCGTCTTATATTCAAGAAAATACGATAATTATTAATGTTTGGCCCCAGCATTTGTTTTTGCATGGTAAAGGTGTCTTTCAAAGGGTCGGTGTATATGACCATCTACTGAGGAAAAAATGTAAAGTGACTGATTTGGCTACATTTGTTCAGAAATTATATTGAAAACTTTCTATTCTGTTTCCTGGTATGAATATTTTTTTTATTGGCAAATAGCCCTTCAAATATCTGTGGGGGCGAGGAACACATTGTGGTTATTTTATCACAAAGTTCAAGACACACATAATCATTGTGTAGGAAATAAACTCAAATGGCACTCTGTATTTTTGAATGTTGGCTCTCAAGGCCGCATGTCTGCTATATTTAGGTATATGGCTTTGTTAGCATCAAGGCGGGATTTTCTTTTTTTGTGTAATAGAAGCTTTCAAAAATACAGTGGGATTGTTTTGTTCTGTTTGTTTAGCATTGAATGTAATGTCATATATAAAAAAAACACAACAGCAAATTAAATAAAAAACAGAGAGTAAAGGCATTGGAAAAATATATCTGCAATGTTTTTGTATTTTACCATGTTACAAATTCAACACACACACCTGTCATAATGCAAGCACACAACTGTTTATTTAGTGTCCAGCCCCCTTAATCTGCAATATAACCTTTCCATGCATGCTCAGATTCCCCCACACTTACAAAGGGTAATACAGTGACATATGTGCAGGCCTGACGCACTAATTTCAGGTTCCCAACTATGCCTCACATCACAGCTATAGCATCGTAAAAGTGAGTTATTGTCTCTATACAGTATTTGCAGAGAGGCTTTACTATATCTTATTGGTGAAAATGATTTGTCATCCGAAATGATCCGTTATCCAAAATACTTGTGGTGCAAATCATTTTGGATAAGGAATACTTTCCATTCATGTCTAAGGAATTTGAGGCGTTTGATTAACATTTTACCCCAGCTGAAAATGGAAATGAGTTTGATATATTTTTTTTTTATATTTAGGCCGTAGAACTGTGATCTTTTGCAAAAGTGACCTATTTTTCATTGATTTGAAAGTTAAAAAAAAAAAACCTTGAATCATGGAACTGACCCCCTGTAATTACCCAATTATTATTTCTTACTCACAAGAGGGCTTAATAGGAAATTCACCTTCTGCTTCAAATGTCTTCTTAGTGTTTTAAAAAAATAAGTAACACCATGCTTTACCCTATAAATTACTCTGCAAGGCTCTTTATGTCAGATTGAATGCTTGTGGCTTTAAATATATTTCCTATCTATGGCAGAACATCACTACTAACTAAACATAATGCTGCTGAACGGAAACATACAACATAAATATTTATTTTCAAATTAAACTTTATTTTAACCTCCATCCCCAAAGCTCTCCTTTTCCTGACTTGGTACATTCTAGTATGTAGAATGCTTAGGATAGAATTGGGATCGAGTAGAGTTGTATGAGGACTGGAGAGGAAAAATAACAAATGTTTGGCTTTTAGGGCTAATTGTTTCTGTTACATGGTTGATTTTTAAGTACTTAAGCATGATTTGCTTTCTTATATAATAGAGCTTGCAGAAAAATACTGTGATTGTTTTGTTCTGTTTATATATATATTAGGTATATATAATATAAGCAATGAATATATACACATTGATTTATATGATGATAAAAAATAAGTAATAGGCATATATAATAGCTAATGAGCAATACATTCATATACTGGATCTATAGGATGCCAATAAGCAGTAACGTTATATTAATAGAAATATCTAAATGATGTATATAATGCCAATGATCAGTAAATGCATAAATAAAAAGCATAAGTAAACTTTATATATGATGCCAATGAGCAGTAAATACATAAACGTGTATATCATGTCAATGAGCAGTAAATGCATAAACTTTGTATATGACGCCACTGTGCCATATTTGCCACAAACAGCTTGTCAGTGCCCCTAAACAGCCTGCCTGTGTTATCTTTGCTCCAAACAGCTTATCTGTGCCCACAAACAAACTGCCTGTGCCATTTTGTTGCACCAAGCAGTCTGTCAGTGCCCCAAATGGATTGACTGTGTAATTGTTTCCACCAAGCAGCCTGTTGGTGTCCCCAAACGGACTGCCTGTGCCATATTTGCCAACATCCAGATGGTTACTTTCCCAGTGCCATCCTTGTGCCCCAGCAGGGCTCAATTTGAGGGAATTATTCGGGTCTTTCACAGAGAGACTTGCGCATTCAGCCACACAAGCGACACCTCTGCCTACATATAAACATATTCATATATTTATTCATATGAAACATATTTATATATATATATATGAATTGCACTAGATGCAGCTCAATAAGGGGAGAAGGTAGACACAGAGGTTAGGAAGTCCTGCAACTTTAATATAACAATCTAAAATACATTTGTTCATCAACATAAGTGAAGTCAAGCATAGGTAAGGACTGGCTCTCTGCAGTCTGTACTATCCTGCTCGTACTTCGGCAATAACTGTCTCTGCCGCCTCCATGATATGAGCACATGAACAATGAGCTCTACACGTTTCTCTATATAAACTTCGTGGGATGGACCCGGCTTATGTTTAAGCACTAAGGTGCGAAATGACAAGCAATTTCACTTATTCGTGCATATTTATTATTCCGTGTGAATATACAATAAAAACCTTTATGGTGATTTGCAAAGCTCTCCTGGATTCTCCTGGATTTATTTCCCTTTTGTTTTGCTACAATAGTATGTACCCATCAACTGTAGAGCTGCCATCTAGTGGTGAAAGCCTGCTTGCCACACACTTTTTAACCATATAATACTATATTATTCTTATTTCGCCAGGAAGGGTACGTTGAGATATTTTCTTGAGTTTCAGTACAAACTCTCCTGCATCTTGGGCATGGTAACATTACCCAACTGAATTGAACTCTAACCTGCAACCCTCAGGATTGAGCAAATTGTCCAATTGGTGCATTAGTCCACTGATCCATCTCACAGTCTTCAATAAATTGCTACTAAGGAAACAAATAATGTAAATGGAATACATGCAAAGTAGGAAGCCTGTTGATAAAAAAAGATTCTGACAACTCCAAGACTAAAGAGAAACCATCATATTAGATACAAAAAAACAAAACCTGCTTTTAACCTCTGCGTGACAATGAGCGAATAATATATCCCTTCTAACAGCAAAACTGCCACGTTAATACATGTGTTCTATATTTAGGAATCAAACCTGCATACAAGATTACCAGAAAATCTGTTCCTCATTACATCTGCTGGTTCGTGAAGTATGTTGTACTGCAGTAAAAAAGATCGGCTTCATCACATACATTCTTTGTATTTTTTTGTTATTTTTCGTAATTGCTAATTGAAATCAGTCCGTCATAATCTTCTAATGCCCATTATATATATATCTTTCTTTTTTGCCTTAATAACGCGCTCCCTAGACGGCTGGGAATACAGCTGTGTGATAGAAATAAAGAAGTACACCCACACTACAAGGAAAATCAAAAAGGATTTGCATTTGCTTCCAGTAATTAGGCCTTTAGTGACAGTGTGTAGGTTTGGGCATGGCAGTGAAAGTGCAAGGCTACAGAGGAGAGTGAAGTCTTGATACCAAGCTTTGAAAATGGAGCATGGTGCCTTTATAACAGACACGATTCTAATTATAGAGATAATGGATATTTAGTTCTGTGCTGGTGGTATGAGTACAGCCACATTACAGGATTTACTACTTTTGCTAAAGCTTTCGTACTCTGTGGCCACCTACTGATGTCAAGGTCTGCACTTAGAACTTCATCAAGTTCTGTACTAAAATGAACAGTCTATTTAATCCATAATTTATTCCAATAGTAAAGGGAACTGAAAAAGCTGCATCCGCTCAAATCATGCTAACATTATAATTTAATGCCAAGCAATCCTGGAACTCACAATGTGAAACCAAATTGGCTTTCATGGCATCTAAAAGATATACAAAGTTGGAAAGGAAATTTTTCCACAAGAAATAGCTTTTACTTTAGGGGGGAAAAATGTGTAATATTATTGTTTATATGTGCAGATTAGGACCCAGATCGCCTCATGATGTATAAAGTGAGATTGCAAAAGAAGGAATATGCCTTAACTAGTCTTGATAAGTTGTTAAGGACTACATTAGTACTGATGGAGTACTTTTTTTTTTGTTTAATCTTTGTTTATTGAATTTTTCAATTTTTCAGATAATAAATCATAAAAAGGGGGGGGGGGATTGGGTACATGAGTGAGAGGGGTTGGTGGGGGGGAACAAGGGCATTATCAACCAAGTAATTTGCACATCAGTATCAATAAAATAAAAAGTGAAAAGAAATAGAGAAAAAAAAAAAAGGGGGGGGGAAACTGGCAGTTCAGGAATACAATCAATGTAATAAAATATCGGTATTGTGCGAATTAGACCAATTTAATTTCACAGTTCTGTGAGGCATTCTGGGCCATCAATACATTTTGCCCATGGCAGCCACAGTGTGGCATATTGTAGCCCTTTACCAATAGATGAATAGAAGAGATTTTCTGCCGCTCTGATCTCCTCAGCCTCCAAAAGCCAGTCCTTTATGGTGGGGGTTCGGGTTTGCTTCCACAACTTTGGGATCGTTAGTTTTGCTGCATTTAGCAGTTTGGCCGTTAACGACCGTCTGTATTTGTGTGGTGAAAGAGAGTTGCAGTGCAACAGGAAAGCTTGAGGTGTAAAAGGAACCGGCATATCTGTGTGTGCTCGTAGTATCGAGTCAACTTTTCTCCAGAATCTAGAGATCAGTGGACATGTCCACCAAATATGTATGTACGACCCTTTTTCTGCCTTGCATCTCCAGCATTGATCAGAGGAGGTTGGGTAGATTTTATGGAGCAATGACGGGACCCTATACCATCTACTGAGGATCTTGAAACAATTTTCCTGTATCTTTGTGGAAGGGGAACATTTGTGGGTCAGAAGGGCAATTGTCTGCCACTGAGTTTCAGAGAAGGTTATGTTACAATCCGCTTCCCAGTGTCTGATATAGGAAGGTTTAGGTGTTGAGTCTAATGTTGCTAGATGGTGTTGTAAGGTGGATATCACTTTGATCGGGGCCGATTTGGCCATGCATAGGCCCTCCATGATGGTAAGGGTTGGCCGATCATTGGCGAATGCTTGTAGGGATTTCAAGAAATGGTGTATCTGGGTGTGTAGCCATCTAAGTCGGACTGGAGGGTCCTTTACTTTTAAATCTGACATAGATTTAAAAGAGCCGTCATCATTCAAAAAATGGCCTATTCTAGGGAATGGGATTCTCTTTGGGAAGAATTGGTCGAATGGTCTACCCTCCTGGCCTGGGGAAAAATCAGCATTTCCTGAGAGGGCTTGGAGCGGGGAGGGGGTAGAGAGTAACCCCGGTTTGTTAGATATTTCTCTCCATACTCGTAGTGTGTGTGGAATAGTGGGGTGGGTTAGGTCTATTTCTTCCCTTTGTTTGGGCGCTACCCAGGCCACTATTGGTATGGGAACATCCATAGCTCTTTGCTCTATGGATACCCATAATTTTGGGGAAGGTCTCGTCCAATCGACGATTCTAGTAAGCAGAGTGGCTTTATAGTAGGTTTCAATGTTAGGGAGTCCCAGGCCTCCCATGTGTTTATGTCTTGTCAGATAATTGTATTTGATGCGGGGATGTTTTGTCTGCCATACAAAAGAGGTGATACTCGCTTGGAATTCCTTAAAAAAAGATTTTGGGATCAGTATGGGGAGAGTCTGTATAACGTAGAGCACTCTGGGTAATATGTTCATTTTTAATACCGCCACCCTCCCAAACCATGAGATGTGTTTCTTTTTGTCCCATCTGGATAAGTCAGTTTGTATTCTGCGAAAGAGGGGTGTATAGTTGAGGTGGTATAGTTGTCCCAGGCAGGGCGAAATGTGGACTCCTAGGTACTTGATAGCCGTTTTTGCCCAATTAAAAGGGAATGTTTGTTTGAGGGTATCAATTAAAGAATCTGGCAAGGAAATATTGAGGGCTTCCGATTTGGCCATGTTTACCTTAAAAAATGATAGTGAGCTGTATGTGTCCAATTCTTTTAGAACATTGGGTATTGTTACGATAGGCTGGGTAAGAGTCAATAGCAGATCATCTGCGAAAGCCGCAGCTTTATGGGTGTGGGGTCTGATTTCTAGGCCATGTATACAAGGGTTAGTTCTAATCGCAGATATGAGAGGTTCGAGGACTAAAACAAATAGGAGGGGGGATAGGGGGCACCCCTGTCTGGTGCCATTTGACAGGGCGAGCGGGTCCGAGAGTGCTCCATTTATCCTGATACGGGCCGTGGGCATATGGTATAGTGAATTAATCCAGTTATACATCGTCTCGCCCAGTCCAATATGTCGGAGCAGAGATCTCATGAACTCCCAGCTCACCCTGTCAAAGGCTTTCTCGGCGTCAGTGGACAAAAGCATCATAGGTATGTGGTGCCTGTTCGCATAGTGGATCAGGTTAATCACTTTCACTGTGTTATCCTTTGCTTCCCTACCAGGGACAAATCCCACTTGGTCTCTGTGTATTAGGGATGGTAATACTTCACCTAGTCTGGTACTAAGTATCTTGGCTAATAATTTGACGTCTACATTGAGAAGCGAGATGGGTCTGTAACTGCTACATTGCTCAGGGTCTTTCCCCGGTCTGTGGATGATAGTTATATGGGCTTCTTGAGATTGAGGGGGCAGTGTTCCTCCAGAGGCCAAATGAGTAAACACTGTGACTAACTGTGGTAGCAACACATCTTGAAAAGTTTTGTAGTAGATGGTTGTCAGACCGTCAGGTCCTGGGCTCTTGCCTACAGGGGTGTGTTTCAAAATGTTTGTTATCTCTTCTAGTCTTATGGGGACATCTAGTGAGGATTTCGTATCTGTGTCTAGTTTTAGTTTCATATGTGTGGTGAGATATCTTGAAATGGCAGTTTGGGTGGTAGGGTTTTGTGGTGAATTGGGCTCAGGCTTTAGATTGTATAAATCTTGATAATATTTGGCAAATGTTTTTGCTATGTCTGAAGTTTTCTGCACTAGTGTGTTGTGTCGAGTCCTGATTTTAGGGATGAAAGTGGCTTCCTGTTTCTGTTTGAGGGCTTTGGCCAGATATTTCCCAGTCTTGTTTCTGATCAAATGGGCATTATTTTTCAATTTTTGTAAAACAAGTTGGTCTCGGGCAATACATAGAGATGCAAGGTGCGATCTAGCCTTCAGTAGATCTATATATACTTGCGGGGAGAGATTATTTTTATGTTGAGTTTCGAGCTTGTGTATGTCTGTTATAGCTTGGGTCATAGCTCTAGCTCTTTGTTTTTTAGCAAAAGATCCGATTTTTATAAAAGCACCTCTAATGACTGCCTTATGTGCCTCCCAGGCCATTGCGGGAGTTACATCAGACGTCATATTTTCTTTAAAATAATGGGTTAGCGTTTCAGTAAGGGATTTGAGATGCGTTTCGTCTTTTAAAATAGATTCATTAATTCTCCATGAAAATACTTTATTGGTCATATGCGGCAATGTGATGGAGAGGAGAATTGGAGCATGGTCACTCCAAGTTATGTTAAGAATTTGGGCCTTTACAATCAGATTAAGATGCCTATGGGACAGAAAAAAATAATCAAGTCTCGAGTATGTTTTGTGTGGGTTAGAGTAGAAAGTGTAGTCTTTTATAGTGGGGTTGAGTACCCTCCAGGTGTCTGCTAGCTGTGATTTGAAAAGAGATGTTTTTACCTTCTTAAGTTTTGTTTTGTTGAGGACTGGCTTTCCGGCTGAGGAGTCAAGTAGCGGGTCCATAGTCATGTTGATATCACCTCCTAGTACAATCACCCCCTCAGCAAATTGGTCTAGTTTAGATAAAATAGAGCATATAAACAGATGCTGGTTAACATTTGGAGCATAAATGTTAGCAATAGTTACAGTGTCAGTCCCCAGTGTGCCTTTAAGAAAAATAGCTCTTCCTTCATTGTCCGTCCATGAGTCCGAGACCCTGAAAGGCAGTCTCTTGGCTATGTATATGACTACCCCTTTTGATTTCTTGAACGGGGAGTGTGAGAAAAAGGATTGGGTGTATGTGTAATCTGTTAGTTTGGGGAGTTTGGACCTACAAAAATGTGTCTCTTGTATGAGGCCAATATCTGCCTTTCGAGCTCTCAGTTCTCGGAATAAGCGAGATCTCTTTTGAGGGGAGTTTAATCCCTTGGCGTTGATTGAAAAAAACTGAATGGTGGGTGGGGGTTTAGACATGTTCTATGAATTCACAAAACAATCTGAATTTTTATGATATATAAGGAATAGTACGTCCTGAGTGCCTAGAGAAAAAAGAAAAATAATACAATAAAAGTAGAAAGGAAAGAAGAACAAGAGGGAAAAGAAGAAAAATGAAAGAAACAGAAAAAAAAAAAAAAAAAAAGGGGGGGGGTTATAGAAATGGGGGGATCAACTAACAGAGGGTGTAGGGCTGGGGCCTTGCAAAGAGCAAGGTGGGTCCCGATCTAGGGAGATTCGGGGATAAGCCAACAAGGCTTACAATCTAGCGTCTAGGTGGCCCCCTCTCGGTGTGACCAGCGACACCTGAGGGTTCACCTAAAATACAGGACGCAGATCCTGACTGGGGATAGTCGGAGAGGAGAGCGGGGGACAATAGGTGTATCTTCTGAGATTTTATGTCCCTTTGCCCCTAAATGATAAAATACTATTATTATCCTGTGGACCACTTGTAGGGAAAGGGGAGGGGGAGGAGAGAGCGAGAAAAGAAAGAGAGAAGAACTGAGAAAAAGCGTAGATTGTGGTATGAAAATACGTAAAACAGCTATCTATAAACTTCAAACTGTAAACTGTTGCCCAGAATAACGTTGAGGCCGTGGAAGATCCTAGGCAAGACTCTGAGTCCAAGAGTAGAGAAAAGGGAGGTCGACTGGGCGCCTTCTCTGCCCCGTGCCCCCAGCTACTGTCCATAAAGTCTATCTACCCCGATGCTCAGTGTCATCTGTGGTTTAATCAGGGAGGTGAGGTAGGTATGTTATGAGTTTCCTCCTGGTTGATCCATCCACTGATCCAGTTATAGGAGCATGTATGAGGGGTCCAAGTCTCCAGAAAAACTCCAGTGCTGTCCATTGCAGGCGGGTAACGTCTCCTTTTTTGGCATAGACCTCCATCAGTCTCTTGGTTCAGGTGTTATTCATGTTGGCTTAGCATAACGGTTGCCTTAACACGGTGGATATCTCTCGTCCTGGGATTATTGCGGGTTAACGACTGGTGGATTTGGTACCGCTGGTCTTCTCACTGTAGGTCGTCTACGTCTCTGCCTTTGTGGCCTCGGATTCCACAAGCCTTGTAGACTAGGTGGGAAGGGATCTTCTCCTGAGGCGTATGCTTTCCAGTCTGGCAGTCCTGGATTAACGATCCCCAGTGCAGAGCAAAAATCTTGAAGCTCGTCCGGATGTTTCAGCGTATAGGAAAGACCATCTTGTCTTACCGAAATAGATAAAGGAAAGCCCCATCGGTACGGTATATTTTTATTCCGCAGCTGTTCTATCAGTGGTTTTAGCAGTTTACGGAGTTGGAGGGTGCCCCATGCCACATCAGGTAAAAATTGTATTTCTCCGTCTGCGTAAAAGAACGGTCTCTGGCGTCTGGCCTGTTGCAGAACCTCTTCTTTGTCAGAATAAGAGTGTAGGCAGCAGACAATATCTCTGGGGCTAAGATTAGCCATATCTTTCGGGCGTAGAGCACGATGTGCCCGATCTAGCCTCGGACAGTCCGTTGTCTCTTTATTAAGGAGTTTGCTAAAGATAGCTGTGGTGAGAGAGATCGTATCTTCGTCCTCCAAAGATTCCGGAACCCCACGGATCCGGAGATTGGATCGTCTTTCCCGGTTGTCCAGGTCCAGTACTTGTTGTGTGAGCTGGGTAAGTACCGACTTGTGGGTCCTGACCTGCGTTGCTAGTGCGGACACTGAGGCCTGGATATCACTTTGGCCTGATTCGAGCGTTTGAATCTTGGTGCCATGCTCTTTCAGTTCGCTTTTAACATCAGCCAGCTCGTCTCTGATCGTGTTTCTAATATGTTCAACAGCCGTGGCGAACTCTTTTTTAATCTGGTGAGTAAAGGTTTGGAGATCTGATCTCACGTTATCTCCACATTGTGGGCAGGGGTTTGTATGTCTGTCCTCTCCTACCGTTTCGGCGTCTGAGAAATCTGAGGCAGGCTCTGAGGCCTCGTCTCGTTCAGTCGTCGCCATTTTGGGTGCGTGGTCCGTCAGGGGCCTTGGCGGGAGAAGGTAGGCAGACAGCGGGTTCACCATGGTTGGCGGCTTTCCACGGGAGGCACTCGGTGTTGAGGGCAATTTCTTTGCGTTTTTCCCCATGATCGGTTGTATATTAGCGGGTCCACAGCGTGATACAGCGAAGGGGTGGCGGGAGCTGTTCTCAGACACGTCTTCCTCGCATCGCTCTCCGGACACGCCCCCCAGTACTGATGGAGTACTTAAAGAATTTCCATAATGAGGCAATGCCACTCATATTGTACACATGGATTATGTATAACAGTTTTATTTAAAACATTTAAAGGGACTGTTAAGTGCCCGAAATGCTTCTTCAAAATGATAGTACTTTACAATGCATATTTTACATTTTGTATTGCTTAAAATGAAAATCTTATACTTCATTCAGGACTGCCCACACTAGCTGAGTAAAAGTCAATTTCATCTTCTTTTATTGTTGTTACAGGAACCAATGAGAATAATGTCATTCAAATGTTTCTCTAGTGATATCATCAGACAATTTGTTGCACTGCTAAGAGATCCTAAGTGTACAAAAGCAAGGTCACTTAAGTTCCACACAATGCATTCTATTGCACCAGCAGAGGAAGTGACTAAATTAAACCAAACGGATACATGCTCAGTGCCTACACACAATCAGTGCAGCAGTATCTCCAGGATAGGATTCAAGAGAGGGTTTGAGTAGAATATTAAACAATTAATTTATGCAGAATACCGGCATCAAATCCCACTGGAAAAAAGCCAGCGCACTATACAAGCAGTACTCTTAAACTTGCACCAAAATGAGTTTGGGGACTAGACTGTCCCTTTAAGCATCTGTGTTGTTTTTGTGTGACCTATGTAGGATCGCTTCATGTTTATCTCAAGCACTTTTGTATACACCTACAAAAATGTATACACATATGTTCTAAGAACATATTAAGAGACCTCTCATTTTTCAACACGTTATTTCGTAAAAAGGCAAGCTACTCCATATGATGTATATTAGAAAAATGCCAAGGCTGCAAATAAGTTAATACAATGACCATATCAAAAGTATATTAACGGTGAATACTTTCCTGGTAATCTTTTGAGAATATAAGGTGTATTACTAACATTTCTAACATTCTTTTTGTCAGTATAGTGGACCTATAGAGCAAACAAGCCTCAGTTTGATGTGAATACTCTTTCTCTCTGTGGTTAGCTGAAGTGAAAGCTGTCAGCCCAAAACAATTGGTCTATAAAACTCAGTCATAGACATTTATCACAGACCCATGGTGCTTTTTAACTGGTGGATAAGGTTTATAGACAGGCCCACAGTGTACCTAAGTTTCAAAACAGCAAAGATGGCAGAATCGAATACCCGATTCACGACATCACAATATACTGGGAGGGATTAAGGCAGGGCTCAACAAACCCCGGGCGCCAGGTCGCCATGGCGACCAGGAAATTAGACCTGGCGCCTGGGTATTTGCACCCCTCACCTCTGGGATCCATGGAGTTCTTGCTGTTCCTTTGGACAGCGCAGCGCGAGGAGGAAGCATGTGCCGTTTTGCACACACTGCCAGCGCCGCCCCCTCGCGTATCGCGCTTCAAAGTATGAGTTCAGGGAAACACGTGACATCCGTGTCATGTAACAAGCTGCCTGTGCCTGGCAGACTGAGATGACATGGAAGTGATCCCCTCCCCTGCAATCAAGCAAAGCAGCAGGGAAGGGGACACCGTGAAACACGCACATTTTATTTTACTTTTTATTTATTTTTTTAAAACGGCTGACTTGTCAGGTCTGTATGTCAATGTGTCTGTCTCTATCTGTCTATGTATGTCTTTTTGACCATCTGTTTCTGTCTGCCTCTGTGACTTTCTGTGTATGTAAGTGGAACTGTCTGTCTATGTGACCTGATTTTCTGTGTATGTAACTGTCTCTGTGACTGTCTGTGACTTTCTGTGTATGTAAGTGGAACTGTCTGTCTATGTGACTCTGATTTTCATATGTAACTGTCTCTGTCTATGGGACTGTGATTTTCTGTGTACGTGGAACTGTCTATGGGACTGTCTGTGATTTTCTGTGTATGTAAGTGGAACTTTGTGTGTGAGAGTCTGCAAGCGTATGTATTTACATGGCTGTGTGATTGTGTGTAGTTTTGCGGGAATGTGTGTATGTGTGGTTGTCTGGCTCCTAGATTTTTTTGCTGGCTCCTAAAACAAAATTAAATTTGTCAAGCCCTGGATTAAGGCGACACAAAAAGACTAGACAAAAAACTTGTTTTGTCAAGTTAATAGTTTTATTTGTTTTTTCACATCCTTTTAAGAGGGTGCACAAATTGATTTTTTATTTAATGTTCTATCCCATGCTGTGGTCATGTGGCACCAGGTCCTCCGGATCACTTTCCAGGGCTGAACATGAGGGTGAGAAGCCGATGCCAGTGCTCAGACTTTATTCCTTCACGCTGCGCTCTCAGTAACTCTGACTTTTACTCTCAGTCTAAGCCTAACTCCCCTGGTCTAATTGTTGGACACAGGTTTTAAACATATTGCATATCACTGGAGGAGGGAAACATCATGGGAAGTGTAGTTCTCAATATCTCAGACATTGCCAAGCAGCTTACGCATGCAAGATGCCTGCTAGTTTGTATTTTGTGAGAGAAATTAGATCACTTAGATCTGAGTGATCACATGCATGCACAGTCCATTCTGCAGCACTTCCTGTCTGATTCTTCAATTTCACAGACAAAACACCAGCTCTGACTTTATAGAAAGCACATTCTGGTATTCTGTGAGCAGGAATTGGCTGGATACTAAGTAATTTTTGCTACTTGTTGCGTATAAGAGTAAATGTCCTGTCTATGGCTAGATTTTGGTGATCTAACTGCGAATTTCTAGTTATATCAAGTTTTCTAATCAGACATAACTGTCCTCTTTTATAGGCAAACAAAATAAAAGTTGTTTTCTCTTTGTGCAGCCTTTTCATCCTCACTGAATGTAACAATTGTCACTAACTATTTAAGGCATAAAGTATTTTTTTTTTTAAATAACGTTAGTTACTATGTAATTGTTTTGGCAGATTTACTCATGGTCTGACCCCCTCCCAAAAAGCATAGCATACCTCTCTAGCAAAGGTGCACATTTAGAATTGTAAAAAGGATGCCAAGTAAATTAATCCAGGGAATCTGTGTCTAACTCAAAAAGTAGAGCGTGCCTTGTTTTTCCCTTAATCTAGAGGTAATCTAGAGGTAAAGAATAGTGCTTGTAATTTTTGAGCCCCATTAATGTTTATTGTATATAATTTTACTTACTGAGAACCTTCAAAAAAAAGGTTGTAGGCTGGTAAAAGAGACTAAAATACCTTTTAAATTAATTCCAGCTTTTAACCATCGAGTGCCAGTTAGTTTGTTTGCTTTTTATCTGAATTGCAAAAATATCTCTCTTATGGAAAATGATAAAGCTAACATACATTTGATTCTTAAATTATATTCCCTGAAGTTTCCACTTTATTGAGGACTTCATAAATATTATAGCAGTGCCCCAGAAAAATTGACAGGCTGAGTTCTTCCAGTGTTTCATTGTTTCCATATTTGAAATGCATTGCTTCTCATGTTATTTTAATGAAGTTTTTTTTTTCATTCTGATTGTTCTTGCGTGTTTGCTAGAATATGCATGCCTGGGGCAACAGATATAGAAAATGAGTTGTGCCATTGTCACAATCCCAATCTAGTCTGAGGAGCAAAATAAATAAAGGCCAGAGAGTATATTTAATCTTTTTTTTTTTTCTAAAAAAACAAATGTGATGCAATTCCCAAACCGTATCCTATTAATAGATCTCCATGGAAATAAAAAAAAGAACTTAGAATTCACATTAGAAGTGCTTTGCTTTTTTAACCTTTATTCTGCTACAGTCTGTAGCATACAGGGCGAGACAAGAAATAGGACTGATGCAGCAAGCTATGTGCACCTCATCATGGCATCTTATTTATCGTGTTTGCCCGACTACCCTAACTGTAAGGCGGCCCACCAAATTTTGGATCTTAATGTATAATAAAAGGCGTAAATATAAGGCAACCACATAGGGGGAAAAATGGTAGTAAATATTGCTTTGCTGAAATGTTTTTTAAAATGTTTAATATAAATGTTATGATCCAGGTGCCTGCGTCTCTGCTGGTAATCTGGATCTCAGCCTTGTAATCGGACTTCTTCTTTAAGGTTCGATTAAAAGGCAACCTTGAATATGAGGCAAGGTCAATTTTTCATGGCATTGTATCTACTGTATATATCCATTATATACATCCATTGTATACCTTTTCTTACAGCTTTGTTCCTATCTCTATTATGTATTTGTTGCAGTGTGTTACATGGAACCTTCCTATTGCTAGATGAAGTTTTAAAGATGGTTAGAGCTCTACTGACATTAAAGAGGGATTTTGTGTTTTGTGCAGTGTTTCTCATAGAAGGTTACCATTTAAATGAACATGTTACCAAGCTGTAACTAGCTCTTTTTGCACATAAGGCAGTGAATTTCATCCCTACAATATGGTGTTCCACAACCCCACTGACAGAAATAGAGTACTCTGAACTGCCTATGGCCCAATGCACTGTTTCTAAGCCAGTATTACAGCTACCATTATTACCTTAAAGTCGCCTCCAATGTGTCCCAACCCCCCTTACTATACATGGTCCTCTTGGCTATCCATAAAATGTTTTTATTAACCAAAATCTATTTATATGTAAGTATATGAATTTATTATTGGGAAGCATCACGGTGTCGTGACCATATGGCACATGAGATGGGTTCTCTGTCTAGTCCTACCTTCTGGTCTGTGTGTAAGGTTATGTCTTCCATGCAAGGCCAGATTAAGAGCATCATGGGCCTGGTGCTGAAGATTTTGGGGTTCTTTTTATGCAAATAAATAAAATGAAAATACAAAACAATACATTTTAACACAAATTAAACATTAAAATTACTATTAAAGTGCCATAACAAAAATGTATTATGTGTGCAATATGAAGTATAGCCATCCAGAAATAATTATTATAAATTATAAGTAACCAAATTATTATGACTAATAACAATTGCTTGTGGATGGTTATAACTTATACTACACACATAATATTTTTCATCTGGTCAAATAATTTGCCCTGAAGTAATAATTTTGCACAGTCGAAATTTAACCTGCTTTTGGCCTCACCTGCTGGCTTGCTAAGCATGTGGCAGCTGAGCAGCTCTCATCTTATAGGACGCCCTTCGCACATTTCCGGGATCCTGTTCTGGTGTGCTCCCAAAGTTGAAAGGGTTCAGCCGCACAGGTGTAACACTAGGGTAGCCAGGTGTTTAATTTTCCAAACTTCCTTAATGACTCTGTGCCGTCATACGCCCTGAGGTGAAAGGGCGCAGCTGCAGCGCAATGGAAGCCTGGTAAATCAAATGCTATATTATCTGCTTTATATGTGTTTTAATGTTTTCTTGTTTCTTCCATTTTCACTTTACATATACTTGAATTGTAAAAATAAACCTCAATAAACAGTGATTTCTAAACCTCAATAAACAGTGATTTACAAAAAAAAAACAACAACTCAAAAGCAGCAGATGCAGAGCATTGGCAGAGCATGAGGAGGAGAACGGTCCTGACAGGCTTTGCAGGACCTGGAAAATAGAATATGCAGAGCCATAGATGGCACATTAGGGAGACCCAAGCACAAAATAAAAATTGCCCCTTTTCAGTTCAAAGATGTGTGGCAAAATACACATCAATTCATAAATTTTAGGGCTATTTTGTACAAGCAGTAAAAAATTCAGGGGGAATCAATTTAATATAAATTTGTCAAGTATAATCATCCTGTAATTGCACCCACATTGCACCAGTGACTTGCCACCAGCACCTACACTGCAGCACCAATGACTTGCCCCAACACCCACACTGCACCAATGACTTGCCCCCTGCACCCACACTGCACCAATGACTTCCACAACATCCAGATTTGCACTCAGGACTTGTAACCCGATTTGCACTCAAGACTTGCACCCAGATTTGCACTTGGGACTTGCCTAGAAAACAGATTTGCACTTACATGACTTGTCCCAGGACCCAGATTGCACTCACAGGATTTCTGTAGGACCCAGATTACATTCACAAGACATTCTCAGGACTTTACACCAGTAAAATACAGACTGGGTGGCACCCCTATAGGAGGCTATTTTGTGTTCTTTGCACAGTAAACTACAATATTAATGAAATTGTAGCCAAGACAAACTCTCACCTAAAGCCATAATTTTCTGAAATCAGCTTCTTGTTAGACTCTTTCCTAGTTGCAAATGCATGCATACTCAGGACCGTCTTTAATATTGATTGGACCCTGTGCAAGCATTTGCTTGGGCCCTCTTCACCCTGGCCCCCTACACTCGCTGGCATGCAATCATGCCCTCCATCCCAACTCCACAAAAAAAAATAATATCCAGGTATACTTTTGTAGTATTGTCAGAGTACTTTTATTGCAGTGTATAAAATGTATATATGACTGCAAAATGTATACCTTCTTATTATGTACTGCAATAAAAGTACTCGTGCCTATATTACAAAAATATATGTAGATATTAGAGAGCACTTACATATGTTAAGCAACAATCATGTACTGATATATCATACTGAAATTACAGAGGGCAAATATACAGTAGGGCAGAGGTGTCCAAGTTTTTTCTGCTGTAGCCCACTTCATCAAAAATGTATGTGTGCATTGGCCGCACACAGTGTATGTATGTATACACACAAACTGCATGTTATGGTGAATGTGTGTATATACATACACACATTCACCATAACATGCAGTTTGTGTGTATCACAGGCTTCACAGCAATACAACTCACTGTATTGTGCAGTGTATGTGAGTCACATACTACCAGTGTCTCTCACATACACTGTCTCACACACACAATAACAGTGTCTCTTTCTCTCTCTCTTTCTCACACACACACACACACACACACACTGTCTCTCTCTCACACACACAGTGTAATTTTATTTTTGTTATAAAAGAAAAAGAAAAAAACAATACAGTTTACTTTATGTCCCCCTCCCTGCTTCTTTACCTTGCATGGCAGGAAGTGGGATGGTCCAGTTTAGCCAGCCCAGCGTGATTTGTGCACTCACCTCCTGCAGCAGTCACCCGAGTTCAGAGCACCCGGATGCCAAAACTTTATTAAGTACTGCAATTATTGATCTAATGATTTTCAGGGTACAGATAAAATAGCATAATTTTTTACGCATTGTAATCTGAGCATGAATTACATGTAAGAGGTGTTTAATTATATAAAAGGTATATACCTAATTATACATGTGACTATAATGATGAACAATATGTTCCCTTGCATTGCATTCTAAGTGTATAAGATGGAAACCTGGGAAAAACAAACATTGTTTGGTCTGTTGTTCCCTTAAAGTTGTTTTCTTAGAAGTCCTTGTACTTTCATGAATGCAACCTGTACCTTTTAAGTTACAAACTGCTTTCACCCCAATTGGAGCTTGTCTGCTAAAAGCTAAGAGGATCACCTTACTAATAGGAATGAACTACTTGATGAACTTCAAAAAAATCTATACAAACATTTGAAATCTAGCATTTTTATTTTATTTTTAAAGTACTTGGCAATATTTTTTATAGTCTTTACATTTTTTTTCCCTCCTAAAGTAATGCTTTCTTTAAGATTCCCTCAAGGAAGATTTTATGATCGTAATCCTATATTGTGCCAAGAAAAAAAATGGAAAATGATAGTCTAGCTAAAATACTGACAACATTGCACCTCCCAAAACAAATACAGCAAAAGGGCCTTTGAAATTAGAAAATGCATCTCAGCAAAAATAGCATATTATATATATATATATATATATATATATATATATATATATATATATATATATATATATATATATATATATATATATATATATATATAAATATAGGAAGACAAATTATATATATATATATATATATATATATAGCCCGGGTGCCGCATCGCTCCACAAACCAAAAATCCATATAGTATGACGCACTCACGGGGCTTAGTATATAAATTAATTCGATTTTATTCCACAGTACACATAGGTAATATCGGGTATCATACCCGATATTACCTATGTGTACTGTGGAATAAAATCGAACTGAATTTATATAGCAAGCCCCGTGAGTGCATGATACTATGTGGGTATATATATATTATTATATATACATACCCACATAGTACTTATATTAATAGATGAAGGGTGACTAAAGTGGCAAATATATTTACCTCACAACTTATAAATAAAACTCCATAAATATGCAACAAAGAGTATATTAACTGCACTAAAGACTGGATTCTTTATACATCATGAAATGCATCTGACTGAATAGTTATTTTCTGTCATGTGGTATATAATATGAAAACTTCAGTTGGGATAGAACTTGCAAAAAATTGTCTATTTCCTTACAGCTATATTTAAAAGCTATTAAAGATGAAGCAATCCGAGATGTAGTCACACCATATGCCATCACTGTGTCAAGGCAATTTTCATTTTGCTTATGTGGAACTTAGTCTCTCAAAATATATACGGTAACTTAAGATCAAAGACTGGACATTATATTGATTGGTGGGGCCTGATCTGCCTTATCCAATGGGCAGAGCCAATGCAAGACTTTTTGCCGTCCTAGGCAAACATATATTTTGCCACCCCTTGATAATCCCGCCCTCAGCACCAAATACACAGTCACACATTCACATACAGGTACACACAGGCACATGTACCCACACAGAGTCACACATGCACCAGCAACCACACATACACAGTGTCTCCGATGCACAGTAACACATATACATATATTTGCACATGCCCAGTTGTAGTAACAGGGGTACAATATCAATAGAGCACTGTGATACCCCCATTTATTACTCTCTGCCACACACACACTTGCACTCTGCCTATCACACACACACTTACACTCTGATGCTAACACAGTCACACACCCTACCACTAACACAATCACACACTCTACCACTAACACAATCACACACACACTCTTTGCCAATCTCACACACACACTCTCTGCCAATCTCTCTCACACACACACACACACTCTGTCAATCTTACACACACTCTGCCAATCACACACACACACTCTCTGCCAATCTCACACACACACATTCTTTGCCAATCACACACACACACTCTGACAAATCAAACACACCACATACACTCTGACAATCACACACACACACACACAATCTGACAATCTCAGACACACATGCACTCTGACAATCTCACACACACACTTTCTCTGCCAAACTCACACACACACTTTCCCTGCCAGTCTCACACACACACACACACTCTCTGCCATTCTCACAAACACACATTCTTTGCCAATCACACACACTCTCTGCCAATCACACACACACATTCTTTGCCAATAACACACGCACTCTGCCAATCACACACACACACACACACACACAATCTGCCAATCACACACACATGTACTCTGCCATTCTCACACACACACACACACTCTCTGCCAATCTAGCACACACACACATACTCTCTGACAAATTCACACACACACACGCTCTCTGCCAATCTCACACACACATACACACTCTCTGCCATTCTCACACACACACATACACACTGTCTGCCAATCACACACACACTCTGCCAATCAAACACATACACACATACTTTGCCAATCACACACACTCAGGCAGTGTGTGATTAACACACACACACACTCTGCCACTTTAATAAAATAAATTTGACTTGCCCCAGCATCCAGCTGCAGAGTTCCCATGTTGTTGCGCTCCCCGCCAGTCACTTTAGTCAGAGCGCCAGGAGGTCACGTGACCTCAGCTTTCGGTTCATTAGATCACTTTTAGAACTTTGCCCCAGAAGTTATCTCTACATATAACTCCCTTTGCATTGCCATACCTGTTAATTCTCACCACAGGATCCAGTCTACCACTTTGTCCCCTCTGATTTGTTTTGGAGCTGGAAGTAATATTTTATACACTTTATTCGCCATAGGTTTATGCCAGTTATGTGCAGGTATCCTCTCAGCATTTATATTGTTAGTAATTCAATTCAGAATGTTTGTGAAACGCTTACAATTTCCTGAGATGTCTTAAGTACCAACAAACAAATAAGGTGTTAGAAAACCATTAAGGGCTTATGTTATTAAAGCAGCTTGACTCATATACATTAGAAACAATCTTATATTGGCCCCTCAAGGGAATAAAGGACTAGCAGTGGAGAGTGATCTCATGGAAAGGAAAATGATTTCTTCAAAATTAGATTTGAATAATAATGTTCAAGTGCAAAACAATTTTTGATGTCAGTTCAGCATCCTCTTGTGGCAAGAACAAAGCTAAATACATATATACAATAAAATGAGTGAGCAGAGTCAGAAATAGAATGTATAACTCGATATGCTTTGAAGTCATGCAAGCTGCTAACCTGTAATGCAATTTATTATACATCAGGAATGAGCAATTGCATTTTGGTCAGCTTTTCTTTGCCCTCTAGTTCCAAAAATGTTGTGATCTTGTTAGGACCATGTGACTAACATCTCCCTCTGTCTTCTCCCATCAGTAATTGCCCATCATTCTTGGCTGCTGCTTTGGCAAGGGCCACTGCGGATGAAATAACACAGAGCGACCTGTCCGTTTACTACTTACCAAAGCACGTGGACGGCACTGAAGGAATTATACGTAAGTAAATACATGGGCTGCTTTATTAGCATATGTGGACTATCTGTAAATCTTTACATTGCTGTATTTCTGAGACAATGGCATGACCTAGGGCGGGGCATCCAACGTGCAACCAAATGTGGCCTGATGGCAAGGTGCTGCCCAACTGAAATAACTCCCCATGTTCTCATTAGCCATATATATGTAATTTTATGTGAATAACGTTAATATAAACACTTTTTGGTCTGCTTTTGTATTACTGCTAAATAACAACAAAAAATTATTTGGGTATCAAGCAATTCTACACCGTTACTATAAATAAAAAAAAAGTTTAATGCAGCCCAATTTACATATGCATTTCTGCACATGTGGCAGAAAACACTTGGATGCCCCTACCTTATTATTATTAGATGCTTTAATGTACGTGTAGATAGCATATTAATACTTAATTAGGTTCCTTACCCACAATGTGTGTTAAGTATAAAAATAATGCATTGAAATAGCACCTAGTAGAGACATTATCACTGTTTGCAACTCTGTATAATGCTAAATCACCTGCACCTCCAGTTGGGTCAACCCGTTTTAAAAACAGGGTCAGAAATCTACCTAAAAATGCAATATCTTTTATACATTTAAACTATGCCCTTTTTCAGTCCCTTCAATGTGCACACATTTATTCATGAATTCCTATGTAGGCCTATCATACATAGTGATATCCCGAATACAGAAACATTATGTACAATTGTCGCCATTGGTGTCACTAGGGCTGGGCTACTGGGGCTATAGCCCCAAGTCCCCCCTCCATAGCCACAAAAGGAGACTCCAGGGCTATCATGCTCCTTGTGTGTGATAGAGAGCGAAAGTGTGCCAATATATATGTGTGTGTGAATGTGTAAGAGACTGTGTGTGTGAGAGAGACAGTGAATGTGTGTGTGTGTGTGAAAGACATTGTGTGAGAGATGGTGTGTATGAGAGAGCCCATCTTGGCTCTAGCCCCAGATCATTTGGAGACCTAACAACGTCCCTGGTTGTCACCCATGTTGACACATTATTCACTCTTCAGATAAACAAAACAAAAAATGTTATTGTTATGGTAATATGGGCCTAGAATTCAGCCCAAAATCTTAAAACAGCCAACATATTCCTGAATTTTTTTCTTTCTTAAAATATTATTTTATTTGAAAGAAAAATAATGCTGTATTACATGTGTTGTAAATGTGTATGGCACCAGGAAGGCTAACCATTACAATGGTCTCAGACAAGCAGTGTACCAGCCATTCAGAATCCCATTGCAGTATTTAAAGATTGGATACAAAATTGAAGCTCAATAATTGATCAATAAATATAGGGTTGCATAATCCATATACATCCAAAATGCATAGTCCATTAAAAATGCTTCTTTATTTTGGATGTAAATGGACTAGGCAGCCTATGATTAGAACCCCCGTTTGGGTTTAAAAGGTGTTATTTGTTCTTTTCCTTTTGACCTCCCTCTGCCACTGTGTGTTTCTCTATTTGCATAGTATACAAAAGAGAGGCACCTCCAGGTTACTCTGATTGTGTTTTAAAAAACAAGCTCAGAAATGTGACTAAAAATGCAGCTCCAACAAAATGGTGATATGTACAGATAAGGTACAATAGAGTTTGGATCCAGTCTATATATACTTCAATTAAAGTATTATATGCTTCATTTATTTCAGAGTGCTTGAATCTGCTAATAAATAAATAAATCTATTTTTCTTGAGGTGTTTAGTTTGGATAAATTAGTCAAGCATGATATGCACTTGCAATAGGATCACATCCCAACAGTCTCAATTCATCGAGGCATAAACTGTATAATGTGTGAAAAAGTGTCCCCTAGAATATTGGCTCCAATGCTTCTCACAGTGTCAAGTAGGCCATGTAATGTAAAATATGAAGTCAGATTCAGACAGTGTGATGTCCTGGGGTGCTGTGGCAAATCCTGGGTGTGCAATGTGGATGATAGGGCAAGTCCTGGGTGTGCAATATGGGTGATGGGGCATGTTCTGCGGCACTGGGGTTAGTCCTAGGTCTGTAATGTAGGTGCTGGGTCATGTCCTGGGTGGTTCAGTGTGGGTGATGGGATATGTCCTGGGTGTGCAGTGTGCATGATGGGACACGTCCTGAGGTGCTGAGGTATGTCCTGGTTCTGCTATGAGGTTGGAGGGAGGGGTGGCCGAATTTAGTCTGCCTAGGGCAGGACAAACCCAAAAAACATCACTGCGACACTAATGGTAAAATCCTGAGGGTGTCCCCTGATATGTGCATCATAGATACTTAACTAATCTTAACTACCGACCATGCTATTGCCCCCATAGACTTATCATTGGACTTTCACCACTTTTTAACTTCTCAGTAAAATATTGGCTGGCTAGCAACGTTATTGGTGGAAATCTCTCCCCAGGGTAGTCAGAGTATAAAATACATGTTTGTTTTTGCCTTAATAAATCTCTCAACATATGATAAATGTTTAATAATCCAGGTTTTTTTGGGAATGAAAATCACCATAGCAAGGAACCGGAGAAAATGTAATTACCCAGGCCTCTAGTTTTAAATCACATACAACACCAATGTTTAATGTAGTAAGTTTATTATTTGGCTGCTCAAAGGTTTGAAAAATACTTTAATATTTGGAATAAATGGTTATTCAATTAATTCAATTAAAAAAAATATATTTTCAAATGGAGCTAAAGATATACGATTGGTAGGGGGTCATACCCGCACCAAACATCTTACGTTCTGTATGTAAATGTTTCTAAATGTAGCAACATAAGACTGCACTTTATATACTTGAATTGGTCTATAACATTGTAATAATAATTATATAGGTAACTTAATTTATACATCAGGCAAACTAAGAAGGTATATTAATATATTGTTTATATGCTGCATATAGTTTGTTATTTGATTCTATTTGGTTTCCTGCAACCTCTGCCCTCAGACACATCAGGATGAAAGCTCTGGGATTAAGAGTGACTTATTGTTCTTCCCTGTTAACCACTATGGGAACTATTAGACAAGGCCTGACAATGTATTTTGTATGAGAGTTATTAGTAAAGGGCATAAGGTTTCGAACTAGTCTTTAAGTTACCAAATATGGCAAGGGTGTATCCTTCCAATGAGTGACAGGTGTGCTCTGAACAGTCAGCACAAACCCTGAAGAAATCTGAGATATACCAGAGTGCCGACAGCCGCATGAATTCGACATCAGAGTCACTCACTTGTTTTTGATTCCACCAGAACGAAAGGTATCCGAAAATAATTTTGTATACTTTTCGTGCTGTCAAATTGACAACAGAGTTACTCTGATTCCGCATTCATGCTGCTGTCGGCCTCTCGGTTATATTTTGTGTATTTCCGGAGTGTCTGTCTGGAGCATACAAACCTCGAAAATACTGCGTCGGATCGTGCATGGGAGTGCGGCACTCACCTAGCACCCACAGAGGATAGGCCGCTGAGTTTAAAGGAAAACTAAACATTATTTTTCACATGTGCTTCTAATACAGAAATTTTAGTTGTCCCTAGTATGAGGATAAACTGGTATGTACACCAGTTTACCTTCTGTCCAACAGCTGCCACGCTTCATCGTTTTTTCATGGGTTCAGCAGGGAGGACCTTAACTAGGGTCTCATCCTCTCATTCGGCAGTCAGAGTGTGTCAAGCCCCCGCTCTGATTGGCTGTAAACATGATGACGTTGCCAGCACGTGACAACCAGGAACTGCTGTGTCTCGCATATGAGACACAGCAGATAGTAAGCCCCTGTGTATCTATTAAGATAATTGCTTCAAGAAAACAAGGTTCAATGTTCCTTTAAGGTCATCTTTGCTTTGTCTGCAAAGACAAAGATTTAATGGTATAAAAACAACATGTTTGGTATGCTGTCCATAGAAGATGTCAGCAGAGGTGGTCAGCCTTTCTAACTTGTTGGATAAGTCTAGGCGTGTTCAAGACTTAGTGGTTTGTTGTGCTTTATTTAACTCTGCCACAACATGTTAGTGTGCTGCAGATAATTAAGCGGTTGGCAGCACCATTGCCTGACACAGCACATCCAGTGTCATAGATTTTGCAGGAGGAGGTAAATAGGGTACCACATGACAGCTAAAATGAGCATTAACTTGACTCACGAATAACACAGGGACTTTAACACTTCATGAGACACATACAGCTGTGAGGGGGTGGTTATTAGCTACCATGGGGCTTTTTCTATTTATTCCTCTTGAGCCATTTCTTATTTTAATTTAACAATTTTACAATTCATGTGCAGTTTGTTGTTTTTTTAACATGTATTTAATTGTTTGCTAATGATATCTTAGCATATAAAAGACTACTGAAGACTTTGAAGCAGGCCTCCCATTTATCAGTGTGTTAGTGCACCCACTCACCAATAATATTTCTAATTAACCAAAGATTAGGATTAGGATGAATTGGTCCTAATCGGCATGACTGCAGTCCTCCTCAATTGCAGCCCTCAACTCCTTGCATCAGTGAAACAGGCCCATGTATTCAAACAACTAGATCATGCACTACCCGGGTGTAAACATAATAAAAAAAATAGGTAAAACTAGCAATGGTTGTAGTCACTTGCAGCCTGATAATAATTACAGTTACCGTCCAAATCATGGTTCTTAAAGTTTATTACATAGCTGAATTTAGTAAAACATGAAATATCACTACGAGAGTTAGCTACACCAGAATATCTTATTGTTTACTGTGCCTTTAAGAGCATAGGAATCTAAAGCACACATAGACCTAGTCAACATCAATGCATGCAGCACAGGAAGTATCATAATAAATGTGTGGAAGATAGGGCCCCTTTAACACCCTAGTGGGCCCTGGGCAAAGTATTTATCAGTGCCCCCCCCCTGTAAAAAACTGTATTTAATATTATATGGAAGTATTTTCATATCACATTCAACTATTTGTATATGTAATAAAAATTATTGAAAAATTTCATTTCTTGTTTGTATTCCCTTTTTCTGCACCCACAATGCACCTAAAGGACTTAACACAACACCATACAGTACCCACAGCACTTGCCATGCACCTATATTGCACCCACAGCACTTGGCTTGCACTTGTATTGCACCCACACAATTTGGCATGCCACAGTGTCAATTTACCCCACAAAACATACCACTGTGCTATTTTGTCCCACAGAACTGCCCCTGCAGAACAAGGCACAGTGTCACTTTCCCCCATAGTACATGTTATTTTTCCCCACATAACATGCCACAGCATCACTTTGCCAATTAAAATAAACTGCTGTCAGGTACAGTTAACATGCCACAATCACTTTGTCATTAACATATGCAACAGTCAGTTTACGTATTAAAATTTGCCACAGTTTGTCCATTAAATATGCCATCGCCGCAGCCAATTTGCCCAATAATATGCCAGTATTATTCTGCCCATTAATCTGCTGCATCCAATTTGCCCAATAATATGCCAGTATTATTTTGCCCATTAATAAGCGCAACCAATTTGCCCACTAACATGCCAGTATTATTTTGCCCATTAATAAGGCGCAACCAATTTGCCCAATAATATGCCAGTATTATTTTGGCCATTAATAAGACACCGACAATTTGCCCAATAATATGCCTATATTATTTTGCCATTAGTAATCCACAACCAATTTGCCCAATAATATTACAGTATAATTCTGCCCATTAATAAGCCACGGCCAATTTGCCCAATAATATGTCAGTATTATTTTGCCATTATTAACCCACAGCCAATTTGCCTTATAATATGCTTTGTGGCAGGGTGCATTATTCTGCTGAAAGAGGCCAATGCCATTCGAGAATATAGTTTCCATGGAAGGGTGTACATGGTCTGTAACAATGCTTAGGTAGGTTTTACATGTCAAAGAAGCATCCACATGAAAGGCAGGACCCAAGGTTTCCCAGCAGAACATTGGTCAAAGCATCACACTGCCTGCACCTGCTTGCTTTCTTCCCATAGTACATCCTGGTGCTGTGTGTTTTCCAGGTAAGCAAATGCCGCACATACTTGGCCATCTACATGATGTAACGGGAAATGTGATTAATCAAACCAGGCCACCTTCTTCCATTTCTCCGTGGTCCAGTTCTGATGATCATGGCTTCCGGCAGTGGACAGGGGCTACGCATGGGCTAGGCTGACCCGTACACTACAAACTGTGATACACTGTGTGTTCTGACACCTTTATATCAGAACCAACATTAACTTTTTCAGCAATTTGAGCTACATTAGCTCATCTGTTTGATCAGACCACACGGACCAGCCTTCGCTCTTCACATTCATTACCAAGCTTTGGCTGCCCATGACCCATAGTTGCCAACATTGGCTATGTTTCCAGGGACACATATTTGTCACCGATATCCTTCCTTGGACAACTTTGATAGGAAAAATTGGCCTTTGTCAAAGTCGCTCAGATCCTTATGCTTTCCCATTTTTCCTGCTTCTTACACATCAACTTGAGGACAAAAGGTTTGTTTGCTGTCTAATATATCCCACCCATTGACAGGTGCCATGATAACGATATTATCAGAGCTATTCATTTCATCCGTCAGTGGTCATACTAGGGCTGATTGGTGTATGTTGTGGTCAGTGGGGATAGAGAGTATTATATAGTCACTGACAGTGTTTGTTTGGGATTTCCACCCAGCTCAGTAAACATTATTTGTATTTTTTATTACCGTATTTTCCGGCGTATAAGACAACTTATTAACCCAGGAAAATCTTCCCAAAAGTCGGGTGTCATCTTATACGCCGGGTGTCGTCTTTTTACTTACCTCATTGCTGCTCTGCAGGCCCGTGCGGCCATGAGGGAAGCGTTGTGTGCTCCCCTCCAGCCGCGCAACTTCAATAAAGTTTGTTTAAACTTTTTTTTAAAAAATTGAAGCCGCGTGGCTGGAGGGGAGCGCACAATGCTTCCCTCACAGCCACGCGCACCTGCAGAGCAGCAATGAGGTAATTACTGGGAAGGGGGAGGAGGGGGGCAAAATCCTGGCATATTGAGGGGGAAAATCCTGGCATATTGGAGGGGCAAAATCCTGGCATATTGGAGGGGCAAAATCCTGGCATATTGGAGGGGCAAAATCCTGGCATATTGAGGGGGGAAATCCTGGCATATTGGAGGGGCAAAATCCTGGCATATGGGAGGGGCACAATCCTGGCATATTGAGGGGGAAAATCCTGGCATATTGGATGGGTAAAATCCTGGCATATTGGAGGGGCAAAGTCCTGGCATATTGGAGGGGCAAAATATTGGCATATTAAATGGCACAAGAATAGCATATTGAGTGGCAAAATACTGGCATATTGAGGGGCAAAATAGTGTGTCTCAGGTTATGTGTCTATTGGTGTCACTGTGTGTGTGTAAGTGTGTCACTTTCTGTGTAAGGGTGTGTGTGTAAGTGTGTCACTGTCATTTTAAGGGTGTGTGTGTAAATGTCACTGTAGTAGAAAATGCACGTTGGAAGAGCGGTAGTCTTATATGGCGAGTATATCCTATATTCTATATTTTAACTGGAAAAGGTGGGGGTCGTCTTATACACCCAGTCGTCTTATACGCCGGAAAATACGATATTATATTTGGAATGGAATTGTGGGTGAGGGTATGTTGGCAATAGCAGCAAAATGTGACTGGATTCCCTGGTATGCAATGGCATTTGTGCAAATAGGGCATTGAATTTAAAGTTTGTATATCAGGCATACATAGAATAAACATGCATGAAGTACATTCCAGTCACCTAATACAGGCTGTCGCCTGTATCTGGTGAAACAATCTCCGTCTCACAGGGTCAGAATTTTATGTAACTTTATGTGGGACCACAAAATTGGTAACTAGACAATAGAAGTAGTAGTTTATTGAGAAACAAAAAGTGTTGAACCCCTGAATCTGTTGCAAGGAAAAATATATATTTTATTATTTCTTTGTGGACCTTGGAGTATATAACCAGGAAACTACAAGGAACTTGAATAGGGAAATCTGGTTTTATTTTGCGTAATTAGATGGTGTCTGGCTTTTTTCAGGCTGATTACAGTGTCTGTTTCCTTATACATGGGTTAGCGTTATACGCTTGGCGGACGTGGCACTAACCCCGTATTTCCTCTGTAACTACTATTTATATGATAGAGTCCCTTTAAAGATATTAAATTGAAGCAATTGCTGATCAATGATTTTGTTTGCTTCATAACGTGCATGAATGCAGACATGTTCTCTACAACCTTTTACTGAGGAAGGATATAAGCAGTTGGTTGGGGAAAACCCATACAGCATTTACTGGCATCCCCTAGACTATCATTTATTTTTTTTGTAGCACACATTATTGAGTGGTTTAATCAGCTACTAGTTTAATCCATTTATGCAAGGCATCTGGTCCCAGGTTTCCTGCAACCTCTGCACTCAAAGGATGAAAGTTCTGGGATTAAGAGTGAATTATTGTGCTTCCCTTTTAACCACTATGGGAACTATTAGACAAGGCCTGGAAATGTATTTAGTATCAGAATTATTAGTAAAGGGCATAAGGTTTCAAACTGGTCTTCAAGGTATCTAATATGACAGAATACAAACATAGGAAAATGGAGCAAATTTAGGTGGGTCTTATAATGTCCAGAAATCAGTAGACCTAGTGAGTGCAACTTACACTTGGTCCAGTACTCACAACTGTCCCATATACAACAAACAAGCGAGCGTAGCAACATTTATATGGTATAAAGAAGTTATACTTCCCTAGTGTTTTCCCCAGATGATTGTAACATAGGGAATATCAAAGAAAATAAAAAACTTTCTTATGGTGTAGTATGTTTGTAACTCCGTTTTTTGGCAATGTAGTGGTTAACAGGAGAGACTCTTGTATCTCTCCTTGCTCTGAGCTCCTTTTGTGTACGTTGTTACATACTGTCTTCAGAAGATTGGAAGTTATACCGGAGCATACCCTATACGTGTATCAATAAGCATGAGATGCTCATGACCATGTTAGAGTTTTGATCCTTTGCAAAAATCCCAGAGCTGACAACAAACAATAGATATTTGAGCTGTGCACCAGGTTTTGTATAGAGCTAAAACAATGCCAGAAAGTGCACTACATGGCATTTTTTATAGTGAGTAGTTTTAAAATGGAATGGTCATCCAAAACCAGAAGTTTCAGTCTTGCTATTTTGAGAAGTCTAAAATATACAGACAATTCCCAATGTTCTTGAACTTTGATTTCATTCTCCTTATGTTTTGTTTAGACTATATTAATGTATATTTTATACAATATAAAACTTAATTTCCAGATAGTATACTCAAACTAGAGGATAAGTGCAAATGTTGCATTCCTAGCCGTTATAGGTGTTTCAAACACAACTCCATACTTTTATTGAATTCAGCACCATAGCGAGTGGAGATGTTTGTTGCCTTTGCAAAGCCATATTTCACTTCTCTTGCTACCTATGCATAATTCCCATGTTTTAACATTGTATTCATCATGCAAAGTATTGTAAAATTTAGCACTTACAAGGAGATTGTGACTACTCTTATATAGATGGGTGCTCATTCAATCTCTTTAATGATATACTTGCCACCCTGAAAAGAAGTCTTACTAGCAGTTGTAAGTAAATAAGCATGACCTGGGCAAGGATTTTGATGATGCACAGACTATGCTGTATATATCTGATGATGCACAGACTATGCTGTATATATCTGATGATGCACAGACTATGCTGTATATATCTGATGATGCACAGACTATGCTGTATATATCTGATGATGCACAGACTATGCTGTATATATCTGATGATGCACAGACTATGCTGTATATATCTGATGATGCACAGACTATGCTGTATATATATATATTTTTCATTTAACAAGTGTTGTTCAAAAGAGAACAGATACACATTAAACATACTACTCTTTATCAAATGGCTCTCTATGTGCTGCTTGTTATTATCTACGTAGATACCTGGTCCTGCCATACAGTGCGAAGGAAAGATATTTTAGAAGATGAGTTAACCATGGAGCTCAAAATGTCGTTTCGCTCAGCCCCAATAGGAGCAATTTTATCAGCAAAGGAACCATGTTGAGATTGATTAATAAAAATATAAAAAGCCCAGATGGTACTTAGATGATATTCTACCAAATCCGATACTTGCTAGAGGTTTACTGAATTTAATACCGTATTTGCTCGATTATAAGACGACCCTGATTATAAGACGACCCCCCAAACTTTGGATATTCCTTTAGGAAAAAAAACTAAAAGCCTGAATATAAGACTACCCTATAGGAAAAAAGTTAAACTTGTATATATTCACATGTAAATTGCTTTTTTAATAAAAAATTATATAAAAAAAAATGCATTTGTTTTTATTTCCTTTTATGTGCCAATTCTGCCTCTCTTTACCTTGCCCCCAGCTTTGTCTATTTCCCCCTCCCTTTGATTCCCCCCTCTCCTCTGTCTCCCCCCCCCCCTTGTTTCTCTCTGCCCCCCCTCCCTCTGTCTCTTCCCCCCCTTGTAGCTCTCTTCCTCTGTTGCTCTGTCTCCCCCCCTCCCTCTCTGCCCCCCTCCCTCCCTCTGTCTCTGTCTCTGCCCCCCTCCCAGGGCCGTCTTTAACGCGGGGAAAACGGGGCAGCTGCCCTGGGCCCAGTTACTCCTGGGGGGCCCCAAGGCAGCTGTCCCGTGGGCCCCCAGCCCCTGCTTTCCGCGTTCACAGCGCATTGCGCTTGTAAACGCTTTTTTCCGTCAAGCCGGAAAAAACAAACAAAAAAAAAAAACTGACGCCGGATGTGATGTCGCGTCACATCAGGTGACTGTTTCCCTCCTCCGTGCAAGAGGGAAGACTGCACGGAGGAGACATCCGGCGGGGGACACGGAGCAGGTTCATGTAAGTACTTGGGAAGGGGGGGGGGGGTGGCTTGGCGGGAGGCTGACTGGCACAGTATTACAGGCATCTGACTGGCACACTATTACTGGGCTCTGACTGGCACAATATTACAGGCATCTGACTGGCACAATATTCCTGTGCTCTGACTGGCACAATATTACAGGCATCTGACTGGCACAATATTACAGGCATCTGACTGGCATAATATTACAGGCATCTGACTGGCACAATATTACAGGCATCTGACTGGCATAATATTACAGGCATCTGACTGGCACAATATTCCTGGGCTCTGACTGGCACATTATTACAGGCATCTGACTGGCACAATATTACAGGCATCTGACTGGCACAATATTACAGGCATCTGACTGGCATAATATTACTGGCATCTGACTGGCACAGTATTCCTGGGCTCTGACTGGCATAATATTACAGGCATCTGACTGGCACACTATTACAGGCATCTGACTGGCATAATATTACAGGCATCTGACTGGCACAATATTACAGGCATCTGACTGGCATAATATTACAGGCATCTGACTGGCACAATATTACAGGCATCTGACTGGCACAATATTCCTGGGCTCTGACTGGCACAATATTCCTGGTATCTGACTGGCACAATATTACTGGGCTCTGACTGGCACAATATTACTGGGCTCTGAATGGCACTATTACAGGCATCTGACTGGCACAATATTACTGGGCTCTGAATGGTACAATATTACTGGGCTCTGAATGGCACAATATTCCTGGTATCTGACTGGCACAATATTCCTGGGCTCTGACTGGCACAATATTACTGGGCTCTGAATGGCACTATTACAGGCATCTGACTGGCACAATATTACTGGGCTCTGAATGGTACAATATTACTGGGCTCTGACTGGCACAATAATACTGCGCTCTGAATGGCACAATATTACTGGCATCTGAAAGGCACAATATTACTGGCATCTGAATGGCACAACAATTATGGCATATGTGTGTGTGTGTGGGGGGGTAACATTGCGATGGATGGCGGGATTGCATGCAGGGGAGGGGGCAGGGTCCAGGGGGCCCAAGCAAATGCTTGCCCAGGGTCCAATCACTATTAAAGATGGCCCTGCCCCCTCCCTCCCCCTGTCTCTGCCCCCCTCCCTCCCCCTGTCTCTGCCCCCTCCCTCCCCTGTCTCTCTTCCCCCTCCCTCCCCCTCACCTGGAAGTTGATCCCTGGTGTCTAGTGGGGGCAGCCGGGGGATGTCTGCACGATGCGTGCAGACATCCTCCATGCTGCCCGACACGGCACTCTGCTATGACGGACAGCTGGTCCGTCATAATAGTCTGCCGTATCGTGCAGACATCCCCCAGCTGCCCGATTCTCCCTGGTGCCTAGTGGGGCAGCAGAGGAAGTCTGCGCGATGAGCGCAGACCTCCCCTGCTGCCGCCCCGGCACGCTTGCCGGGATTTCTGTGACGAAAGCGGAAGTAACCGGCTTCTTCACAGAAGCCCCGGCGGTCGTGCCGGGCGGAAGCAGGGGAGTCTGCACTCATCGCGCATACTTCCCCTGCTGTTAGAGAGGGGGATCCAGGTCCCCTGCAGCTCTGCTGGGGACCTGGATCCATGTCTTATAATCTGACCTCAATTTGAGGTCAGATTATAAGAAGACCTCGATTATAAGACAAGGGGTAGTTTTCAGAAAAAAAATTCTGAAAAAAACCTTGTCTTATAATCGAGCAAATACGGTAATTTATACTTATCAAATTGGTCTAAGATAACTTGTGATAAATAGTCTTTATGTAATTATACCACCACATTTTATGTTTTACTTAGCCTGTTAACTTAACTCAGAGAACCCTAAGACTGTGCTTGGAGATTATTTTACATTTGAAAATGTAATGAATTTAATGAATTATTTAGTAAGAGAATTAAATGAGTCATGTAGAAAATACCCTTAATCATAATGTGTATTCTGCTCCTGTGTCTCATTATTAATGTCAAAATACAACATTGTTTACACTTAATTTATTATTTATGAGCCATCAAGGAAACAGTTACCCAAATATTTATGTGCAAAACACCAACTGATAGCATTGTCATTTTGTCACTTATTTTCTCTATTAAAATGGGTCACCAAACCATTTGTCACCCTTTCAATTCTTTTTGTTCACCTCTCCAGAGATTGATACAGTGAAATTGGCCCACGCAGTATTCAGTAAACTTCACGAGATCTGCTGTAGCTGGGTGAAAGACTTCCCTCTCCGATGCAAACAGCACCTCTATTACGATACTTCCATCCATGCTATCAAGAACATGCGGCGTAAAATGGAGGACAAGCATGTCTGCATCCCAGATTTCAATATATTATTCAACCATGAGGTAACGTTCCAAAAGCTTTAAATCTTACTGAAAATGAGCCATATTACGATATATCTCTGGTCATTGAATCAGAAATTTTCAAAAACCTTTTGCCATACATATTGAAGGGTCTACTCAATAAAGAGAGAATTGCAAGAAATCTCAATCTTAAGGCCTAAGCAGCTGAGTTGGAAAAATTATTCCATTCAGCTGCATTGGAGAATTTTTCCAACACCACTAGACTTAGCCAATGTAACCCCCAACACTGCCACCTGCCCCCCAGACTTAGCCAATGTAACCCCCAACACTGCCATCTGCCCCCCAGACTTAGCCAATGTAACCCCCAACACTGCCATCTGCCACCCAGACTTAGCCAATGCATCCACCCACACAGGCATCTGCCCCCCAGACTTGGCCATTGCTCCCCCCCACTGCTATCTGACCCCCAGACTGAGCCAATGCATCTACCACACAGCCATCAGCCTCCCCAGACTTAGCCAATGCATTGCCCACACAGCCATCTGACCCCCAGACTTAGCCAATGCTGCCCCTCAGACTTAGCCAATGCATTCCCTCACACAGCTATCTGACCCCCAGACTTAGCCAATGCTGTCCTCTATACAGCCATCTGCCCCCAGACTGAGCCAGTGCATCCTCCACTCAGCCATCTGCCCTACAGACTGAGCCAATGCATCCTTCCACACAGCCATCTGCCCCCCAGACTTGGCCAATGCTCCCCCACACAGCCATCTGACCCCCAGACTTAGCCAGTGCTGCCCCCCAGACTTAGCCAGTGCATTCCCCATTCAGCCATCTGCCCTACAGACTAAGCCAATGCATCCCTTCCACACGGCCATCAGCCCCCCAGACTTAGCCAATGCTGCACCCTTGCCACTGCTCTTCTAGACTCCCTGTTGTCTAGTGTGGGCTGCTGGTGGATACCTGCATGATGCAACCTCCTCCAATACTGCCCAACACTTCCTGTTTGAGGTCTGATTATAAGGCGATCTTGAATTTAAGACAAAGGGACTTTATAATTGTATTTGATCTGAAAAAACCTTGTCTGTTGAGAAAATACTGTAATTAAAATGCCCTCCCCCAGAGTCTGAGGCTGGCCAAAGTCCCCCAGACCCAATACAATTAATCTCAAATAAATACCTACAACCCCCTACCTTGCATAGGTATGGGGGTACAAATCTATACCCCCTGGCACTCAAAGGGTCCCCCGCAAAAAAAGTATGCGTTAATGTACCACGACATGCCCCGCAATCCCCCCCACATCTATGCTATAAGGGCTGGGAACCATTTGGCTGGCTCCCAGCCCATTCATCATGCGGGGGGGGGGGGGGGGGGGGACGCAAGGCTACTTTGACAGAGGATAGGGGTTATTTTTAAAATTATTTATTATTATTATTTAAATTCTCCGGTTTTTAACTGGAAAATTGAAATACTCTAAATCTGTCTGTTTTAGCCGATTATGGGTACATTTTGGGGGATTTCAGCCTAGCTTGTGTTTTCACCAATCTGGCCCTATTCCAGGACTTTGACTGATCTGGCCCCATTTCAGGACAGAACGGTCTCTACTGAATAGACATATTATAGATATGATATATTGTCAGACATACTTGTTTTTGAAGAAATGCTGAGATTAATTTAGATTTTTGCACTTGATAAATGTTACATCAATTTAAACAGAAAAATTTGTACAAACTCCAGGTTCCCTTTATGTTTCAAAACATATATTATATAAATGGATGCATTTCTTACTTAGGCTATAAAAATGCAGGAAATGCTAAATGTTAAGTTCACAAAAACCTTAACTATGCTTTGAGGTGTGCAAATACTTACTGAGCCATTAGTAGCCCCACAGGTAGATTTGCATGGTTATTTTCATACAGGTTAGTTTAGAATGAGCAAATAATAAGGAGAGCAAATAAGCCAATGAGCTACTGACTCAAATCAGTAACATGGTTTTACTGTGAATACCGTATTTGCTCGATTATAAGACGACCCCAATTATAAGACGACCCCCCAAACTTTGGATATTCCTTTAGGAAAAAAACTAAAAGCCTGAATATAAGACTACCCTATAGGAAAAAAGTTAAACTTGTATATATTCACATGTAAATTGCTTTTTTAATTAAAAACTATATCAAAAAAATGCATTTCTTGTTTTTATTTCCTTTTATTTGCCAATTCTGCCTCTCTTTCCCTTGCCCCAGCTTTGTCTCTCTCCCCCTCCCTTTGACTCCCCCCTCTCCTCTGTCTCTTTCCCCCCCCTTGTTTCTCTCTGCCCCCCCCCCTCCCTCTGTCTCTTCCCCCCCCCTTGTAGCTCTCTTCCCCCCTCCCTTGTTGCTCTGTCACCCCCTCCCTCTCTGCCCCCTCCCCCTGTCTCTTCCTCCCTCCCTCCCCCTGTCTCTCTGCCCCCCTCCCCCCTCCCTCTCTTCCCCCCCCCTCCCCCTGTCTCTCTGCCCCCTCCCCCCCCCCTCACCTTGAAGTCAATCCCTAATGGCTAGTGGGGGCAGCCGGGGGATGTCTTCACGATGCGTGCAGACATCCTCCATGCTGCCCGACACGACAGTCTATTATGACGGACAGCTGGTCCGTCATAATAGGCTGCCGTGTCGGGCAGCATGGAGGATGTCTGCACGTATCGTGCAGACATCCCCCAGCTGCCCGATTCTCCCTGGTGGCTAGTGGGGCAGCAGAGGATGTCTGCGCGACGAGCGCAGACTCCCCTGCTGCCGCCCGGCACGCTCGCCGGGACTTCTGTGACGTAGCCGGAAGTACCCGGCTTCTTCATAGAAGCCCCGGCGGTCGTGCCGGGCGGAAGCAGGGGAGTCTGCGCTCATCGCGCAGACATCCCCTGCTGCTAGAGAGGGGGATCCAGGTCCCCTGCAGCTCTGCTGGGGACCTGGATCCATGTCTTATAATCTGACCTCAATTTGAGGTCAGATTATAAGAAGACCTCGATTATAAGACGAGGGGTAGTTTTCAGAAAAAAAATTCTGAAAAAAACCTCGTCTTATAATCGAGCAAATACGGTATATAGAATTTAAAATGATAGAAAATGATCTAAAGATTGTGTTCGCAAAACTGCAAACAAATGCTAAATTAGGAGAAAAATGTGTTTTAAATGTGGAGTCTCCGACTTATGACATCACATGTGCAAATACATTTTCAGTGGGAAATGTGTAAAGAAGGAGACTCCACAAACCTATGTAAAACACATTTGTTCTTGTGATTTAGGCATTTGCATGCAATTCTGCTAAAACACACCATATAGATCATTTTCAATTATTTTTCATTCTCAAGATTCATAGTAAAAGCCCTGTTTAGGGGATACAGTCCCTTTTTGGGTAGATATTGTGGGGGTAGAGAAGTGAATGTAGTGTACAAATAGTACACAAAATCCTATGCAAATCCATCGGTAGTTCTGATGTTTAGTTAACTTAGATAAATCCTGCAAAAGTAAACCTTTAGACATTGATACCAATGGGCACTTTGGTAGAGGATAAAGATGGTAATCTTTGGCAGCCTTAGCAATTTCATTTTTCATCTTTTTCTGCCAAATTAACCCCATCTACCCCACTCCATTTCTTCCTTTGTTATTGCCCCCACATCCCTTGCCATAGCACCACCTACCACACCCAGGACATTCCCCAGAACCCACATTGCCCTCCCAGGACATCCGCCATCACAACCAGGACTTACCCCATCACCACACTGCACACCCAGGACTTACCCCAGCACTCCAGGACATGCCCCAGCACCCACATTGCACACCCAGGACTTGCACCAACACCCCAGGACATGTCCCATCACCCATATTGCACAACCAGGACTTACCCCAGCACATCCCCCATCACCCACATTGCACACCCAGGACCTACCCCAGTATCCCAGGACATTCCCCATCACCCACATTGCCCAACCATGACTTACCCCAGCACAACAGGACAGGCCCCATCACCACAAACACTGCACACGCAGGACTTACCCCAGCACATGCTTCATCACCACATGACCCTCGCCGCAGGGAGCGCAGAGAGGATGGTAAGAGGAGATATTTTGATCTCCCCAGCCAGCATCTGTGCCGAGCAAGCTTGTCACTGGCCTGGCGATACACCAAGCCCGTGACAGGTGTATCACCTGTAACCCCCTGATGGTGGCCCTGATAGGGTCTACTCAATAAAGAGAACGTTTCAGGTAACTAAGAAGGGAATTTCAAAGTACTTGAAAAAATTCTCCCATTCAGCTGCATTGGAGAATTTTTCCAACTTGGCTACATTGACCTAAAGTTTGATATTCCCTGTCTCATTTCCCTGCAATTCTGGATACTGAAGGAATCCGGGTTAGACATAAAACAGTGCCATTATATAAACACAATCTACTAAATATTTACAGCGATGTCTTCACATCTGTTTGGGTATTCCCCTGTACAGTATTAACAATAGTAAGTTCAGCTGTGTAAATCTTAAAAAAATAAATAAAAATGGATTGATTTGAAATTGGTTGGATGTCTGCTTTTATATTGGATTTTATTTGCTTTGCCTGAAATATTCTGGGTTCTGCATTTAATCACTTCTCTGATTACACTTTTCAGAGTCATTTCAACAGTGACAGTATCCTGCATCAGTCACGCATGTTTCAAAAGAGATGTAATCAAAGTATGAAATGTAGACAGTTTGGGAGGAGATGTGACAAGTGATAGGCCTAGGAAATAATAATCCCCTTCACTGTTTTCAAAAAGTAGTATAAAAGCAGAAGATAGCATAAGGGGATAAAGGCAATCCTTGTGTGCACAGCTTCAAAGAATTTTATTGTATTTTATGATAAATTATACATACTGTTGTTAGTTTAATAACTGCATTTTATAATTATCAACCAATACATTGAAAAGCAATGTAAGTATTCATTATTTCCATGACCAGCTCAACTGTTAATTCGGGAAATTCAAATTATTTATTAATTTAAGCGTTGGGGTTTCGATATAAAGAGCAACTCAGGGGGGCTGTTCCCTAAAAGTTACCCGACAAGTGAACTGCAAAATCCAGGCATTAACAGATGGAAACATTTTCCAACTTGTCTTTTTTTCTCACTCGGCTTTTAATAGCTATTGTCTGCAGGTTACTCTTACTTTTCACATTTGGAAGGCACAAAGATATGTCCAATTCTTAATAGATACTGCCAGTTTTCATCCTCTGACTGAGCTTTCATAGAGGGTGTATCAACCAATAAAATACATTGTACTTATGCATGTGTTTAATTCACAGGACCAGGAAGAGCAAGCCTACTTTGCTGTGTTTGATGGGCATGGAGGAGTAGATGCTGCTATTTATGCTGCAATTCATCTCCATGTGAACTTGGTGCGGCAAGATATATTCCCACAGGACCCTGCAGAGGCCTTGTGCAGAGCATTCCGAACCACAGATGAGAGCTTTGTTAAGAAAGCAGCACGTGAGGTTAGTTTTATATTTGCTGGCGGTATCTTATCTAATATTTTTTATAGACATTTTAGATCATTACAATTAAAAATCGATCATTACAATTAAAAATCAGAACATCTATCAGTCATGTACTGTGTTATGCCAATTTCCAATAATCCAAATTTATTGATGAGCGTATTTCTCCTGGCTCCTTTTTGTGAATATTTCCCATGATGCAACATCATCCAAAATCTTCCAGCCAGTCACACTTTACAACTGTGCCCAAAGTCTGCATGATGATATCATAAAATACTCCCCTGCTCTTACTTGCTCCTGTGTATCATAGTGGGCAGGACTAGGTGGCTGTGTACAACCTTTTTTTCTACCTGCCTTCCAACACAAAGAGAGGAGATTAACCTGATCAAAAAGGATCATAATTCCGCCCACTTGGGATGTAATAGTTACTTTACCCTCCCATTCAATGCAAGTCTATGATCAGAATTCTGACTTATAGACTGCATTCTGTGACTCTAGCCCCAAAGTGAGAAACTAGTGCTGTAAGTCACTAGGGGGTGGCAACCAAAAATACTATATTTCACAAAATGGCGGTGCCCAGTCACATTTGTTTAGTTACATATTTTATTAAATATAGTCACATAACAAAAACAAAAGACATATCTGAAATCAACAAAACAAAATAAAAAAAATAAAACCTTTTCATTTTTTGGTGGGAGTGCCATTTTAATATTAATGGGACATTAATAAACCTTACCCACGCCGCCTATATTCCTTACTACTACTACTATGTCTCTGCTTCCTTTCAACTATCCTTTTGTACTCTTCCATCCGTCTGCATTTGCCATCATTTTCTCCTTGCCTGCCATTTCCTCTTAGCTGCTTAACAGCCCTCCTCCTTCTTCCTTTATCATAAACCATAGTTTATCCCATTATCACAGTCCCTACACTCTTCTCAACTCCAGTATCAAAGTCTCCCAGTCTCACAATCCCTAAGCTTCTCTTCTTCCCATCAGCGCAATCTCCGCCCTCTCAAACCACTCTCTTATATCTTCTCTCCCCAGCATTTTAGTCAGTACTCTTCATTTCCCTCAGCAAGTCCCTATTCTCAAGCATAACAGTCCTAAAACTCTCCCAACCACAGCATTAAAAGACCTCCTCCTCCACATAGCGCCTTATGCTCCATCATAGTCCCTTATCTACTCCTACACTCAGCGTCACAGTCCCTATTCTCTTGTCACCCACAGGATTAGCATCCATTCTCCTGTTCCAGGACCTTACCCTTGCATTATGGAACCCTTTTGCCCCAGGACCTACACCTTTTTGCAGCACGCAGGAGTATGGATATTAATAGTGTGTCTCAGTTGTGAGTCCACAAATAATTATAGGAAGGACATAAATTCAGACAGGGCCTAATTCTTTCATTTATCATTTTCTTTATAGACCTATGGTTTACTTTATCTTTCTTCCACCTAGCAGTTAATTATAACTCGGATGTCAAAAGTGATTAATAGTCCCTGAATTAAGTTTTCTGAGATGATAATTGTCCTTTCTATTAATGAGTTGGGAGATTTCAGGAGTTTTATTTTTAGCTTTTCTACACCGTTATCTTGATATCCACACTTGTAAAAGTATCTATAGGGAGCATTTTATCTTGTCTGCACAAAGTTGCAAGTCATAATGTATAGGTTGTTGAATGAAGATATATCATTTCCTTTATGTGTATCCATTGATTAACTGCTTTATTTTTAAAAAATGTTGTTCAAACGTATTCACTTTTATTTTCTGTCCAAGTAAATACCGGGATATGATTTAGAAAATTAATTCTTTGTTCTGACGCATTCTGATATAATCGTATTCATACTGCCATCTGCATTTACGTTTTTATATGAACCGTATCTTTGCTGATCAAAACCCACAACAACCTTTAAAATGTTACCTTGCCCACTAGCTCCCAGGAATTGTCATCTGGAAAACAGTATTCAACTATGTAAGGATCAATGACATACTAACAACTAGATTTTAAAAGGTTACTGCTGGTGCTTAATAAAGTACTGCATTTTGTGGTGTGATAAGGTCTTGACCAGACAGTGATATCATCACGATTCTGGATCACCAGAGACGATGCCCACTCAAGCATCCAGGTTGGCAACTAGTAGGGGGTGTATGAAGAGGGAGGACCAAAATTTGGGTTTACTCCCTCTTTAATTTCAGTAAGAACTGATTCCGCTGACGAGCACTATAGCACTTTGGGAAGGGGCTGTAGCCCTCTTTTTCGATGGTGACTTAGCTGCCAGAGGCGTTGCTAGGTCAACAAATGATCAGGGGCTTGAGCCCAGATGAGCACAGTCGCACACAATCTCACCCTGTCTCTCTCTCTGTGTCTCACGCACCCTGTCTCTCTCCCTCTCTTTCTAACACACACCTGATAGCCCTGGAGTCTCGGGAGTCTCCATTCGGGGCTATGCACTGGAGATTCGGGGCTATAGCCCCAGTAGCCCCCCCCTAGCGACGCCTCTGTTAGCTGCCATGCCTCAACTGCCAGTACTTGTAAGATCATTGACAACTGTCAAACTGGCTCAGTGCAGCAGCAAGGGAGAGAGAAGGAGAAGGCCGGTTAGAGTAGGTCAACTTGAGAACAGAAAAAACACCTGGCAAGCAGGAGAGTGCAGAAAAAATGTTTTTATCCAATTCTATACACCTCCTTGCCATGTGAGTGGTTGGCTCTGCTCTCTTTCTTTCCATCTAGCTCATTTCCTCCCCATTCACTCAGGCTGCTACTACTTCATATACATAGAGTACCCACCTGGGCAGAGATCCAGCTTGCATGCTGCAGACACAAGAGAGTTAACATGTATTTCAGGTAGGGTTAGTTAATACTTCAGTTGTTGAGACTACATTTCCCATGACTCTCAGCCAGTCTGGTTTGTTAAGCATCAAGGGAAAGTGAATACTCAACACCTGGAGTGCCAAAAGTTAGCTATCATACCATTATGTCTTGGTACTGCCGCTGCTGTGGAATGCACATTTCATGATTCTCAGCCATCCACTGGGTTGGCTGAACATCTTGAGAAATGTAATAACAGCCCCTGGAGTGCCAAAGGTTAGCCACCAATGCTGCATAACTACCAAGTGTCCTATTTTGGTTACAAGCCTTTCATCATGTTCCTTTATACTACCCACTAACTTCCCACTATATAACACTACACAACAGTAACATTTGTTGACTGCAAATCCCATGATATTGAGAAAGGAACATTGCTATTTGATTATCAGTAGCTTACAGGAGGGTCTTCATCTTGTCTAGTACAAATACTAACTTTTGTTGACTGCATCTGTAATATTATACAGCCAGCCATATTGCTAGTTGAACTTCATGGGAATTATAGTTAACCATACACTGGGGTTGTGGAGACCTAATCTACACTACACTAACTTTTGTTGTTGTTGGCAAATCCCATGATTTGCAGCCAACTATTACTGGCTGAATGAGTTTGCCACAGGAATTGTAGACTGGGGTAGTTGTAACTAATATTTACCACTCCAGCTATTGTAAACTAAAGTTTGCATGCTGTGCATGCTGGTCTGTTAGCAACTACTACCATGGTAATATCATTTTTCCTTAATGGGTATCTAACATTTGCTTTCCACCAGAAACCCCTCTCCTGAGACACAGTGCTGTATTTACCGCGAGGCATCCTAGGCGGATGCCTAGGGCGGCAAATTTTGGGGGTCGGCCCCGAAGCACTGAAAAAAAAAAACGCGGCCCTTTAAAAAAAAAAAAAAGACCGCGCTTGCAGGCAGAGACGGAGGTGAGAGGTGATCGGAAGATCCCTCCTCACCATCGCTCTGCCTGCCAGGCTGCACGGGGAGCCGAACAGGCAGCACAGAGAAACCTCCGTGCTGCTTGTTCGGCTCCCCGTGCAGTGTGCCGACACGGAAGTGCCGACAGTCACGTGACCGGCGCGCTGACGTCATACGCGCGCCCGGTCACGTGACCTGTCGGCACAATCGCCGGGAAGCCGAACAGGCAGCATGGAGTGTGATGGGAGTCAGAGTGTGTGTGATGGGAGACAGTGTGTGTGACTGAGTGTGATGGGAGTCAGAGTGTGTGTGATGGGAGACAGTGTGTGTGACTGAGTGTGATGGGAGTCAGAGTGTGTGTGATGGGAGACAGTGTGTGTGACTGAGTGTGATGGGAGTCAGAGTGTGTGTGATGGGAGACAGTGTGTGTGACTGAGTGTGATGGGAGTCAGAGTGTGTTTGATGGGAGACAGTGTGTGTGACTGTGTGTGATGGTAGTCAGAGTGTGTGTGATGGGAGACAGTGTGTGTGACTGAGTGTGATGGGAGTCAGAGTGTGTGTGGTGGGAGACAGTGTGTGTGACTGAGTGTGATGGGAGTCAGAGTGTGTGTGATGGGAGACAGTGTGTGTGTGACTGAGTGTGATGGGAGTCAGAGTGTGTGTGATGGGAGACGGTGTGTGTGACTGAGTGTGATGGGAGTCAGAGTGTGTGTGATGGGAGACAGTGTGTGTGACTGAGTGTGATGGAAGTCAGAGTGTGTGTGATGGGAGACAGTGTGTGTGACTGAGTGTGATGGGAGTCAGAGTTTGTGTGATGGGAGACAGTGTGTGTGACTGAGTGTGATGGGAGTCGCAGTGTGTGACTGAGTGTGATGGGAGTCGGAGTGTGTGACTGAGTGTGATGGGAGTGTGTGTGTGATGGGAGTATGAGCTTGATGTGAGTCTGAATGATGGGGCATGTCTTAGGTGTGTAACGTGGGTGTGCAGCTTGGGTAGGGGGGTGCCCGGATTTTGTCTGCCTAGGGCAGCACAAAATCAAGATACACCACTGCTGAGACAATAAAGGTAGACAAAAGGGAGGCGATAAGGAGGTATCGGGGTGGGAGAGGGGAAAGATGGGGAAGCTATTTCTATGAATAGTTGGATCTTGCAAGCCCTGTTTTCATCCAATGTTCCCAGCTTCTCGCGATTAAAGGCCTTATTTCTCTGTGTGCCTGGGCAGGCCTTTACGCCTTTTTTCTAAACCTATGTCCTCCTGTCTCTTCTGCTTACTGTCATACTATCTTCTGCCCCAGGCTTGTCCTTTTATTCTGCTTACTACATTGTAAATGAGTTAACCAACAAGACGATCGCTGCACTGTAATAAATGTATAAAGTGTACGAGGACGAGTTTATACATTCTGTAGCATATATACAATTATTTGTTTTGAGATTTAGCAGCATTGTTATCAGAGTGTAGAATCTTTATTATTTCTTTTTCACTGGTATATACAGTGATGCAATGCATTTCTCAGAGAATGAAGATCTAGATACACTGGAAAGATGCCATAATATGATTTCCCATCGGAATCTTGAAATCTGTCATCTTGATTGAGAGATATTGATCAAAGTCACGCTTCAGCAGTACTCAATATGGCAGAAGCTTTAACGGAGTCTCATTAAACACTACAGTGCATTAGCCCTTATCCATGCAGAGTACAGTGGTATAAAGTCTATCTGTGATGTTGAATTCCCCACCGCTGTAACCTGTGAACCTCTTGAGTACTTGAAAAAATAATCCTACTGTATTCTGCTCCCACTGCGCTGATTGTAAGCTCCCTCCTTCATTAATCATATTTATGTGTAGCAGTTTCTCATTTGTCTCTACTGAACTGAGCATGCTAACATTGGAATGTGTTGGAAAGCTTTACCAATTATGACATTTAGAGAATGTCATAGAATTAATATGTTGTGGGAAACGTATAGTCGTATGAATAAATATCCATCATTTGTGTTAATGACAATAGTATGGCTGCATCATCTGTCTGTCAAGCATATATTTATGAGGAGGAGAACACAAAAAATATATGTGAAAAAGGTAAATTTATTGTCATAGTAAAAAAAAAAAACGCACAAATAACTAAATAAGAAAAATACAATGTACTTACAAGAAAAATTCTAAGAAGCGAAAAGATCAGCGACAGCTGGTTTGTGACACCACATCAGTACCCCCAACATTTATCAAAGGCATAGAAGCCTTTTTTATAGGGGGTTTTGCCTGGGGTCCCCCCTTAGAATTATGCACCAGTACATCATTTAAATATATACCGTATTTGCTCGAACATAAGACGAGGTTTTTTTCAGAGCAAATGCTCTGAAAAAGACCCCTCGTCTTATATTCGAGGTCGTCTTATAATCTGACCTCAAATCGAGGTCAGACTATAAGACAGGGATCCAGGTCCCCCGCAGAGCTGCCGCTGGATGTCTGCACGATGCACGCAGATATCCTCCGCTACTGCCCGGCACGTCCATCGGGACATCTATGATGAAGCCGGGTCCTACCGAGGACTTGGTCACCCAAGTAATGAAAAACAGATTAAATCCGCAAATTATATTCAGAGAGGTGCGTTTATATTACAGTATGTGTAAGCAGCAGAAACTTCTCCCCACCTCAGAATCCTTTTCTCCCACAGGAAGTTAAAGCTACACTGCAGCATGCTTACACAGTCCATGTAGCAGATGCATGCAGGAGAGCTTTCTAATACCTCCACCTAAATAAGTAGGTGCTAAAGCTTATTAGTGTCACAGGTAGGAGTGGCCCCAAAGGGCCGTCAAGGTGGATTTTAAACATGGCACCACAAGCACATCTAGGGGCGTGCTCTTGTTGTGAAACACTAGGCACATGCTTTTAAGAGGAGCTTTTAATCTCACTTTGCTATTTATTCCACTCACCGTGGCCTTCTGGCTGGTAAGCTGTTCAATAAATATCATTGGGTGTCCACATTTTATATTGCACTTTCACTGTGACTTGTGTAGAGCACATCAGTTTTTTTGTTTGCTCATGTGTCTTTTTGCTTTTTTTTTTGTTTTATTTTTGTCACTGGCCACAGTGGGTGATGGCCTTCTGGCCTCCACTGGGCTTTTATAATGGGTCTCTCCTCCCCAGAGGAAGACGAGAAGACCCGACTGGCTTTTTGGTCGGGGTGGGCAGGGAGCAAGGGGTTCCTAACCGGCAGGGGGAGGTGCCCTAAGCATCTGGCATCCATAGTGTAACATGCATTTTAAGGAGTTGGCATGGGGGCACCTTTGAAGGTCACGGTTTGGGCTTCAAAAATATAGCAGCGAACATAGTACACATATATATTATATAATATATATATATAATGATAGCCATCACCACTCTCCAGTGGTACCTTGAGGGGCAAAATGATGTTAACTTATGACTGTCCAGGCTTAAATTGATGAGCTGTCATATACACATTTGATTGTTTGCTTATTTAAGGAAGGCAAAACATTAATTCAGTCCATGGGGAGAAGTCGTTTTTAGCTGAAAAATAGAGAATGACTCCTTTTGAAGTAGACGTTTGTCTGTGTCACCCACTGAAGCTGGTGGGGTAACTCGGTCAATGCCCCTAAATGTAAGCACTGTCGCTCGCCATTGTGGTAGGCAAGGACATCATTAATGAGTTCAAGTACACATATTCAAAGTTCATGAATAATCTCCCCAATATATTTTCTGCTGCATTTGCATGCTGCCTTATAAACCATGTGGTTAATTTTACAGTTTATGAAAGATCTTATTTGGTACATTTTGGTGGACGCTGAGTTTACATATTTTCTTGTAGTGGTCATATAATAAAGAAACTAGATGCCGGTGTCAGCGTCTGCAGACACCATCGGAGAACGTCCTCCTCCCTGCACCTAAAGGTATTAAGCATGGAGGGGGCAGCATAATTTTTTTTGGGGGGGGGGGGTTATAAAAAAAAAATATATATATATATATTTGTGTCAATAAATGTAAGTGTGTACAAGGTGTGTGTGGTGTTTGTATAAGTGTGTGTGTCAATGTATATAAGTATGTGTGTGTCAATGTGTGTGTTACTGTCTGTGCAAGTGTGTGTACATGAGTGTCTGTGTAAGTGTGTAAAGGTGGCTGTGTGTGTATTTATGTGAGTGTGACAGTGTGTGTGTAAAGGTGGCTGTGTGTGTGACTGTGTATAAGGGTGTCTGTAAATGTATGTGTGTATGGGTGACTGTGTGTATTTATGTGTGTAAGTGTGCTCTTTCCAGGGGCGGACTGCCCATTCCGGCACTTCTCGAGAGCCCGGGCCAGAAGGGGGGCCCGCCGTGTTTTAAAAAAAACAAATGTATGTGTATGTGACTGTATACAGTTAATATAAAAAGTCTACACACCACTGTTAAAATGTCAGGTTTCTGTGCTGTAAAAAAATGAGACAAAGATAAATCATTTCAGAACTTTTTCCACCTTTAATGTGACCTATAGACTGTACAACTCAATTGAAAAACAAACTGAAATCTTTTAGATAGAGGGAAGAAAAAATATAAAAATAAAATAATGTGGTTGCATAAGTGTGCACACCCTCTTATAACTGGGGATGTAGCTGTGTTCAGAATTAAGCAATCACATTCCAAATCATGTTAAATAGGAGTCAGCATACACCTGCCATCATTTAAAGTGCCTCTGATTAACCCCAAATAAAGTTCAGCTGCTCTAGTTGGTCTTTCCTGAAATTTTCTTAGTCACATCCCACAGCAAAAGCCATGGTCCACAGAGAGCTTCCAAAGCATAAGAGGGATCTCATTGTTAAAAGGTATCAGTCAGGAGAAGGGTACAAAAGAATTTCCAAGGCATTATATATACCATTGAACACAGTGAAGACAGTCATCATCGAGTGGAGAAAATATGGCACAACAGTGACATTACCAAGAACTGGAGCTCCCACCAAAATTGATGAAAAGACGAGAAGAAAACTGGTCTGGGAGGCTACCAAGAGACCTACAGCAACATTAAAGGAGCTGCAGGAATATCTGGCAAGTACTGGCTGTGTGGTACATGTGACAACAATCTCCCGTATTCTTCATATGTCTAGGCTATGGGGTAGAGTGGCAAGACGAAAGCCTTTTCTTATGAAGAAAAACATCCAAGCCAGGTTACAAAAACACATCTAAAGTCTCCCAAAAGCATGTGGGAAAAGGTGTTATGGTCTGATGAAACCAAGGTTGAACTTTTTGGCCATAATTCCAAAAGATATGTTTGGCGCAAAAATAACACTGCACATCACCAAAAAAACACCATACCCACAGTGAAGCATGGTGGTGGCAGCATTATGCTTTGGGGCTGTTTTTCTTCAGCTGGAACTGGGGCCTTAGTTAAGAAAGAGGGAATTATGAACAGTTCCAAATACCAGTCAATATTGGCACAAAACCTTCAGGCTTCTGCTAGAAAGCTGAACATGAAGAGGAACTTCATCTTTCAGCATGACAAAGACCCAAAGCATACATCCAAATCAACAAAGGAATGGCTTCACCAGAAGAAGATTAAAGTTTTGGAATGGCCCAGCCAGATCCCAGACCTGAATCCGATTGAAAATCTGTGGGGTGATCTGAAGAGGGCTGTGCACAGGAGATGCCCTCGCAATCTGACAGATTTGGAGTGTTTTTGCAAAGAAGAGTGGGCAAATCTTGCCGAGTCAAAATGTGCCATGCTGATAGACTCATACCCAAAAAGACTGAGTGCTGTAATAAAATCAAAAGGTGCTTTATGCAACCACATTATTTTATTTTTATATTTTTTCTTCCCTCTACCTAAAAGATTTCAGTTTGTTTTTCAATTGAGTTGTACATTTTTTAGGTCACATTAAAGGTGGAAAAAGTTCTGAAATGATTTATCTTTGTCTCATTTTTTTACAGCACAGAAACCTGACATTTTAACAGGGGTGTGTAGACTTTTTATATCCACTGTATGTGTGTTTCTCTGTGTGTGTATGTGACTGACTGCATGTGTGACTGTATATTTGTGTGTAGGTGTGTATGTGACTGTGTATGTGTGTGTTTCTGTGTGTATGTGACTGACTGCATGTGTGACTATATATATGTGTGTCTATGTAACTGTGCGTACTTGTATATGAATGTATGATTATGTGACTGTGTATTTAATTATGTATGTGCATGCATACATAATCACATATACACATTGGGGGGCATGTATAAACACGGCGCACACTGGTGCAATCGGCGTGTGCGCCAATGTATAATACAGACTCACGGGAGTCTGGGAGATTTAAGTTGGTTCGCGCTCGTTGTGCCGGCGCAGCCTACGTGTAAAACATAAAGCACTGAAAAGTGCCTGATATGGGGCAGGAGTGGAGACAGAGGGAGAGACAGACATGGGGCAGGAGTGGAGACAGAGAGAGAGAGACATGGGGGCAGTAGTGGAGAGATAGAGAGAGACAGACATTAGGTATGAGTGGAGAGAGAGATAGACATTAGGTATGAGTGGAGAGAGAGAGACATTAGATATGAGTGGAGAGAGAGACAGACATTAGGTATGAGTGGAGAGAGACATTGGGTATGAGTAGAGAGAGAGACAGACATTAGGTATGAGTGGAGAGAGAGAGAGACAGATATTGGGTATGAGTGGAGAGAGAGAGAGACAGATATTGGGTATGAGTGGAGAGAGAGAGAGAGACAGACATGTGGGTATGAGTGGAGAGAGAGAGAGACAGATATTGGGTATGAGTGGAGAGAGAGAGAGAGACAGACATGTGGGTATGAGTGGAGAGAGAGAGAGACAGATATTGGGTATGAGTGGAGAGAGAGTGAGAGACAGACATTGGGTATGAGTGGAGAGAGAGACACAGACATTGGGTATTGCTGGAGAGAGAGAAAGACATGTGGGTATGGGGAGTGAGACAGACATGAGGGTATGGGGAAAGAGAAAGAAAGACATGAGGGCATAGGCAGAGAGAGACATGCGAGTGACTGGCATGGTGGAATATTATTTATCGCTCCTTGTTTACTTCTTTTCCAGTGATGCTCAGCCAGAATTTGGCTGGATGGACATCATGGGAACGGAAGTAAAAACTCATTCTGCTAGCCAGCCAAAAGTCTCCCATGTTGCTGGCTGAACATCATAGAAATAAATAAAACCACTACACAGTATAATGGCAAAATATATATCTTTATTTAACCCCTTGGCGACACAGGACGGACCTAGTCCGTCCTGTGTGCCGAGGCGTGTCAAAACGAGCACTGAAAGCGGAGTTTTTCCGCTTTCAGTGCTCAAGCGGCATTGTAACGATGCTTCCGTGTGGAAGCATCGTACAATACTAAAAAAAATGCCCGTCGGCATTTCGATCGCTCCGGAGAGCGATCGAAATGCCGGTTTTAAAGGCACAGAGCCTTTAAAACGCGGGCATTTAAAAAATGAGCATAGGAAGCGAATCTTTCGCTTCCTATGCTCATAAAGTGTTTCTGATTGCCTCGCAAGTCGAGGCAATCAGAAACACAAAAAAAAAATTCACGATCTTGGTCACTGAGTGACCAAGATGGCACTGCCCTTCTAAGGGCAAGAGCACAGGAGGCAGGAAGTACCTGCTTCCTGTGCTCTCTGGCTGTCACATGATTGCCTCTTCACAGAGGCAATCAGTGACTGCCAGGCACACTGACAGGCAGTGGGGATGCTCTGCTGAACATCCCCACTGACTGGTCAGATCAATATTAACTCTATATTGATCTGACCAGTTATGATCTGCCTCCCTCTCCTCACATTTTTTTTAGTGAGGGAGAGAGACAGATCAAAGTAAGAAAAGTAAGTAAAAGTAAAAAAAAACAATAAATACACAACACACGAATATTAAAACAATAAAAAAATTTTTATTAAAGCAATTCCCTGCGTTTAACCCCTTCCCTGCCACTGATCTTGCGTAAGCAGTGATCGTGCACATCAGCACATTTATTTTTGCTGTTTGTGCATTTTTTGGGGTTAATTTTTTTTGTACTGTAATTTATTACAGTACTACAAAGGCTCTTCTAAGAGTTATTAACCCCTTCTTTGCCGTCGATCACTGCTTACACAATGATATTGACGCCAAAGCAATTTTTATCTGTCTGCATATATTTTTTTTTTTTTTACACATACCCGCTAGGCGATTACATGTAAAGTAAAAATATTTGAGATTTTTTTTTTTTAAGCTGCCTGAGCGCATAGCGATCAGTAACAGCGAATTAGTGGCAAAGGCGGTTTGGTGATTTCTCAATTAAGATCACCATACGCCCTGGTCAGATCAAAATTGGTCGGATCAATATTCACAAAAATTGATCTGCCTCCCTCTCCTCACTTACATTTTTGTGACGGAAAGAGACAGATCAGTATTAGTGATATAAAATAATATTTTATAAAATTGTCAGGTTTTATGAAAGTCTTTCACTCTGTATTAACCCCTTCCCTGCCATTCATCACTGTATAAGCAGTAATCTTGCACAGCAACAGTATGTTTTGCTGTCTGCACTGTTTTATGGATTAATTACTTTGTACTGTAATGTATTACAGTACTAGATAGGCTCTTCTAAGAGCTATTAACCCCTTCTTTGCTCGAGATCACTGCTTACGCACTGATTCTGAGGCCGCGGACTCAGGGTTCGATTTTGACCCTGGTCAGCTTTCTGATACATCATCTAGTGATGTATCGGTGGCTGCTGAGCCCTTGCCACAAGGAGTGATGGGGGTCTACCTTTAAAAAAATATATGGTTTGGTGGGGGTAAATTACATTGGCTGGCTTCAAAGATATATCCCATATAGGACACGGACGCAGGTTGACTACATGTCAAAATTCCAAGTTGGAATTTTGAGATGCGCATCTCACAAATGTTGCCTTCTAGCCAAAAAACAAACCAACAAACCTATGCATGGGTGCTATCCCTGTACTCGGGAGATGTTGCTGAACACATATTGGGTTGTTGTTTGGCAGTGACATATACTTAAATCTGTGAATTCATGCCTGAAGTACAATGTATGTGGAAAAAAAACTCCCAAAAAAGTACTACCACAAACTTTTACAAAGGCTGGTGGTAGAATTAGTACGTATACAGTATTAAAATACCACCATTTGAAATACCTTAGGATGTCTATTTTCCAAAAATATATGGTTTGATGGGGTACAATTCATTGGACGGCTTCAAAAATGTTCCAAATGGAACATGGGCGGAGGCTGACTAAATGTCAAAATTCCAAAGTTGGAATTGCGCACCCCCTAAATGTGGCCTTTTAGCCCCAAAACAAAACAACAAATCTATGCATGGGGGGTATCCCTGTACTCAGGAGATGTTGCTGAACACATATTGGGGTGTTGTTTGGCACTGACACATAATAGGATCTGTGAATTCATGCCCGAAGTACAATGTATGTGAAAAAAAATTACTATCCATAACATTGACATAGGCTGGTGGTAGAATTAGTGCATGGAAAGTGTTAAAATACTACCATTTGAAATACCCTAGGGTGTCTAGTGTTCAAAAATATATGGCTTTGTGGGGTAGAATACACTTTTTGGCTTCAAAAATGTCCCAAATTGGACATGGGCGAAGATTTTCTGGACGTCAGAATTCCAAGTTGGAAAACCAAAAAGCGCACCTCTCAAATGTGGCCTTTTAACCCACAAATAACCACACCAACCTATACATGGGTGGTATCCCTGTACTCAGGAGATGTTGCTGAACACATATTGAGGTGTTGTTTGGCACTGACATATAACAGGATCTGTGAATTCATGCCCAAAGTACAATGTATGTGAAAAAAAATTACTACCCAAAACATTGACATAGGCTGGTAGTATAATTAGTTCATGGAAAGTGTTAAAATACTACTATTTGAAATACCCTAGGGTGTCTAGTTTTAAAAAATATATGGCTTTGTGGGGTAGGATACACTTTCTGGCTTCAAAAATGTCCCAAATGGGACATGGGCACAAGTTTTCTGCATGTCAGAATTCCAAGTTGGAAAACCAAAATGCGCACCCCCTAAATGTGGCCTTTTAGCCCCAAAACAAACCAACAAACCTATGCATGGGTGATATCCCTGTACTCAGGAGATGTTGCTGAACACATATTGAGGCGTTATTTGGAAATACCCCTTCACATTTTAAGGTAATGTTTACCTAAATTGCAATCTATGTGAAAAATTTAAAAAAAGGTTTTTTGCTGCAAACTTTGGCAAAGATTGGTGGTAAAATGGCTACATGAAATGTGTCAAAATACCCCAAGTTAATTGCCCTGAGTGGTCTAGTTTTCAAAAATATGTACATGTTGGGGGTCATTCATGGATTTAGTACAGAAATCAGTGTTACAGTGTCACTATCACTAATTTTGAAAAAAGGATGTTAAAATAGCTTTGCACTACTTATAGTTCTGGCCCTGTAACATGAATATAAAAACAAAAAAACATAAAACATGGGCTATTTCTGAACTCAGGACATATATTAGAAACTATTTAGCAGTGTTTTTTTGTTGTCTCTTGTACATGAGTATACGATTTTTCAAATAAAAGTCATAAAAAAATATTTTTTTAAATTTTTTTGCCATGTTTTATTATTTTTTTTACATCAATGTATATGCAATTATCAAAACAATGGTATCAAAAGAAAGCCCTTCTTATAACGATAAAAACGATATACAGTTTGTGCGGGTATACTAAATGAGACAGAAATAAATTACAGCAAAACACAAACACCTCAGAAATGTTAAAACAGCCCATGTCACCAAGCATCGGACAAGCCAAAAAAGTCATGTCACTAAGGGGTTAAAATAAAAGTTTGTGTTGCTCCTTTACATCAAAATAAAGTTTTTTTTCTCCTCCCCCTCTCCCCAATAATGAAATTGGCATATCTGGAACAGAAATGTCTAAAGGGGAGGAGTGCAAAGAAAACCTGCACCCAGGCGCCCGTAACCCTAGGATCGGCCCTGCTGTTAACTACAGTTCCTATGACACTCAGCCAGACATACTTGCCCCATGATGCTGGCTGTGCATCACAGGAAATGCAGTCAAGGCAGATTAACTATAGTTCTCATGATGCTCAGTCAGCCAATGGTCTTCCATGAAGCTGGGTGTGGTCCACATCTGTCCATATCAAAAATATTGACTTATGTGCAACTATATAATTCCAGACAGGCATCTGAGGCCAATAAATTAAGATATGTTTTTACAGGCTATAAGATATAAGATTGTTTTACCCCCTTTGAATTGTTTATTTAGTTAATTATACAAATACAGTTAACCACGTCAGAAACATAACATGTTATATACAGTTTGGCCAAAGAAGCCCGATGTATCTTGTGTATTTCAGGGTGTTTGTGAGCTGCGAACACTACAGCACACACAGGGCCAGCCCTACAATGGGGCAGAGTGGGGCAGCTGCCCCAGGCGGCACTTTTGCAGAGGCGGCACATTGCCGCCTCAATAAACGCTATTTTGGCCGCTCAGCTGAATCTTGAAGAAGTCGAGACACGGAGACAGTCATTCAGACAGAAGCCGCATCGGTAAAGGTAAGTAAAAAAAAAATTCACACCGGATATGATGTTACGTCATACCCGGTGGCTGAGCTTCCCTCCTCCGTGCAGGAGAGAAGACCAGCATCGTCTGCACGGAGCATCCAGGAGGTAAGTACTGGGAAAGGGGGGGGGGGGGGAGCATATTAAATGGCTAAATCTGGCATATTAAATGGCTCAATCTGGCATATTAAATGGCTAAATCTGGCATATTAAATGGCTAAATCTGGCATATTAAATGGCTCAATCTGGAATATTAAATGGCTCAATCTGGCATATTGAGTGACAAAATCCTAGCATATTAAATGGCTAAATCTGGCATATTAAATGGCTCAATCTGGCATATTAAATGGCTCAATCTGGCATATTAAATGGCTCAATCTGGAATATTAAATGGCTCAATCTGGAATATTAAATGGCTCAATCTGGCATATTAAATGGCTCAATCTGGCATATTAAATGGCTCAATCTGGAATATTAAATGGCTCAATCTGGAATATTAAATGGCTCAATCTGGCATATTAAATGGCTCAATCTGGAATATTAAATGGCTCAATCTGGAATATTGAGTTACAAAATCCTAGCATTTAATTCTTCACCCGAGGCAACACAATGTCTTGGGCCGGCCCTGAGCACACAAATCCCTGGAAATACACGAGTTACATCGAAGGAACTGACGGCAACTGTGAATTCAGCATCAGAGTCACTCACTCTATTGCCAGAGGTAATTGGCAACAGATTAAGTGACTCTGTTGCCAAATTCACAACTGCCGTGTGTCTCCAGATGTATTTCCGGGGTTTGTGTGCTCTCTGTTTGGAGCACACAAACCCCGGAAATAGACAGCACAGCTCCGTGGAGCATCCCTTCCTGCCGCACACCCCAGTCATTGGCCTTCCATGTGGCTTGAATGCGGAACCAGGTCCAAAACATTAATTACCGGCTGGAGAAAGAAAAAATGTTGGTGCGCTAAGCTAGTCACAGGCTCAAATTATATAAAATGAAGCCTAGCGGCCGTGCCGGTAAGATACCACCAGGTGGCAACCCTAGTGAAGGTCCTTAGAACATCATTAAACTGTGGACTTTGTCTGTAACAAAGTCCAGTAAATGTCCACCATGTCATGTTGGTCCCTACACGTGCCTTTCAGCTGGCTGTAACAGCTGTTTAAGGCAGATGGACCTCAAAACTCTTACCAAGGTGTTGTCCATCAAGGTGCCAGGCTAGCTATATTATTATATTTCAACAGAATCCCAGCACACATAGCCATTTGGATTCTTGCAAGAAGGGAGTCAGTAACTGATTTGAACACACCAGGTATATGCAATCTAGAGGAAACTGCTAGCAACTCTCTTGAATGTGACCTTATTAATTGATATAGTATTATGTCTACTTGTGATATACTATGCCTTTTAGCTGCATGTGTTGTGGTAACCATTTATTATTTATTTTATTTTCTCCCACCTCCACAACCTTTAACATATAGCCACATTTTATTGCCTTTATACTCTTCTAGGTTCTCTTATCTAAGTTGTTTTAAAATGCACAAATTATCACTCCCCCCCCCCCCTCCCCCTTCCTTCACCCCTGTCTGTATAAAGTCTCCAATAAGAATATCCTTCTCTCAACAGAATCCCAGCACACATAGCCATTTGGATACTTGCAAGGAGGGTGTTTAATTCCCCCCCCCCGGTCAATTTTCTTTTATAAACCTTACCTAACCCCTCAAAATCTTCTCACCTGTGTGCAGATTATTTATCGCCATCTATTAGCAACAGGTGTTGGAAATTAGCAGCTACCTGATTAGTCTACCCTGTAACTCATCTGATTTAATATAGTCTGGTAGGGCCAAATCAAACAATCTTCTCTCAAATGTTACAATTCAATCCATCCTAGAGGAGATACTAGTTTAACCTTCCAATCTATGCTTTTTCTCTGGTCTAACCTGCTTTACTGACAGTATGAACAGCCAAACAAAATGTATTATTATGTTTTCTTTATGCCTGGCATTACTAAGCCATTTTTCCACCCATCCCAATACACAAACCCCTGCCTTGCAAAATAATGTAGTGATCCACCATGGACTGCTTTGTAAATGTGCACTTCCTAGTGAGTGCTGGTGGAGAGTATTAAAAAACCCTCCACCCTCTCAATCTATTCAACATAGGTTGTCAGTGAAAGCTCGGGGGAAGCAGCTCTGCAAATTTGTGTTCATTCTTCTACTTGCCCTGGCAATTGACATTGAAACCAACCCTGGCCCCTGTCCTAGTACAAATGTCAACTTCTCTTTCTATAAGGGCCTCTCCTGTGTCCATTGCAATATACGCAGCCTTCTACCCAAAATTGATGAACTAAGTGCATGGTGTCAGGAGTACAAACCTAAAACTCTTGTCATTACTGAATCCTGGTTAAGCCCTAGAACCCCAGACTCTGCAATACAAATACAGGGTTATATCTGTTCCAGAAAAGACAGAAATAAGGAGGTATTGTTCTATACATACATGAGACACTTAATTTCATAGAACTTTCTTTATCAAGTACCCCCTCTACTTTTTAAGTTATAGATGGAAGAATATTACACCCATTCTTAAAACCATTAGTACCTGTAAGGATCTATCGCCCACCAAATTCCCCTGCTCAGTCTCTTACTGACATCAAGAATCTACTGGGTGATATTAGTGCCCAAAATAAGAAAAGTGAGCTGCTCGTATTTGGAGATTTCAATGTAGACTGGTTAGACCACAAAAATGTTAAAACATACTCACTGTTCAAATCCATGAACCTAACACAGCTTATTTCTTCTCTTACTCGGATGAATCCCAACAGCTCTAACCATACGCTGCTGGATTGGATCCTTTCATCTTGTCCCCAAAGAATCCAGTGTATTGTGTACGGAAAGTAAGACCCATCAAATCGACCCCTAGAGTAATTTTTGCAAGATATTTTAAGAAGTTTAATCTCCAGTCTTTCCTCAGTGACTTGAGCAACTGTCTGTGGAGCAGGCTAAGCTTGATACCCGATCTGGACTCTGCAATTGAATATTTTCAATCTGAGTTCATGCAGGTCTGTGATAAACATGCCCCGCTGTGTAGAGTGAGAGTAAGGGGTGCCCATCTTCCCTGGGTCTCAGCTGACCTCCTGGACTTATTCCATTTCAGGGATGCTTTATGGTCAAAATTTAAGCAAACTAGCTCTGGCCAAGATCACAACGCTTATCGGCACGCCTGCAATAGATGCAAGCCTCAAACCAAGCTTGCCAAGGCAACTTATTTCTCTGAACGGCTGAATAGAAATCTAGCCAATCCGACCAAATTTTGGAGCGTCATAAAAAACATGTATGACCCTCCGTGCCACTCAGAACCTACCAAAATTAAATCACATAATGAAGTTCTAAAATCTCCAATGGCAATAGCAAATTAATTCAATAACTACTTTGTAGGATGCGCCACAGCTCTTATAGCAAATCACCACAATGAAGATCAAGCCACTCTTTCTATGGCAGACGAGTCACCACCGATATCACCCCTAGCCAAACACATTGCTGAATTTGAATTTGCTACTATATCAGGTAGTTAATTACAGTGTGGACCGGACCTACTTCCATCAATGCTACTGAGGCTGAGTGCGCCTGTTACTGCTCGACCCATTGTCTGCTTAATCAATGCGTCCCTGTCCTCCGGTTATGTCCCCAAAGCCTGGAAAAAAGCCAGAGTTATCCCCATTCACAAAAATGGTGATGTAAACTTAGTGTCAAACTACAGGCCTATTTCACTGCTACCCATTCTTTATAAAATCCTGGAAAAATGTGCCCATGATCAACTGTGCGAGTATTATCAACGGTCCAATTATCTAACCTCGCTTCAATTTGGTTTAGGTCAAATCACTCCACGATAACTGCCCTCTTAAAGGTGAGCAATGACATTCAGAGTGGTATGGAGAGTGGTGAACTCACAGGTGCAGTTTTCCTATACTTTGCAAAGGCCTTTGATACGGTTGATCATGATCTTCTGCTTAACAAACTAAGTTGTTCCGGTATAAATGAGAGGTCGCTCTGCTGGTTTCGTTCATACTTGTCTGTTAGATCTCAATATGTGTCCATTGCTGATACTGCCTCCCTCCCGTTGCCAATCAAGTGTGGAGTGCCTCAAGGATCCGTTCTTGGGCCGCTGCTATTCTCGCTATTTAAAAATGATCTACCCTCGGCGTGTGACCTGGCTCATGTGCATATGTATGCTGATGGTACAGTCATTTATACTTGCGGTACTCAACTATCGCAAGTGGAATCCATGCTACAGGATCAGTTTTCTAAAGTTGAAAATTGGATAGCTAGAAACAAATTATACCTCAACACTGAAAAAACTGTGTCCATGTTGTTTGGGACAAATGCCAAACTACTTAAATTAAGCAATCCTCAATTAAACATCAAGACCAAATCCTGTTATAACCTGACCCAGGTAAACTCATATAAGTATCTTGGCATGTGGCTAGATCCAAACTTATCTTTTGGTCTCCATATTGATAAGCTCGTGTCAAAGCCATATCCTAGGATTGACTTTCTATATAGAAACAAATCTAACCTAGATTCCACGGTAAGGAAACGTATTGTGCAGCAAATGTTAATGCCGATCTTAGATTATGGAGATGTTGTGTATGATTCTGCCCCGCAGAACCATCTCGGTAAACTTGACACTATGTACAATACATTGTGTCGTTTTGCACTGCAGTGCGATTATAACACGCACCACTGTTAAAAGAGTTAAACTGGCTTGCTTCCAGGCGCACTCTCCACGTAGCTTGCTTAGTGCATTACCACTTCTCTGGAACGCTCCCCCCCTACCTGAGCGGCATGCTCGCTCTTACTCCCTGCACTCCCTACAATCTCAGATCTTGCACCAACCCTTCACCAGCGATCCCTCACTTCAAAAAGGAAGCGGGCCGAGGTGCGTTCTCTTTCAGAGCTCCTCATGTGTGGTATAGCCTTCCTGTTTCTGCCAAATCATCATCTAGTCTAAAATCCATGAAAATAAGTGTCTCCCAAATCCTCAAAACAGATTGTACCTGTTATTAGTTTACAAACTCTTTCGTATACTGTACATGTTGTTCCTTTTTTGTATCAATAATGATTTACCCTGTACAGGGAGTGCAGAATTATTAGGCAAGTTGTATTTTTGAGGATTAATTTTATTATTGAACAACAACCATGTTCTCAATGAACCCAAAAAACTCATTAATATCAAAGCTGAATATTTTTGGAAGTAGTTTTTAGTTTGTTTTTAGTTTTAGCTATTTTAGGGGGATATCTGTGTGTGCAGGTGACTATTACTGTGCATAATTATTAGGCAACTTAACAAAAAACAAATATATACCCATTTCAATTATTTATTTTTACCAGTGAAACCAATATAACATCTCAACATTCACAAATATACATTTCTGACATTCAAAAACAAAACAAACACAAATCAGTGACCAATATAGCCACCTTTCTTTGCAAGGACACTCAAAAGCCTGCCATCCATGGATGTCAGTGTTTTGATCTGTTCACCATCAACATTGCGTGCAGCAGCAACCACAGCCTCCCAGACACTGTTCAGAGAGGTGTACTGTTTTCCCTCCTTGTAAATCTCACATTTAATGATAGACCACAGGTTCTCAATGGGGTTCAGATCAGGTGAACAAGGAGGCCATGTCATTAGATTTTCTTCTTTTATACCCTTTCTTGCCAGCCACGCTGTGGAGTACTTGGACGCGTGTGATGGAGCATTGTCCTGCATGAAAATCATGTTTTTCTTGAAGGATGCAGACTTCTTCCTGTACCACTGCTTGAAGAAGGTGTCTTCCAGGAACTGGCAGTAGGACTGGGAGTTGAGCTTGACTCCATCCTCAACCCAAAAAGGACCCACAAGCTCATCTTTGATGATACCAGCCCAAACCAGTACTCCACCTCCACCTTGCTGGCGTCTGAGTCGGACTGGAGCTCTCTGCCCTTTACCAATCCAGCCACGGGCCCATCCATCTGGCCCATCAAGACTCACTCTCATTTCATCAGTCCATAAAACCTTAGAAAAATCAGTCTTGAGATATTTCTTGGCCCAGTCTTGACGTTTCAGCTTGTGTGTCTTGTTCAGTGGTGGTCGTCTTTCAGCCTTTCTTACCTTGGCCATGTCTCTGAGTATTGCACACCTTGTGCTTTTGGGCACTCCAGTGATGTTGCAGCTCTGAAATATGGCCAAACTGGTGGCAAGTGGCATCGTTGCAGCTGCACGCTTGACTTTTCTCAGTTCATGGGCAGTTATTTTGCGCCTTGGTTTTTCCACACGCTTCTTGCGACCCTGTTGACTATTTTGAATGAAATGCTTGATTGTTCGATGATCACGCTTCAGAAGCTTTGCAATTTTAAGAGTGCTGCATCCCTCTACAAGATATCTCACTATTTTTGACTTTTCTGAGCCTGTCAAGTCCTTCTTTTGACCCATTTTGCCAAAGGAAAGGAAGTTGCCTAATAATTATGCACACCTGATATAGGGTGTTGATGTCATTAGACCACACCCCTTCTCATTACAGAGATGCACATCACCTAATATGCTTAATTGGTAGTAGGCTTTCGAGCCTATACAGCTTGGAGTAAGACAACATGCATAAAGAGGATGATGTGGTCAAAATACTCATTTGCCTAATAATTCTGCACTCCCTGTATGTTCTCCTTTCAACTTGTTTAATATATGTATGTATGGATCTATTTTTAATCTACTGTTAAATGTGTAACTGTGTAATTCCATTCTGGACTAGGTCCCCAGGACATACTTGAAAACGAGAGAAATCTCAATGTATTCTTCCTGGTAAAACACTTTCTAAATAAATAAATTAATTACTATAACCACAGTCAGAAGCAAGCACTCTAATTAAGTTGCTAAACATAGTTTGTATATACATTGTAAAACCTGTTTTTTCCCCCCAACATTAGCAAGTAGGGAAATGACTTCTCATGGATATGCCTGTAAATGCCAACTCATTTTGTCATGGACCACGGCATATTTGCTCATATAGAGTTAAATGGCATGATGATTTCTCGACTCTAAGAGTGGAACTGCCTGCATGAAGGAGTAGAACTGGCAGGACACATGGGGAATTAGTCTGTGCACGGGCTGTGTTCACTCAGATTGAAGCAGATGTATATGTGACATGGTGATATCTATCACAGTGACACAAAGCTCAAGGTGACATTGGCAAAATAAGAAAACAGCAACAAGCTGTCAGCACACTGAGAGATGATGTGCTGCGTACCTTTTCAAACTGCAGCCAAAGGAATTGTGTGGTAAAAGAAGGTGTGCAGTGCTGAGGTCATTAAATTCCCAATGAAAAATTCCACCCTGTAAGATTTCCTTCACACTGCATTGACTTCGTTAGTGTTAATTACATAATTATGTAATGTTCATAAGTTTACCCTTGGATTTCTGTGAAGGACAAACTACTCATCTTCAGGCACAGTTAGCAATCCAGTGTAGGGGAACATGAGAGACAGGGAATAAAGTAGTTCAATAAATAAATCATTTTATATTCCTCCTTATTGTCCCTGAAAACCCTAGTCCTTTTTTTTGTCAATAATTTGTGCCACTTGGCGCTATCTCTTTTTTCCTCCCTGGTTTGTGAAGCATTATATGTTGACTGGGGACTATCTTCAACCTCTAAGTTCTGTATGATGCCATGATCAATCCGCAGCTCCCCTAGTGATGCTAAATATGAGGCAAGTTTGTTAGTTACATGCCTTTCATTCAGAAGAGAACATTAATAGCATATGTTGTCATATGTTGACATGGCCATCATTAGAAATTTGGGGGCCCTTTAAAAAAAAATAAAAAATTCTGGGCCTCCCCACTCTCCCAAAGTAATTTTATCCAGGACTTTGGATATCATGCCAATGATTTAAATGCACCAGGGACATGCCCCATCACCCGCATTGCACATCCAGAACTTACCCGTGCCCCTGAGGACATACCCTCTCCCCCACATTGCACATCCAGAAATTATTCATGCCCCCACACCAATTAATATTCCACAGTTTGTCCATTAATATGCCACAGACAGTTTGCCCATTAATATGCCACAGGTCGTTTTCCCCATTAAAATATGCACCAGTTTGCCCAGGAATATGCCACAGCCAGTATGCCCATTAATATGCCACAGCCAGTTTGTCCATTAATATGCCACAGCCAGTTTGCAATCCTAATCACTCTCTTCCACAGTTCTCACCTGGTTTCTGAGTGCGACGGCATCTTTCTATGCCGCCTCTCTAGCGCTCCCTGTGCATTGATCTGAAGTTTGAGCACCGGAAAGGTCATGTGAACCCTGTCATCAGATCAGTGCGTGCATAGTGCGAGAGAAGCAGCAAAGAGATCTTTTGAAATCTCTCTGATGGAAGATAACATTTTTTGATGAAAGTGAATGGATGATAACATTATAGACATAGATTCTAAATACATAATGGTGTTTAGTAGAGTAGTAGAGTAGAGTAGATATTGAACACAAGTAAAGGCCATTTCATTTAATTGGCTTGTTCAATAGAACCATGTTTACTAGAAGCAGTTCTTTCATGGATCATAGAACCGTACTGGATGCCATCCTGAGCTACTGTGCCATGCGAAAGGTATCAGTCTGTGCCAGTGAAATCTGAAAGGTATCAGTCTGTGCCAGTGAAATGACAGACTGCTTGCACCATCCCTCGAGCCGCACTGCATGATCTGAGCACTGGGTGTCACATGACAACCCAGCATTTAGTCACTGTCGCTGGGGTTGGTGGGAGCTTGGGCTAATCCTAAGTGTGTATCTAGGTGCTGGGGTAAGTCCTGGATACAGTGTGGGTGCAGAGGAAGGAAATAAAAAGAAGAAATTGATTTTTTCAATAACTCTTTTTTATTATATATGTAAACAGTTGAATTATAATAATGGTTTTTTTTTTGGCCCGTGAAAATGTGTAAAATGTACAATGTGGTACTGCAGTTTGCAGACCCCTGCATTAAACCTAGCAGTTGTGCACATGCACCACTCAATCACTTGCAAAACTAACAACATGAGCACACATCAGTCAAAGCAAAATATCTACCTCTGTAAACCAAGAAAATGGGCTTACCTTCAACAAGATATTCAGTTGGTCATAGTCAGAAAACACTAACTCAGTACGTCACACTCGTTAAGTTTCTAACGTTTTAGTTCTTTTCGATATCCACTGTTTGTAGCTAATTTTATGAAAGAGCAACTGTTTAAAGCTAAGTGGTAGACATTTGGTACTGTGTTTCAAACTGGTGTTGCACAAAGTATTAATCTAACTACAGGGCTAGGACTCAGGATTATTCATGGTGGACATTTAGTGTCTTTGTGACGTGCACTTTAGTGATGTTCTATGGACCTTCCTAGTCGTCATTACAGACACTTTTGTCCTTACACGGACACTTTGCCTATCCCTGGTTGCTACTAAAATGTGTCTCCTTAAATTTGTTAAGGAATGTCTAATTAACCCTCTCCTCAAAAAACTGTTGAAGAAAACAATAACGGCCTTTAAGGGCTGCATTGAACGATGAAAGATAAGGCTGTAATTCTTAATGCTTGAGCAGTCCTTGGGCGTTATTTATTAAGACAAAACTGGTGCTATTTCAGGAAAAAAGTGCTAAAATAGTTGTAATAACCATAGAAACCAATGAAATACTATAGCAGTTTGCTCCAAATTTAGCACTTTTTTTTAAAAAAATAAACACCTTTTTTGCCTTGCTATATCTGGCCCTTACTGTCTTAATATGTTTTTATTATGCCCTGCTAAACATATTCTATCTGACAATGAATTACTAATAAAAACAGTGATCCAAATAAATGTGAATTTTTCAATGCTCAGAATAGTGTTTAAGGGATTAATTGTAAATGTGAGATTTTGTATCAGCTCAATTCTCTATTATTGCAAGAAAGTACAACAAAAATTTGATTTCAATTTGAGGTCTGATTATAACACAAACTCGAATGTATCTTTATATAACTATGCTAGCTATACTTATTATCTTAATTGTGACTTGTAACGGATCGCCTGGCACCCCGACTGGGTACCTCCGTTAAAGGATGCTCCTAGCGCTTCCTGAGGACTCCAAGCACTGCAGCAGACACCACAACCACCAAACCGGAGGAGCATATGAATCCTCCCAAGCATATGAATGCTGTAGACAGTTGAATAGGAACCATACGAATAGGTTTACTCTCCTAGCAGTCAAACTGGAACAGCATACAATAAATCCTTCCCCCAATAATGAGACGACACTTCACTTTGAGGGTTAAAACAGGAACTTTTACAGCAAGATTGAACTACTTTATTTGACAAACAACACAGACTTATATACACCAAACTGCAATCAGGTAACACTTGATTAAACAATAGAAAACTTAAACACATCACCAGTAAAGCAGTATCTAGCCACTTTAATCTGGAGCCAGAAGCAAGGTAGTCAGACTGGGTGGCTGACATAACTAAACAATGGAAGGCTTAAACACATTACAGACAGGGTCCATAATCTATAGGGAGGTGTTTGGCCCTCAGGCCCCTCCAAGAACCCCAGTCAGTCAGACTGTCAGAATTCACTTCGTGACAGCGGCCACCCCCGAGAACAAAGGACGGCTACTTACTGTTCAATTACCCGTTCGCAACAATGTTGCAACGGATAATTGAGGACACACTTTAAAATACATAAAGTCACATTTTACACATAACACACAGACATTTCACATATCCCCAGATAGCTCAGGTCTGAGCGCACATTATTAAGTGAATGGCGCTCGGACCACACAAATACAGTTTAATCGCCATGGAGCCAAATTCTTTACAGTCAGTTTCATACGAATGGGCTCCATGGGATTCCTATCTGGGGTATAACACATTCACATAAAGTCTGGTCCATAGTCCAAAGGCAAGAGGCGGGCAAGCAGCCCCCTCCAAGGACACGTGGCGAGGCCGGTTTCGCCACATTTCTCCCCTTTACCATCCAAACTAACAGGGTATCTGACCTCCTGCCGGTCAGTGCCCTGGTTAGTCCAGCAACCCACCCACGAAGCACAAACAGCAATACAACCCACCCACAATAACTGGTTACTACACCTGGATGAAATAGCAACTTGTCCATGTCCAGGTGCCTCACCACAGCTGTGCGGGGGGCTGGTAGACAGCCTTGGTGGGTTGCTGAGTGGGCAGAGACCAGCGGTACTCTGCCCGGGTGCCAGCACTACCACTGAAGTAGCCTGGTTGGGGGAGGGGGAGACCGACTGTCTCCCCTCTGGATACACTGCTCTGTGGCTGGGGGACAGGACCGACCGTCCCTGCCCCTGGGGCTGCAAGTGCAGAGACTACGGTCCCATCTGCATAGTTGTGGGGCTTAACATCTCCCCTTGGTGGGTTAGGCTGCCGCTGGAGAGAGGGTGTAACAAGCTCCTCTCTCTGAACTGTAGACTGCCGCTGGGGAGAGGGGGTAACCTGCTCCTCTCCCTGACACTCTCTTTGCTGGTGGAGAGGGGGACCAACTGTCTCCCCTTTCAATATTTTGTCCTGCGGCTGGGGTGCGAGACAGATGGTCTCTGCTTCCTGGGGTACACACTGCCGCTGGGGAGGAAGGACGGCACCTTCATCTCCCTGGGGTACACGCTGCCGCTGGGGAGGAAGGACTGCACCTTCTGCTCCCTGGGGTACACACTGCCGCTGGGGAGGAAGGACGGCACCTTCATCTCCCTGGGGTACACACTGCCGCTGGAGATCTGGGCCGACCGCCCAGCATCCCTGTAGGGCCGGTAGAGAGACCGCCATCCCATCTCCACCTGCCACCTGTGGGTCTTCCCAGGACCAGTCTATGAGGTCCCCTACTTCTGCCGCTGGTAGTGAAGCAGGGGGTACCTCGGCTGCGTTTTCCCAGCTGTAGGTTGGCAGGTCTGGGTCTCCCAGCCAGTTTTCCTGTTCTGTGTCTATGCCCTGTGGCTGACATGAGTTTAGTAGTTCCACATAGTCCATCTCTAGCTGTCGTTCCATGGCAGCCAAACGGTGGAGGTCTTGTCCCAGTCCCCTAGATCTCGGGCCCTGTACCATCTCACCCCGGTAATAAAAAATAGCCCAGTACCGTGACTCTGCTGGACTGCCAAAGTCGACGTCTTCTGCTAAGGCCTTCCACAACAGGCCAGGGCTAGTGTAGTTCTCCCCCTCCGGCTGGATGCCCTCTGCCCTCCATGTCTCTGGCTGGACAGTGCACCACCACAGTGCCCGGTATGAGGCGTCAAGGCTCAGTTCCCTTTCCACGAGGTACTCAAGTTGTCTGACCTGCTGCCCTCCGGGTTGGTCTCCCAGAAGCGGCATCCGCCAGGCCATTTGTTCCTCCAACCGGTATGCGACACCAGGAAGGCGCTGCTGCCGTTGATACTGGACTTCCTCCAGGGCATTGTACCATAGTTCTTGCCGGGCAATATCTCTCCAGTCCAATTCACCCTCTTCCTCAGGTGTGCGAGGTGCCCAAGGATCCACGAACCCCATTTTCCCAAATCTTTATGTAGACAGGGACGCTGTATAAACACTAGCGTCACCTTCAATTTGTAAATCCAAACGACTGTGTCTCTGAGCTGCTTTACCTCGCACTAGGACGCCATCCCACCGCTTGCCACCAATGTAACGGATCGCCTGGCACCCCGACTGGGTACCTCCGTTAAAGGATGCTCCTAGCGCTTCCTGAGGACTCCAAGCACTGCAGCAGACACCACAACCACCAAACCGGAGGAGCATATGAATCCTCCCAAGCATATGAATGCTGTAGACAGTTGAATAGGAACCATACGAATAGGTTTACTCTCCTAGCAGTCAAACTGGAACAGCATACAATAAATCCTTCCCCCAATAATGAGACGACACTTCACTTTGAGGGTTAAAACAGGAACTTTTACAGCAAGATTGAACTACTTTATTTGACAAACAACACAGACTTATATACACCAAACTGCAATCAGATAACACTTGATTAAACAATAGAAAACTTAAACACATCACCAGTAAAGCAGTATCTAGCCACTTTAATCTGGAGCCAGAAGCAAGGTAGTCAGACTGGGTGGCTGACATAACTAAACAATGGAAGGCTTAAACACATTACAGACAGGGTCCATAATCTATAGGGAGGTGTTTGGCCCTCAGGCCCCTCCAAGAACCCCAGTCAGTCAGACTGTCAGAATTCACTTCGTGACAGCGGCCACCCCCGAGAACAAAGGACGGCTACTTACTGTTCAATTACCCGTTCGCAACAATGTTGCAACGGGTAATTGAGGACACACTTTAAAATACATAAAGTCACATTTTACACATAACACACAGACATTTCACATATCCCCAGATAGCTCAGGTCTGAGCGCACATTATTAAGTGAATGGCGCTCGGACCACACAAATACAGTTTAATCGCCATGGAGCCAAAGTCTTTACAGTCAGTTTCATACGAATGGGCTCCATGGGATTCCTATCTGGGGTATAACACATTCACATAAAGTCTGGTCCATAGTCCAAAGGCAAGAGGCGGGCAAGCAGCCCCCTCCAAGGACACGTGGCGAGGCCGGTTTCGCCACATGACTCCAATAGACATTTGGAAGGAAAAAAAAACTTACATTAATAACATTATAACATCTGTGCCAGTGGAGAAAAAGCAGGAAAGGAGACAGTAAAAAAAGAGAAGTAAACAGAATTAAACAGTTTTGTCAATCATAATTGAATTATGACAATATTGCAGAAGCTTCACTCAAGTATTAAATTAATTTTAGAAATATCTAAAATGGGCTTCTTCAAATGAAATTAAAAAGAAGAAAGATAAAGAAGAAAAAAAGATGTATAAATAAGTAATGGGGATGAATAGATAACCTATACTATCTATATAGCTTGTAATTATAAGGACACAGCATATGAATACCCAATGACCAAATTAAAAACAGAATTGTATTAAAACTGGATGTCAATGCAGAAAATAACAAATACTAGATAAACATACATACTTTTAAAAGTGGTGGCAGTAACAAGCATGGAGTAGAACATAACTCCAAATTATGTAACCTGCATAGCGAAATTGTATATGTGGGATTTTACTTACTTACTACATAGCGTTTTCACAGTTTCAGTATTAATGCTAAAAAATCAAACATTTTTCTATGGCTAACAAGCTATTCTTCACCATTACTGTAAAGGAAAAAAAAAAAAGTAATGAGGCTCAATTCACTCATTTCTTACTTTGCACTGCAAAGTGTTGGGAGTTATAAAAAAGGCGTAATCACTGTTATACAAATGGCGATTGCACCTTTTTATAAAACTCCCAACACTTTGCAGTAGTTTTTATACATAATCTCCATTGTATTCTGTTATGGTTTTTATAACTTTATCCTACAACCTTTTTGACATCAATTGTAATAATGGCATATGTATCTTTGTTGTAGAATCTCCGCTGTGGAACAACTGGGGTGGTGGCATTTCTTCGTGGTAACATGCTGCACGTGGCTTGGCTTGGAGACTCCCAGGTGATGTTGGTACGAAGGGGACAGGCTGTTGAACTCATGAAACCACATAAACCAGACAGAGAGGTAAGCCATTGGTCTCTAGTCAGATTTCAGAGTTCAGAGGTCGTCAAAGGACAGTAGTGCTAACAGTAATCAAGATGATATCGGTATCATAGCGAAAAAGTGCTTGATATGTCCAATACGTATATAAAAATACTATTAGTGAATGCACATAAACACAAACCAACTAAAACAACCAGTTTGTAGTTATAAGGAAAAAGCCAAAACAAATAAATCTTGACTAATATTAAGCTACAATTCATCCCCAACCTGTGGGTCATTTTGATAAAGCTCTCAGTTACAAATACCATTTTATCAATTCTGTTTGTGTTTAGGATGAGAAACATCGCATTGAAGCCCTGGGAGGCTGTGTGGTTTGGTTCGGAGCATGGAGAGTCAATGGAAGCCTGTCCGTCTCTAGAGCTATCGGTAAGGACCAGTTTTGATTTGTTTGTTTTTTCACCCTTTGTCTTCTTGTAGCTTTGTTTTAATTAAGTGGCCGAGGATCTCAACCTCACAGTCTGTGGAAGCTAATGCTAGCGGAAACAGACAACAAATTACAAAGGAAATTATTGAGACATTTCACCTAGAATGCAATTAAACCAAGAATATCTACATACATGAGAGCATTAATCAGCACCATTTGTCTAACACACCTCTTCCTGCAGGAAACCAAGGGTTAAAAGATTCCTAAAGGGAAGGTATACACCCATAAAAGAAGCTCTGCTATATGGGCATATGCAGTGTTTTCACAAATCCAAGTATATGGGACGGCACCTCAGTCTGGCAGAATCACAGTTGTATACATTGTGAAGGCAATTTAATCAAGTCTGTGTCAATCGGAGGTTGTCTTTTAAATAGAGAAACAATGTGATAAGGAAGTAAAAGACATAAATGGCAACAAAAAGTGAAGAAAACATAGCCAATTTAATACAGCCTTTAACCCCTTCATGACGCATGGTGTTTGCGTCCCAGAAGTCGCAAGCACCAAAACGCCACTTTTTTCACCTGGCTCCGATCCCAAAACACAAGACCTCCTGACGTCACGGAGGCGTACCCCAACCCAGAAGCGTGATTTCATAAAATGTTGCTAAAATCTGGAGAATTGAAATGGACGAATTTTGTGTATGTTTCCTGAATTCGGAGCATATGTGATTGGTGCCTATTGGGTAGACAAAATTGGATGCTTTTTATAGCTAAACTGTACTGATCCAAATGCTTCTAATGCTCTGTTTTTCAAACGACCAGAAAAGCTGATTCGGAACCGAATTCAGGCATATTGAGTAGCTGCATTTAGAGGAGTTGTGAAATTAGTCTTAAGTGCCTGACTTCAATTCAGGGCAAATTGGTGTATATTGAGTAGAGCCTGTAGAGCTGATTTATTTATTTATTTTAAAACATCTACAATGATCTATGCAATGTTAATTGCACCTGATCTATCACACAATAGGACATTTTGCAGTAAACTTTAGAAGTGCAACATGTCATGTGATCCTGTGTAAAATGCTGAATTTTGAAAAGTACATTTTAATTTGGAACTATTGTTCTGCTCTGTGCAAGATGTTGGAGGTTTACAAATAAAGGGAAACAATAATGTGACCCCCATGGCAATTATAGTTACCCACTGTCACCATCCTACACATTATGTCCTGGACACTTAAATTAACAAAACATAGTGCTTTGGCACAAGTAGCCACATTTATGAGGTTTTGAAATTGGTTACACGCACTAACGACTTAAAGCTACCCATTTACCTAGGTCAGTGTGATGATGATCAATGTCCAAATCCCACTGTGAAAATTGTTTAAAGTGAGAATGGAGCATAACACATTTATAGACGGATATTTCTAGAGTTTGAATATGTCTGCACTATTTCTTAGGAAACGTTTTCCATGGTAGTAGTTTATTTGCAGTACTAGAAGGGGATGTGAAAAGTAAAAGGCAGCGTAAACACATTTAAAATCATGTTTTTGTTCATTTGCCTGAAATTCCAGGATACCAGCGTATAGATTAATTTTTGCGAGCAGGGCTTTCATGTATCAGTCTGTTCTTGTTTGTCTAACTTAGTATGTCGTCTCTCTCTATGCCCGGTACCTAGCACTATGTAAATTGGTGGCACAATATAAATAAATGGTAATGAAATTTGTTGTGCTTTTTATTCATACTGTAAGCAATGTTTAGTTGATTAAACCCCCTTAACAAAATAAAATGATCCACTACCGTATGATATTACAATAAGAATGTTTTTTTTTAATGTACATTATATGTTTTACATTACAGCATATTATGCTGCTCCATTATTAGCTCCTAGTTACCATAGAAACAAGTGGGGAATACTTTGCGGTGATACTTTCCTAGACCATTTAGAAATGAAACCAACACCATTAATAAAGCATGTTTAAGTTAAGTTGAAAAGGATATATTTACTATATGCATTACACATATATAATAATATTGTTTTTTCTACGAAACCACAGGGGATGCAGAGCACAAGCCATACATTTGTGGTGATGCAGACTCCTATACCACTGTCCTTGATGGTTCTGAAGATTACCTGATTCTGGCTTGTGATGGCTTCTACGATACAGTGAACCCAGATGAAGCGGTGAAAGTGGTGTCTGACCATTTAAAGGAGAACAATGGAGATAGCAGCATGGTTGCCCATAAGCTGGTGGCATCTGCTCGTGATGCTGGCTCCAGTGACAACATCACAGTTATTGTAGTGTTTCTCAGGGACCTAAACCCATCAACAGACACAAGCCAGGACAACAACCAGACTGAGAACTCTTTTGACGGTGGACAAGAAGACAATGGAGATGACAAAGAGAACCAAGGAGATTGCAAGGGATCATGGCCACTTCACCAGTGTTCTGCACCAGCTGATTTAGGAGGTTATGAAAGTCGAGATTCCTTCACAGATAGAACTAGCTTAAATCTGGGGCCTGAAGTGCAGATTTTAGAGAAACCAGACTATCTAGACCCATTACAAGGAGAAGGTGGTAAACCACGTAGTGACAAATGCTTGCCATGCTACCAAGTGTCCAGAGCTAGTTCACCAAAGAGAGTCAACAGAAGCAAAGAGCTTGTGAGGAAGAAATCTATAGGAAGCCTTTTAACTTGTGGAGAGAATGAATGGAATGAAAGTGTCCCCAGAAACCAAGGCTTAGTACATGCAAATATTGTGATGCCCAGAAAGGAGAGCTCATTCTGTCCCTCTGAAGAGTTAAATGATGAATGTTTGGAAGTCAAAGTGAATGGCCCCTTGTATTTATCTCCTGCACGCTTCAGAAAGAGGGGAAGAGGGACTATGTCCAAACCAAAGTTTCGCTCCATCAGAAAGCCTATGCACAAGGCACGGCCCACTTTATCAGTTCTGGTTCAAAGTATTGGTAAACCTAGGGTATCACTTCATAAATCTCTAATTTCTAGGAAAATTAGTCATAAAGGTAATTTGAGGAATAGAGCATTGTTAAAAGTGAACAATTGTATAGCATTGGCAAAACTTCATAGTAGCTACAACATGTAAACAAAACTCTAATATCCCTTGTGTGTTCTGTAACTGTAGTGCTCCAGTGAATTAGGTTAGATAGACCAGGATATTAATGGCATCCTTTCCCTATCTTAGTGTATTGATCTTTCCCCAAGCAGTGCACAATATGGTACTCTATCTACATGTAGATGGACATTTCCACAGGGACTTTGCCCAGTGTAAATATGACACTGGGAGTCACTACTGCTGTCATGTTCCGATTATAACTATCTATTGCCCTTCACATCAGTGACCGCATCCACCTGACACAAAGCAGTCAGGGAAGATGATAGTTGAGAAAAAGGAGTTCTCCTATGAAGAAATGATGATTAATTTCTAATGACTAAACTTTTTGTTATAGTGGTATCACTAAGGTCATGTGTGAAAAGCTGCTGACCGTAATATTGCAATTATTGAGGCACTGTGTTCAACAAAATGGTGACAATATCCATACCCTGCACTAGTGAGAACAGTAGTGCTCAAACTCCCTGCGGACCACCAATCACATTTTCCCAATTTTCAATTCAGTGGCGTATAAGTGATATACCAATGTGCACAAATTAAGCATTTTTGTTACTCAGACCAAGCCAGGACCTTGGACAGTGTTTCTTGAAAGTTTAAAAAAGTGGCCTACTGTATTTCTTTACCCCAACTTCCACTGCTAGTGCAACTAGGGTCGCCACCTTTTCTTTGAAAAAAATAAAATAAATACCAGCCGTGCTATATGCTCTATAAACTTAACATTGGTCTCAAGCCAATCTTTTAGCGGCCTGGGTGGCAAATGTTAGTACAACTCCATATTAACCTTTGAAGTGTGCTTTGGAGATAAAAGTCTATAAATATATATAAATGATACCAGTTATTTTTATAATGTTAGATGTCACACTTTATTATGGCAATAAGGCACTGCTAGAGTATAGTTAGAAACCATATCCGAATCTTAATGATTACTGCCGATGAACCAACTTTTGCAGTGCGTGGAAACTCAGGTATGAAGGTGTCAAATCTATAGCTGCGTAAGCAATGCGTTGTTTTCGCTAGGTGATCATAATCATAGATTAATCATTACATTGCCATAAAAATAGAAGTCTCGGTGTGACAGAATTTTTTTCTCCTTTACTAAAATTAGAGTTAGAGAGCCCATGACAATTAAAGAAAAATAAATATTCTTATGCTAATAACCCCCCCCACACACACACACACATTGTAATCTTAGCTAATGATGGCAGGTTAATACATTGTTACCATTTGAAATATAGTTAATTATACAGCACAGCATGATCATTTCCATGTAGATTTGTTGCTAGGGTTGCCACCTCTTCTTCAGAAAAATACCGGCCTTGGTACTGTCTCTATAGACTTAACATTGTCCTGAATCCAATTTTTTACTGGCCTGCCGGTAAAATATCGGCCAGGTGGCAACCCTATTTGTTGCCCTACAGACAAGAACTGCCTTAATTTCATGCATCTTGTTTCCTGTACACTATGTGTCTCCCATCTTATAGTGGGGGATTCCATTTTAGAATGCTTTTGTTTTGCCCCGCCCAACTTTGCTACAATGGACCTATGACACAAAGCTATATAGAGATTAAAGCGACAAACCATATTTATACACAAATATACGTGGGCCATCATACCTTACTTTTAACAGGTAAGATATCTGCGTGAAATGACACAAAACATTTTGCAAATTCCTTAAAGTATTGTATGGACATTACTAAGATAGAAGAAGCCAGATGAGTTGAGATAAGAATTGGCCGTTACGATGGGCGAATTAAAATGACCTACTATGCATAATGAATTATCATAAATGGTTAGGAAAAAGTCTGTATTTTGTGTCATGGGTTAAAAACCCTAAACACAAGACAAGAGAAAATGGTCTTTAAGAGCAATTCAGTTATTTAGTATTTGAAAGCAATATATACTCAACTGCCATAAATCATACATTTTTTATCTGGGCAGCACAAAAAGTAGAATTGTAATCTTCCCAAATACTTAATTTACCGGGAAGAATCCACCTTGACCTGTGTTGTCCGTTTCTTCTTCTTCGTTAAAGAGACTGAATTGTTTGAATTGTGTCTGCAGTGTTTGCTGCTTGGGATGTCACCTAATGGTATGATATTCAAATGACAGATTTCCTATTAAAATGTGTTAATTTGCATATAAAGCCACAAGTGATGTCATAAGCAGGAGACGACACAGATACATTTAAAACATAGTTTTCTCCAATGCTTCCAATTTGGCCAACACAACAATCTCATTGCACAATATTTCCTTCACTACATAATATAAGCAATGGAAGCAAATACTAGAAGTGACAAACCTTAAGGTGACCAGTCTACTTTAAGGCATGCTGAATATGCAAATGACACGGTTTTTGAATGATAGACAGGGCCTAGGTCCCCAAAATGAAATATCGGAGCGCTGGACAGCTGCCCCTTTACACTTCTGTTAAAGACTACCCTGTGGGAAAGATTGTTCCCTCAAGAGGCTAAATGTGTACAACTTTGACAAAAAAAAAACCCTCAGAAGTACATACTATTTTGCTGGGGGTATTATTTTAAAGGGTAGTGTGTATAAACAATTAAAAAGTTAATTTTAAATAATTAATTACTGTAAAATATGGGACTGCTTGTTCACTTCTGTGTGATACTTATAAGTTTTTAGAGCATAGAAAAACATGTCCTGCTGCTAAAACTCCTTAAACTCCCACATAAAATTAGCAGGTTGTAGGGTTGTAAGAAAAAAGGGGGAACTGCTCAGTTGCACAGCTCATATCCTTCTACAAAGGTATAACTTGCCTGGATCAAGAATGATGTGTATGCAAAAGGCTTTTCAGCATTTAGGGAGAGTGTGGGAGACTATAGACAAAATGGTAGTAAAATTCATCAGGAAGCTAATAATGGACTTAGTGTGGCTGATCTGAAATTAACATTAGCATAGGAGCCACGATTGGTTTGATAATCAAAAGTCGTTTGTTCTCCAGGAATGTGTATAATTTACTTGCCTGGTTTCTCAATTTGGTATTATTGCAATCAAAAGTAGATAGAAATAAAAAAAAAAAAAAACAGGTGTTCTCATTCTAAATTCTCATCTCTTGGTAAGTCTCCCATGGGACATTTTACTTTGAGAGCGCTGCTTATATCATCTTAAGTTTAAGTAAGGTTGCCAACTAAATGAATGATTTCTTTATATCTCATTAAGATAATGACGCTAGCATTAACATTGTGTCATCCCCTTATAAAACTCTAATATTAAAGAAAAAGCATTTTTTTCACTTATGCTTAATAAATAGGACCACAAGCGAAATATTCAATGGCCACAGTAGGAGGATAAGCTGGCATATACTTTTTAAGGTACACGCCAGTTTATCCTCTGACTAGTAGCCATGATTCATCACGGTTGAGGCCGTTGCAGACAGTCACTCACTTGTATGTCACTAACAGAAGGGACTTTAAGTAGGTTGGACACAACAGACACGTGAAGCAAGCGCCTGCTGTGACTGGCTGAGCAAACACAGACTGTTTCAGCATGCGCCAACACCCTGACAAGCCGCCAGAGGCAGAGCTTAGTGTAAAACTGTATTTGTTTCTGTGAAGATACACAGCTGATGTGCCAGCAGGTATACCACGATCGGACTAAAACTAACACAGCCAATGGCAGTGATCAGATGTGTTTAGATCACAACCTTAGTCTCTCCCTTCAGATGGGAGCCCCATGTCATCTATTTGTTTCCCCTCTGTAATGGTCTCCCATCTACTGGGTGATGTGGAGACCATCTATGCTTCTCATAATTCAAAACCAGCATATACCTTGCTCATAGGCATATGTTTTGTAAAGGATGCTGCACAGTTCCCAGATTAATATTGTATTGGCTAACAAAAGATTGTTTTAATCAATTAGGTGCCAAAAATAAAGTGTTGGACAAAAAAAAAAAAAAAAAAACCTACAAAAACTAATTCAGTGTATTTTTTTTAATGATCGTTTTGCACTGACACTGCTAGAAAACAAATCAGCCATATCATGTCTCATGACTGTTCTACAAAAAAAGCAAAAATCTAATATACAATGCATATCTTTCTAATCTCGCTATACATTATAATTGAAAGTAGTGGTTCATTGGTCTTTTACATACTGCGCTGGAATACACACTCTAGCCAATAGCAGTGCTTTGTGAAATAATGTGTTCTCTCTCTATCCATTCACTGGTGATTAGAACTCTGTGCCCTTATTTGCTGCTTGCCAATGTAAGCAATAAGTACCCCTTATGACTACTGATATCTCACATCGCTGTATCTTGTAATTTATGACAGTATAACTTGGTGATCATGTAAACAACAAAAAAATATTAGACCAATATTAACAATCTATATATAACATTGTATTTATTAGCTGTTAAAGCTGAGCTACATAGCTTGGCTTCTATGTTCTGTAATTTTAGTGTGTTCCTACTAGTAGTGATGGTACTGTATGTAATATATGGTAAAAAAAAAAAAAATACATTCTATTGTACATATACACATATATACACTCCTGTGTGCATATATATGTATAGAAATATATATTTCATATTCAGAGAAAGAACTGGAGTATCCCTTTACTGCCAATATGATCAGCATTTGGTACATATGGAATGGAAGTGTAGTATAGTGTTGGTTTTGAGAGAGAATTATCAAGCCATGATCAACCTAACACTGTTCAGAACTCGCTTGTAAGCTATTCACTGTGAGTTTGAAATAAACCAATGCCCTGTTGGTTTGCTTGTATAAAAAGTAGCGTGTTTATGTTTTAAAGGGGCTCCTCTTTCTTTACATAGCTGTGATTTCACCCCCAACTGGGTTTTGCACTAGATGGTTGTTAGAAAACATATTATGCATATGTATATATTTTGAGGTTTGCCTAGAAGTGCCATTTTTTGTCCTTGCAAATTATACAGGTCAGTATCACACACTAGAAAAAATAACCTTCAGACATTACAACCTGTATTCAACAGACTTCAAAAATGGCTCTGGGCCTACTTGTATCCCGCCCTTTTTCCAAGGACAAACATTAGCCAAGATTTCATTTACTTTGTTTTACTTCATTTAACATGGCATGTTTTCACCCACAAATTACTTCATCTCTGCTCCAGTATGGAACTAATCTTCTAATTAATACAACAAAAAAACAATAAAATTAACTTGAGTTCTTTGGTTACAATATATTTTAGAAGACGATTTTTCTATTTCGTTGATTTAATACAAAGGTATATAACGTGAATCTCACAGTATTTTTTTTTTTTTTGATGCTTATGTTTAAGAAGCCTGAACAATAATTGTCCTCTGTACTAAAATTTACAAAAACCGTAATAAAAGTTAGATTTTTAATTCTGTCTTTTTCTAAAAAAACAAACAAACTCCCTCCTAATTTTACATTTGAGAAAACAGTAAGAAAAATGGAATCAACATGAGTTTGTAGTATTGTATTTATTCATAAACAAAGCTATGTTCCTACTACAGTATTGTATTCTTAATATACACCAGTACTTTAAACTTAATCAAATTGTCTGTCTATGGGTGCTGCTTACAGTATTTTCTTGTCATGAAATCTTTCCACATCTTTTGAGGAAGTGATTGGGTTCAAAGCTGCTTTACTGAAGCTTTCTACCAACTTGACTATGCACTTTGTGCCAGATGGGGAAAGATAATCTTGTATAAAATGAGAAGGCTTCGCCTCTGTATTTAACAAAAATGCAAGATGTTCTATCAGATAAAACACAATGTTGGGATTTAATCAGTATAGTAATAAAAAAAACTAAAGTGTTTTTGTTTCTATTGTGTTTTCTTTCTTTTGGTTTAACATGAATGTATGTAAGGAGTGGAAATTTTGTTGGTGTTGGATATAAAACAAAACAAAAACATAAAACGTGCTAACTGCTAATGAAGAAACAGTTAAAGAAAAACCTGAAGTACGACGGCTGACTGGAAAAAAATAAATACATTCTAAACATGCACACAAACATACTATAAATAGAGGTAGTTGGAAAGTGGGAACTTGACTGCAGAAAACATATCTGGAAAATTTAAAATATGTGACTTGTACAGGTCAAATTTATCTTGTTTAATATGAAACTGAAAGTATTTTTGCTAGTTGCACACCAGACTGAAATAACCCCATACCCCCATATTAATGTTAATAATAATATTGTAATATTGTTATTAGTAGGGCTTAGTATTAGGTGTTAGTAGTAATGGGATTCGGGGGGGGGGGGGGTTAATATTAGGGCTTGGGGGGAGGTATTACTGTATTTGTGCTTACACTGCTGCAATGAAACAAGCACATTGTAATTCATCTCTGACAGTTCAGTGCTCACTGCTGCGGTGAAATGGACACGATCAACTGTCCTAGACACTCTTGGTGTGTGGATGGCAAGTTATTAAAGAGTGAAGTTGCAGGTTCCAGTCCTCAACCTCACTTAAATCATCAGAGATAATCAGTAACCTAGTGCTTGGAAACTATTGTTCTCATCCAGGATGGGGGCTCAAGAAGGTAATTGCCCCCTAGGCTGCTCTATAACCTGACTCAATAATCTGGGGTTGCAACACTTTTCACTTATAACTGCCCCCAGTGCGCCAAAATTTCTATCCGATTGTCTTGTTTGTCTATCAATCTCTGTGCCTTATCGGTCAGCATATCAGTATTGCCAGCATAGCTCTGATGCCACTAAATCGTTTTTCTCATCATGCCCATGCACTATCAGAGAAGTAGGTCTCTATGTTATTTCAGTGGTGTTGCACTACAGGGGAAATGGAACATTGATAATGGGAAGTGTGATTCCCTGTTTGATGGGAGGCGGGACGAACAGTGAGCATTACAGGTATACTATATGTACAAATCTATTGGGACACACCTCTTTATTACTGAATTCAGGTGTTTCAAATCAGACCCAGTCACAAGTGTTTGAAATCAAGCAGCTAGTCATGCAGTCTGCATTAACAATTATCTGTGGGAAAAATGGGTAGTCGAGTTCAGTGAATTCAAGCGTTGTACTGTGATAGGATACCACCTTTGCAATAAGTCAGTTTTTGAAATTTCATCCCTACTACATATTCCACAGTCAACTGTAAGTAGTATTATTAGACGGTGGAAATGTTTAACCCCTTCGCAACAATGGACGTGTCGGGCACATCCAGCCAGGAACTCTGTCCTGTGGTGAAACAAGTTGTTTTCGCGATCAACCGCTCTAACGGTGCTGGTCTATTGCCTCAATGTTGAGGCAATAGCCAGCACCGAAATTTGCTCTCTGGGGCACCCACAATCGCCCCACGGAGTGATCGTGGGCGCCATATTGACAGAGCAGCATGTTCCAGCAATATGGCTATGCCCTCTTGTGGTCAGAGCTTCGGAAGTGAAAAAAATTCACTTCCGTTGCTTTGAATATGTTGCTTGACTGCCCCTAGAGGGGCAGATTATCTTAAAACTAGGATTAAAGTGAGATTAGCTGTTAGGGATAAAATTAAATAATTTTTAGCATAAGGGATAGGGTTAAAATTGAATTAAAATATATTAAGGGATAGCATAAGGGTTAGAGTTGGGGTTAAATTTAGGGTTCGGGGTAAAGTTAAGGTTGGGGTCAAAAGGTCAAAGTAGGGGGGAAAAAAGCACTTTGGTTTTTGCCCCATAACTCGCAAAAAAATGCAGAAAAATATGTAAACATGCATATTTCTGAACTTGGGACAATATTTAGAAACTATTTATACTGGGTCTTTTTTAATGATTGTATTTGTGTAAATTATATTTTAGGTCAAAGTTAGAAAAAGTGTTTTTTTTTATTTTTTCATTATATTTTATGATTTTTTTGTAATAAATTATAAGATATGATGAACATAATGGTAGCAAATGAAAGCCCTGCTTATGACGATAAAAACAACATATAATCTGTGTGGGTACAGTATGTGAGAGAGAAGAAAATTACAGCTAAACACAAACACCCCAGAAATGTAAAAACAGCCCTTGTAACCAAAGGAAAGTCAAGGTCAAAATGTCTTATCACTAAGGGATTAAGCAGGGACTAAGCGTTTCCAACAGCAGTTACTCAGCCACGAAGCAGAAGATCACGTTATATCACAGAGCAGGGTCTGTGCTGAGCCGTATGGTACATAAAACTATCTAAAAATCAGCTCTGCTGATTTATAGCTGAAGAGTTCTAAAATTCCACTTGCATTATTATCGACACAAAAACGATGCTGTGGGAGCTTCATGGGATGGAATTCTAATACTAAGCGTAGGATCGAGTCATGTAAAGCACACCTCCACTGGACTCTACAGGGAGTGCAGAATTATTAGGCAAGTTGTATTTTTGAGGATTAATTTTATTATTGAACAACAACCATGTTCTCAATGAACCCAAAACACTCATTAATATCAAAGCTGAATATTTTTGGAAGTAGTTTTTAGTTTGTTTTTAGTTTTAGCTATTTTAGGGGGATATCTGTGTGTGCAGGTGACTATTACTGTGCATAATTATTAGGCAACTTAACAAAAAACAAATATATACCCATTTCAATTATTTATTTTTGCCAGTGAAACCAATATAACATCTCAACATTCACAAATATACATTTCTGACATTCAAAAACAAAACAAAAACAAATCAGTGACCAATTTAGCCACCTTTCTTTTCAAGGACACTCAAAAGCCTGCCATCCATGGATTCTGTCAGTGTTTTGATCTGTTCACCATCAACATTGCGTGCAGCAGCAACCACAGCCTCCCAGACACTGTTCAGAGAGGTGTACTGTTTTCCCTCCTTGTAAATCTCACATTTGATGATGGACCACAGGTTCTCAATAGGGTTCAGATCAGGTGAACAAGGAGGCCATGTCATTAGATGTTCTTCTTTTATACCCTTTCTTGCCAGCCACGCTGTGGAGTACTTGGACGCGTGTGATGGAGCATTGTCCTGCATGAAAATCATGTTTTTCTTGAAGGATGCAGACTTCTTCCTGTACCACTGCTTGAAGAAGGTGTCTTCCAGGAACTGGCAGTAGGACTGGGAGTTGAGCTTGACTCCATCCTCAACCCGAAAAGGCCCCACAAGCTCATCTTTGATGATACCAGCCCAAACCAGTACTCCACCTCCACCTTGCTGGCGTCTGAGTCGGACTGGAGCTCTCTGCCCTTTACCAATCCAGCCACGGGCCCATCCATCTGGCCCATCAAGACTCACTCTCATTTCATCAGTCCATAAAACCTTAGAAAAATCAGTCTTGAGATATTTCTTGGCCCAGTCTTGACGTTTCAGCTTGTGTGTCTTGTTCAGTGGTGGTCGTCTTTCAGCCTTTCTTACCTTGGCCATGTCTCTGAGTATTGCACACCTTGTGCTTTTGGGCACTCCAGTGATGTTGCAGCTCTGAAATATGGCCAAACTGGTGGCAAGTGGCATCGTGGCAGCTGCACGCTTGACTTTTCTCAGTTCATGGGCAGTTATTTTGCGCCTTGGTTTTTCCACACGCTTCTTGCGACCCTGTTGACTATTTTGAATGAAACGCTTGATTGTTCGATGATCACGCTTCAGAAGCTTTGCAATTTTAAGAGTGCTGCATCCCTCTGCAAGATATCTCACTATTTTTGACTTTTCTGAGCCTGTCAAGTCCTTCTTTTGACCCATTTTGCCAAAGGAAAGGAAGTTGCCTAATAATTATACACACCTGATATAGGGTGTTGATGTCATTAGACCACACCCCTTCTCATTACAGAGATGCACATCACCTAATATGCTTAATTGGTAGTAGGCTTTCGAGCCTATACAGCTTGGAGTAAGACAACATGCATAAAGAGGGTGATGTGGTCAAAATACTCATTTGCCTAATAATTCTGCACTCCCTGTAGAGCAGTGGAAACATGTTCTGTGGAGTCTTCACTGTTTGGCAGTCTGATGGGCAAATCTGGGCTTGGTGAATGCAGTCAGGCAGGTAAAGTTTGGTGGAGGACGGATGATGGTATGCATGGGCGTCCGCAGGGGAGTGCTTGCCCCCCCCCCCCTCTGGATTTTTGCAATTCCCCTTTAAAAAAAAATGTTTATTTTTTATTATTATTATTTTTACTCAGTGTGCAGCCTCTAGTTGTCCCTAGGGGACTGCACACCAGTTGCTGGGGTAGGAGGTGGCACCCAAAGCTGTTGTTCTCTGCAACTCTGCTTGCTGTAATACTGGTCTCCCATCCACATTGGTGCAGGTCTCTGCAGCTGTCAGTCATGCTGCATGGAGAGCCAATGACAGGGGTGCAGGGGATATGAAGTTATAGCCCCGCCCCTCAGCCCTCCATATGGCAGCATGACTGACAGAAGAGAGCCTGCAGTGCAACATCATGGAGGAAACAGGGGAAGATACTCAGAGACCATAGCTGAGCCTCTGTAACCGGTAGGAAGAGCTTATAATAGCTTTAAAAAACAAAGCAGCCAAGGTACATGGTAGAGTGGGGGTAAATCCAAGGAGGTCTGATTTGGATCAAAGCAAACTTTGCTTTATTGTCTATCTACTCCTTCCAAATTGATCAACTAATGCGCTCTCCCCTAGAAGTAATTCACACCGGAGACAAAGTTTCTGATCAGTGAAAAACCTGAGGCAAAACTTTATTTCCCAGAGTGGGAGATTCCTTTTAAAGCAGAAATATGTCATGTACAGAGTCACAGTTAAACATACAGTATACATTCAACAATTGGCTAATAGTTTCAGGGGTCTTATCCAGGGCTGGCCTTAAGTGTTCCGGCGCCCTGTGCGGGCTTCCCCCGTGGCGCCCCCCGTCTCTTTCACCCTCCTATGTATGTGTCTCTCTCCCTTCCCATGTTTGTCCCTTTCCTCTTCCTTGCTATGTCTGTCTCTCTCTCCCCCCCGTCCCCTGTTCTGTCCCACCCTCCACCTGTTCTGTCTCTCTCCCCCCCTCCCCCTGTTTTCTCTCTCTCCCTCAGTTCTGTCTCTCCCCCTCCCCCTGTTCTGTCTGTCTCTCTCTCTCTCCCCCCCCCGTTCTGTCTCTCCCTCCTGCCCCTGTTCTGTCTGTCTCTCTCTCTCACCCCTTCCCTGTTCTGTCTCTTCCCCCTCCCCGTTATCTCTCTCCCTCAGTTCTGTCTCTCTCACCCCTCCCCTGTTCTGTCTCTCCCCCCTCCCCGTTATCTCTCTCTAGCCCTGTTCTGTCTCTCCCCCTGCCCCTGTTCTGTCTGTCTGTCTCCCCCCTAACCCCTGTTCTGCCTCTCTCTCTCCCCCCTCCCCTACCTTTGCCTGCAAAGTTGTATCCAGGGAGGGGGCGGAGCTAACCGGCACAGCGTTGTAGTTCCGCCCCCACCCTGTGAAGCAGAGCAAAGTCTGCATTACGGGGAGCCCAGGTCAGCAACAGAAGGTGCTGCTCGGCTCCCCATACTTAATGCAGGCATGGGGAGCCGAGCAGCACTTTCTCATGCTGCCAGTGGCTCCCCGTGAAGCAGACGCTGCTCTGCTTCACAGGGTGGGGGCGGAGCCTCGCCTCTCAGCTGGTTAGCTCCGCCCCCTCCCCGGATCTAGCACAGCATGCCGAGCAGAGGGCTGGTGAGGGGAGATCTTTTGATCTCCCCCAGCCAGTGCCTCTACCAGCTTTTTTTTAACTTTTTTTTTTTACGGGAGGGCGCCCCCTCGCACAGGTCGCACACCCCTAAGGCCGGCCCTGGTCTTATCTAAACCCACCCTACAGAATGTGACTTCATCATTACAGAGTTCTCCCACTCATATTCCAGCTCCATCTTGGTTACACGATGGGAGGGGGAGTGAGTAGTTACTGAACAAAGAGGGGCTGCAGGGGAAACAGTTACTGTTACTTTAACAGTGATTCTCCATTTTGTTGCACGTGGCACATAACTGTTAACTTACACAAAGGAAGTGGGGGAGGAGTAAATAACGGAAATGGAAATAGTTACTGAGCAAAATTATGACCAAGGATATTCTTTTAGAGAATGTGTGACAAATAAGACATAAACACAAGTGTATAATAGTAAAAGAGACATTTGTCCATAACAGGTCCCTCCCATTTCCCTGAGGTCCAGTCTGAGCAGCTCCTCTGACCAGGCTCTGCTCACATCAACATGGTGACAAGTGGATGGGGCAGAAAAGATAATGGAGGATAAAATGATGTGATAGATGGAGGCAGATTACAAACAAAATGGGATGACATGGTGCAGAAAAGATAATAGAGGATGAAAAGAGGTGATTGATTGGAGCAGAATATAGACAAAATTGTGACATGGGGCAGAAAAGATTAAATGTAGGTGAAAAGAGGTCACTGACATGGAGGAATAAAACATATAAAATGATGGGGAAAGAGATGGCAAACATGGAGGAATAAAACATATAAAAAAAGAGGGAAAGAAAGAAATGTCATGGATTTAGGAATTTGGGTGTTTAGGGAATCTGTTGCTTTGTGTTTATATTGTGTGCTATAGTGTTGTATCTGGTGCTATGGGGTTATATCTTTGCTATGTTGTTCTATCTGTTGCTGTGGAGTTTCAGCTAGAGCTCTGGATATTTATCTGGTGCTGTGGTTTATATCTTGTGTCATGGGTTTTTAGCTGGTACCGTGGGTTAATATCTGGTGTTGTGGGTCTATATCTGCCACAGTGGATCTATATTTGGTGCAGTGAGGCTATATCTAGTGTGGTTGGTTTATATCTGGTGCTGTGGATCTGTATCTGGTGCAGGGTTTATCAACCCTTTGCATGCCTTCACTGATAATGACAAAGCTCCTCCACTTCATGATAACTTGTCAAAAAGAGGCACGGCGCAGAAAGGATTACGGTAAAATTATGCGCCCCCCCCCCCCCCCCGAAAAAAATTCTGCAGGTGCCTATGAGTATGGTATTGTTTTACATGTGTTGGGCTTCCAGTGAAGAGAAATCTTAATGCTCCAGCATACCAAGACATTTTGGACAATGCTATGCTTCCACCTTTGTGGGAACAGTTTGTGGAAGGCCCTTTTCTATCCCAGCATGACTGTGCCCCAGTGCACAAAGGAAGGTCCATAAAGACATGGATGGATGAGTTTAGTGTGGAAAAACTTGACTGGCCCACACAGAGCCCTGACCTCAACCCCCATAAACACCTTTGGGATGAAATGTTAAGGAGATTGGTCTCTAGCTGGTCATCCAAAATACAGTGAAAGTGAATATAGCCCTTTTCGACACAGGTATGGGGAAAAACACACACACAATTTGGCCGGAACATAAGCACGGACAACAGGGTAGCAATAGTTGGTCACAGGGACTACTGTACTGCCAATGAAGGTTTATAGAACTTGTGACAGAGTGCAAGGTATGGTGCAAAAATTTAGCGGCGGGAATATTGCATTGTTTTTAAGCTTCAAAATGGGAAAACACAGATATTTAAGGTTCTCGCACCTTTAATGGTAAAATGTGTCCCTGGGGTGGAGTATCCGGAAGAGCAGGATGGGCCAGTTCTTCATCGAACTTTCTGGCAAGCGACTATACAAAATGCAGGCCAGGTTTTGTTTTAGACCTGACTGCTAGAAGCAGGATGAATTAGCTCACCTGTTTCTATTAGAGGGAGCTATTTACCAGACTGGAGAAATGATGGTCTGGGGCTAGTGTGTGTACCAAACTTGTCAACAGTGCTGTATTTACCGCAAGGCATCTTAGGGCGGCAAATTTTGGGGGGCGGCGCTCCCCCCATCACTGAAAGAAAAAGAAAATGTAAAAAAAACCTGGTTCTTTAAAAAAAAAAAAAAACAAAAAAAAACACCTCGCTTGCAGGTAGAGATGGAGGTGAGAGAGGATCGGAAGATCCCCCCTGATCATCTCTGCCTGCTTGCAGGCTGCATAGGGAGCCGAACAGGCAGCACAGAGAAACCTCCGTGCTGCCTGTTCAGCTTCCCGTGCAGTGTGACACGGAAGTGCAGACAGTCACGTGACCGGCGCGCTGACGTCATACGCAGGCCAGGTCACGTGACCTGTCGGCACAAGCGTCTGGGAGCCGACATGCAGCATGGAGGAGACCACGCTGCCTGCCATTAGCCACCAGTGAAAGGTAAGTGCTGGGGAAATGGGGGGGATTTGGGGAAATTGGCTGGGGCTTATTAAATGGCAAATAACACTGGCATATTAAATGGCAAATAACACTGGCATATTAAATGGCAAATTGGCAGAATAACACTGGTATTATTGGGCAAATTGGCAGAATAACACTGGCATTATTGGGCAATCTGGCTGGGGTATATTAATGGCAAATGATACTGGCATAATATTGGGCAAATTGGCAGGGGCTGATTAAATGGCAAATACTGGCATATTATTGGGGAAATTGGCTGGGGCATATTAATGGCAAATGATACTGGCATATTATTGGGCAAATTAGCTGGGGAATATTATGGGCAAATAATATTGGCAATGTGTATGTAATGGGGTGATAGAGGCATGTAAATGGGGTGATGGAGCATGTCCTTCGTGCATCGTGGGTAGGGGGGGGTGCCCAAAATTTGTCTGCCTAGGGCAGCACAAAACCAAGATACACCACTGCTTGTCAACCTTTCCTTCCAGTATTTAAACAGAGTTTGTTCTGAAAAATGTTGTGATCTGTGACTTGATGCAACCTGAAATAAACAGAGCAGTTCATTTGGAAAACTTATCAGTGCTTCCAGAGATTGCTTTGTATTTCTCAGAAAGACTGTGCGGTATCAAAGATCCCAGATAAACCTACGCCAACAAGAACAGGTTTTTCACAAACTGCTGATGTTCAGTCACCTAGGCCTGGAATGAGTCCTTAACACCTCCTAGCACATTTTTTCCCTCTAATATTTTGTATATTTTTTTTAGTTTGACCGTTATTTTATGGTGCAGTAGAAACCTGCTGAGCGAATTCTAAGAGAAGGTTTTTGACAGTTTTGGTTACCACTTTTCGCGAGTAGTTCTTGGGAGTATCAGCACATGGTCAGACACAGAAAACGTATAAAGCTGGGAAAATGGGAAACCTGGAAATAAACTGAAAAAGTCTCAGATGGTGAATCTTTTGTTAGCATATAAAGGATATTTGGTGTTGAAATTTGATATCAAATGGTCCTAATAATATAGAATCATACCATGTTAAAGAAGCCCTCAAATTCCAAAACTTCAAGCATACACTGGTATGAAAGTCATCAACAGGGGTGTTTTCAAGTACCAACAGACTCATTATAGAATATGAAATAATTAACTGTGATCGATACTAAGTCTGGGGAAAATAACCGTATGTAGTATGGTACACTTCTGTAATTAATGACGAAATGTGCTTAGCTTTAAATGGTATTTCAAGAAGGTTTGTGTAAAATGAAAATTAGTAAATAGTTTTGATATTCTACAGCCCAATAACATAATTCGGGAGTAAAACAATCAACATGTGCTATTGCCCACACTTGAGGGCCTTCAATCTTAATGTCATATTTGTTTAAAATATATCAGTGATTAAGTAGGGAAGAAAACACATGGGAGATTTATTTCCTCCATCATCTATGAAGGTTCTTCCAACATGGTCACTGAGTTACATGACCAAGTGATTTCTGCCAACCAGAAAAAAATCATGTCCATCACCATCTAGGAAGTAAGTCGCCTACTGCTGGAAGTCTGTCATGATTTGTTTAAAACATTTAAATGGTCAAGTAGCAAAAAGATTTAACAGGTAAAATGTATTTTTAATATTCTGCCATTGATCCCTGTACACAAATAAGAGAAAAAGAAACTGTTTTATAATAATATCTAGTTATTTCAGAGCATATGAATTTCCAATGGCCTGGTGTAACGAACCTTGGAAATATGGTTAATCAGTCACATTTAACACACTAGTTTATTATTTTTTGTGGATAAAAAAAAAAAAGAAAAAAAGGAAACATGGTAACGTTAAATTTTATTAACAAAAAAAGTGCAAAGTAAACTAAGAGAATGAAGATACAAAACAACCTATAAATGACATATAAAATGACACTCAACATATAAGGTGAAAATGACAAAATGGAAGAGTTTAGATCTAGAACATTCAGATTTATGCTGAATCCAGGTTTCCAGCAACAGTAACAATGCACAGAGCAGCTTAGATGCTATGACCAGCGGCACAATTGTTTGGCAAATTCAAGGGGTAGGCACCCTTCAGATAGTGGTGCTATGGACATTTGCAATGTAGGAACCATTAAAAAAAAAAAAAAAAAAAAAAAAAAAAAAAAGACAAAAACCCCACATTTAATTATTTGTAGCATTGAATAATTAAAATAAACCTCAAAAGGTGCAGATCATTCCGGTAACGAAATGCATTGTCCAATAAATGACGTCATGCTTTAGTTCTATTTCTTACATTGCAAGCAAACAGTTATTAGAATATTTAAGGAATTAAAATAACCCACTTCATTGCCTACAGTTAATATAAAATACATTTATGCCATTTTGGATACAACTGTGCAACGTGTAGAGTTAAAAATGCAGTGACTTCTCATTGGTTGTAGTAAGAACATTGCTAAATTTTGTAACATTGCATAAAGAGTAGTAGATATGATCATCCATTGTACATATAGAGTTATCGAACCATGGCCCTGCAGCTGGATAGATTGCAATATATCCCAGGTTTGTGCAGGATCTGACACTCCTGCTGCACACAGATCATTTCAGTTTCTCTGTGTGGGGTTTAAACTCAAGGTTTCTCAGTGAAAATGATTGCAATCTGTAAAATACCAGGAAAAACAGGCCTGCCAGTATACTATACAGTGGATTATAAGACTTTTCATGCTATTGGGAAAAAAGATGTGAACAGATAATGTCACAAAAAGTAACAATTCAAATGTTATCCTAAAGGAGCATCATTGACTACTTTTGAATAACACTGGAGTTTTTACTACAACAGATCTTTGCAAGTCTAATCCAAAATGTTTTCCTACAAAAGGCCTTGTTATATTGAAATGGAGAAGGAGGTGGGCATATGATTGAAATGAACCTATTAGTGTCATCTTGCCTATTCTCTGGGCTAGAGTCCTTGTATGTAGTCGGTCAGATCTGAAATGTTAGTTTTGCCTTGCCCCGGTGCTTGAAAATTTAGACAGCAGACTTTGTCTAAAGAGCTATCTGTGAGAAGAAAAAAAAGTTTGTGTTTCTTAAAATGTGTTCCTTGCCCTCAGGTGAAGGCACCTAATTTGCATATGATACAGGATGTTGACTGCCTCCAAAAACACAGAAATCAACTGAGGAAAAGTTTGAGAGGAACAGGATTGAAGCGGTTGTGTAATAGGATACTCAAGCAATAGAGTTCCAGTAGCACTTTAAGCTTTTTAATCCTGGCGGGAAAAGTTCCAGTCCAGTTATGTGTATATTTATTGCTGCTAATTTCCAGTCATCTAGCACCTAACTTTAATATGTACAGTAAAGGCTTCTATGTAATTTTGCTCTGTAATAAAGGGCCTTCTATGCATTTCCATACTACTACTTTGCTGCGCTTTTTAGCCACAATAGAATCGATCACACCTGTGTACTATACAATACCGTAAAAACATCTGCTGTAGCCATGCAGATGGAATAAATAAGTTACAGTGAAAAAGAATCCAGAACGGGATACTTTACTAAGTAGTCTAGTGTTTAAGCCTTAGAGTCTTCAGAATAACAGAGAGGTTTCCATTCTTCCATGCTCTGTCAAGTTACCTAGCAAATAGAAACATAAAAGAGCCCAAGTTATGTAAAGTTGCTCTCCATTCAGGTTTACATCATTCTATTATACCACAGAAAGACTGCCAATGTCATGTATTGGAATTTATTACTATTTAAGCTCATTTTTCTTCTGATATTACAATTACCTTCCAGTGTCCTCTCCAGTAGCAAAGCGAAGGTCTTCTGAGCTTATATTGCTGTCATCTTGAAATGCACAGCTTTGGTCTGTTAATGAAAATATCACATGAAGCAAACTGAGAAAAGCCAATGTTTCCAAACAATACCCTGTAGTGTATAGAGATGGAAGTTAACTCTTATTTGGCAATAGGTGTAAACCCATTTGACAGGCTAAAGGGTTATTGAAACTGTAATTTATAAAAAAATTTTTTTTAACCCACTGCTGTTTAGTGCCTACGCTTTCACCTTCACCATTGAGCATATATGGTTTCAAACAAACTTCTCTAGTTTAAATTTGTTGGCATGCATGTAAGAAAAACGCTCTTCACATACTTCATTGTACAATGCAACATGTTTGCAGGCCACATTCATTTTTTGCCTGAAGTATATTTCTATTACGTATTCCTATAAAATGTACTAAGGAGAAGGAGACAGCAGTCTATTATAGATAACACCCATGAAGAGACACACAACTTTTGTATACTAAACAGGTTTTTGTGGAAAACACTAACCGTATAGCTGTGCATATTTATAAAATAACAAAAACACACAAAGACAGTGAGTATGTGACCAAGATGGAAACTTACGTAATAAGAAAAATGGATGTGAATTCTTTTTAAATAATTCCTATAATGAAATTATCTAGAAATAGGAGTGTGAAAGGCATGTTCAGCAGGCGCCAGCAACGAACGCACTTCATCAACGCTCCACTACTACTGCAAGAAACTGACAGACGCTGGACCCCCAGTGCCTCCCCCCCGAGTTGAATTAAAAAGCTTCAAAATAATTTTAAAAAACCTGTTAAAAACGAGTCCTGTGGGCTCCCAAGACCCATATAAGGGGGAAGGGCAAGTAGCCCTGCCCACCCTTAACTCAAAACGGTGCTGGGAGCTGCCAATGCTATAATAATAACGCCCCCCCCCCCCAATAAATAATACCTGTGGGCGTGCCCAAGGCCACATAATTAATATCAACTTCACACTCACACAATGCCCTGGACTATAACAAATAAAATAGCCCCCACCTCTACCTTGGCCTGTGGGGGGTGAAGGGGGAATTATCAAAAATATTGCCCCACAAACAAAAAAAAACCACCTCCAATCTCGAATTTTAGTGAATAGAACCCACTGTGTTCTTGTGATATTTTGCATGTTCATTATGATTATGTTGAAAAAATATGGTGAAAATAGAAAAAGTTTTGATTTTTATTTGATTTAACGCTAGATATTTTATATATTATTTTCAACAATTAAAAAAATGTATTGCACTTTAGGCTGTTTGGTATTCATTCTGCGGGCTATACTGAACAAGTAAACTCTGTGAAACATTTTTAGAGCCCCTTGCATAGAAGCTTGTTAGGCTTTTGTTACAGTGGTTCTAAAATATTGTAAATATTGGTTTTCATTTTAATGTCTTTGTAATCAACTAATGAGCCGTGTGCCACATGTGAGCCTAATCAATGGGTGGAGCATTTAGGGGTGTCTGTTCCCACTGATCAGACCTACAATTAAGTCCATTTAGACAAAACGCGTAAAAAATTGCTACTTCGATGTGCGCGTCCATGTATATTTTTACGATTGTCTACAATAAAAGTTTAGATCTTATCAGATCTTGCGCTTTCCATTGGTTTATTCTCTTGCTTATTGGGCAAGATACTTTGTGCTAATTTTTCTATTTAATTTACAGCACACTGGTGCAGAAGCACAAATATGACTCAAGGGATCATGCTTGCAGTCAGAGACAGTGCCATTACTTGCATATAAGCAGTATAATATTCCTGAGGCATAAGGAAAGATGTATGCTATTATGAAACTTGATATGACATGACTTCAGAAGGAGAGTCTCACCTTCGCCTGAGGGCTGTGCTGTGTAAGTGTCATTAAAGCCATCACATGTAATGCTTTCCTCCTGCTCTTCATTCTCAGTGTCACACTCAATGTCACTGTCACTGCTCATTCCTGGCAAAATGTGGAGAACACTAGAGCACACTGCAGCTGTCGGGACACAAAGAAAATCAGGCTTAGCGTTAAATGAATGTGAGCACGAATACAGAAAATCAAAAACAACATACACAACAAAAAATAAAAACAATACAAAAATGCACATTATTCAATAAAGCACGAAGAATGGTTTCCAATGATCTTGTAATGATCCTAAGAGCTAGAGTAGCATATCACAAACCAGTGACTAAGCGTGAAAACCTCTCATGCACTGTCACAGAAAGACCTTCTGTAAATGCCAACACCTACACAGTTTCACTCTGCAGTTCGAGAAGGATGCTGGCACCGTAATAGAAGTTCTGTTCTACAATTTATCAGTCATTGAAATTTAAATGAGTGCAGGGGTGGAAGAAAGCCGAACTCTAGCAAGACACAAACACACAATTATTTATTAAAGATCACATACAGTTAACAGAGGAGAGAAACAATAGACAGTTAGCAATGGCTCCAGAAGGGTTCACTGAGTGCTCAGCAATGCAAGGCACACCTTGGATTTCTTGTGTATTTTGGTGTAGAACACTTACATTTTCATACAGTGAAATTTTGTATTGTGTAAGCTGTGGGTTTCAATATCTATGAAACAATACATTTCAGTTTTGAGTTAATGCAGTAAATACTGATAATCACGGTTATTCAAGAACAATGTGTGATGTGTTCATTGAACATGGTACTAGATTTATCCAATGTCTGCTTGGCATATGTTCCGATTAGGCTATGATAACCAAAAGACTGGTTGTCCCCGTAATAAAATAGGTTGGTAGTGCATACAAATAAACAGTCCAGTTACCTTCATCGGGATACGATGAAGCTCCATCGGACAAGATTGGATTAATTTCTCCGGCTTCCGGATCAATATCCAGGCTTCCCATGATGTCATTTCCATTCCAGCCTTTTGAGTTTGATCTTGAAAATGAACACACATGCCTAAATGTAACAACGTCAAAATAGCCCAGAAACCTAAACAATTTTTAATGATTTACATGCTTCCTTATATTCAATATACTTAATTGGTCCAGTAATAGGTTAATAACAGAGGTAGCAAAGTGTGGAGAAAGTAAGAACAGAAAGACTTAACACTGCTAAGCAAGGGTAAAGGTCAAAGAAGAAGACTTTGAACCAATGGGGGTGTGAGCCTTTGGTTGACAAAGAAATTAACAGATTCCTTGAAGTATTACTTGTTAAAAAGACATTTACGCACACATCCCCACTTCAAGCTCAATAAATTACATGAAAAAAAAAATTAAAACAAATTGACTTACCCCATATTGTCAACTTTCCGGGTCTTCTCCATACACATTGCTTGTATTTTAGAGCTGAGCATCTCAGACTGTCTGTCATCTGCCTTTGAGCTAGAAGGTACTTCAGGACTTCCACTGGTCAGAGACCTTGGTGATCCATGTCTACTGCCACTCTTTGAACCGCTACTGCAACCTTGATGCACATAAGCAGTGTGAACGGCCCAGGGAACATGAATAGTTACAATGACTGGATGTTCTATTACCTGGGGATTTTAAGTCGTGGCTATATATATATGATCAAAGGTTAATTAACAGGACTTGATAAAAGTCCCCCGTGAGGGACCAAACCAAACATTGATCCTGCTTATAAACCTGTGATCTTTTTTTGAAAGACCCTTTGAATGCTCCTTCTCTACATATACATACACACACACATATACATGTGTGTGTGTGTGTATATATATATATATATATATATATATATATATATATATATATACATACATATACACACACATACACACACACACACACACACACACCACACACACACACACACACTAACCGCTTTGTGACATTCTACGCTATCCTCACATACAAGGCCCAAAAGACACTAGGGAAGAAAGTCGTTCACTTAACAGCTTATTGCGGCCACCATCGATAAGTTGTGCTTGGATCCTGCTGCAAAGACTTTTAGTGCCTCAGTCCGATAAGAAAAATGTAGCAGACAATCAAAGCACAAGCCAGCTACATTTTGCTAAATCACGCTGTGCCCGAACTTCCAGGGTTGGGAACACTTTTGTGATGTCACAAGAGACATTGCAAGGAATTACAAGTTTTCAGCTTGGACCCATAGGGTATATTAAGACCCCGTTTGGGTCTCCGCCACTGTATCCCACAAAAAAAAAAAAAAAAAAAAAAAGGCATTTCGGTACTTGCGTATTCTGGGACACAAGTACCATACATCATGAAGGGGTTAAATACCTGTAACCACTCAAGGTGGCCTCATCTGACAGGTGGGATCCCGCTGCCGATGAACTGTTTAACGCTAGGCCGTCTTTTAGGTCTACTAAAATCAGGACGGCATAGAACGTCCTAGAGTCACAAAGGGGTTAAATTACTGAGCACTACAGTGTGCACATGGGCCTGTAAACCAATGTATAGTTATAGGATTCTGGTCACATTGTGCCTGCTTACAATGTTGCAAGAAACTCTAAACCCTATTGGATTATTCTTCACTGGAACATTTTGCTCTTATAGGAAGGAAAATCCATTTTCTTAAATTCAAAACAAATTTAATTAAAACAAAAACTATACCTTCCGATGGACCTGGACATTCTCCCTTCACACGGTGGCTACCATCAACACAGTCCACTGCTCTTCGGAGAGATAGACTTCCCGCCCTTTCTCTTGATCGAGAATGCTTGGGGGAGTTACTTTTTTTACCAGTAGCTGCAAAGACAACACACTATGAATTAAAATGGAGAGCTAACAAATACAGAACTGTGAAAAGAGAAAAGCATATGGCTGGTCTCTCCAGGTTTCATTGGTACGATAGCAATAAAAATGGTTTCCACACAAACATATATTTATTCAAATATTTGAAAATGGCTACCTTTGGGTGATTAGAAATAATTTAGCGTAAGATTACTTAAAGTGTTAGTTTGTCCAGTTAATAATGTAGATAAAAGAAAAGATACTTATACAAATATATTTGTATTAAAAACGTGCTTACTTAAAATATGTTTATTATATTACACTTGCCTTGGCACCAAGGGTGATCTTAAATTGATTACAACTAATCTAAAGATCCTGTAACACACGCTGCATAGTTAGCTGGTATATGAACAATGTCAGCAACTAAACAGTTTAACTGCTTGTAACTTGTATATAATCTCTTTTTTATTTTTTTACCCGACTACATTTTAAGTCACAGCCCAACTAGCCCAGACTGATACAACTGACCGACAGACTGCAAATCTGTCCATCATGATCTCTGCTGAAAGAGTTTTGTGTTCAAGCAATTTACCTAGAGGCAAACTTTCACTGTATTATGAATACTAAGCATGTGCAGAGATTTTCTCATTCGTGGCACCTCACCAAGCCACGACATCCCACATTTCTGAAGGAGCATGCTGGGAGAATGTTGGCATTATGTTGGTGTGCTGAAGATTGGTCCAGAAGACAGACAGCTTGTTATCTTTTTTAAAAGACTATATGTAATCCTAAGTAAATATGGAGCTATTCAGTAAATACTGCACTTTAGCAGACCAGTGTGGTATTTGACATTTCATTACAAACTTGCACAGCCAAATGTACCAAAGTTGACCCTGATGTGTGGAGAGACCCAGATATGACCTGCAAAAGATATGCCACTAATGAAAACCTAAGTGTATTCAACTTTGAGCTATTATTGCTCCCACTTGGACATAAGCGAAAACCCCCTGGTGTCACACATTGAGACTTTGCTTCAAAATGATCATGACAAGATTTTTCATAAAGTTGCAATTTTGAAAACAGGAAAATATAATACAAAACCAAAATCTGAACAAAGCTGGTGGTTACATATTTAATAAGTCACCATTTATTGATTTATTACAAAAAGTTTGGGTAATAGTATAAATAGTCTTCATAACATTATCAAATGTAAAGCCCTCAAAATCTTTCAAAATATTAGCACATTTATTGGTAATCTATTTTATAAAAACCGAAATGCAGAAAAATACAGGCTTAAAGTAAGGAATCAGAAGTCTAAGCATCTGAAAGGTTGCTAAAAAACACTGTTTCCAAGAGCAACCATTATATCTTAAAATGACCGTTGTCATTAGCAACTTATTTTTGATCTTTCAATTTCATGAACTCAGAACACCAACTGTTGATTAGAGCAATTATTTTACAATGGTAGGCAATTCAGATGCAAAATGGGTGAAATTTAAAAAAATAAAAATTATGGTCAAATGATTATTCAGGCTCAACCACCACCTCTCCAAAAAAAAATAATAATAGCATGATCGGTATGTTGTTCTGAAGAAAAGATGGCAGCAGTAATTGGCGCTTGCAGTGCCATGATTTCATGCCATTTCTGTATACACCCAATTTTACACAAAACTTCAAATATTTTACCTGGGTACCAAAAAAGGTTAATCTCTCTTTTTTCTTGAATGAGGAGTATAAATGTAAGCAAAGCATGTCAAAATAAAATGCATATGTTACATAGATATTTAAGTCAAATCATTTTTCATGGAAATAACTTTTCCTTGTTTTGCTCAGATTTATTTTTTAATACAAATGGGCTGACAATTTCTGTCCATTTTTGTGTCGATAACACTGCAGTTCCAATATGCCTCTACTTCCCGCCACTACAATTTTGCTGTGGCCTTTATTCTTCCTGTCCTTACCATCCACAAAAAGGGATTGCTTTCACAATATGCTTGACCGCATTCTAGCAATTTAGCCAAGAAAAAAAACTCCTAGAAATATCTATTAATTTGTGAAAAGTTTTTAAAAAACGGAAACTATAAAACACACCTCCACCATCTTTTAATTTTCTCGTTGTGCATCACTTTAAGTGAAAATGGTCAGCTCACTGTAAATCCACCAAACTAGTACTGGATACAGGTATATAATATATGTGATATGTCTGGATAAGGTTTTTTCGGCACGAACATACTGAAAATATGTACCAAGGTGTCTAATACTACTTCAGCACACTTTCAGATAGTGTAGCCAAGTGTTACATAATTGCTGAGAGATTAATTTAGACTTGAGAATTAAATCATGTTCACCAACATCTTTCTCTCTTAATATTTCTAGGATTCATTTCGAGCAACTGCTTTTTCTTGTTTAGGAAAATCCTCAAATCTTACCTTTGTTTACAATCAAGGAATAGCCTGTGTGGATCATTTTGTTTTTTTTTGTTTTTTTTTAAGTGTTTGATAAATTCAGGTTGATATGTTGACTGCAAGCCTACCTCTGTGGCACTATGTAATTTAAATTCATTAATGTTAGAATTTTACATAGCGAAATATAACCGGTACCATCAGTGTTCGAGGATAAACAGCAATCATATGAGAAAAGGTTTCTACTTACAATTTCTTACATAGCAGCTTGCGAGAGTGGACTTCCTGAGTAGCTCCATGCCCAGTTCTTGTAACTTGCTGCATCCCTCTCCACTGCCTGCCAGCATGGAGTCTGGCTCTCCTGTGCCAGTGGTTTGCCCTTCACCAATCCCAGCACTCCCACTTCTAACCTCGCACAGTTGGCTCTTCACAGCCGATAGCTTGCTGCGCACCTCTAACACCTGTGACTTGTAGCGCTTCAGCATTTTCAGATCGGGAGAAACACGCCAAGATGTCTGCTGCCTCCGTGACTCCCTTTCCTTTCGGGAACAGGACGCTAAGATAAATGATAAAAACATGAAGTGAACAAACTGTACTAAAATTCCAGTACAGAACATAGGCTGGAACTGAATATACAAGACTTACAGCTATGCACACTAAGTAGGAAGGAAACCAAACAAACAATGCTATTACAGATACAAATAACCCGCTATATTTTCACATTAGCAATGCTTGAAGTGTACATGGAGGATGCATTGATAAAATAATCTTTTGTTCTAAAATTGTACTTGAGTAAAGAAATAAAGCGGGAAATCATACTTCCATTTATGTTCAACTTTTGACACTGCAAAATGTACAGTCTACTTTGCCAAGACGGAACAGAACAAAGGGTCATCAAATTATTCCATTGTATATATGCAGCACACTACAAGGTCGAGACAGGGGTAAAACCAGAAACATTCATCAGATGTTCTAATATTTCGGGAGGAGGGCTGTAATAACCGTTATGGCGTGACCTTGCATTACAGAGAGAGCTGGCTTGATTAATCAGAATACACTGTGCATCTGTTTATACAGAGGGCAAAACATTTAACCTTGAAAAAGCCGATTAAAAACATTTCGCCCCAAGTATGGTAAATGCATTTTCAATTATTATATTTTTACAGATCTGTTTAAAAATAAACTCAATTAGTCACAGTTTGTTATTAAAATGTGCAGGGTGTGAGGGGCTACACCATAAAATTCTCCCAGACAATGGAAGCAGAGAATGCTCTTTCACTGCGTAACATTACAAGGAGAGTAATTACAAGGTAAATGTTCCCCAAGGACACCGTATAGAAGCTGGTTTGTGAGCTGTTGCCATGACTGAAATAACTTAAAGAGCCATTTAGGCGGAATTTGGTAAACTTCTGATTCAGTTATCATCAATGAGGATGCTGCTCCGCAGAACTCTGAATTTCTCTCCCTTACAACAGGCTAATGGCAACTGCCACTTGGAGATCTAAATGCCTATTAACTACAGGATGTCTGCACGTGACCACAGATGGATAAGTAGCTTTAGCTCATCAAACTGATAACCTAACCACACAAGTATTGCCTACAGTCCATAAAACATAAAGTTATAATTTTTCTTGTACTATTCAATCCTTTACAAGCAAATGGTCATGTTAGGCCAATACTAATTTTAGTGAGGTCTAGGGTTTGGAGGATCCCAGTACTCAATCTATAGAAAAGTTTTATGGGGAGGAATATAACATCATCTGGATCAGGGGAGGGAGCAGAGCGAGCTGCTGAACAATGAAAACATGTGTTGACAAGGCTTCTCAAAATGGAATATACCATCACACTTTGATGGCAACAACAGCAAGAATAGTAAAACTCTACTAAAAAAAAAAAAGGACATAGTAAAATGTATGAGCCAAAGATCCAAAATGCGAATGCCTAAATTAGGAGAAAAATGTGTTTTAAATGTGTCTGTGGAGTCACCTGCTTACATCACCTGTGGCCTTATTTGCACATTACACATTTGCCATTGAAAACCAGTTCAACTGTCTATTAGGCCTCAATTGAAGTCATAACCAGGAGATTCCACAGACATATTTAACACATTTTTCTCTTAAAGGACAACTGTGGCAAAAAAAAAAAAAAAGATGTTTAATTGAAAGATGGCATCAATTGCAGGCATTTTATGTAGAAATGCTTTAATGAAATAATACAAATAAAGTACCTTATTGGGCCATCTTTACTCCATAAAGTGCTACCAGGAGGCAGACATTTGGTTTAGAATCTTGGTTCATCTGAACCAAGGTGAGTGAACATCTGACCCAAGACTCTAAACATGTCTGCCCCCTGAGAGAACTACCTGGAGTAAAGAAGGCTCAATAAAAGGAACTTCATTTGTATTCTTTCATTAAATATCATCTGCACGTGATACAATCTTTCAATTAAACATAAGTTATTTTTTTTGCAGTTCCTTAATTTAAGCATTTGCTTGCAGTTTTGCCAACACAATGTATAGATCATTTTCAATACTTTTTTATACCCTACATTCACAGTAAAACAATGTTTAGGTGATACAGTCCCATTACATTTACATATTTATGCATATGAACACCATGCACCCGATACCTCAAAAGGATGGACTACAGAAGTGCCAAACATTATATATGTTATATATAACATTGCCGGGTTGCCACTCTGCATAAATACTTAATTGGATTATTTTTGTGTGCAAATTTTCAGTTGGGCTTGTCAGCACATTTCACTGCTAGTTATATATTGCTATATATAGGTGGAGAGAAGTATGGGCCACACTTGATGACCGTTAAAGACCATTGTAGCAGCACCTTAGTGTCACAGTCGGCAGCTTCATTCTCTGTGCTCACTCTTTCACTTACTCATCCTATCCTATCCCTAACCTATACTCATTTCTACCCGTTTATACTATACCTCCTACTTTTCTTTAATATAACGTGTGTGCTAAATACAGCCTGCTTCTTACATACTTAAATCGGCTTGCTGAGACTTTTACAAGAACTTTTTAGCATTTAATCTGGGAATAGACTTTATTTACCATATCCAGTGGCGGTTTTGTATATTTAGGTTATACAGTATAACTATGCAATATGGCATTTTCCATGTTATTGAAGATTTGTTATGTTTGATGTACACAATGAAAATGAAACTTGCAAAAAATAAAAAAAAATTAGAATCAAGCAAATGCATATCAAGTAAATATAACCTCCCCCATCAGTGGTTTTAGTCACAAATGTCAAAGGCAAACCAGACATCAGTTATGGAATCCTTCCTGGCCATATGCAGGTTTTAGTATCTCAAGACCATCATATTGGACACCTTATTCGTCAATACACAACCTGACCACTATAAGCTTGGCCATAACCTTTAACAAAGCAGAGATGCAACATTCTCAGGGAAAAAAAGGCAATTTACCAACCTAAATTCTTAACAAAAGTTCCATTTCTGCAGCTCATTGTATATTGATTCATAATACACTGCACATTTATTTTGTGACAACACACTGGTACAGAATATTCTCTACTATCAGTGGCTTAGGAGTCTAGAAATACTCTCTTGGTAAGGCTAGTTGGCGTGGTCTAGTTAGAGGTATAATTACACTTCCATAACCCCTTGTAACATTAGAAATTGGCATTGTTTGAGTCTTTTTTAAACATTTAGTGAATATCCCAGTTTGGAGGGTTAAAAGTAGCATGCCTTACTCTGAAGCCAAAAGATCTCTGCAATTCCCCACAGAGAACTACCACCATGTAATAATAATAATCCACATATTAGATCAGGAATAAATTTGCCAGCTAGCAGATATAAAAAAGAAAATTAAAAAAAAAAAAAAAAAAAATACAGGAATATATAAAGTCTCCTGCCTTCATCTACAGGAGATCATTGATCATTAGAAAATCCTATTGCAATTATGTTAGCACAGCTGAAATATGTTATGCTGATGAAAGAACCAGAAACTTGCCTGCTTTAGACTAGTTTAGTATCTGGGGCATCAGCATTTTGGGGGTTTGATTAGTCTCAGAATGCCCAGAAACAAATAGCTTTCTTCTGAAACTCAGTCTATTCTTGTTCTAAGAAATGAAGACTATTCCATCAGAGAAACCGCCAAGAAACTGAAGATCTTGTACATCACCGAGTCACAGAACAGTGGCGGGGACCAGAATCAAAAGATGAGTGGGAATCCCCAGTGCACAACTGAGGAAGAGGACCAGTACATTAGAGGGTCTAGTTTGATAAACAGACTCCTCACAGGAAGACTAACACTCCATTTTGCAATGCCATGCCATATCATGTAAACAGAGCTTGATTGGAACCAATTTCCTCCTACAACAGGATAATGACCCAAAAGCACAGCTCCTAAATATGCAAGAAAAATTTAGAGAAGAAGCTGGTATACCATCTATAATGGAGTGGCTAGAACAGTCAAACTGCTCTCAACCCTATTGAGCCGTTGTGCTAGCACGCAAGTGCCCATCAAGCCAATCAAACTTTTCGGAGATGCTTAAGGAAGCATGGTGTGAAATCTCTTCAGATTACCTCAACAAATTTACAACTAGAATGCCAAAGGTCTCCAAGGCTGTAATGGTTGCAAATGGAGGATTTGTTGACAAAAGCAAAATTTGAAGGATCAAATTATTTCCATCACAAATTATCATTTCTAACTTTGTCAAAATCTTAAACTTTATTTCCTATTTATTTTGCAACTCATTTGATGTATGTTTTCATGGAAAATAGGAAATGTATCTACACGAGCCCAAATGGTAACGTATATTAAGTATGGCCTGTTAAGGAGAGCGTGTTAAAGATCAGTATCAAGTACATGCCCTACACTCATCTTAACGTAGGGTTTTTCTTCTAGTAAATCACCCACAGATACTACTGCACAGCTTGCTCTGGATTTAAAAAAAAAAAAAAAAAAAAAAAAAGAAGATCTAAAACACATTGTTCTTCCCAGATAAGATCTATTATCTCCTCCATTTATTCAGAAAAATCATTAATTTAGCTTGAAACCCGGCATACAGTGGTAATGATCGTATTGTTAAAATAGATGTGACTTCTAAACATTTATTTAATTTGACCTCCAGCTCTTGGTTCTGATTATTGTGCGGAAATTTTTTTTTTTTTTTTTTTTTTAAACATTTTATTTTAATATAAAAAGGTCATACCAGGGAATGTGAATAAAAAATGCAGGAAACATTTAATGTAATATAAATTGACAAAGAACGAACCGGCAAATAAATTCAAAGTATACCAACGCCGCACAGTGGTAGATAAGCGTGGCAGTCTCCAGCAGCTTCCCTTTCACATGTGGCCTCCCATCAGAAAGAGCAGATTGACAAAGCAGCTAGTAGTCTGCCCATCCCACCCACAGGATAAGACAAAAACCGGGAAATAATGGAGCAGAAAAGACATAACGGGAAATAGAGGTATGATGAGAAAGATGATAGAGACATGATGGGGCCAGGGTGGAGGAATGTGATGGAGGACTACAACACAAAATATATCCATTTAATATGCCATCTCATTGCCCATTTTATATGTTATTTATTTTAATACATTTTCAAAATAAATACATGTCATTCGTTCTTGCATGCCTGCACTGATAATGACCTAGTCAAAAAAGGGCAGAGCAAGGATGACTAAAATGATGCCACTACATCCCACCCTACGGACACCCATGGCCAGAGATGGCTCTGTCTATGAGAATACCATACTTAGGACCTCAGGAATAAATACAATATTCAAAAAAAAAAAACATCAGAACAAAGTACAGTCTCCGTGCAAGTGGTCAGGTCAAACATATATATGGTACTAAATATAGGATATATTGCAGAAACAGAATAAGGAGACTGGCTGAATAACACCGCAGTCAGCATTCAAAACTCTAAGAATACAAAATAATTTGCTTGATAATTGTTAATGAAATTATTTGAAATTAATTTCAAATCCCCCAAAAAACGGTCTGCTCCTCAATTTTTATTTTGTTTGTTGGGTTGTGAGCCAGCTCATACAAAACAAAACAAAAACAAAACAAAGAGAAAAACAGTTCGTCCTTGAATACCATTACAGAGGGCTCTTCCCTGCTAATCCAGTATTGCAAAATAGTTTTGTTGGAGACGGCTGAAATAATTCTCGCAAAGCGAGCATGTCGAATAGGGGAAGGATATTATGCGAAAAGTACAAATTCAGGAGTGGTGAGAAGACCAATACCGAATGTGGTGTTGACATATCTTGGGATTACAGTTCTAAAGAGACTTTCTAGTTTACGTTTCCAAGTGCAGTGAATGAAATCAAGTGCGTTCATTCTTACTGGGGATAAATATGCCCTGTGGAAAATGTTGAGGAATGTGTCCCTGTACATTGTAACAGTCATTCATAATACTTCACTCGTTTTCAAAATATCAATAGAAAAATGCGGTTCATTTGATGGGTAGTACATTTTTAATTCTGTATTTGAGAAGTACTGCTGCCAAGAAGAGGAACAAAAAAACAAAACAAAAAAGTCAGCAGACCATGCGGATGTGTGAATCAATACCAGAGATAAACAATCATTCATTCCAGAACAGTGGAAACTATTAACTAAAAGTGAGGTGCAGGCGAGTTGAGATGAACATTTCATATCACCAATTTAACTATACATCTAAGGTTTTTCACCAAAAGGTGACTTGCAGGTGAGTTGACAAGTCATCTCACCAATGTATTCATTATTGCGCTGGAACAAACATGGCACGTTTCCCCTGCTAAGCAAACTTACCAGGAATGTCCCTGCACAATGTATAGCTAAACTGGAGTGATGACATGTTCACCCCAATGTCTCTGCACAAACCAGGTGAGTTCTAGACCAGTGCTTTAGGGTTTACCCAGTTGTATTTAATTAAGAATATGTACACCTGGTGTGGTTCCCTAACCATTAATCAACCATACCAGGTGTTCTACATAATCTTATTTAAATACATCTGGGTAATCACTAAATCCTGGACCGTTTGGGGGGTCCTGAGGACAGGTTTGAGAAACAATGTCTGTAGACCAACCCAGGTTTGTCCCTGCATGACTTATAATAAAGCTTGTAAGATAAAATGTTCTCTTTTTTAGCTGTGTTTTATGAACAGTACTAGATACTTCCTGGCTCTAGGACATCAGCACACCATCTGGCAATCAGGCGACTGTGTCAGTGCTAAATACTTCCATCATAAAATGTCAAAAAAAAAAAAATGTATTTCACTCGTACGAAGGACTACTTGTCAAAAATGACAAAAACTGTGCAGGTACAAACTGTCAAAAAGAGTCAGAGATAGTCACCGTTTGACTTCAGAAAAAGTCTCTTCGCATGTCCAGAAATCCTTAAGGAATGCCTTTCCCTAAATTCAGGTGACAGTAGCAGTAACCATGCCAATCAGTTCCATGGTAGGCAATTACAGGTAACTTCAAGAAATATGAATCAAATGGCCATCAGAAAATAAAAATAAAAATAAATAAAAATAAAAAGTATAGTTTTTTTTTTTTAACCATATTGTATAGGAGTTAGACACTCAGTAGCACAGGGATTATCTTTAGGGTTGCCGATTTAGGTGTAGATCGTGTAATGCAGGGCTTGACAAATTGATCTGAGTTTTAGGAGCCAGCTAAAAAAAAAATCTAGGAGCCAGACAACGGCACATAAACACAAACACACGCAATCACACACAGACACATAGTCTGTCACATATACATACAGAATAAAGGATCCTTTATTCCGATTTGGAGGACTAGGGTGAAAGTCCTCTACGTGCACCCTCCACTTCTGAACGCGAAACCTGTTACACCTTGTTTTTCTACATATACATACAAAACACCCCCCCCCCACACACACATCCAGTCAGTCACATACATACACACACACACACAT